>OX122926.1:8456428-9717500 GCA_944738685.1 Synanthedon myopaeformis | reverse complement strand
GCAGACACATTATGTAATAAGTACAAACACAATCATATACGAAATCACAATAAATAAGCGGTAACATTAATAATTTAATTATTAATTAACTATTTAAATACTAAGTATTATATATAATGTTTTCTGCGACTTATAATTTATTATTTATACATAAAACTAAAATGAAATCCCAAAATTTAAGAAAGAAAAATGACTTTTTTTAAACTTGAATGTATGTATTTACATTTTGCAGCCTAGATAAACTAAGACAGACAATATTCTAATATAGACTGTGTAAGAATAACAAAACTCTTTCACCAACTACAAGTGAAGTGTTGATTAGTTACTTTTAGAAATAATTTTATGTTTTATTAAATTATGCACTCGTTTCACTGCATCTTTCGATAGGCGAATTTTTTTTTTTTTTTTAATTATTTTCTTTTTAACGTTTTAGACTTTCACCTTACAAACAAAGGTATATATCATCTCCATCATTCCCTGTTACCGGTGACTTTAAATGGCGGTTAGCCTACTTGACACATTATTATGACATTATTTTGAAAACAATCTTTTTACTAATTTTGTTACCAAAAACATTTTTTGGCTGTCTGTCTGTTTGTGCTGAAATTTTTTTTCTATGTACATGTACATTCACTGCTAGTTAGGCGATTAAACAGATAAGAATCTACATTTTTTTTTTTATCAATAACTTGAACTTGATTACAAAAAACAACAAGTTCTAAACAACTAAACAGTAGAAACTGAATGTAACGATTTCTGTTATAACGACCAAATGGCAAGTTTCCTGTTGTATCCCTATAACGAGTTATTATTGATTCTAACGACTACTTTGAATAAGTCCTTTTATACGACCAATTTTTCTGATCCATTAAAAGGTCGCTATAACCGATTTTCACTGTATAATAGCTAATTATATAAATGGGTTTTTGAGTTCTGAAAAAGAAATAGCTTTTTCTCATGTTATAATTGTTTCAACACATTCAGTGTTTGAAATACATAGGAAAACCTATAACATATTATATTATGGCGTAATAAAATTGCCTTAACTGTATATATAGCCTTAATTATGCTATTTCTTCCACACTTTACATAATCATTATAATATATTATTATTAAATTGAATTAAAGTTAGGATTTAATTTTTTTTAAATTGAAAATAATAATAATTTACTTCAAAAAAACCGAATCGACATAAGACATATGTCAAATTTGATATATGTTATTGAAAAATATGTACTCTAATTAGTAAAATTGAAACATCTAATGAATTTAGAACTTAATTTCAACTTCCATTTTATATATATATATTATACATCCTTATACATTTAATAAATAAAAAAAATCTAAGACTAGTAAATAATAATATTAAATAATATGGATTGTCTGTTGACAAAAGTTTTTTAATAAGTAAACTATCACAGCGTTTACAAAAAAAAATGTGATCACAAAACTATTCTACAAATTTTTTATCTCAAATTATTTGTTTTTAAGACAATAATTTTTAAATTGTAATCTTAATATCGTTTACACAAGCTTTTGTTTCTAAGTTATATAAAGTTTCGAAAAGCCCTTAAAAAGATATATAAATCAAAAACAATGCTGTAATATTAATATTATTATCATTTTAATTACTTTTAGCAACTACATACTTAATTATTAGATATTTTAATTATAAATATCATTTGACAAAATAACAAATTAAATAATATAATTTCACATACTAATTATCTACTACAAATGACGTCGAATAATTTACACGTGACCAAAAAGTATGAAAAGGGTTACCTTTGAACGTTGAAGTTTATTTTTTTAATTGAAAAATTCGCCAGACAGGCTGACGGTCCACCTGATGGTAGGTGGCTACCGTCGCCTATAAAACAAGCAACGACACAGGTGCTTTAAGTGCGCTGTTGACCGTAATAGGATTTGACAATAAGAATTTGGGATGCAGTAAAAATAATATTATTATAAGTAGACAATCAAGGAATGTCATTAATTGAATATCTTGCTCTACAAGTTTACTAAAAATCCTAATGTAATGTGGAGCAAGGAATAGGAAAGACATTTTCTAAAAGAAACATAATTTAAAAAAATTTTGATTTGCAATTAGTTATACGAAATTCTACAAATTTCGTCTCAGAATTTATAATAATGTACAAATAAAATGTGTAACGAATTAGCTGTCACTCCAAATGAATCCTCACATTACTACTGCACTAAGAAGTCAACTCCAAGATCTATAAACTAATGAAAGCGAAACTACCAGAGACAAATATAGCGACCATCCAACTTATTAAAACAAATGAACCCAGGCCAAATGTAGTTCCTGAATTAGGTTTAATACTCGAACTAATTTTGTTAGTTATGTTCTTCACCTTATTAACAAATTTATCCAAAATATCTGACCTAGGCGTTATGTCGCAAGCGGTATGACTTATGGCATCGAGCACGGGTGCCATGAACACCCTGAAATTAACTTCATCGTAGTTCAATTTTCCATACATCCATATGGGCATACGATTCGACAAAATCCAAAGATTATCGTTGTAGTCCACTTTGATGTCGGTCGGATACACCATCGTCTCGTCACTCATATAAATTCTTCCCTGGTTCTTCATCTTATAATCCCTGTTTGATGTTCGCCAACAAGCCACCGCGTTTAGATTTACCAACGAGTAGAATAAAACTCCGGTCTTTCTATCGACAAATGACGCACTCGATTGTGCATTGGGACCTCTACTTCCTAACAACTTGAAAGCTCCAAAGTGTTCCTCTGCGATCGATTGATTCCTCAAATATTTAGTTGAAACTGAAAATTCATTGTAACTAGCCATTGGATGGAAATAGAGAGTGCTGTATTTATCTGCGTCCGGACTTGATAATCCAATTCCGAATAAGGCGTCGGTCCAGCTGAAGTTGTAGCCTTTCACGCTAAAATCACAAGCCAACGGATCGGGGTGGAAGAAGTGGTGGGTTATCCTCCAAGATTCATTCTTCTCCCAAGAATAGACCACAATACCTGGTTTGCCCAAGTCGGCTGAATACGCATAAGTCCTTTCGCAGTCTGTGTCTTCTACTGCTATATTAGCGAATCCAGAGTCCTCTTTGACTTGTTCCTCTGGGAACACGTATTTTCTGATGAGATTATCGGTCTTTAAGTCATAAATTATGATACTAGGTGGATATTTAGTAGTATTTTTCTCCAAATTGCCCATTTTGCCATTATCAAGGACCCAAAGTCGACCGCAACGGTCGGCGCGTACTCTGAACGGTGATACTATTTCTGGCGGTTTTCCATCCAGCCCCATAGAGTGTGCTGCCCAACTCGGATAAGGGATCAGCTTTGGCATAGTTGTGGAATTATCTGTAAATTATGAAATTTCATTATTATAGAGTAATTAAGTCCACACTAATAAAAAATTAAAATGTTTATTGGTTTACAAAGTCTAACAAAAACACTAAATTGAAATCTTCTACTAAGTGTAAAACACTTAAACCAGAAGATTTCGTTCGTTCATAGCCATATCTATTTCACAGACTACAATATATCAATTTTCACCTAACAATTACCTATATAAGTGTACATTGTATAAGAATACTTGTGCTATATCTGTTCATTACTGATAAATTAAGTAAATAATGTGCTGTTTGTAATATAAATTAACATCTGTTTATGACTTGCGAAGTAACTACGATTACCTACTGCGTAGAAGTACGATTGAGAAACTATTGATTATTATATGTTCAGATAACACTACAGACAGTTACTGTTTTGAAACCGCAAATTCTCAATTATGTAAGACTAGCTGGTGCCCGTGACTTCGTCCGCGTTGAACGATGAAAGGTACCCTATGTCCTTTCTGGTGTCCAAGACAACGTGTATGCAAAATTTTATGGTGATCGGTTCACTAGTTTTTGCGTGAAAGAGTTACAAACATCTATATATCTAAACATACTTTCGCATTTATAATATAGTAAGTACTTTAGTACGGATATAAAAACAACATTTTGTATAAGTTTAAATTTCAAAAAAAATTCAAATTCATACCAAACATGTAACTGTATACTTGTGAAATTTAGCCAGAACGTGTTTTTGATTTATCTCCATTAGATCATTTTACAACAATTTTACAAAAAACATTTTATAACAATGGTTGAGAAATATGTTTAATGAGTACAGTATTGAAACAATAGCATTAAGTTTACATCAATACGATGCTTTCATACTGTTCAATAGTTCAATATTATGCTTGATACAATAGTCCTTAAGAAATAATTAATACAGTAAACTTTTCACCTCTCTCCTTTATCAATATAAACGACAAATGCCTTTTTGTTATACCCTTCTTAATAGTTTTTGTTTGGTGTTATCGTCCAATTAAATACTTACGTATCACTTAAGTTATATCGAAATTTATAGTTAACCGGATATCTGATGTGTTAATGATGTAGTTAATGTTTTATAGTTACAATATTAATTGTGAACTCACATTAAGTTCTATATGAAAACTTAATTTAAAAAATTGTGGGGTGTGACAATGACCAAGAAGCATCCGAGAAAGTATTGACTCAAAAGCAGGTAGGTGGTTCACTTGATGGTAGACGACTACCGTCGCCTAAGGACACGAACACGAACGAACTATACTACAGAAATTTATTTACATGTACTTTGAAGAAGTTCATTTGTAGCTAGGTTGAAACGCCTCAAAAGGGAGACCGTACCAAAGTTCATGGGTATAAATTTCTATCCATCCAAGTATAATTCATCTGTGTCATTCAATACTGTCGTGAAAACTTAGAAGGGTTAGAAAGAATTCTCAGAAACTCTGATGATTTGGAACAACTCTTCAGAACACAACACTATTGTACATCCAAAGCAAAGACAAAGAAAGACTACATCCTTTCTTACACTAAGAGTGGGTTGCACCATCTAACTTTAATTGTAACCATATCCAAACCAGCCGTTAAATCTTCGGTTAAGCATATTATGCGTTGCACCATTTTTACAACGGTTAAAATGACGTCATAACTTAACGCTAACCTTAACCGCTCGATCAAGTCAACTGAATTTGAATGTTGCCATACTAAAAAAAGATTACCACACACTTGGGAAAATTACATTTTTTTACAATGGCAACCCCTTTAACTTTGACAGTGACGAACAATATCATGGTGCAACATGCAATTGTTAATTTCGACTGTCACCGTTAAAGTTACCGCTAAAGTTAATTTTGACCGAAACAATAACCAAGCCTACGGTGCAATTCACCCTAAGGGGTAATACCATATACTATATCATCTGTTATATACAAAAAAACTGGTAGCTTACCTTTCAGATTGATGTATGTCAAACTTGCCGGAACTCCCGACTTCCATCTAGGTACTGTTATGAACAATCTATCCTCATAAATCTCCAAACCCATAGGGATATTGTTCTCTGGGATAAAAGTTTTGCTGTCGATGGCCTGTTGTCTCGCTTCAGGTGTTGAATATTGGAAGTCTAATTGTTTCCATTCATACAGTATATGCAGCTGATCCATACAACTCGTTAAGTAGAACAGCTGGAGTAGAATAAGGGTCTTGACACCCTGCATGTTGAAGACCTGGAATTTAAACATTCATTGAATTATTTTTCTAATTTCTGTCACGTGTTCTTGGTTAGAATGCATGAGTATGTCAACCACAGACATACCAAATAACAGATTAAACTTGTCATTTCAATTCACTATAGTAAATGTAGTTCCTGTACCTATTATAAATAAATAAATATATAAATATAAATATCTTCACACATTCCACACAGCACCATCTAGTTCCAAATTAAGCAACTATAGGCTTGTATTATGGATACCAGACAGTTGATATACTAAATAGATTACTTTTTTTTTGTAAATAATACATATTATAAATACAAAACATGCATGACTCAGGTACAAAAGTAAAATGTTAACACATAAACATTTGTCCCTAGCGGGATTCGAACCCGCGACCGTTTGGTTAACAGCTAGGGTTACTAGCCACTAGACCAAACGTATCGTCATATATATTAATTCAATACCTTGTAAATAATAGACGATGTCTAGACCCTAAAATCGACTAGTTACCTTTTATTTGACAACATCTCTTTTGATAATGTTAACTTCGAAATAATTTTAATATTAAAGTAGCAATAAATTTTCTATCAAAATAGTCACTGAGAAATTTATCTGTCAACTATACTTTAAAGTTTAAAAAAGGAAATAATCTATAATAATTGTATTTATTATAAAGAGGAAAGATTTGTTTGTTTGAATTGAATAGGCTCCGAAACTACTGGACCGATTTGAAAAATTCTTTCACTGTTGGGAAGCTATATTATCAGCGAGTTACGCGGGCGAAGCCGCGTGCAACAGCTAATTATCTACTACCTAAATTATGAATCTAATCTCTACTACCTAAATTATGAATGCGTCATGTCAGTTTCTCGCTAACTACTTCCAAACCACCCAAAGAATTTTAATACAGTTTTCACTTGTGGAAAGAAGGATAAATTAGGAAGGTTTGTGTATATAAAAAATTGCACCCTAGGTGAAGCCGGGAGCGGGTCGCTAGTAAAGTTTAGCAGCCTGACCTCCTATTATCACAAGCACCACTATAGGTCAGGGGTGGCGAACCTTTATGGAGCAACGTGCCATTTTTTTCTAAAGAAATGTTCAAATGAAGCATAGACGTGCTATCAAATATTTTTGTCTTGGTGATTTTTGGGAAAATAATAAAACTAAATACTCCAAACTCTTTATTCATTGCAAAAATATATTTTACATAGTAATAATTTTACAAAATTAAATGATTTCGCAAATTTGTAGATTTATGTTTTTGGTTACTACCGTGATATTTGTGTGGATGTAATTTGTTATTTTTAACTAAAATGCAAACTGTTTCGATCGTTGGCGTGTTCAAAATATTGTGTCGCGGCACCTATGGCATAGGTGATCCTAATTTAAGTACAGTGCTAACCTTAGGCATTATAGGAATAATAAAAAACCATCACATATGCTGTTATGGTCTTCTGTAGAGGGTGGTGAGTGCACACAGTATGCTCTGCCACAAATACTTGAAAAGGGGTAGTTAATTTTATTAATTAATGCCTCGGGGTATGTTCTAATTAAGGTATTAAATATGCCAGCAAGTATTTTCCCGAGTAAAAATTTCTTACTCGGTGAACACTCAGTGCAACTTGATTTTTGAGCCATTCTATTTATGTTTTAGCATTACAAACTTACACAACACTTTTATGTGACAACTGTTATGTTACGAATTTGCAATAAAATGTGTGTTTTTACAAAAATTTCACACATTGGACCACGTATTTGTGCGTGTTACATATTAAATTGTCTGTCTGTTACGCACAAGGCACAAACGCAATTGACCTCGAAAGCTTTTGCTCCGATCAAGGTTATTTAAGTGCAATCATTGATCATGTTATAGGAATATAAATTAAAAACCCGTTTTGAGACATTGAATTATTTATTTATTTATTGGTAAGTTACTGCCTACACGAACAACGACACTGCATGCATAGTATATTTAAATGACTCTTTGGGTGGGTTCCAGGCTCGCTTTTTTACAATAAAACCTGCTGAACCCGACCACGCTTCGTGACTGCTTATATGTATATAATAATGTTTTTTTTTCTATAATAAAAGTAGCCTAAGATACTCCCTATAACATCATCTATCTGCCAGTGAAACTTCCAACAAAATCGGTCTAGTAGTTTCGGAAATTAGCCGGAACAAACGACATTATAAAGCTGAAGAGTTTGTTTGTTTGGTTGGTTGAACGCGTTAATCTCAAGAACTACTGGTTCGAATTGAAAAATCCTTTTTGTATTGGATAATCCATTTATCGAGAAAGGCTTTAGGCTATATAACATTTTGAACGCGGACGAAGTCGCGGGCACAAGCTAGTTATAAAATAAAGTCGCTGTCTGTCTCTGTCCTATAAAGCACAAAAGGAATTTTGATACGATTTTCACTAATAGAACGAGGAGGTATATAATTGTGTATATAATTTAAAAAAAACGCATATATTCGACATATTTAACCTTATTTCAGAGTCCTAAAAATTATTAAAAAAAAACCTATACAACTCATATAAAACTATCGGTCAGATAATATCAGAAACCATTCGACTGAAACTTAATTGTAAAAGAAATTTAATGGCGATAAATAACGGCCTTTAAACATTTAATATGCCACACACCATCATTTAGGTTATTCCACTTTATATCTATGTACTAGCTGATGCTCGCGACTTCGTCCGCGTTGAACGATGAATGGTACCCTATGTCCTTTCTGGTGTCCCAGACGTGTATGAAAAATTTCATGGTGATCTGTTCAGTAGTTTTTGTGTGAAAGAGTTACAAACATCCAAACATACTTTCGCATTTATAATATCAGTACGGGTAGCAAGTAATTTTTTTTTTTCAAGAGTTTTATTTGAATGTTCTTGTTACACAACGTGGAAAAGTTTCGCATAAGAGGAAGGCCTTGTGTGAGGTCTTATTCGAGGCAGATACAGTCAGTGCAACCTCGCGCGAACCGGGAAATGATGCATTTCATAACTCCTTCACAATTAACTCACTCATTGCTGTTTCGAAGTAGTATTTATTATACAAGAATGCGTACACTTGGTGGCCCGTATATTATGACAAATGATACAATTGCGGCAAAAAGTTTTACCGCAATTGTATCATTTTTAACGCAACACGTTGTTAGTTTTTGCATATAGTACAGTAGTATGAATTCCTAAAACAAAAAATATAAAAACATATTATATAGAAAAAATATAAAAAAAAATTTATAAAAATATAAAAAAATATAAAATATAAAAATATAAAAAATATAAAAACATTTGAAGTATTATTTATTTTACAATAAATAATACTTCAAATATGTTTTTATATTTTATATATATATTCAAATATATAAGGCTTAAGGCCTCTTTCACAATGTGTCTAAAGTAGGCTAACCGCCATTTAAAGTCACCGGTAACCGGGAATGATGGAGATGATATACCTTTGTTTGTACGGTAAAAGTCCAAAACATTAAAAAGAAAATAATAAAAAAAAAATCGCCTAACGAAGGATGCAGTACATAAACCGAGTGCACAATTTAATAAAACATAAAATTATTTCTAAAAGTAACCAATCAACACTTTACTTGTAGTTGGTGAAAGAGACCCATTTAGCAAAGAATATTTTAAAACCGACTGCTATTTATAAAGATTAGCGATTTTGATATATTTTAGCGATGATGCCGAATTTGAGTTAGGGAGTGCCATAGTTAGACACTCCCTTAATAAAGGCAAATGGTGTGAATTCATGAAAATTTACGTCATACTTAATAAAGTGAGGTGTATAACAGTTATTGTAATAATATTACACGGGCCCACCCTTAAGGCTAGCCCTGTTTAACTGCCCAAGGAGTGGCCCGTAACGAAATAACAATGCCTAAATTTAACAACTGTTTTTTTTCTAATTAATTTTACGGTGAAGTACAACAGGCAAAGCGGACTACTTGATTGTAAGGTTTACACCGTTTTTTACACACCTAAAAACAACGTAATTTGGGATTAAATGATCCAACATTATGATTCCAAAAGGAAATTATTTATCTTTAACATGTTTTAAACAGAAACTCAGTTTTATATCTATAAAATTCATAAAATATATATAATTAAACCTAATTAATTTTTTATTTAATTAGAAAAATACAATATTTTCCAACCAGGTCTGTTTCTAATTGTACTTGGGTTAATACGCTCCCTCGTCAATAACATGATAACTCGCCGGTTCGGGTGAGATAAATTCGAGTATATATATATAATATTAAACCGATCACCGTGAAATTTTGCATACACGTTGTCCGGGACACCAGAAACGACATAGGGTACCTTTCATCGTTCAACGCGGACGAAGTCGCGGGCACCAGCTAGTAAGATATATGTAAATATGAATATATTCACACATGCCACACAGCACCATCTAGTTCCACATTAAGCAACTAATGCTTGTATTATGGATACCAGACAGTTGATATAATACATAAATTACATTTTTTTTTGTAAATACATACATATTATAAATATAAAACATCCATGACTCAGGTAAAAAGGTAAAATTTTAACAAATAAAAACATTTGCCCTAGCGGGATTCGAACCCGCGACCGTTTGGTTAACAGCTAGGGTTACTAGCCACTAGACCAAACGTGTCGTCATTACGTAGTCTAATAAGTCAATATCAAACTTCTACCAGGCGCATTGGTGAGGTCGTTCCAACATTAAATAATTTACATATTATTAGCAATCAAGTGCACAAATGAAATAAGTATTAGATAATTATAACTATTAGATAACGAGACAATGTTAGTCAAAAGCTAAAAAAGTTAGTCAAATGCATTCATTCAAACGACCAACACCCATTTTAATGAGAAATTCTAAGCGAGTAGCGCCAAGGTGAACCAGGTTGGCCATTACAAATCAGAGGGGACCACAGAAACAAACTGTTCTATAAGTTGTTTTGACAATATTCATTTAGGTTGTGTATTTTTATCACCAAGCTCTACACTATCTTGATTGATTACTGTTTATAAAATACTATTTATATTCAAGCTTCGAATTAAGTGAATATATCAAATAACAAAATATATTATAGCCTATATTTATACATAATTATATATTATAAAATGAAATCGCCGTCTGCTTCTCTACCAACTATTTCTTAACCGCTTAACGGATTTTGATACGGTTTACATTAATTGAAAAAATGATAAACAAGGAATGTTTGTGTATATAATTTGCAGAAAAAAAATTGCATCCATGCGAAGCTGGAGGCGAGCCGCTAATAGATACAATTACCTGCAATGGTGCTTACAATATTTTGGCCCTCAGGTTAAATATAATTGCCCTCAGGATTAAAAAAATTATAATCAAAAAAGCAAAATGTCAAAATAGAAAGATGGCATTATCGCAAATAGTAATGATAAGATACAGAAAGAAACGAAGTAGGATCAAAAACCTACTTTAAATGAACTATTGGTCTCACTGGCCTTTTAAATATAATACCTTTTTTTATAATAAAATAAAAACTTACAAATATTAAATAAAATTCAATGAAATCTCCAAAAATTGAACCTTAAAATAACAGTTTATTTAGCAGGTTAATATTGTAGAGGAAAATCTGATTTCACTAACAAAATTATTATATTCAAATAAATAATTAAACAATATGGTTGACCTGGGTCTTAAATTAATTGTTAGGTATTACACGCGATATTTGGAATGCAAAGTGTTTAATTAAAGTAATAGCATGGAATCTCTTGTGTAGAGTCCAGTCGTGCGTGACAGTACGACTTATAATTGACTAGCTGCTCCCCGCGGTTTCAACCGTTGCTGTTTAGTTCAAATAGTAATAAGCATATATATGCTTATTTCGTCTTTTCTCATTTATTTAATAACTGAATGTTTTTCTGTTATTTTTTGCTCTTATATTCCTTAAAATTGAGCTATCAAATGTGAAAAGAATTTTTCAAGTTAGCCTACTAAGGCTCGAGTTCACCAACAGGCGGTTATTTTTAAACAGCTGTTTAAAATTTAAACAGCCGTTTAATAACTTAATGATTAATCGGATGTTTAGGGCGTTTAACACGCAGTTTAGCGATGGTGATCAACAAAATATTATTAAACGGCTGTTTAAATTTTAAACAGCTGTTTAAAAATAACCGTCTGTTGGTAAACTCGAGCCTAATTCCAGAGATTAGAGAGTTCGAACAAAAAAAAATCTTTTTAACCTTATTATGAGAATTTGTAAGGTTGCTCGCATGTGGCGACCTTGTTTTGTTTACACTCAAAATATTTTGAGATCTGGTTTTAGTATTTTAAAAAAACATCATGCATGCAATTTGAATCATGCAATAGGCTATTTATATAATACAAGGCTGTTAAAGCCGACAGCATTATTTTTACTATTTTTTATGAATTTAAAACAGAGCGCGTTTACATACGAATTAAAAATAACATTTAAGTATATACGCCAATTAAATATTTAATATACCTGGCATTATTGTATTGTTATAGCATTATTATTATGGTGAGTAGGTGGGCCAACCAATGATGTCATACCAATGTTTCGTCGACTACAATCCGTACTAATATTATAAATGCGAAAGTATGTTTCGATGTATGGATGTTTGTGACTCTTTCAAGCAAAAACTACTGAACCGATCACCATGAAATTTTGTATACACGTTGTCTGGGACACCAGAAAGGACATAGGGTACCTTTCAGCTGGTGCCCGCGACTTCGTCCGCGTTGAACGATGAAAGGTACCCTATGTCCTTTCTGGTGTCACAGACAACGTGTATGCAAAATTTCATGGTGATCGGTTCAGTAGTTTTTGCGTGAAAGAGTTACAAACATTCATACATCCATACATACTTTCGCATTTATAATATTAGTATAGATAGTACGGATTAAAAAAAATACCTATAGTTGTGAAGATAAAATACTAGTTCAGTAGACCAGTAGACCAGACTGTTTCATTTCAACTCAATTCTACCTTAACTTGAAACAAGATTATACACATTAAAATATTATTATCTAACATTGCAATGCAATATAACAATATTATTATATAATATAACATTTCTACAATTGTCTCGGTCGTATCAAGAAGCGTGATGAATGTTATATAACTTTGTTTTGTTAATATACAATCGACCCGCTCCCAGCTTTGCACTGGTGTAATTTATTAAATCATATATAAAAACCTTCCTTGTTTAACGTTCTTTCCATTAGTGAAAACCGCATTAAAATCAGTTGCGTAATTTAAAAGATCTAAACGCTCGTACATACGAAAGACATACGGCGGGAAGCGAATTTATTTTATGCTATGTAAAAATTAGGTCTACAATAAATATAGAACATATAGTTATGTTTTTTTTTTTAAATTATTTACACACAAAACAATACAATTGATGGTACACAGTTTAGGTGTCATAGTATTTATAAAACATACACCTATCTAACTACGTTTTATGACATTCTGAACTCACTTTAAAATCGTATTGCCATTTTATTTTTGATAAGTGGAACCTCGATAAAAAAATTATTAATTGAAGCGTATACCCAAAAACAATATCTGTTAAGTGCTACTCTAGAATGTCGTTTAAAATATGGACAGTTAGAAATATCGATGGCAAATAAACCTTTAGAGTTAATGCCAGTCGCTCGCATAGCCGAACTTGTGGGTCATGGCATTCGAGTCAGCCCGCGTCGTTCGGATATATTCCCCACCACCTACGGAATCTTTCCTTATGTCACTTCCGTAGAAAGTGAACCCTGAAGGACATATAAGCACTCATGCTACTTTATTTATTTTAATTACTTAACAAATTAAAAAACCGGTGTCAAAATACACAAGTAGGTATATGTATGTCTTGGTCGAAGCAGTTAGTTAGAATGTTAATTACAATATTATTATTATGTAATATTTTTTTTAAATGTTAGAAGGACAAGAAATGTAGCCTTTTTAAAGCCCAACTCAAAAGAGGAGAGTGTTAAGTTTGACCTGTGTGTCTGTCTGTGGCATAGTAGCTCACAAATGGATGGACCAATTTTTATCAGATTTTTTTTGTTTAAAAGCTAACGTGATCGAGATGGTTCTTAGCTATTATTTTTTTTATTTTTTTCCGCTTTTCGCTGAGCGATAAAAGATATTCTGTATGCGATGCCGGGAACGGGTCGCTATACTATCTATACTATTATTGCTATAATATTTAAGGAGAAAATCTTTTCTCCTTAAACTTTATAGCAATAATAAATCTTTGTGTTTGTGTTTGTAATGAATGAAAAAACTCAAAAACTACTGAACCGATTTTAAAAATTCGTTCATCTATAAAAGCTACATTATCAGCGAGTAACGTAGGAAATATTTTATAAAGTTAAGCGGGCGAAGTCGCGTGCAACAGCTAGTATTATTATAAAGAGAAAAGATTTGTATTTTTGTTTGTAATGAACCAACTCAAAAACTAACTTGACCGATTTTAAAAATACTTTCACCTATAGGAAACTATTATCTGCGAGTAGCATAGGCTATGTTTTAAAAGTTACGCGTACAAAATCGCGTGCAACAGCTAGTATACTATAAGTCTTATCAAAAATAAATGAAACTATGTTCCAAAATTTTTTTTTATTTTTAAGCCCTTTTTCACTAACTACAAGTACAGTGTTGATCAGTTACTTTTAGAAATAATTTTATGTTTTATTAAATTATGCACTCTGCTTACTAAATCCTTCGACAGGCGAATTTTTTTTTATTATTTTCTTTTTAATGTTTGGGACTTTTACCGTACAAACAAAGGTATATCATCTCCATCATTCCCGGTTACCGATGACTTTAAATGGCGGTTAGCCTACTTGACAGATTGTGAAAGAGGCCCTTAAATCTTATAAAATTGTAAATGTCGATAAATAAATTCTTTTCAACATGTTTAAAGTTAGTATGTATCCAATGCCGAATTATATTTATTTATACCTGCGTTCGACTGAATTGTAATCGTCGTAAATCAATTGAAAACAATTCAAATGGGCAACTGAGTCATACGAATTAACATCTGTGTAACCAAGACGTCGTATAGCGATTGCACAGATGAACTCAAATTAAATGTGAAGCTAACACCGGCTTAACCCTGAATATTTTCGCTGTATGTATAACTAGCTGGTGCCCGCGACTTTGTCCGCGTTGAACTATGAAAGGTACCCTATGTCCTTTCTGGTGTCCCAGACGATGTGTATGCAAAATTTCCTGGTGATCGGTTCAGTAGTTTTTGTGTGAAAGAGTTACAAACATCCATACATCCAAACATACTTTCGCATTTATAATATTAAAATATATAAATACGGATATGTATTACATACCAATTTACACTTTTGTAATAAAAATAATTTAGACCAATAATAATATCGTGCAATTTTAAATTTTTTTTTTTTAAACTTTACATAATAATGTTGTTTTACTATGTGCTGTCCGCGACTTCGTCCGCGTTGAAAAATGAAAAATATAACACTTGACATGACAATCATAACATCTTTATCGCTGTAACGACAGTGGCGCCCTATTTTTATAATAATTTAAAATCCTTTTCCAGGATAAAAAGTATCGTATATCCAAGTAATGTATATCCATCGTATATCCAACTGTTTGTGTGCCAAATTTTATCCAAATCCGTTAAGCCATTTTTGCCTGAGAGTAACAAAAATTCATACATCCTCACTTTTCGCATTTATGTTAGCAGGATTTTCAAAATACTGGCTGGCACTGGTCAAATGAATTCATAATGACATTTTATTGAGAAGGAAGTGGATTTTTTTCTTTGTTATCATTTAAAACGAGCAAGAGATTATAACAATGGCCTATGTATAATGTAATTACATCAGGAATTAATTATATCAAAGAAGGTGTATTGTGAAAAGGGTTCTTTAGTTAGTTAGATTTATATGTTATGTATGACTAACATAATATTATATATTTTGATAACTGTGATAATATCCTTAGGTAAACATGTATTTGATAGTTACATTATCATAAATTAAATTAATTATAGTCAATATAAATTGTTACGAAATCTAAAATAAATTAATAAAAAAATTATAAACTTATTTTTGATGTGACATAAATGAATAAAAAACTCAATGAAATAAAAATTTTATGCTAAATTGAGACTTGTTTGTTAATACGCTTTCGCGCCTTAACAACTCAACCAATTATCCTAAAATTTTGATTACACGCCAGAGGTATAGAATAGGACTTAGTACTGTTCCCGAGGGATTATCTATACTCTATACTAATATTATAAATGCGAAAGTATGTTTGGATGTTTGTGACTCTTTCACGCAAAAACTAATGAACCGATCACCATGAAATTTTGCATACACGTTGTCTGTGACACCAGAAAGCACATAGGGTACCTTTCATCCAGAAAAAAGGTCTATTCCCGAGGGATAAATAAAAAATAAAAAACTAACGCCTAACCAAAGTGTTATAGCAACACGAGGTCAAGCGTTATATTGCTTTTTTTTTAAAATTTTCAACGCAGACGAAGTCGCGAGCACCAGCTAGTATAAAAAAAAAATTAAAAAAAAAAGATTGAATAAAATGTTTTAACAACTAGGAAAAAGAGGCGCCTGCAAAAGCAACCTAGTAGCTATAATTAATAAAATTTACATATTTTGTGTATAGAATATTTTATATTCAAGCCAGATAAAAATAGAAGTGTTTACAAAATAATACCAAGTAAATATTTAAAGCATATGAAATGGAGTAGTTTAGTTACCAACATAACGATATTAAATTTCGTCGTGTAACAGTCATGTCATTTGAGGTCGTAAGAGGAAGTAGTTACAAGGTCGACAATTTTACCAGTATATGTGTATAATACCTATATAGATTGTAAATAGTCATATTACTAAATAACTGGTCTTAAAACTGTAGTAAATTTTAGATAAACTCTTCTTCAGAGATTTGATTTTGATTTTGATTTTGATCCTATAAGTAATTATGTTATTTTGTAGACGTATTCTCAAAATTTGCTTTAATTTAATAAACATGTGTCCAAAAACATAATTGATTTTAAAATATTATTATTTGCTAACAATATATTTGTTAACAATATTTATAAAAAAGAGCTATTTAGTACATTAGAATCAAATGACAGGGCACAGTTATTTGGGCAGCCAGTCTGGCGGCAGTAACCACCTCCTGACAGAGAACCTGAACCTTGAAATAACAGCATATGTGCTTATGTGTTTCGGTTATTGAGTAAGGGACAGAGTCCATTATCCCGTAACTACCTTATCCCTTATCGTTAATCCTTATATGGTCACAGCGCACTTGCAGCACCTATAATGTTACTTGTGTTATAGGCAACGGTAGCCACTTACCATCAAGTGGACCGTCAGCCTGTCTGTCGAACTTAACATAAAAAATATATACTATAGTATAAAAGGCACATTATACTATAGTAATAGGCACATTGCACGTGCTATGCGCAAGTGAGCAAGCCCAAACAAGTGGCCTTAATTATTAGCTGTCTATATTCACCAAGTAAGTAAATATTAGGTCCTTACATATGAAATTGGCGTTTTGTCGTACTGGCCACTTTGATCTCAAATATCTCCTCTTTGGTTAGGAATTCCAATTTCAAATTTATACAGCTATTTACTCATGCTTTTGTGTTTTGAAATTAGAGGAGCTTCAATTGGAATGTCTAAGACATCCACCGTACTTTTTTAGAAATTTGAATAACTTCTTGCAAGAAAAAAAATCAACTCCGATGGAGCAGTTCAAAGCGCCTTCAAAGATTTTATTGATTCCCGTCCGAATGGTTTTTTTAGTAAAAGGATCAATGAACTACCTATGAAATGGCAAAAGTGCATAGATACCAATGGTACATACTTTGAATAAATAAATATATTATATTTAAAAAAAATCGACTTTATGTTTCTCCCTTACAAAACGCCACTTTCATATGTAAGGACCTAATAGTAATCGGTTACAGTGTGTGATGTTATTAAGTGAAATCATATGATCAACGAACTCTCACACTTTATGTACATGTAGGTATACATTAGAAGTTATATAAGTGTGAGACAATATTACTTTGCATAAACAACGTTAGCCTACTAATGTGCTTATGGAAACGAACAACTTTTTTCTTTATTTAGCGACACGCCCCGGGTTCGCGCCGATGCATTTTTTTTCTGCAAATTATATACACAAACCTTCCATATTTATCGCTCTTTCTATTAGTGAAAGCCGTATCAAAATCAGTCGGGCGGAATAGAAAAATTAATAGAGAAACAGACAGAGGCGGATAGCGATTAATTTTTAACTTCCGACGCAAAAACGGGGTATTAATGTTATGCTGTGTATCTGGGATAAGTGTGTGTGTGATGTGTGTCTTTCTATGCTCCCAAACGGATGGACCGCTTTTGATACGGTTTTAATTTGACAGCTGATGTGACCGGGATCGTTCTACTAAACTATAATTTATGAAGATCTTTTTTTGAAGACGTTTGAAGACCATCAGCCCATTTCCTAGTTGACGAAGGGATTTCACTAACTTCCCCCTAAGGTTTGATTGATGTGAAATTTGGTATACTGTTACTTCGGTAGTATTTCCATGACATGGTAACCTTGACCTGATGCTGCATCATCAAGTAGTTTGCAGTACCCAACTTTTTAGCAAATTACAGCAGTTATAGTGTGTTTGGGCTCAATAGAAAATCGGGGGATACTTTATAGTTTTTAATTATAAATAATGGCTATAATAATTATAGATATTAGATAGTATTAACATTTTTAAAAATTCTAACTGACTAATATTTAAGTATATAACAAAATTGTGTTTTAACAAAATCATCACTAATATTAGAAATAAAGAAATTGAAATAAAATCGCGTTCATTCATTCATAATACAATTGGATATGCATTATAGATATTGAATGTCGGCGGACAAGCGTAACGTTTACATTACGTAAATTTACTTCCATCTACGTAGAATTTGAATACATTATCTATACAAATTCTAAGAAAAGCCATTATCTAAATTAAATGTAACAAATTGCTCCCTCGCTTTCAATTGTGAATTGTAAAAATGTGTACCTACCTACCTAATTACCTATACCTACTCAATGGAACTTGCTTTTACCCGTTAAAAGTTAAATAAATGTGATAATTTTAAAATACATAGTCTCCTTAGGATAAACAGATTTTTTTTAAAGTTTGCGTTAAAAAAAATGTAAATATTTCAAAAAGGTTCGGCTTAAAAGTTGTATTGAATTAAATATATAAAATAAAAAATAATAATCTAAAGTTTTCTAGTTAGTTTGTGTACATAATAGGAAAAATTACCAACAAAAATCATTCGCCGCCAGGCAAAGACGTAAAATATGGTATGCAACAAACGCTTTATCGCAATTTCCAAACAACATCTTTAATAGAAAAAAAAAAAAAAACTCTAAACATTTAAACAATTTCTTACATTCCTTTAGAGGTGTGAAGTAATAAATGTAAAAGAACGCACTAACCTTTTCCTTTTTTTCAGCTAAGATATTAATATAACGTGCACTATAAATGAAGAAGTATAATATAGTTGTTTAATGTGGTGGCGTTATTAGGAGAACGCGGTATCGGAGTTCGATGTTTGAATGTAAACTGAAGTTCTCAATGCGTCGCGAGTCGCGTTCAACACAGGCAGGTCGCACCGTTTGCAACGCATACCGGCCGAGTAGGGTGACAATACATTCTATCTCTAAATAGGATAAAATAAAATTCGTTGTCCGCCTGTGTCTGTTTCTCCGGTTACTTCTTCTAATCAGCGTAAAGAATTTGTAGTTTTAAAGGAAAAAACGAGGAAGGTTTGTGTATTTGTGTAACCGGTGTCTATATAAAATTGTATCCGTGCGAAGCCGGCGCGGGTAGATGTGGTTTAGTATAAACAACATAATATAAACAAAACACTAAACCATTTAGATATAATAACTATAATTAGATAAACAATTTAGATATTAAATTAAACTATATAAACGCGAAAGTAAGTTTGCTTATTATGCTTTTACGCCTTTACTGCTCTACCGATCATTATATTATGATTATACCTTTAAAACAGAAAAAGTATACTGTACTGTATCCAAAGGATCATCAGCTAAAAACAAAAATTAAAATTCAATGTATAACAAAAATATATGAGCAATAAATATTGATTAAAATGTTTTATCAATTAATTATGTAAAAATTTAATTATGTGCTTGTTTGTTACTCAATCACATGTATAATGTTGAGCCAATATAAGTAGAACTTCGCACTAAACTAGAGAGTTTTCTGTATTAAAACATATGATACTTTTTATCCCGATTATACTTGACAGTTTATTGTTTGAAATCAAAATAGAAATTTTCAAATTGGTTCACTAATACTGTAATAGATAGGTCTTTTCAAACATTCGGATTGTGCTACACACATTATGTCATTTTTTTATACTCAACATATCAACAATCAACTGTTATCAAC
This sequence comes from Synanthedon myopaeformis, assembly GCA_944738685.1. Lineage (NCBI taxonomy): Eukaryota > Metazoa > Arthropoda > Insecta > Lepidoptera > Sesiidae > Synanthedon > Synanthedon myopaeformis. The sequence goes on along the minus strand of OX122926.1, from coordinate 9,697,391 downwards.
AAAAAAATTGAAATATCATTGAATGCGTGGTCACCGTAGTCCGCTTTAATCGTCAATGAGTTGCGGCTGACGCTCCGCACCGGTGTAGGTGATTTAAGATGTTCAAGAGACAGCGACCTGTCCACTATACACTGCTTACTCAGAAACAACTGGAGGTCAAGAACAGGCCTTTGTCATAGTATTTCAAGGAATACGCGTTCACACGCCCTGTTCGGCTAATTTAAAGAAACTGCTCAATACTTCTTTCAAAAAAATATGTACCTAATGTTATATTAACAAAGTTGACACACTCAAAAACTGTTGTACAATGTACTTACATTACAATCAGTGCCGGATTAAGATTCAGGGAGGCCAATAGCAAATTCTTATAAGAGGCCCTTGTTTTGTATTAGGATCTTCAGTTTAAGGTGTTAAGAGATTTCATGGATTTTAAATGTTAAAATAAAGTGAATTTTCTCTAATTTTTTTAAAAATTAGAGATAATTTTATTTAACCTAAATTTAAGTACTACATAAAAGAGTACCTAATATTTGTACAATGTTTTGTACAAATATTAGGTACTCGCATTGAAAATTTATCTGTTTAGGTGTGATTTCATTTAATTGTAATTGTAAGGTTTACTTAAGGTTGAACAATTTTTTTTCATTTAAGATAGGAACATAAAATTATTTTTGCTGAAAAATATATTTTACGCTACAATGCGCGTGGCCCATAGCAATTGCTACTTTTGCTACATAGCTAATCCGGCACTGATTACAATGTAATTTTACAATATCTAATTTAATATTTTTTAATAGGTTATTAATAGGTTTTTAATAGAGGTCCACAAAATTATATTGCAATATGAGGGTAATATTGCAATTCTCACCCTAGCTACATATGGAGGTAGTTAACGCAAACCATTTAAGAGCCTGACAATAGACTATTGACGACCTTAATAAAAAATATCAAACATTCCTTACTATTTCCAAGTTCATAAGTAATTCTTTAAACTGAGAAACGGCTTAAAAATTTGTTACTTAATAACAGTGTGACATTCTAGTGACTGGGTGCTGATACGACTAATGCAGTTTCGAATCCCGGTATCGGTTATAAATGAAAATTTTTGGATTTCCAGTGGTTTTGGTTTTCATGTGTGGATTAGAAATTTTGCTCGTGAAAAATTACACAAACCGTGAAAAACACCAAAACGAGGTGAACAAAAACAAACAAATAAGTACTTATTCATTAAATTCATTAATTCATTAATAAGACTATAAACATATGATTATTCTGTGCTCACGTCAATCAACCATAGAGTTAAGTTTATTGCAAATTCTGTTTTATGTCTGTGAATTAGTCGCACAGACTGAGTGAAGTTAGTGTTAGTTGCTGTCTATGCCCTGCCCTGTGGTTTGCTTTTGCTTGTCAACATTGGAAAATTTGGAAAATGCGATAAACATTTTTAGATTATTTTGTATTTATTACTTAAAGATTAGTCTTTCCTTATTATTTTGAACAGAAACTGAATTAAAAACGTTTCCGCTTTAATTCCAAATTGTTTTAGTTGGCATCCCAAATACAAATGGCTCTTATTTATTCTGCTCTTAGATATTACAAATGGATTGTTTTGATTTTCTCTGTTCTTATTGTGAGTGCTTCTTCAAATGAATCTCACGATTGTGCCAAATTCAATATTGGAGTAATACAAAAGCTTCACAACGAGGGATTCCACAGGTAAACTTGAAAAAGTGCCCAAATAGCACCTCTGTCACACAAACTTTAACTTTTGTCTAAAGAGTCAAAAATTAATCCTCAGTAACTCTGTAAAAATTACCATCTAAATTAACCTGTGATTCATAAGGTATCACCAAACCAAAATCATCTCATCCAATGAGTGTTTTAGTTATAAAAACATGACAAGCCTATGGACTTACACTATTACATTCCCTATTTAACCCCTGACATCCGATGCAAAAGAGGAGTGTTATAATTTTAACCTGTGTCTGTGTGTCTATCTGTGGCATCATAGCTCTCCATCACTTTCAAACAAAAATAAACAGATCTTTATAATAATAATAATAATAATAATAATAATTTATTTCCAAACAATTAAAATACACTGCACACAAGTTATCGTTGACCCCCACACTAAGCTATGCTTGTATCGTGGGAGTCTACTGCAAATACATAAGCATTATATATAAATTATAGCTAAAAACCATTTCTCACCTATTCAGCTGTTTGAAGATCATCAGCTCATTTCCTAGTTGACAAAAGGATTTCACTAACTTCCATAGGTTGGATGAATTTTAGGTGTTGCTGTGTACCAGTCCTAATGAGTAGAAACTTCATCCCACAGCAAACAAATTGCGGAACAACCTTCCTTCTGAGGTGTTTCCACCTAGCTACAAATTCTTGCTGGGTTAGGACTCTCCTAGTGTTGCTTGTGTCCTTAGGCGACAGTAACCATATATCATTAAGAGGACCATCAACCTTTAATAATCTTTATTAACAAAAAACAAAAAAAACTATAAGGATAGGTATACTTATAAGATAAATTCAAAACAAGAGTTGTTAGTACTTAACACATTTTTGTGTATGTTGGTATACTTATACTATATAAGTTTGTGTCATTCAACATTATATTAAGTTCCTTTAACAACGGGTCACTAAAAACAATATACCTATTTTTTAAATATATATTAAAAATATTTTATCAAATTTCAGAAACCTAACATATACAATTGAAGGTTTATTGAAGGACAGCAACGAAGATGACAGCAAAGAGGCTTGGCGTGAAAGAGACTGTACAGTGATGATTGAACAGTCCTTACCGTCTGGTGTGTTCAGTAACCCAAACGAACTCGACGACCTCAGGAGATCTGGAAAGGTAATAGATGCCTTGGAATATTCTTTACTATTGTCGATTTGCAAAGAACGGTATCTTCTTTGTGATATATTATGTGGGAGTTGATTTCAGTGCTTGACGTTTTTAATTAATGTTTCTAAGTAATCAATACTAATATCATAAAGAGATAAGATTTGTATGTTTGTACTCGAAAACTACTAGACCGATTTTGAAATTTCTTTCACCTATAGAAAGCTACATCATCAGCGAGTAACGTAGGGCTATATTTTATAAAAACTTAAGCAGGCGAGGGTCGCGTGCAACAGCTAGTAAGCTTTATAAATTGAAGCGTATCTCGTGAGAGAATTAATGCCCATTGAAGATTTTATTAGAACAGTCCCGCCTTGATTGAATTGTTTGTATTTTTTTGTAAGCTCAAAAATAGCAAAAAAATTTCAGACAATCGCCATCACAAAAGATGTGATAAATGTAGAATTTCCAGCGGAAATGTCTGAACCGACGACTGTGTATGTCGTTGGTAAAGTGGTGTCCAGTCGGATGCAATTGTGGGTACCTTTGCACGCTAGATACCATAGTGCTATTGTAGGTGGAGGGTAAGTTATATTTATCATAATGTCCCAAACTCTTAACAAAGCCTCTTAAATAAATATCTTCACACATTCCACACACACACACAACACCATCTAGTTCCACAATGTAAGCAACTAATGCTTGTATTATGGATATAACAGACAGTTAATATAATACATATTACTTTTTTTTTGTAAATTCATACATTTTATAAATACAAAAATAAAATGACCCGTTTGGTTAACAGTTAGGTTTACTAGCCACTAGACCGAACGTGTTGTCTTCTTAATATTTTTATTTATTCAATCATTATGTTAAGGTCGGCAGACAGGTTGACGGTCGACTTGATGGTTTAATGGCTTGGCTACCGTCGCCTATAACACAAGCAACTGTAGTCTGTACTGGAATGGCAGTTGTGCTGCCATTCCAGTACAGACTACAGTAGGATTTTTAGTTGTAGGTAAATATCATCGCAATAAATATCTTTGCAACCATTCGCTGGTACATTATATATTGTAATTTTTTGAACCTAAAAGGATGTGATAAATTTTTTTTTGTAGCTAGTTAATATGAATATAATATCTGAAATAAATGATTATTATTATTATTATTATTATTATTATTAAACAAACTTTTCCCCTTTTCTTCTACTAGGAGTTGAATTTTGTAATAACTTTATTAATAATAAGTGTTTCATTTGAAACCTGTTCATTTCTCAGAAAATTTTACACAACCAGCGAATAGAGAAGTCGAAATACTCAATTGTTTTATTCATTTGTGAAACAAATGTGTGTTCGTAGCAGTTGTTATTGATTACAACTTAGATTGATTAAATTTCAGATCAGTACGAAACGATATTGAGAAACCCAAATTGTACTTAAGGTGCGCAAACTATAGTTTGGAGTATTGTAAAGATAAAAACTATCGCAAATCGTATCTCCTGTGCAAGGAGTTCCCGAAAAAGTGTTTGTGGAGGGATATACCGTTTCACAGTGTAAGTGCTTCCTTTTTATTTTTTATTTTATTTTTAAATAAATTATATAATGATACTAGAGATCGTAACTTAGAGGAGGCCAATGTCGGTGGACTTGTTATGAAAGAATTTTTTTTCATATAATAGAATCTATATATATATATATATAAAAATTACGTGTCACGTTGTTTGAAGCCAATGAACAAGTAAACTACTGAACCGATTTTGATAAAACTTAAAAGATATGATAGTTTTTAATTACGATATATAGTCGTAATATTTTTTTATTGAAAATTATTTGTTTATAATATGAGAAAAAGTTGTGAGTTCAATAAGATTCTAACAGATGGCGGTGTGTGGTAATTTTTAGGCTGGATTGATAAAAAAAAAAATTGCACCCATGCGAAGCTGGGAGCGGGTAGCTAGTGATATTATAAAGAGGAGAAGATTTGTATGTTTGTAATGAACAAAAACAAAAACTAGTGGACCGATTTTAAAAAAAATCTTTAACCTACATTATCAGCGAGTAAAGTCCAAGGATACATTTTATAAAGTTACTCGTGCGAAGTCGCGTGCAACAGCTAGTGGTAATATATATTTGCGTAAATAAATGTGCCTAATTATGATTACTAGAAAAAAGTCTTATTTTTATATTTAAATTCGTGATTAATTTCATTATGATCGGTGTAATTGAAGCGTGAAAGCTTAACAAACAAACAAACATCGCTTTCGCATTTATAATATTAGACTTTACTAATACTTATTATGAATACTATAATAAACTGTCCACGATAAATATCACGATTTTTCATATTTTGTCACCTGTCTTTCCAATATATTATGTACAGTCGAGGTAATAAAAAGTTCGCCACATTAAAGTCTATATTTGATAGGACCAAAGAGATTTATAGATCAGTCGTGTCAAAATTTCATTTCAAACGTCTGTCAGTTGTCTGCGACTTGATAAAAGGAATGAATTTGAAAATTTACATAGGTTTTTTGCACCCCGACTGTACTTAGAGTGGTAAATGTTTAAATGGCTTCCCATTAGCAAATTGATGTTTGTTTCAGGGGAAAAATAGTATAGTGTGGTATGTGCCAATTGGTAATCTAAGCCATTTTCACATTGTCACCATCACGACTCTGTCTGTTGTAGTAATCAGCTCTTTGTATCTGTTGAATGCGTTACACAATTACAAAATGGCCGATAAATATAAAGATGAATAGATTTTTTCGAGTTATTTGAAAACTTGATTCATTCCAACTTTGTATATTTAAAACATCAATTCTTTAGTTAGGTAGCCAGACATCTAGACTTCTGGAGTGATTAGAAATATTGATAAGTATTAATATATAGTGAAGCGATTTAGGGACATTTTGTGTTAATTATATGCACATAAAAGTTCAACTCTATCGCCTATCCCGGCGACGGTAGCCACCTACCACCAAGTGGACCGTCAGCCTGTCTGTCGGTCTTGATGAATACTTATACATATATTTAAAAAAAATATCTATCGCTCGTCATACAAATGAGTTTAATATTATTTCTTAACAAATTGTCTGCCTCTCTATCATTTTAAACATTAACAATAAAAAAAGCATTACAATGTTAGATTTACTTATAGCAAATTACTTACCTACATAATACATTCCTCTAGAGGCTAACTTTTTATAATTAATATATTCTGATTTTGATTCCCATAAATTTTAGGCTTATGGAAGAATAAATCTGCCTTTTAATTGAACAAAATGATAGGGCAAATTTATTATAACTGTCATATCTAAATAAAAAATATGAATACTTTTATTGTTCAGTAAGCATACAACTTAAGTAGAGATTAATAATAATTAAATCTAACCTAATAAATTGCATCTACAAGGAATCTTGTTTTTGTTCAATAATAATAATAAATAATTATTATTCTTAGTCCACGACACAGAGCAAGTAACTAGAGATGACATTAATAATAATATTCGTGCCGCGCAATTGCTCTGTGCGCAACTCAGGGGCGAATTTTGCCACCAGTTTCTATTTGCACATTGTGGAGTAAAACATTAGCCAAAAAAGCTATTATAAATGCCTCACTGTGCTGCTATTTGGTGTAAAAATAAAGTGAAAACGTGAATAAGCAAAATTATCATATCAGAAAGTAAAAAAAATGCAATTTTTAGCTTTAAAAAAGAATGCGATATTTTCTTGAAACAGAAAAAACCTAATCTGTGCGTGTACTAGTATGAATAAATACTAATGCTGCCTGATACGCTCGATTTGTATGAAAAGAGGTGCCCTTGCCGTCTCTAGTAGCAAGTATTCATTGCTCTGTGGTCCACGACGATTGAAATGACCAAAATGACATTTGAGTTGCTAAATGTCGATGTCCACACAGTAGATACTTAATTATTCAGACTGTAAAAAAAATTTCGACTGTAAAATTTTTTCATAAAAAAAATTCGCCTACTATCCTACATTATGGTCTATATAGGGTTTTTTTTATAGACTAATAAATTTGTGATAGTAATTATAATTTCACCCTATAAATGTGTATTTTGCTCAAAATTAGAAATGTTTTTGAGCATAATTTATTTGAGTAAAACTCTGATGTTTTGAAAAGAGGATAAACTAAGAATTGAAGTATTGCATTTTAAACTTGTATGTAAGTCAAAGTGTAGTCGTAAAACCTATAAAGGTAAATGTTTAATGTTATTTAAATAAATAAAATTCGTAAAAAATGTGTTGTTTTTTTACTAATATTACCCAAGTGGTATCGGTTTTTCCGATAGCATCAATCTGACGAACTATCAATTAAGCCAAATATGATGAGGCAACAATAATGAACGTTTAAAGTTGGGGCTCCGGGTATTTTATTTATTTATTTTCAAAAGGTACCAACAGCACAAACAAAAAAAAAAACAATATGTATAGGTAACACAGAGCAATTTTAAGGCATACACAGATAAACTAGGAATTGGGAATTTTAGTTGAGAAAGGTCCACGAAAGGCACGGCGTATAGTAAAAACATAATATGAAAAACATCGACTATTTTAGCGTCTGCAATCCAGCGAAATTGGAGCTCCAACAGCTCTATAGAAAACTATGTTGATGGTTACACGTTTTGACAGAAAAAATTAGAAATAAATTTACATACTAATAAAGAGAGAGAAGATTTGTAATGAATAAACTCAAAAACTACTGCACCGATTTTAAAAATTCTTTCACCTATAGAAAGATACCTACATTATCAGCGAGCAATATAGGCTATATTTTATAAAAGGTACATACGCGAACGAAATCGAATAAATTTTACAAATAAGTGCCAACGCCATCTCTTGATAACAAGCATGAAGAATAAAAATGTTGTAGTCTACAAACTGCTATGCTTACAATTTTTATTAGGTGCAAAGTTCAGAAAGAAAGACTAGCGAGTGCTGAGACATCTATTGTAAATTTTATAATTATATGTATATGACAAAACTAGAAAAAAAACCTTTTTGTAACTCTTGAACAGTGCCATCTGTAGAATATGGCTTGAACTACTACTACATTATAAATTTGTAACCCAACTGAAATATGCTAACGAGAGATGGCAGCACAAACACAATTTATTGATTTCATAAATTCGCTACCTTGAATTAAAGCTAGTACAACCAACTTGTACAATAAATATACGTGTGTACGAACTACGACCGCCGATCTTTGACATGAACGTAACCGTTTCTAATATTTTCACCATTCTTGTAAGCGTGCGGAATCGATGACATTCCTACACAATTAAATCTCCCCTTCTGAATTGCACATGTCACCCAGCACCCCTACTGCTCATAACAACTTCCTGTTTTCATTTGCCACCCTCTAAAACAATAATCTTTTGAAGTGTAAATTATTGTGTCTGTCTACGCTTATTGCACCGCAAACTGTATGTAGGCACAAATCGGATTTATATTAGAGTATAGGTATTGTGACCTGCCATGATGGATCCTAATAAGCTAGATATTGAAGCCTTCTCGGTCCTCGATGTAAAGCCCTATTTTCGGACTGGTCCACTCTGCCATAAAGTCCTTCCATGACTTTTCCTTTCTAATTCCCTTCCTAGATTAGCTATGTTTGCATTTGACTACAATTGACTTAGTTGTTTTATTTTTTCCAAGATTATTTTATATTTAGTAACATTTATAGATCCTAGTATATTTGTGTGCAATCTACGGCTAATAATACCTTTTATTATTTTATTGTTTCCTTCATAGATGTGGGAATTTTGTAGGGTAAAATAAAAAATAGAAATATGGGACCCATATTATATTATTAAGTATGAAGTTTTTTATGGGTAATTATAATTATTTATTCTTGTATGGTGACGCGATTCGTTGTAGTATAATGCATCATGTCATAGCACACTGTGTTGGATGTCCACGGAGAGGCACAGAGTGCTCTTCTTCAGTGGCAGCTGGGCTTAGGCGCTGCAAGTGTCGGGACGTGGATGCAAGACGAAAGAGGCCACGCAGCTGGGGCGCGGGGTGCGCGGTGTTTACATGCGGAGCACGGGCGGGCGTGCGCGATCGATGGCTGGGCGGGGCGGGGCGGGGCGGGGCCGGCGCGCCGGCTCTCGCCAGTCCGCCTCGGTGCCGCGTCCGCGCGGTCGTCGCCTGTTCCCGCAGTGCGACGCGCCGGAGTGTCTCCGCGGGTGCCCGGCGGCGGCGGCGAGCCTCGCGCCGCCCGCCCGCGCGCCGATGTCGCCCGCAGTCGCAGTGTGCCCGTCGCCCGCTCCTCTCCCGGCCCTCGCCGCCGCGCGCGCAGCCTGGCCGCCGGCCACGCTCTCCAGCCGCCCGTTCCGCGCCTGCGCCCCGTCTTCCTCTGGGCGCGCCAGAGCGAAGGCACCGTTCAGGAGGTCCGTTGCGAGGACTACGACCCTCGCAACCGCATCCGCATAACTAGGACAGCCACCGGCTGGCGTGTGATACCGCGCACCGAAATATACAACTCTATCCGTGTTCCCCTCGCTCCGCCGCTGCCTTTTTCGCGCGAACGCAAGGAACGGCGCAGGCGCCGACGCTACGGCAAATCTAAACGCCGGAACACTAGTGATTCCACCTCTGGGTGGCTCGTTCCCGACCTGGAGACTCACATTCCCTCGCACACGATCGCGGTGCCGCGCGTTCCGCCGCCGCGATCGCCTCTCCCGCCAGCGCCAGCGGAACCGACGCCTCTGGACAACCTTCTCGCCGTGGCCGAACTCGAATTGAACCAACAGCGAGGCAAGGAGGCCCTCGAGCTCGAACTAGAGGCGAGTGGGAGTGCACCGTATACCTTTTTACCCGCTGAGGCGGTGGCGAGAGACGTTATGTCCTTCGAACTCGGCGAACCGCCGAAAACCGACGTGGAAGACGCCTTCCCGAGTAATATGGGTGTGCATAAGGACCTGTTCGAAACTATAAGTGAAGCTCATTATTTACCGGACCTAAGTGGACCGCACGACGAAGCGTTGCTCGATTCCCTAGTTGAAAAAGGTTGTGAAGATAATCAAATTCTTGGTCAGGCATTGGACAAGCTCGCCCATCTCGTTCACGGTTCTGGAGACTACGCGGAGGAGGAAGAAGATATGTTGTTAAGCGGTGCGCCGGTCGCGGACATTATTGATCGACTGGAGCATTCGCTCGAATCGCCGGGACGCAGCAGCATAACTGCTGCTCAAGGTCTATTGCACTTACATCACATAGGCGACCACATGGCCCCTCCGGAGCATCAACAGTCTGTAGAGCAATACATGACCGAGGAGGTGTATACGGCCGAACCCTCCTCCGAACACGCGATGGAAACGATGGACGCCGAGACCAAGTTGGAAGAGAACGGCGAAGTTGAGCACTTAGTAGATTACGATCCAAACGCCGACAAGAGGCTAATAGACGAAGTCGAGCATGACGACGTGTTGTATACTGAACCAGTACCTGAAGCGCATGAGACTTACGATGATGATAAGACGAATGAGGAACAATTAGAACAGTCAGAAGCATTGCCCGATCAGAGCGAGATAGCGATGACGGCAGAGATGCCTCAAGATGAAATTAGTACAGACATTGGTGAACAAGAAGACAGCCAACATGAAAACGATCTAGATAATGAGACTTGTGATACTAATGAACAAGAATCAATTCTCGATGCTACTCAAAACGAGACCGTTGATTATGACGATAAGGGCGAGGACGATTCTAATAAAGACGACTTAATTCCTACAGATTTGAGTATAAAACAAGTGAAAAATATCTTGCCCATAATTAGTAACAATATGGAGGAGAATGCTAACACGATTGAAGATAATTTATCCGAAAAGAGCGACGAACAGCCTAAAGATTTAAGTGTACATAAAAGGTTACCAACTCCGCATGCGTCGCCAAGAAGGATAGAAATACCGCGAGCTCCCTCCAGGGAATCTGACGCTATGCAGTCGCCGCAACCGAGTGGCATACCCGCGATACCGTCCTCGCCGGAAATCTTTACAATGCCACAAACAAAAAGTAAACAGACTTTGTTTTTAGAAACCCTCCTATCGTCTCCCTCTCCCAAAATGTATACTTCTGAAGTGACAATAACAAAACAACAGTGTGAACCCTTAAATTTAGGTAAGCATAGGAAATCCGCGAGTCCGACAGTATCTAGTTGTTCGGACGAAATGAGAAAACTGAATAAAGAATTTGGAGAACCAGAAGAGAAAAAATCAAAAAAGGATGGGGGCGAGGATAATTTGGTCAAAATAAGTAAAGTTTTTAATAAATCTGGGGACGATCATGTATCATACTCGAAACATAACAAGGAAAGTTCATCACACAAGTCCACAGACTCTATTCCTCCTCTAAAACAACTTCAAATGTTAAAAACGAGTCTTGAGTTTCATCTTCCAGACCCACTTTTGATTCCTAAAGACAGATTGAATCACATTCTTGCAGCACCGGGAAGAGAAATACCAGCCCTTCTGCTTCAGAGGCCCGAATTGAGGTTACCAGAGGCTTTCGCCTTTCCCGCTGTGTTACAAGACCCAGACATTCTTGTCATATCGTTATCGCAATTAGAAAATATATTGGAGAATGATTTGAAATCTCAAAATGAAAAATCTAATTATTCTAAAGAAACTTCAAAGCCTACGACTACAACGAGTACTACTTCTAGTACAGACAAATCGAGCACGCCGCAGCCCGATCAAACGAGTCATCCGAAACCTATCCCATCCATGGATGCATTGGCGGGTGATATAGATGCGGCAACGTCAGCTGCTTTAAATCAAATGATATGGTTGCCATATCTCAGCCAATTGGAAGCTATGGCGGCGTGTTCGCAAAATATGGATTTCTTGAAAGCATTAAATTCTTCAGGCTATACGGGACCGAATTATCCCGATCTATCGCAAATGTTCAACCCCTCTGCGCGTTTCATGGGCTCAGGAGGGTTTCCCATGATGCCTCCCATGGATTATGATAATCGATTACAGTTTGCGATGTGGCAGGAAGCTGTAAATCATGCAAACGCTGCGGCGTCACAAAGGCCAAAGGCCAATTCTGCAGAGACTATGAAAGATATGACGTCAAAATCGAGTGACGTACAAAATCCTTACGTACACTCAACAAAAAATCAACAAAGTAAAACTCATACATCAGCGCGAACAAGTCCGATAGCCCACAACTACAATAATCAACGTTCAATGCCCCACCACCCGTTTCTACAAGGCATGTACCCGGGAATGAACGCCAACATGAGACCTAATATGCCTCTACCGGGTTTACAGATACCTTATTTTAACCCTAATATGATGGGAAATCAAAGAGGTCCCCGATCCGGACAGCAGAAGAGTCCGACGTCTCCATATTACCCTAACAACAATTACTTACATTCCGTGAAACACTCTGAAGCCCAATCGCATCACAGAAGCAGCGGTGCCAACGAGCGAAGCAGTCAAGAGTCGAATCGGCCGCGTATTAGTGTGAAATCTCTTCAGAATCTGCTGGAGCCCACTGCGGCTGCGGCATCAGGTGTAGGGACTTCTAGGAGAAATTCAAATCCGCCTGTGCCCTCAATAAGTAGGAGGAGAGACGAGCCCGAAGTTGGGAGTACTACTCCACTGGGAGAGCCTCCGCCACATCTGACGCCGCATCCGCACGATCCCTCGTCGTTCCATTTATGGCACCCGCTATTTGGCAAGTAAGTGAAAATTTTTATAAGTACTTATTGTATTAAGGGCATTGCGCATGCGAGATTTGTAATGCGTTTAGTTAAAAATGTTAAAATCATACAGTACGAGTATCTTAAGGTCTGACTTTTAAATTAATTTTTATCATCTAATTTATTTATTACTAAAATAAACCTCATTAGTCTTAGTATACATGTAGCCATTCTACGTTTTATAGTTAAAAGTTAATATCCAGGATTACTCACGGTAAGGACTAAATTTTTTTCGCTTAAAGCTTAAAACCTTCTGGTGAAGTCTTGAGTTTGTTCATCAATCACCAATGACAAACGTCCTCGCAACGGGTTATTTTTAATATAGATTTTATTGCATCTCTGCAAATAACTTAATAGATCTATGTCTATAGTGTTGGGTTTATTTATGAACAGTTTATGGGTCAGACTAGCGACGACTGAACGCTTTTGTGGAAATCAATACGAGCCCAAAATAAATGGTCTCAGTTAAAAGGTTTAATATATAGGGTAGTTAGCAATTTGTCTTACCAACTATGTTATTCTTGTCAATTTCTAGAAATAAAGTAAGAAAAGTAACTAAGTTAAAACTACACATATGTAAAAGCATATGTATCTAATTCGATAACTGTACAATATTATCCCATAGAAATTTTTACTTTACCAATGAAGTTGCATATAAATTTTAAACTAAGAGTTCTGAAAATTTTATTCAAAGAAATAATTTTATATTATAGTATTTTAGTCAATACTTAGTCGAGGGAGTTGTATCAAAGGGAACGAAGATGTAAAACCTCTATTAAATTACCCACGACACTAACATAGTGTTCTGAATTGTTTCTGCACTCAGGTACTTTGGGCTTACATCGATTATTAATATTATTATTAATAATGTAACTAAGTATAATACTATTTTCATATTATTGTTAATTATTAACTTAGTATTATGCATGCATGTCTCGCTAACATTTAAAGTATTCGTTTAAAAATTGAACTAGAACAGAGTTCGTGAATAAGTTATTATATATTGGTTGTTATTATTTCAAATAAAATATAAGTACCTATATTCAAATAAAATGTTTTAACACCCAAAAAAGAGGAACGCGAACGAACACCTATACAATCAAGATAAATTGATTATGATTTTTTTTTTGTAGAGTTCTTTCCTCGACTGTACCTGAATTTCCAATAGAAAGCATCCACGTCACAAATGCTCGTTTACTTAGCTGTTCTCTTTACAAATGGGGAGTTTTGAATAAATAACTAACACATAACTACTTTGATTGCTTCTAATGGTGATTTATTCCTTTTATTTTCAAAGTGACTTAAACAAACAACAGCGAAACACTAAATTGTTAATGTAGTTTAGCCTTGAAATGTAGTCTAGGTGAATAAATTTTGTGGCACATTTTTAGTTATTATAATAACATTTTGTTATTGACTAACTTTAGCGGCGACTTCGCCCGAGTGGAATTCGCTGCGTGATAAGTCTTATCACAATTTTTTTTATGGTGAATTATAGAAATTATGTAAAGGTAATATAAAAAAAAATCCATATAAATGATCGTCTTTCTAAAATTAGAATAATAAATATATTATAGCAGGTACCTACTCTAAGTAAAGCAGTTATAAACTGGAAATCCTGTCTAGTGACTGATAGGATAGAAAAAAATTGCAACTTAACATCATTTGTGCTGTTTTGTATAGGCGTTTGAATAATTCCAGTGCTCATTCAGAGGAACCCATTCCCCTATAACAAATAAGGTACCTATTGTTCTATAATCCCTATTATAGAGGTCGACAGAGCACTTTTATATTATCCATACTTAGTTTTAGAGAATTAATCACTACTCTCTCCCTACTAAGTTTATCAAAATTGGTGCAGTAATTTAGCTGCGAAAAGACAGTAACATAAAATGGCTTACTGACGTATTTGTGTTTGTGAAATAGAAATTGTCATCACAAATTTTCATTAAATCCGTACTAATATTATAAATGCGAAAGTATGTTTGGATGTATGGATGTTTGTGACTCTTTCACGCAAAAACTACTGAACCGATCAGCATGAAATTTTGCATACACGTTGTCTGGGACATCAGAAAGGACATAGGGTATCTTTCATCGTTCAACGCGGACGAAGTCGCGGGCACCAGCTAGTATTATAAATACGAAAGTATGTTTGGATGTATGGATGTTTGTGACTCTTTCACGCAAAAACTAGTGAACCGATCATCGTGAAATTTTGCATACACGTTGTCTGTGACGTTGTCTGTGTGTGAAAGGACATAGAGTACCTTTCATATCGTTCAACGCGGTCGTAGTCGCGGGCACCAGTTAGTAAACAATAATTCATGCAATAATGTCATCTAATTTCACAATGTCAACTACATGTTCAAATTTATTGTTGATTTTTACAGTTATATATTTATTTAATTATTGAAATTTTTATTTAAATTATATCGCGCGTCTTATTTTTTACTCTATTCACAGTTTTGACAGTTTCGAATCTGTCACACAGTTTCCTATACTTAGTTCCTACTCAAATGATCAAATATACTGTCTAGAACGTTTATTGACAGTATACTTATTGTATTAATTTTCTCTATGATAAGAGAGCTTCATGGACGCATTAAGCTTTTTCTTGAAAATATCTTACGAAAGCGGAACTGTGACTAAGCTAGCAATAAAAATAAAAGCAAGCCTTACATCTACTCCATTAATTTCTATTTGTACGTATGACGTCAGCGACGTCTTCTGCCTTCGCCCACCCCTGATTGGTCGATATGAAACCAGTCCTTGTCCTTATTGGTTGATGAAATTTTAATCTGCCACCCGATTGGCTTTGTGCCGATTTCATGTTACATTTTATTTCATATGTGATTGATTTTTGTACCGTATTTGTGCTCGCATTTCATTAGATTATACAAATACTCGTATGAACAACATTTTCCCATCGAACTTTTATATATTTTCAAATCCTTTTGATTTATTTTGGTTTCATTAATAGGAATGTTTATCACTTGCTCTTAAATGTGAAAGATATTGTATCTATTGTATAATAGCCCACAATTTGTCATTTTTTTTAATATTAATAAGGCAGTCATAGTCTAACTAAGGTCATAGACAGCACGAGGGGAAATTAAGGTGGGATCTATAAATATATAAAACTAGCTGGTGCTCGCGACTTCGTCCGCGTTGAACGATGAAAGGTACCCTATGTCCTTTCCGGTGTCCCAGACAACGTGTATGCAAAATTACATGGTGATCGGTTCAGTAGTTTTAGCTTGAAAGAGTCACAAACATCCATACATCCAAACATACTTTCGCTTTTATATTAGTACGGAATTAGTACGGATTCTCGTGTCACAGTGTTTGTAACCAAACTCCTCCGAAACAGTTTGACCGATTTTTATGAAATTTTTTGTGTATATTCGGTAGGTTTGAGAATAGGTTGTAAACTATTTTTTATACCCCTGAGTGATAAGGATTGCCCACCTCAAAAAAAATATTTAAGTATATGTCAAAATAACTTTTGCCGGGTAAGCTAGCATTAGTTATTAATTGCTTATAACATAATGACTGTTGATGTTGGAATTTAAAAAAAATCAAGTCCTTTTACGATCAAACAAAGTCACTTTGACCAAAGGTTCTATTCTCTGAAAGGTCAACTATATGGCCAAGTTCTGATCCTTTGTGTGGTTTAATTTCAATAACACATACATATTTATCTAAATAATTGTTATAAGTAATGCTTACCATGATATATTTTTAAAATAAATGCAAAATAAGTGTCTTATCCTATCACCATTCATCCTGCATACGTATCAAGCATAGGAACAAAATATGTTTCTTCATTGTTATATAAAATAAATATTATCATTCATGACTCAAAACTAAAAAAATATACTTTAATATACCTTCTTATCACCAACGTACTATAAAAACGAACTGTGAGTAAGATTTTATTTAAATAAACAAATAAATCTTTATTTGCCCAACACGTTCTTAATTTAAATATACAGCAGTTACAGTACAAATTAAGATGTTTCCATACAAGGGCATGCAACTTCACTTAACTTTCTAATAACTAATAGGTTTTAATATAATAATAAATAAATTGATTTATTTATGTGTTCAAATTCTTTGAAGTAACCATTCTGTCAAAGTTTTTGTAAATATAAATAAAAAAACGAATTGTGCCACGCCTTAAGGGAACTTTAATTACTCAATTATAATTAAAAAAGGAACCTTTGCATGCTGCAGTAAAGTGTGTAATGCCTACGTAAAATTGGTCATCTTCCTTCCTTGTCTCGCTCGAGGGCGGCTATTGCCGTCTCTGTCGCACATACGTCATTAAGCCTGGATAGCCTTCAGTCCAGAGCTTTTAAGAGCTACATCGATTTTGACGTGTCCGGGCTGCAATGTTTTAAGCGTTACATCATATTATTTATATTCTATATAATGTCTACTCGTATGTGCTTCTATGAAAAAGCTTTTCTTTTTAATTATTAATTTTATAATTGAAAAAAATTAAATATATTTATCAATCTATATGAAACTTTGGGCATTCATCTAACACCGGTTCCTGAAAGTGTTGTTTTTATTATACCTACTTGTAAAATATGTACCTAATGCTGTTCTCATATTATCCAGTATAGAGCAGCAATGAATATCTGATGATGACGATGATGATAATGATGATGATGATGACAATGATGATGATGATGATGATGATGATTAATGCGTAAAAGTACATAACTATATCGTTATAGAATATCATTGGGAAAAATGCATTGCTATAAGTAGTATAAATATTAAACCTACATCTGCGCTAGGTTAAACCTTAAAAGTTAGTCCTCATTTTGAATAAAAAAGGTAATGAAAGCTGTTATGTTACCTTTGGAAAGAGAAACGTATAGATTTATTTAATATTTTTTTATAAAGATTTAATGTGAATCCGCTCGCATATATTCTTATTGCTGTAATTATAAAATGATAGTACATTATAATAGATGAGATTGAATCTAAAAATCGCGTTCATTCCGCCATCGCCAACAAGAGCGTTGTACGTTCACCGTATTTCTTGCTATAAGTACTCGACGTAGAACCATTAGAGCCTTCTTACATTACCGAGTTCCGGTCGCAGCCGAAGCTTTCACGGCTATCTTCACTGCAATCTTGTTCTATTGTACTAAATCACTTCCTACTCTTACATCTTAACCTAAATTGTCTTCAATCGAACCAAATTGGTCTGTCGGGTTTAGCACTAGTCGCGTTTGAAGGTCGTTTTGAGTAACGACAGGTGACCTCACATGTGGCATTAAGTTTTCGAAGTTATGGTACCTACTTCTTTGACGCGTTAGAGTAAAAAGATCATAGTGTATTTCTAGTATGTTACGGATGTTGCATGAAATTAGACTCGAATGAGATTATATTACATAATATACTCATTCATTATGTGACTGACTAGCTGGTGCCCGCGACTTCGTCCACGTTGAACGATGAAAGGTACCCTATGTCCTTTCTGGTGTCCCAGGAAACGTGTATGCAAAATTTCATACATGAAATGAATACTTGTAATGAACTTTATATATCCGGGAAAGAGAAAGACTCAAATTCTTGAGCGACACAGATTTATTTTAATATGATCTAACCTAACAAATATTAGGTATAAATGCGAGAGTGAGTTTGTAAGTTTGTTATTACGCTTTCACGCCTTAACTACTCAACCGATAATCATGAAATTTTTCATACACTCTAACAGGGATCGAAATGTGTTATACATTATGATACCTACCTTTCATCCAGAAAAAAAGTACTGTCCCTGAAGGATCAACTAAAATTTATAAAAAAAATCAACGTCTGACAAAAAAATTATGGGGCGCGGACTAAGTAGTGGGCA
This sequence comes from Synanthedon myopaeformis, assembly GCA_944738685.1. Taxonomy (NCBI): domain Eukaryota; kingdom Metazoa; phylum Arthropoda; class Insecta; order Lepidoptera; family Sesiidae; genus Synanthedon; species Synanthedon myopaeformis. Next base: position 9,678,915 of record OX122926.1, on the reverse strand, counting down.
AAATCCTATTTATTAAGCAGTCCAACAGAGGTTGCAACCTTCGAGATAATAAGGGATAGAACAACATTGCAAGCGCTAATTTTCACTGTGGTGTTCTGTAATGGAGTTGTTACAGCTTCCAGACGTGCTGCCAAGTTTTTCAGCCAATACTTAAGCTAAATTTTAATATTAATCAATAATCAGTCAGTATAGATAGAGGCTATCGAGAGTTCTGTCATCGACAAGTAGGGGCGTTTCTGTTTTACATAAACATCTGCCTATTCCGTGTCGATGATGATTGATACGACTATCTGTAGGTATATAAAAAGACACGAGACATAAATATGTTATAACTGTTATACGAGACATGTTTATAACTCTTTAATAATAATAATATTAATAAGTAAACTGCTATTGTAGTCTATGATGTAAAAACGAGTGTAAAACTCGAGAACCCATAACACCATTTTTTTTTTAAATATACATACATTGATATCTGATTAACGCTCTTATGGAGAGCTAAAATGGAAAAAATGCCCGGAAAAACATATTAAACCCCAATTACTGGGTATACTGATATGTATATAGGTAAGTATACTGATATACTGTTATACTGAAACTACAAAGAAAATATTTTTTAGATAACTAAGATGACAAAGCTAAGACTGAAATAGACTCAATGAAACCAGACCTCTTATGCCGATGCTAATTTAAATTTGTTCGGTGAAACTACATACATACTATTTTAATTGACTAAACTACATAGTGACAGCACAAGTGCTGTTGTAATTCGGTGTGTAATCCAAACCTTGTCCCTTTATCATTTAAATATCCCATCGATCAGCAATACACTTATATGGTTACCTACTTGTGTTCAAGTAACCAAGTATTGGTTGGCGTCGCTTGTGTTCACAGTCGAATTGGCTACATCTATGGTTGGTGTCATAAATCACAAGTACTACAATAAAATTAATATATAATTCTATGAAAATATATAGTATTATATGTACATAAACATTTGTGTTATGCAAAACGTAAATAGAACTTCGCATAAGCTTTGGAAACTGTCAACTGTCAAACGGAAATAAGAACCGAATGACAGTTAAGAGTGTTTAATGTCAATCAGACCGTTCGATATAAATATTTATTTCATTCGAACGATATAAATTTAATAATGTGATTGATTTTACTGACCTAGAAATAGAAGGACGTTCGTATGTCAAGGATATTAACATGTTATTTTCCAAATTGATGTTTCTTTCGTTGTATAATTGACTTAGGTAAGTAGGTAGTCAAGAATTTTATTGATTTTTTCATTTAATTACATTAATTTGTACTTAATCCCTGTCGCCTGACGCAAAAGAGGGGTGTTTTAAGTTTGACCTGTCTGCACAGTTCTGTGCCGATTACCTACTTAGATCATGTTTTTTTTTTTTTTGAAAGCTGACGTGATCGAGATGGTTCTTATCTTAGCTATAGTTTTATGAAGAACTGTTCAGGCGTTTGAAGGTCATCAGCCATTTTCCTATTTATTTGAAGGGATTCTCACTGACTTCCACATGTTCGATTTATGTACAAGTGCTTACCTACCATTTTTTTAAATTTGGTATAAGTACCTGCCTACTGTTACTTCGATGGTATTTCCATGACATTCCAGAGCACAACGCCTTGTGCACTAAGTACAAAAAATATACAAAATTGAATAAAATTAATTAAAAAAGACCTTAATATTTCATATTTGTAATAAGTAAGTAAGTTTTTAGTCATCAATAATATACAGTAGGTTAGTAAATTTATTCCATATTCATGCAAGCGAAGTGTTCAAAAGGTCAAAAAACCGGCCGCCATTTTGTTTTTTTACAGTCATTATTTGCGGTAATTTATAAAGAATTTATTAAGCATACAATGTTCGAATTAACTTAACGTTAAAATGCACCGTAATGCTCTGTAGGTACTTACTTACTTACTAAGTAAACATCAGCTTATACACTGATGCACAGACTTTATCAGTAAGTATAATTTACTTACCTATCTCTAATATTCGAAATTAACTTTCGACAAATACTTATTTATATTTTAAATTCTTTTCAATACTTATTCAATCTTTATTGCTAATTTTTTATTTAATTTTAGATGATCCCTTGGGAACAGTCCTCTTTTTTTCTGGACGAAAGGTACCCTATGTCCGTTTCTGTATCTCTATGACACTGACAACGTGTATGTAAAATTTCATGATGATCGTTTTAGTAATTGAGGCATGAAAGAGTAACAAACAAACAATCTCGCTTTCGCATTTATAAATATTAGTGCGGATTTTACTTAACTCTAAGAATTATTAGGAATTATCTAGCAATTAATGTTTAACATGTACCTACATAGAGATCTATAGGTATGGCTATAATCCATCCCATTGTGGATTAGAATTTACACGCTTTCCATACCTAGAGTAAAATTACTGAGACCCAACCGAGTTCTAACCTGTGTCCACCATGCTATGAGCCGACAAATGGATACATTTATTTGTTGATTATTTTTTTTTACAAAGAACGTGAAGGCGAGCTGACGGTCAATTTGTAATGACGGTAGAATTGCATTGTTGACCCTAATGGGGTAAAGAGCTGCAGACTGCGAAACTGAAGTTGTACTTTTGACTTATTAACGCACCGTGCTGACGATAGATTTTATCATTTTTTAAATAATAACTTAGGACTTAAAAGATGGTCCTCAAAGATATATTATTGTCGAGGAATCGATCTCCGGACAGCTGATCGTTATTAGCAAAACACTCAAGACGCTCATAAATCGCCATTAACTTGGACTGTATTGTCAAAGATGAAAGTGTTGGTTCAGTACAAAGTTTTCGCAAAGTAAGCTGTCATTGTTATGTCAGCGAGTTGAACGCTCCGGCTAGTGAACCTGTGACCTCCAATTCACGGTTCGGCGGCCAACATTCACGTAATGTTACTTCAAAAGGGGTTTTTGGTGCGATAAACTCAAATATTCTGACATATTATGTACTCTGTGGTAAATACATGTCATGTGTTACCACAGAAGAGACTAATAGGGCTCAATACATTTTTTATTGCACAAAGATAAGAAGGTTTAGCTAAATGTTACTGCCATTATTATTATGAAAATAAAAACACTTTCCTTTGTTTATAATCCCAACTTATAATGTAAAGTGAGTTTGTTTGTTTGCTTGTTTGGGCTTAACTACTCAACAGAACATCTAAAAATTTTGGATACACATTGTCAGGGGTACAGAAAAGGACATAGGGTACCTTAAGTAGGTACTTTTCTTAAGGGACGCGAACGAAGTCCATTTAATTGTGTCCATTATTGTTATGTTGAAACTTCTTATTTTATTTAATCACAATACCAACAGCATAGAAAAAAATCATTAAGTCACACAAAAATTATATATTTATATTTTCATGCTAGTTACGTTTTGTCCTTTTTTAATTAAGAATACAAAAAAAATTACCTATAATTAATACATAATCAATTAATTATTACAAGTATGTAATTAAAACAATAAATCAACTATTACAAAAATAAAAAGTACAGACAAAGACGAGAAACAAAGCATCATTTAAGATTTAAGTAAGTAATTATAAAATCCTTAAGGAATATACATATTATGACATATTATTATTAAAAAAAAATATTTTTTTTCATAAGAATTGTTTAATTTGCAAAAACGATTCCAATTACAGCAATTCCGAGAGCCGATTTCACATATAATATTATAAGCCAAATCAGCATTCAATATCTAAAGTAGCATAATTTGTACATACAGCATTCGTGGAAAAATTCATGGTTGCGAAACTGTGTCCAGTTTTTGATTACAATTTTTGCAATGTATAGTGTAACACTATATTATCTGCAATACGAAAGTAACGCGAATCATTTGCACAATGATTAGTCATGTAAACTAATTGTGTTGAATTTATGAACGTTGGTTTTGTAGGTAATGTATTTTTTGAGATTTCATGAAACCCAATTTATAGAAGTCGAGTCCCAACTGTCAGAGTGGTTGAGGTTAAATTTCAAAAATAATTATGTAAAAATTCTTAGGGCCTCTTTCACCATGCGTCAAGTAGCCTATCCGCCATTTAAAGTCACCGGTAACAGGGAATGATGGATGAAACGATAAAAGTCCCATAAATTAAAAAGAAAATAATAAAAAAAATCGCCTTACGAAGGATGCAGTAAACCGAGTGCATAATTTAATAAAACATAAAATTATTTCTAAAATTAACTAATCAACACTTTACTTGTAGTTGGTGAAAGAGGCCCTTAGCCTTTTTTTTTATTCCATTAGCCAAAAAATTTGTTAATCTATGAAGCCTTGTTTTATGTGTACATAATAATCATATAATTATTAATTATAAACTATTTATATCAAATATAAAATAATAGTTATTATCCGATCATGTTTGATAAAAATATAATTACGTATGCGCCTATATCTACCATTTCCGGTTTTTTGAGAATATTATGTACTTTTTTAAAAATCCGTCCTTTTCCTCAAAAACAAAAATATTTGATATTGTAATTATTATACATTTTATTTTGTTTCTGAATGAAAGTTAACAACAGCAGCCTATTGAATTGAAAATATCTTGGGCTTTTTATTCATATATAAAAAGTGACAGATTTTTGTCTAGAATCGAACCTCATTATAACAAATTTTTGTATCCAGTCATCCGTTTGTTACACTCTACATACAGACAATACGATGTTTTGTATGTAGATCCGTATTAAGCAGACAGTTGAACACCATTGTTGAATAGAAAGCTACCAACTCTCTATAATCTACTTACTCGTATGTACTTTCATGGATACATTAAAGTATATGTAAGTATATACCTACTCACTTAATTACATAGGCAATATACATATAATCCATTAAAATATATCTCGGAAAAAAGAAAAGTAATATATTTTTTGTGTCGTTCAAAGTATTGAAAAATAATACAAAAGTTTCAGAAACCTTTAACTGAGTTCAGTTTCCTGAGTTTAGATTTTTTTAGTTCAGATAGAGCAAAGAAATTTTAAAAATTAGTAAATGTAGTTAGATTTTCTGATTTTTTAAATATTTTTGCTTAACTCAAAATTACTTTTACGAGTGATGTGTATGCAGTGTGAGTTAGCTAGGTGGCGCTGCTTCATTCCCATACAAATTCACGTTTACGCGTTCGATGCGTATGATCGATTATTACTTACTTATTAGTACTTATTAGTAATTACTTAATCATTAGTAACATTAAAACTCGCACTAGGCCCTCGAGTGACAGTACACTGCGTTTAGCAATCATAGAATAGCCACAGCATACTAAATAGCAGTCTGTGTCTAACAGCAGTAACCACTTTCTTGAAGAGACCATCGAAAATTATAGCATGTGGTGTCGGGCTGATGGCGGTTCGTGCCTTATTTGGGTAAGGGACGCCAAGGCTCGTTTCCCTAACCCTTTCTAATACCTTACTCTCAAATCCCGTCTACTAAGGTCAGCAGAGCACTTGCAGTACCTGTGGTGTTGCTTGTGTTATAGGCGCGGTAGCCACTTACCATACCATCAAGTAGACCGTCAGCCTGTCTGAATTGATGACCTTTACTTAAAAAATAGGCAATTTTGGAAAGTTGTTAATAGATAATTAGCGGAAAGCTGTGTGTGAGCTCTCACTGGTTAGTATACAAATACTAATTAAACATCGACAGAATTCTAGTGTCCTGTAATTCGCATTATTTTTATAATTTGGGCTACATATTGCACCTAGTTTTCCACAAAAATCTGAATAATTTTCTGAAGTCTAATTAATCCTCTTAATAATCCTATTTACTCTGTATGATTTTTTGTTCCGTAACCCTAATTAAAGTTGCCATAATTGCAAATGATTTCTTCCAAAGTAGCACCAGTTGCATTTCTGTACATTCATATTACGTATTGGATTTGAATTGAATATTCTATAGAATTTTTGTGAAAATGAAAAGTGTAACATCAAAAGCCTTTCCCCGGTTTAAAAAAAAAAACACAGTTTCTAATCGCAGACTGCTCTATAATTAATTGATTGTTCGATGAACCTATTTTGATTAATAAAAATTATACTGTGCACATATTTAAAAAATATATATCACGATTTTAAAAGGACTTTATTCCAAATGCACATAGACTTTATTTCATGTAAACGAAGTCCATTACTTAATTCCAAATTAATTTATAATTTAACTAAAAGTTCTCAAAAAAATCAGTTAAATGTTATGAACACATGCCTTTCGTCTTCTCACTAAAACTATTTTAACCGCGCTTCGTAAAAAGCTGTTAAAATATTTTAGTGGGAAAGCATTTCATAATTTTACAGCATAATAATATCTAAAGAGACGCTAACGTCAGCTGTCAAGTGTCAACTGAAGCAGAGAAGCCGGGGACACATCTATTTTGGGATATAATTATTCAGAAATTCCCTTAGTTATTAAAGTTTATGCTCACACTGTAACAGCTAATATGCATAATACTGGTCGACAGGTAGGTAGGCTGACATCTACTTGGTGGTGGGTGGTTACCGTCACCCTATAAACATAGGCAACGTCTTTCCGAAAGGACGTAAGCGGCCAGTGACGTCACTATTGGCAGCAATAGAGTCGTTTCCTTTGCCTACAACTAAGTCCTAAGTAATGATTTATATTATAAATGAGAAAGTAAGTTTGTTTGTTTGTTCTACCCAATTGACCATCACGAATTTCGCATTTACGTTGTTTGGGGGTAAAGATATGGACATAGGGTAAGTACCTTTCATCTAAAAATCATCTAAATACCTATCATCTAAAAATCATCTAAAAATAGAAATCCAACGCCTGGCAAAAGTATAACAGCAATTAATGTGTTAGGCGTTCTATTTGGCTCATAAGAACTTATACTTACTTAAATGCGAAAGTAAGTATGTTTATCACGTTTTAGGCCTTAACTACTCGATCCATCATCATGAATTTTGAATACAGAGAATGATGCCTCTCCTCCAGAAAAGAAGTAGGTACCTACTGTTCCCGAGGGACACGGACGTAGTCGCTGACAATAGCTAGTAAAATAATATATATTGTGTAAAATAATGTATATTGTATGCATAACAATTTTTTTCGTTTATATACCTTCGGATCTATTCTTTTTTTTTTAGTTTTTTTTTAAATTATTTACCTACTTCGGATGGAAGCTCTTGAACCAAGTTTGGTCAAACTTTATGCAGAATTGTGGTTAGTTACGAACAACGCTTATCTACCTCATTGAAATAACGCTTATTGGAAAAATACAGGAAAAAAAAATTGAAGTTGTTGATCGTTCAATTTGCAATGTACTTGGAAGGTTTTTTTTTTAAATCTGGGTAGTAAATTTGAAACCATGAAAAACAGTTGGAAAATATTTTCCTAAACAATTCCTTTTATTCATAAAATTCCTCTTTGAAATGAATAGGGTGAATTTATATTCGAGGATACAGTTAAGAAAAAATTTCAAGTATTTTTCCGCTCCTCAAAGCTTATAGTTTAGAGAGAAGATTTGTATTTTTGTTTGTAAGGAATTTGTAATATTTGTAATTTTGTTTTTGTCAAAAACTACTGGACCGATTTTAAAAATTCTTTCACATTATAGAAAGCTGCATTATTTGCAAGTAACATAGGCTATATTTTATAAAGTTACGCGGGCGAAGTCGCGTGCAACAGCTAGCACTATCTACATGAAATCGTTTGTCCCGACTGTCTATCAACTCACAGCCGAAACTACTAAGTCTAGAAAGCTGAAATTTTATATTTAGGTTTATTTTATACTCGTAACGTAAGCATCGGCTATGAAAGGATTTTTGAAAATTTCAACTCCAGTAGAATCCGGAAGCGGGTCGCTTGTACTTAATATAAAAAGACACTCAAAAAGAAATCATATGCTTTCGTGACAATATATTTTGCAATGACCCAATTGTAATATGCCTATTTTTAGTAGTATATTGACAATTTGTCTGTAAAATTAGATAGCGCAAGTGAGGAAAGTGGCGCCACTGTCGCCTGCGAAATTCAGCAGTGTACAGTACTGAGTACACGCCTTCGTGTACAATGTGTGCCGGAGCTAGATGTTTTATGTTGATGGTGGGGCTGTGGGGGGTGCGGCGCGGGGGGCGAAGGGGGGTTGTCGGTCGATCGCCTTTGCTTTGCCGGAGCACTGTAGCCGGAGTCTCGGGCTCACCGGCGTGCACGTAGCGACAACGTCGCCGAGCGGGGGCGTTGTGGCGAAACGGCAACGTAGCGCCGATCAGCTGTTGCGCTTTCCGCCTTATAAATTCAAAACAGGCCGCCAAAACGTGACGCCTCGATGTCCTTTGGGACGCACCGAAAATAGATCGCACGACCAAAACATTGCCTTCAACTTTAAGAAGCGCACTCTCCGATTTTAGGTCATTAAGAGATTTCTATTCTATACCTCTATAATAAGCCTTTGTTTGTCATAATGCCTTTTTGTGACCAAGTAAGTTCGTTTAAATGAGAATTAACAAAAATTAAACAAAATTGACAAATTAGGACCTTCAAAAAAAAATTATATTTTCTTGACGAACTGAACCTTTGTCTGGTTGCTAATCCGTCTATTTGAGAATATGTCCAGTTTCAAATCTGTCTAGTTGAAAATCTGTCTAGTTGAAAATATGTCCAGTTGAGAATATGTACAGTTGAGAATATGTCCAGTTGAGAATATGTCCAGTTGAGAATCTGTCCAGTTGAGAATATGTCCAGTTGAGAATCTGTCCAGTTGAGAATATGTCCAGTTGAGAATCTGTCCAGTTGAGAATATGTCCAGTTGAGAATATGTCCAGTTTCAAATCTGTCTAGTTGAAAATCTGTCTAGTTGAGAATATGTCCAGTTGAGAATATGTCCAGTTGAGAATATGTCCAGTTGAGAATCTGTCCAGTTGAGAATATGTCCAGTTTCTAATCTGTCTAGTTGAAAATATGTCCAGTTGAGAATATGTCCAGCAGCTACGGAGGCAAAGTTCCTTACATTTAATGTTAATAATACTTACCTATCTACTTAAATAAGTATTTGTATTTTGTACTTATATGTATATATTATCTTTTTTCTTCATCGATGTTTCTCTTACATTGAACAAAATTATTCGTCAATCTAATTTGTTATTCATCCAACGATATTATATACAATATCATTGTATTCATCAAACGTCTTAGGAGTAATTCTCGAAACCAATATAATTATTTACTTAACTAAAATTTTAGGCTTCTGAAATTTTGCCATGCTAGTAGGGTGCCCAATTATGCTGATTCTATTGAGAAAATACCTCCTTTATTTCTCTTTCAAAAAATCACAGTTTATGAAATAAAATTTCAATTCAGGTATACTTTTATATTATAAAGAAGTAAAGTTTGAATGTTTGTTTGTATGTAATTGCTTTACATATTTTGTTAGGCGTTATATCTTTTATTTTTCATCGCGGACGAAGTCGCTGAAACCAGCTAGTTCTTACAAATAGTAAAAAAAAAAAAACCGTTTATTTTTTTAATCATATCGAATAGGAAAATAAGAAAAATAGCCGACTAAGACAAAGTTTAACCACAACAGGTGCTCTATAAGTAAATTCATTATAATCACTGCGAAACTTTACATCTTAAAATCTTTTAACTTCGGTTTCCTTTTAAAATTTCAGTAGATTTATATTTTTAGCGCCACCTATCGTCAATTTTCACTAAACCGGCTAAGACGTCTGATATAAACTAATGAAAAAAATGCCAATATATATATATATATATAGGTAGGTGTGTCAATGACATCATGCTATTAAATTAACATAAAGGACCTCTGTTTTCGCATGGTAGGTATACAACATCAAACTCTCCTTATCATTTAGCACTATACGACAAATATTATATATAAATAAATTGATAGCACCACAACAATTGATATTTGTATAGTTTTTTAGCAGAGAATTGCATTCGTTCGAAGCCAGGCAGGAGCGAGTCGATAGTTTAAAGAATAAATTTCTATGGATTTATTGCACAAATATCTAAAAGATTCTGCAACCCCAATAATTCTGAACCACTCAATTTAGTTTTGCACTTTGAATATCTTTTTAGGTTTCCACATAAGAATTTCCCATTTTCTTAACATAATTTTGACATTTTTGATGAGCCTCTCGATCAATAGTGGTTGAGGTGCTTGTTTCAACGCTCTGCTGTCTCCGGTGTTTCTGACTGCAGGTCAACTTTGGAAATGAACTTATCATAGCACACTGCTGTTCGCAGTCTGTCTGCCGGCAGTAACCACCTCCCATACAGAAGACCACCATGAAATAACAGCATGTTTGCCCTTGTGTTTCGATGAGAGAGTAAGGGATGCTAAAGCCCATTTCTTTCTAATCCCTTTATCCTTAATCGTACTACAGTGGGCAGCGCAGTTGCAGCCTTCAAGTGCAAGTGTACTGTCAGCCTTTCTGACGAGCTTACTATAAAGAAATTGTCAAATAATACAAATGTAGAAAGGATTTCACAGCAAAGAAAATTTCTAATAGATAGCGTGCAGTCGTCACACACATAGCTACTACATCCACTATGTATCCACTAGTATGTAGAAATGAAAACCGAACGTAGTTGTTACGTACAGAATCATAACCTAACACAATCCCAGTGAAACTAGAATCCCGCAGGCGTGCGGTGAGGAAGGAAGTGCAGGGGGAGGTAGGTAGCTCAATAATTTGCGTGCGGGGGCCGCGGGTGCGGGGTACGGGAATACACTAGGGTTGCCACATTTTTTTATGACTCGACAAAAACAATTAGCAATAACGTATTTAACGCCCTGCAGTGTTCCCTGAATTGCTAGTTAATTATAATAAAACAAATTTAAAAACTGGAAAAAAAACCGTGTAAAGCCTCAAAGGTTACCTTTTAGCTGATAATTCAACGACTTATTCCTTATCTTCAATCGTTCCTTATCCTAAATCCCTACCATAGTCGCCAGCGCACTTGCAACATCTGTGGCGTTGCTTGTGTTATAGGCCACGGTAACCAACTACCATCAAGTGCATCGTCAGCCTGTCTGCCGATCTAAAAAAATCAGTAGTCAAGTCAAGATAGTCAAATTTGTAAACTGAATAGTAAGGTATTAAGTGCTCATTTATCCCTAACGTAGAATTTTCCTTGTTGAATGTATGTCAAACAGAAATAGAAATGTTTGTTATGGAAATCTAGCACGTAATGTTTAACCTAAAGGTTCAATTTCAGCAGCATATAATCGAGCATATACGTCTAGATTAGAAATTATTAATGTTGTGGGTGCCTATGATTGGCCCACATAGGTAGGTATCAGACGTTAGAGTTTATCTCTAATATAATATGTCGTAATTTTATTAGATCATGCCACACAGTGCCACCTAGTCTCGAACTAAGAAGAGCTTATAGTTTGTGTGCTAGACAAGTGATATGTATATACTTTATATTCGTTTAAAATACTCAGGTCAACACAAAGAGACATATTCATACTCACAATGTCCGAAAGCAGACTGAAGCGACTTTTGGCACAACTAGTAGAGCTATAACCGCTGGGTCAATAGAGCCAATTAAATATGCTGTTGGCGTAAAATAAAGAAAAATTTATAAAAAAATTAAATTTATATTTAATGAAATAAGTAATATTTTAATTTAGTGCTTAGACTCGTTAAGTGATGATGATAGCTGGATTTTGTAATTGACAAGCAATGTAAAGCATTGCATATTTTATTTGAGAGAAATTTGGTATTAAAAATATATTTTGTCAACTTCTAAGAAATTTGTTTGGTGATATTGAAATTATCGACATATTCAATAGGTTTTTTTTGTATTATTTTTTTTATTCTGTGGCAACCCTAGACTCGGGCAAAGCGCGGGGCAGGGGGAGATCGAGTCATACCGCGTTTGCTTGCGGTGCAATAGCCTGCCCCACTCGAGTGCTTCACAAGGTCACTGCCGAGCTTCACGCGACTTCCATTCATGAGTGCCGACAATTAGGGATGCATTTTTCTATTTTTTCACACGTCATTTTCACCCCTAATCAGGTAAACTTATGTAACATAAATCGCAATCACTGCTCACTGAAATATTTTAAAATTCTTCGTTCACACTTCGTGATTCGTGATAGGTAGGTCAATGGTATGATTTAATACCTTTAACAAATTATCATTAATTACATTTAGTTGAATTAAATAAAAAATGAATAATTATATTGTAGGCAGGTATACATTTTGAAAATCAAGCTTCGATAGGATCTAAATATTTAATTTAGTTAATATTTTTACTTTTACATGAAAAATTTATAATCGCAAAATTTCATTCTAGTTTAATATAAATAAAAGAGTCAAATAGAAATCAATCAATTAGAAATGAAACACCTAAATGTAGGTACTTTTTACAATTTTAGGGAAACTTTGGGTAAAATTAAAAACATAAAACTTTAACAATTTTTAAATCTAATTCCAAAGGCGTTAACTTCAATTTTTAGTTGTCAATGGACAATTGAAATGAAATTAAAATACATACCAACAAATACCACCGTAATTTCCTTTGCATTCGAAATAACAACTACATTATAGACCGTGTTGCGATAACAATAAAGTTTACATTGGCTCGCGCCGTAATGGTTGTTATCACCCTTTTTGTATTCGTAAGAAGTAAGAATTAATTGGTGGCCGCGAAAGGACACATTCCACACTAAAAACTGCATCAATAAAACTGTAATTGCATTATTCCACTGATGTTAATTGCGTTTTTGAATTTTTATTGTTATCTGCCTGCTTATTGTTAATTTATTGCTCTATGTCAGGCTATCTTGCAGAAATATTGTGTAATATTAAATGTATATGTCAAAGTTTTTTTCAGTGCTCTATATTTATTTGTTCTATGTTCACATGAACATTCCTATAATATACATAGAATAGGAAATGTGAATTTGTTATCGCTTTTAGTAGTGGCAGCGCACACTGCGTTTCGCAGTCATTTGGGCAAGCCCGTCTGGCGGCAGTAACCACCCCCTTACAAAATATCACCGAGAAATAACAGTAGGTATAATTAATTAATTAATTTATTTATTTATTTATTTATAACAACACACATGGTACAATATAAAAGGACTAATCCTAATTCGACGTATCAGTTACTAATCGAAGTAAATTATTTACATTACACAAATCAATTTGACAATAATGTGCTGTTGTGTTCCTTATCCCTTACACAGGTAAATTGCACAGGTAAATATAATTTGGTAAGTAATTTTAAAAAAATTAAAAAAAAATAATGCCATGAAAAACGACATAATATGTGCATAGGAAATTTACATAGGAAATTGCATAGGAAGGTGCATCTACATCTTACATGTTAGTTGTACCATAGAGTAAATAGTACTTAACCAGGTATTATTTACTCTATGGTTGTACTTACATTTTTCGTAATCAAAACAAGCTAAGTATAATTAAAACTATAAACTATAATTTTCTATTGAGCACAAAACTTATTAAATAAATAAATTATTGGAACGAAATATAGCCAATAAATTTTCAATCAAAATAAACCCGAAAAACACAAAAACTCACGATCTTACTTAAATATTGCGTAATTTTCTTGAAATATATTTCTATTTGTATGACATTAATAAATGGATTTACATTAATTAATAAGTGAAAGTTGAAAACACGATAAATAATTTAATGAATTAATTTTACACGCGCGAATAGTTACGTACTTAGCGATTGCATTTTTGCAACTGAGTTGCGTACACGCAAATACAGTTATTGGAGGCCAATTAAAACATTTAATACATTTAAACAATTTATGAATGATTGGACATTTAAAACAAAACTTTGATTGTTATGTCTAATAAAAAAAAATGTTGAATACGAATTATTTTAAAATATAAAATTTAGAAAAAATTCTATATTTTTAAATAGAAGACTATATTTTTAAATATTTTAAGAATAAAATATCACATACACATTCATTTAGAAAAAAAAAGTGATTTTAACTTATTTTAATTAAGCATTTATTTTATTAGCTGTCAACATCGAAAACTTATTTTATTATATGTATTTTATCCTGTAATTCGTTTGCCGAATACAATAGAAAAAATTTAGTAAGTTGTCCGAGAAATTAAGTCAAATTAAGTCGCCAACTTTCGTAAGAGGCATTTAAAAGTCAGACAAAAAGCTCTCGAGGTAGATACGTGAAAAAATTGTTTCGAAGTTGCCTTGTACTTTTGTCCCCCTTGAATCTTGTTACTTATGTACCTAAGTTAGTACTTAGTTGCGGTTAAGTTAGTCGACTTTTTTACTATTCTTATATTTTCATCCAATTATTTTTAAAACGGTTTCAATTTGTGACAAGAAACACAAGACCGCGTTGTTTTAAATAACAATCAGCCGATAACAACATCCGGTAATAAAACTTCTAGAAATATCAGGGTTCCGTAAAGTTTTTTTTTTTAAATAGTATACCTACCTGTGTATATATATTTATAGACAAAGAGGAGTTAAATTTTCATAACAATTCAATAATCTAAGCTTAGTTATTCTAAACCATTCAACGAATTTTAAAACAGTTTTGACTAATGAAAAGAACGATAACGATGCATACATTGTTCTTGAACAACCGAGGACACAGGGCTCTCAGACCTTACAAAAGCTATATATACTAGTTTATGTATTAACTTAAGCAACTCGACAGTTGCTTGCTTAGGTTAACGAGCTAGTTAGCTAAAGACAGTTAGTGACATCGGTGGATTGAACCAGCGAGGCGCAAAAGGGTTTTCAAATGAGAAAATTCCCAGGGAATAAGATCAGTAGTTCTTAAAGGGTTGATAGGTGAAGACTGCAAAACGCAATGTGTGAAAATTAGCACTTTTCACATTAAATATCTGCTAAATAACACATTTTAATATTATGTAACCGTATTGAATATATCAATTCACATAAATGCTCTAAGTTTCAAAAGAGATTATACAAACATTTTGTCCGTTTATGTTAAAATTGGTACAATGACTGTACCAATTTTGATTTCATTTTCATAGACTAATTAGTATGGCAAATAAAAATGATAATAGCCGTTTTTAAAATATGCTTTTTTTTTCACTATCTACAGATTAATTTGTCGATAGTTTGCCTAAGTATAATCTGCGGATAATGTGTGGCGGTGGCTACGCCTCACCTATTACGTCATTGTTTGTTTCTCAAACAAAGAATTACTTAATACACTTACTAAGTACAATTTTAATAGCTAAAATTGTTTCCGTTGAAACTTCAATATAATAGCATTCGAATCAATCATATTATTTATAATTAATGCTAAGTTCGTTAACGCTAATCTCTCTGAAACTGATGTCAATGAAATTTTGTAAAAATACTCGATTGGTTCCAGCTTTTATAATAAGATATAGGCAATTTATAAGGATACGCGGACGAAGTCGCAAGTAAAAGCACGTATACTATATAAAACTTTTTATGTTTATATGTAATGTTATTAAAATAACGCAGAAATTATAATACAATACTTTGTTTTGGTTAAAATCGACAGGACTCTGGCGACCATATTAGGATTAGCGCCCTTCCTCACGGGGACGCCATTTTAATGCGACGTGGCCATGGCGTCCCGGTGAGGTTAAGGGATTATGAATGGATACGGAAATGGGCTCTGGCATCCTTTAACTTACTATAACACAACAGCACACAATTGATATTATTTCCCTGTGGGTCTTTTGTAAGGGTGTAATTATTGTCGCCAGACGGGCTGCCCAAATGACTGCGAAAAGCAGTGTGCTTTGAATAGATTTCGTTATTTGGCATCAAATGCCAAAATGGGTACAAGACATGAAACTAAATATCCTCGGAATTATTTAGGAACAAACTTTACGTTTCAGATTACGTAACAAAACTTTTAACATGTAGGTATTGTGTACATATTGTCAATTATTTATGAAAATTAGCTGTGCCCTTGTGCAGATTTGTATTGTAATGTTTTTAGGTTAATGCCGAACTCATTTTCAAGGTGTTTTCCTTGTATTATGTGCAAAACTGATTATACAATATAAGTATTGCGCCAATGCTAGTTAGAGCATAGCACTAATTGGGAACATCCTGGGCGTAGGCACCCTTTCAATTAAATTTTAATTTTTAAAAGTAATATTAAATCGATACAAATCTCGTATGATTTATAAATAATATTATATATATACTAATAGTTATAGTTCGAATAATAAGTTAATTTGACGACGGGATTTCAAATCGATTAATCTTGTTCAAGAACCGGGTTACAGGGCCACAATTACTTGTACTAGAAAGACACACTTAGTGCGTTTGGTATTTATAAATGGTCGAACAGGGTTGCCAACAAAAAAAAAACAATTCGTTTATTTTATGACGCGTATTAAGGCTGAAACTTGTGTAATTTTTGTAACCATTGTAAATGCATTTAAGATTATTACATTGATTTCTCATTCTTTATGGATTTTCTCATTCTTCTAGAATCAAACATTCTAGAATCTAGCTAGAGCATCGCAGCGACTACAGTAGCAAGATATATATAGCGCCCAATAATACAACTGAATTTCGATTTTATTACAAAGGTAGCATATTTCATAATAGTTTTTCTCTGTACCTTGCTTCGCTCTGTAAAGCATCGCTTACTTACACGGCTACAGATTTCCGTAGTTTAAAAATAGAAACCAATTATTGTTTTGTTATTTTTTCCCAACCCTAATTGCAATCAAAAATATCCTAACTTAATTTCATTCTGTTCTAGTGGCAACCCTAGCCGCTCCCCATGTTTTTATCAATTAAAATGTGGGTCCCCTGCAAAATACTTGTCAAGGATGCATGCCTGTCGGAATGCATCCCGACTCGAAATTCACAATTCAACTAAAATAATCAATTTTCAACTTTAACTCGAGGCAATAGGAGCTGTCGAAACTGTTTATGAACTTGGTACATTGAACACAAAATTAATTTAACACCGTGTCAAGAGAATTAAGACTTTATGTCGAACGTGTTAAAGGTTAAATATGTGGCAATTGAATTTGTTTTGTTTATGCCGGAGCGGGCACGTGCCCATTATGAGACGTCAACTTGAATTTGTTTAGAGAGGGGTCTTTCATAAGTACTTACAAATATTATAACAAAGCGTATGCCATTTTTATTTTTTGTTGTAAATATTTGTCATATAATAATAATTGGCGTCAAAAATATATTTTTATTTTATTTAAAGGGCGAATCTGATAAGTCATTAACTAAACATATATTAATAACAGTGTAATACGAGTAAAACTATGTTATCTACCTACATCTACAGCGATTTAAAAATCACTCAGTTTTGTATGGAGATCAGGGCATCAATTTATTTTCGTTTTAACTGTTGAAACTTGTACTGTTAGGTAAGAAGAAATTATAGATTTTGTTGGGAAAATATCGTTTAATTTGGTAATAGTGTTTCATATAGATATTTAAATTTGAAAGTATTAAAATACCGTGCATTTCCTTAACTAATACAAAGTCATCATTTTATTTATTATGAAATCTGTAAAATTTATAATCTGAATTTTAAAAAATCTGAAATATTCACAGAAAATTACTAATATTAAGAAAGACTTCTATAACCATATTCTCCAAAGTGTAAGTTAAAAAAAAACAATGGCCTGGTTTTGAAAAATAATAGATATAACGGCTGACATTATACTTTTTCCAAGCGTTGGATCTTTATTTTTAAATAGTTGGCGCCCTCAGATTAGTAAAACAGAAATCTGAGCTGGTGTCCTATTGGAATATTTAGCCTATGTCCATTCTGAAATTCTATTCTATCTATTGATCAAAGAATTCTTTAAATTGGATGAGTAATTTCGAAAATTTCGGATGAGTAATCGAGTATAGATATTTGACATTAATCGTAAGTGATCCGTACACTAAATAATTTAAAAAAAAAAGCAATTTGTATACTCAGGGCCTCTTTCACCATGTATCAAGTAGGCTAACCGCCATTTAAAGTCACCGGTAACCGGGAATGATACGGTAAAAGTCCCAAACATTAAAAAGAAAATAATTTAAAAAAAAATCGCCTATCGAAGGATGCAGTGAACCGAGTGCATAATTTAATAAAACATAAAATTATTTTTAAAAGTAACTAATCAACACTTTACTTGTAGTTGGTGAAAGAGGCCCTTATTCTATTTTTGTACCGAGGCCAAAAATAAGGAATTTTTGGAATTAAAGAACCAAGCTGGAATTCTGTTTTCACATAAGTATGTATTTTTAGTAAAATGTATACGAAGTCGCGGGCACCTATCATTATTATATTAATTAAATAAGCATGGAAATGGTATCCAATAAAATTCAATAGGTATTCATGCAATAGGACGAACCGAGGTCTTGAATTTCCCTTAAATAAAAATAAAACATCAAGAGCCTTTAAAAGCTAAAGAGATTTATAAAGCCTTTCATATCAAATTCATATCAAAGCCGGTCACAAAAAGACAAGTATTGTAAGATTTGAGGTTAGATAACGTTTTTTGACGTCATTTCATGATGAGGTTGCCATGTGGTTTTTTTTTTTAATCTCCTTAATGTCTTTCGTAATTAACATTATTTTTTTTTAAAGTAGATTTTGTTTTTTGCGATTAATTAACGATAACATTTTCAAATGTGTTATTTTTTTATTTAAGCTTTCTTTGTTTACAAATCTTTATTAAGTATTTAGATATACTATAAATAGTAAATTAATCTACTACTTGTCCTATTTAAAAAAAACTTTTTGTGTTTGGTAGTTAGGTAGCTAATTCTTAAGGTTAATAGGCTATTGTGATGTACATTGTGGCTGAGTGAGTATTAGTCTATTTTTTGATGTTAAAGTGAGCATACAGGCTGACGGTCCTCTTGACGGTAGGTGGCAACCGTCGCCTATAACACAAGCAACGCCAGAGTTAGACATCTCAAAACCCATTGCACTCAGACCAAAACAAATATGAAATTTTCGACTCTATATATGTGAGAAATTAAAAATTTATATCAGAGTGGCTCTCTGATATAAACTTTTAATTTCTATCACATGCCACACACCTACCATCTACCACATGCCATTATTTTTATTAAATACTGATATTAAAGACAGTATTTTATTAAATACTGATATTAAAGACAGTATTTTATTAAATACTTATATTAAAGACAGTATTTTATTAAATACTTATATTAAAGACAGTATTTTATTAAATACTGATATTAAAGACAGTATTTTATTAAATACTTATATTAAAGACAGTATTTTATTAAATACTTATATTAAAGACAGTATTTTATTAAATACTTATATTAAAGACAGTATTTTATTAAATACTTATATTAAACGCAACAAAATCTCAACTGTCTGTGGGAACCTTCTCTTAAAGGATATTATTATGCTTTAGATATTTGAAAAAAAAAAAAAGAAAAAAGAAAGAAAAGATTTACTTAAGTAAGCGGATAAAGTGTAGAGCGAAAAATAAAATAAGTAAAAGCTTAAAGTAACGGCTTAAAAAACCGTTCGAGTCTGTACAATGGAACTTTTTTTAACCTTATTTTATGTGAACTATTTTTAGAGTTATGTATAGTTAGTTATACAGACTTTAATGCACAGTAGTAGGTATATTACTAAATACTAAATGCGTATAATTCCATTTAGGCAACATTTGTAAGTAAAACTATCTATGCCCCGCGGTTTCACACGTTTGACATGCAATTGTGATCACAATAAATTGTGATGAATGAACACTTTTATTCACTTTCGGAGGTTTTGAAGGTTGCAATTTTTTTTTTGTGCAAATTGTAGATTTCATTGCTTATTACATTGTTTATGGCTCTTTCAATTTTTGATAACCGTATCAAAATCCATTAGGTGGATAAGAAGAAGGAGAAAGTGACTTTATTTTATAATATATATGTAGAAAAGATAGGTTTGTTAGTATGTAAGTTTGTTTTTTAAATTAAACTTAATGAAAATTATTTTACTGAAATTAATAATACGAACTAATATTTAACTTAATGACGAAATCTATAATGAAAGAAATATACAAAAAAAAATTTTTTTTTTTTTTTTTTACAGAACTCTCATAAGATCGTTAGTAATACCTAATTCATAAAGAAATATTTTATTCTCCATTAACTGAGTAAATAGAAATCAAACACTCAAATTTCCAATATTTCAGCATCAAATGATGTTTTTACGATATAAAAGCCCTCTTAAGAGATTATATTCTAAAAAATGGTTTGTTTGTGAGTTTTTCCACGAAAAGTCCATATTAATGAGGAGATTGGAGTATGAAAAAAATTCAAATATTTCGATATTACATGGAAATTTGATACATACCTTTGTAAGTAGATAATTGTAAAAATATCTACTTTGCAAAATATTATTGCTATATTTTTCGTCTTTGTATACCTATGTATTCATCGTTCCTGGAATCCATCAGTTCACCTAAAACATATCGTTTTCATCTTTAAACCTTGAAGGTCTTTGAATTAAATTTGTATCATTAAAATACACCAGGACAGTCAAGGTCAGTCAATTTTAACGATTGAATGTTTGAAATAATTATAAAACCGTAGATAGAAGCAGAAAATATATTTTCATCTGAATAAAGATAGGTAATATTTAAAATTTAAATCAGTATTTTACACGCTATAAAACCTGTATTTTTGAAAATGAATAAAAAAATACAAACTTATTTTGAAAAAAAGAAAATTTCTTAACTCAGCAAACGGCTACACAGTACTTTTTGATCGTTACAACAAATAAACAGGAAAATAAGTTTGCTGTTATCGCAAATAAGCGAATGTTAATAGCGAACCTAATTTGTAATATAACAAATAAATTATACTGTCAGTTTGTGTGATAGTCTTCACAAACATATCGCTTCGGTTTAGATTTAGTAGGCAGCCCGTCTGGCGGTAGTAACCACCCTTATACAGAAGATCACCGTGACATAGTGCGTTTGTTATTCGGTTTCGGTGTGTGAATAAGGAATGCCAGAATTTCAACCCCTTTTTTTTACCCAATTTAACCCCTCTGTTGTTCTGCTTACAGGCGAACATTGACAGTCTACCATCAAATAAATCTTCTGCCTACATGAAAAATTTGTAAAAGATATATTTTTCATGTATAAATGTCGTCATACAGGCTGATGCTGACGACCATAATAGGATTAGGAAGTAATAGGTAAATGGGCATCCCTTTATCGCTCACTGAAACACAACAGCACACATGCTGTTATTTCACGATAGTCTTCTGTAAGTGGCCTTATTACTGCCGTCAGACAGGCTGCCTAATATATATGCTTGTCAACAAATTAGACCCTCCCGGGAATCGAATCCGGGACCACTGCTAAAGTCCTAATGCTAAAGTCCTAACCTAATGCCTTAACCGGTCGACCAATAGAGCTTGTTGTAGGATGATTTTGATTTGAATGTTTTGTTGAATTTAATTAACATTTTAATGACTTTCAATGGACGGATCAGATGACTGTGAACAGATGGACACCTGTAAGTATAATTATGTTCTAGTCATGTTCTAGTACCTATTCTCAGTCTCACAATAATTACACACAGACGGAAACTGCTGCGTGCCGTTTTGGATAGGTACTTAAAAAAAAATTAAAAACATATTTTTCTTTTTATTTAATTTTGTCATGTACGTATTTGTTTTGTATTAAAACCTGACGCTTAATACTAAGTAGACCACTCTACGCACACAAAGTAGACATTAAAAATGAGTAATTACAAAGTAAGTACCTACCTTTACGTTTATTAGTATTCGTAAAGTACGA
The DNA here is from genome assembly GCA_944738685.1 of Synanthedon myopaeformis. Classification (NCBI taxonomy): domain Eukaryota; kingdom Metazoa; phylum Arthropoda; class Insecta; order Lepidoptera; family Sesiidae; genus Synanthedon; species Synanthedon myopaeformis. The sequence continues at coordinate 9,657,091 of OX122926.1, read as the reverse complement.
CTTACCTTTAATAGGAGCTGAAACCGACATAAAAGGTTTGGTATTTATGTTAGAAGCACACTTAGGTATAGGTTATGGTGGTCGACTTAGCAACAACCTTGGGAAATCACGTTGAACCTAGCCGCTCGATGTGGCTCTATAGGCACACTGCACACTCGCAAATATGTACAAACATAGAGTACTGGTTAAGTACTATTTACTCTATGGTACAAACGAAAGTTGTACTCAATACTTGGAGTTGTCAATTTTGTAAGTATATGCACTATAAAAGCTGTGATAGTTAAATTAGTCAGAAGAAATATCATTCAGACGAAACTCAAATAGGTTTCTTTATCAAATTCTTGTTACTAAGGCAGATGTGTTCGAGAAATAAGTACAGACTTTATTCTAGATCAACGTGACGTAAGTACAAAGATGTTGTGAGTAAATTTTTTCTTAGGCGTTAAAACATTTTATTCAATCTTTCATTGGTTTAGTAATTAAACCGTAAACGTGTCACAAACAGACAAATTCATTTTCGCATTTATAATATTGCATATATATTTTTTTATTTTAAGTATTGAGTGATGAATTTCGCATATCTCTGCACAACCACAATGCACTGTTGCATTCCAAGTTTACCTACATATTTTAGCAATTTAGCAAAGTAGAGAAATGCAAACCTTTTATGTACGTATATGCAAGTGCATTTTAATTTGAAAGCGAGTTCAATGATCTCGCTTAAAGTTGAAAACCTCGTTAAAACACTATGTTTTATAATACAAAAGAGTTGACGACCTGTAACCTAGATACTCGTAAGTATGGAAATGTGAACACGGGACGGGAGTAGGGGTACAGACGTGCACACAAGTCATTATGCAATTAGAACACGAGGGAATTATATTCAAGTTAATAATTCATTATCAACAAAAAAATTAATATATGTTAAAAATGCCTGGGTTCAATTCCCGGCAGGGTCAACTTTGGTAATTAACTTTTCAAAGTGAGGTCTAGATTTGAAAGTGAATAAGGTATGCCAGAGCCCATTACCCTATCCCTTTCTTATCCCTTATCCTTAATCCTTCTATGGTCGACAGCGCACCTGCATCACCTATGACGTTGCTTGTGTTATAGGATAGGCGACGGTCGCCACCTACCTTCAAGTGGACTGTCAGACTTATATACTTGACTTTTAAGTTTACAATTTACCAAGAAACAACGCTGTTTCTTAAGAGAACTTCATCAGTAATTTAACAAATTCGATAATTTAGATTTTAGATTGACTTAAACTAACTTAAGTCTAGTCAATACTCGTAGCAAACGAAACAGAAATTTTAAATTGCATAAGTATTTCTTTCCTGCAAATGCTTGTTCACAATATGATACATAAATGAAACAAACATCATAAATAAAAATAACATTTATGCTTATACTAGCGGGTGGCTTTTCTGAAAATTATATATAATAACCTTTCCCCTTAAACACTTTTTCCAATAGTGGCAACCGCATTAAAAGACTTTGCATGGTTTAAAAGATCGAAGCGTACATACAGAGGGACAGACTACGAGAAGAGACCTTGTTTTATATTATGTACCTAATGAAGATGCAACTGCCACGAACTTACTTATCAGTAACTGATCACTGATTTATTAATTAGTTTCGTTGCAACTGCAAGTGCGCTGACGACCTTTGTGTGATAAAATAAAAGTGATTACAAGGGTAAGTATCCCTTACTGGTATCCGTTACTCATTTGCTGAAATATGCTGATTCGCAGCACATATATGCTGTTATTTTACTATGGTATTCTGTGAAACGCTGGGTTACTGCCGCCAGACGGACTGCTTAATTTGTGACTACGCAGTCACAAAAACGCAGTAAGTACTGGGCATATACTAGCTATGTAAATTATAAAAACACACATTTCTAAAAGTTGAAATGTTTTAAATGTTTTAAAAAACAGGAGTGACATAATGTAATGAATCTCCAGCGAGTCCCGGAAGGAACACAGTGTTATTGGATTGAATGTAAACACTAAAATACGGATTCGAAAAATACACACGATACAAGATATACAAGATGTAAATTTCAGTTCAAAATTATTTGCAAAGGCAGCAATTGTGGGGAGAGTTCCTCGGACTTACGAGGGTCGTGAGTGGACTATATAAAAAGCATAATATCATAAGTCTATAAATCTTTTTTTTTTAATCTAGGTATATCAAAACAAAATTAAACATACATAACTTCAAATAAGAAATACCTATCAAATATAAAAACACTTGTTGACCCGACAGATGTCGTTCTGTCAAAAGCTATTCGAGTATGACAGCTGATGTGTCATTTTAATGTATTTGACGTCAATTAATTAAGTTGACAGTTCAAACATTTTAATCAATCCAAAGCTATGAAATTTGGATGAGGAATAAAAATGATATTATTTAGAAACAATATTTCCTCGCGATTTTTTCAATGCGTATCAAATTATTCTTTTCGTAAGAACCTTTCTCGGATTTAAACGAATATTCAAAAAAGGAATTAGCCGAATTGGTTCAACCGTTCTCGAGTTTCGCGCTTAGCAACACATTTAGCAAGAATCAAAATTTGCAAAAACAATAACAATTACGTCATTGTTCTCTTCGTAGAAATTTATTCACCATAAGTAGGTCGTAACTAAAGTAACCAAATGCTTTTATGCTTTGATTAAATTGTATTGACTTTAATTACACAATTCCAATAAATTATAACTTGAATATATAAAAATAGTTAATTAATAACTAACACAAAGTTAACACAAGTTCAATTTAGTTGAAGGTTAGGAGCGCAGAGAAAATAGACAATGTTATGACAATGATTGACCATTAGCACAGTTCTCTACCAAAAGGTTAATTAATATTCATCAACCACGTTGTATTAATCTTACAAACGTTGGATTAAACTCTAGTTGGCGTGGCTTTCAGTGATTTCTTTTTTAGCAGATATGAAGACAAGCTATAATTAATTAAAATATATGAACTAACCCTCGATATTCCATTGAGAACATTCTAAAGAGCCCAAAATCGATATCTGCTATAAGTTGCTAAGGTGTTGGGTATCCCGTAGACTACTTAATACTACAGCATCGGGTTAAGGTTATTTCTTTAACAGTACTTCTTCTTCTTAACGTACCGCTTCTCTACGAAGGTTGGCGACCATCATGGCTACCTTGACTTTGGAAGCTACTACGCGAAAGAGGGAGCGAGTGCTTAAACCAAAACATTCTCTTAAATTCTTCAATCAACGTGTCTTTCTCCTACTTCTGCTAAGTTTTCCCTGTATTTTCCCCTATATTCCTCTGTATTGTCACGTGCCCAAAATACTGCAGCTTCCTCTCCTTTATTGTTCTTAGCACCTCAATTTTGTTACTTTTGTTACTCTCTGCATCCATGATAACAGTAACAGTACACCAAATTTCAAATAACTCGAACTTGTGAGAGTGAATGAGCTGGAATTAGCTAGGAATCTGGAATGAAGCAACTAGGAAATGAGCTTTTGATCTTCATAAATAATAGTTAAAAACCATTTCGATCACGTAAGCTTTCAACCAAAAAAAAACGGGATCAAAATTCATCTATATGTTTGGGAGCTATGACGCCACAGACAGATAAACAGATACACAGAACAAACTTATAACGCCCAACTTTTGCATCCGGGGTAAAAAAATGTAATCACATTTCACTGTAAAAGTATTTTGTTGCCGACAGTACAAATAATCGCGTTTTCCTTGTCGCATGTCTAGAATGTTTGCTGCACATTCAAAATGCAGCTTAAAATGACGAAGCAGGGCGAAGCGGTTACTTTGACGTGTATTAGTTGAGTTGCAATGGCGTTGCAGCACGTCAAAGGTCGGTCATTGTGCCTCCAGTCTCTCGTACCATCACCATCAAAAGTTATAATAGTAGGGGAGCCGGAGAGGGGATTTTGGGATTTACTCGAGCGCATCAGATATTACCAATGTATATACCCCACGTGTCTCCGATAAGGGATATATGTTAATCTGCCGGTTTGGATGGTGGGGTTGGTGGGGGTTGGGGTAAAAATTTAAATACTACTCGAGCGCGTCAGATTTTCAGAGGGGATGTTAGGTGAACCAAAACTAAGTTCCCATTTAAAATACAGACGATTCGGATGTAACGCAAGCTCGTGGCAGCTTTTTGAAAATGATAAAAAGATTTTTGGCGATTGCTATTTTGAAATACTCGAGCGCGTCAGATTTTCATACAGACGGCTTAGCTTGAATTCCTGATCGTGCTGATTCTTAATCTGACGATTATTTGGAGGATTTTTCTTAATACAGCGCCTACAAACTTTTGAACGCCTGTAGACGCTCACCCCACCGTTAAAAAGAAAACATATAACCTTTTTTTTCTTCCTACCAGATGGTAATCTGATAAGATGGTAAGATTAGATAATCTTCAAAATCCAATAGGTCCCCACGATCCTCGAGTGACTCCACATTTAGCATTGTAGGCTCCCGTACCATAATACCCACGACACAAATTTCAAAACGTTTGGAATTCGCGATTTTACAATAACTCCTTTTTTCTCGTCATTTTGAACTCACCACTCTAATTGTGACAAGTTATTGTTAAAATTTCGGTGTTTATACATGCGAACCTTTATAGTATAATAAATTTTTTATATAAATTTAAAAAAAAAATAGAATAAAGATGCTACACAATGCTTTTGTTTAACATGATCCCAATCCTAATATAAAAAATGTGAGTTTGTATGTTTGGATATTTGTTACTCAATCACGCAAAAACGGCTGAACGGATTTGGATTAAATTTGGCACACAGATAGTTTATTACCTACTTTTAATCCTGGAAAAATGTTAGGTTTTTGTGGGATTTTCAAAAAACGAACTAAAACGCATACTAGGTCGCTTGCACAGCTACTTCAAAGCCTTTTGTACATAAAATGATTACTTAATCTTTTAAGTAAGCCTTGCCTTGTCATTAGATGTAAACACCATTGTTGTATACCTTGTTGTAAGAATTGTTTATAATTTAGAGCCAATGTAAAATCTCTGGCATCCATCAAATGAGTCTGCCATTCTACTGGATCAACAATAAAAAGCTCGGAATCAAAAGAATACTCGTGTTCAAATTCAATTAACCCTTAACAATGCAACGTGACAGAAGTGTTAAATCGCTTTAATTTAAATATAATGGCCGGCGTATCAATAAAATGGCCATTCAGCTGACTAAAACACTCATAAAATTCAATTTATGTTAATAGTTTAGTATGGCTTGAACCATTTAAAGTTTGTTATTTGGACTAAATTCTCGAATCGCCGCTCGTAATCCATTTATGGACTGAAAAATGACCATTTTTAAACATTCATTACTGACGATAGATAACCTACCTATCTACCTACCTACCTATCTACAATTGTATAAAATTTACAAAAACTTTACGTATATATCAGGTTTATTATTAGTATAGTTCAATTATCAGTTCAATTGATTGAACTATTGGTACTTTGAGTTTAATTTTTTTCTAACTAGTACATAAGTATATACATATATCTTAGCATTTATTATTTTATAAAAGGCCTCTTTCACCAACTACAAGTAAAGTGTTGATTACTAAATTTTAGAAATAATTTTATGTTTTATTAAATTATGCACTCGGTCGGTTACATCCTTCGTTAGGCGATTTTTTTTTTTATTATTTTCTTTTTAATGTTTGGGACTTTTACCGTACAAACAAAGGTACATATATCATCTCCATCATTCCCGGTTACCGGTGACTTTAAATGGCGGTTAGCCTACTTGACACATAGTGAAAGAGGTCCTAATTGGTACTATTTGATTTAATTCTAAGTTATATATATTTAAGTATCAAGCTTCATATGTAATATGAATCATATGTACTTTCTAATATGTATTTTAAAGTATAAAACTTCGGTCCCCTAGGCAGAGTCCCAAGTATGCTGGCTGCATTAGCTCGTTGTATGAATTTTTTTCTAATGTTATGGTCGACAAACAGGTTGAGAGTCCACATGATGGTAGGTGGCTACCGTCGCCTATAACACAATCTAACGCCACAGGTCCTGCCGATCATAGTGGGATTGAGGATAAGGAATTGAGGTAGGGATTAGGGATGGAAAAGAGCTCTGGCATCCCTTCACTCACTCACCGAAACATAAAAGCACATATTTGGTAAAAATTACTACACATATATAATGGATTCAATTGTATTTAAATTTTTTATGTAAGTAGTTCGTGAAGTATCAATATTATTTTTTTTTATTAAAAACTTAGCGACCCGTCCCCGGCTTCGCACGAATGCATTTTTTTTTTTTGCTAATTATATACGGTATACAAGCCTTCCTTGTTATCGCTCTTTCCATTAATAGTCAAAACGGTTTTAAAATTTTAAGCTCTAAAGCTTTAGAACTTATAGCTAGCTTTAGAATAAGTTAGAGGACAAACAGAATAGAATATGACTTTATTTTACATACTTAGATATAGATCAAAGCTACTGCCAATAATTAAATATTTATAGAAAGAATATGTTGTACCTTAGAAGTAATTAGAAAGAAAAATAAGTACATTGTGTTTGACCAAGTATAAGTTATATTGAACTATTGCGAATTTTCGAGTTTAGATTTTTTTTATTATTTATAATTTTAACAATTTTAAGACAACACTAAAAACCACTGAGGTTTAATCTCGTATTATCATTTGTAATTATTAATGAAATCTATCTATATACTATTTATTACAATTTAAAAAATATTGCTTTAACTTAAATTTAATATTTTTAATTGTTATATTGTTACATTGATGTGTAAGGTAGTCTGTTGATAAAGTGTGGGACAATTTAAGCGGTAGTTCTTTCGCTGTACGTATTGTTGGCGCGTTGTGTACTAAACCGTTTTTTTTTTTGAAATTTCTCTAGTGCATACAGGTTGTTCCATCAATTTTTTTAAGGATTCGTTAAAAAAATTTTTTTCAGTAGTGAAAAAGAAAACTGATTGTTTATTGATAAAATCTTACATTAAGTTACATTATATGTATTCTATAAAAACTATAAAACTTATTATAAAAATTCAAAATCACAAACGTGGAGGACATCTACAAAGTCAAAGATACAAAGTCGTGTTTAAAAAAATAAACATTCGAAATCTTAGATTGCTGGGAAGACTACAAAGTCGTGAAATACATCACGTCACGAGGAATATAACTTAGGGAAGTTTTCACAGGTGTCTGTCTGTTTTGTCACAGAGCAAGTAGACGCCGTAAGAAATTTATTTAATTAATGTTCCAACTTTTACTCGTATGGTAATCTATACGCACTTTAACCTAATGTGTTGAAAATATTACTTAAAAGCCACTTGTGTAATTCAGATTTAACTGTTTCTATTTATATTCCTTTAACAGCTATAAAATAATAAGCCTTTTTCCTATACATTGTCAATCTGTACATCCTTACATTTTATAACAAAGTCCCCAGCTGCGCTGTCTGTCTGAGTTTTCATGCGGTTTTCACTTATGGAAATAGCGTGAAACGAGGAATTTTTTTTTATATAATTTGCCGACAAAATTCACCTTTGCGAAGCGAGCGGGTCGCTTTTTTTTTAAATTTTAATCTTTATTTAAAGGCTTTTCCCTTAGGGACACAGGGGACCTCATTGGGCAAGGTCTTATATACATAGCTAAACTATACTAGATACTACTATACTAAACTATTACTAAACACTAAATGGGTCTCTATTTACTAATATGTCTGTCCCTTTGTTTGGTAACATTTTCATTTATTCGTAAGTAACATTTCAATAAAAATAAATATTATACGAAAAAATCGTTCCCTTCTCTTTTCATAGTCGCTTTACTCTCGTGGAAACCCTGGAAGAGAGACAGGTCATTTAAAAAAAGAATTGGAATAACAAAACGGGATTTTAAAACTGTATACGAAAAGGGCACACAAAAGGGTTTAATGTTGATTCGGGCGTCAGACTACTCAAGGCCATATAAAGTACTCTTACGTACATACTAACTATAGACTACATATTAAACTAGGTTTTGCTGCCTGCGACTTCGTCCGCTCCCCTTTTTGTTAGGTGTTAAAACTTTTGTTTTAAGCGTAACAAGCAAACAAAAAAAATCACTTTCGTATTTATGACTATAGCTGTTGCACGCGACTTCGTCCGCCTAACTTTATAAAATATAGCCTACGTTACTCGCTGATAAACGTAGCTTTACTATAGGTGAAGAGTGAACAAAATCGGTCTAGTATTATAGTTTTTGAGTTTATTCATTAAAAACATACAATTTTATTTTTTTCTCTTTATAATATTAGTATAGACAAGCGATAACTAAAGTGTTTTTATATATTTTTTAAATTCTTATTGTATGTGGATCTTCTAATTATATTTAAAAAAATCCTGCAACCAATCTTATTTTAACCCAATTATCTACTACTGCACTAGGCTTAGGCTACATTCGAACCACTAGTTTTTGAGTTTATTCATTACAAACATACAAAAATACAAATCTACTCTCTTTATAATAATAGTATAATATAGATAGACTAGCTACTCGTCCCAGGCTTCCCACGGAGTTGAAAATTTTAAAAATCCTTTCTTAACGTATGCTTACGTTATAAAATAAAGCTATTTATCCAATTTTTAGTATTAGTTATCGCTGTGCGTTGATGGTCAGTCAGAACAAACGATCTTATAAGTGAGACTTGAAAAAGAATATTTGATCTATATGACCTACCATTATTGGCATACAACATCTTTATCTTAAATATAATTTATCTAAGTATCAAGTTATAATATTTTATGTCAGTTGATACTGACAGTTATCTAATGTCAAGTAAGTATATCATTTCACTGTCTTTAGATACTTTTTAAAATATCTCTTTGTTCTTTGTTCTTAAATTTTATTGAAGTCTTATTATCTTTATTGAAGTTATTTGTAATTGAAATGAATAGATAGAGGAATATTTGACGTATGCGGAATATTGACGTAACGTAGCTAACACACTAGTCTCGTACCCTACATTGGTTGTCAAATATTTCAGAGATGCCGTAGCATAATGGAGCCGCGCAGTCTCAAGCAGCGGGTCAACGACCTGACCGTCCACCGACCGTCAATTCAATGCGCCCGACAATTTCTATCAACTGTTCGTGTGCACACAAATATTATATTTTATATCATTGCTTTATCTTCACTGCTTATGGAGTCATATCCCATAACTTCTCATGTAAAGAAGAAGCCTCTGAATAACATTATAACTAGCTCGGCTTGGACTTTGAGAGTTGAAAAACCTTCATATATTCATCAGACTTTGACGATGATCGGTCAAAACGGGTATTGGGTGTTGAGTGATTTACTGAAACATAGTATACATGTATATATTTAAACATATATAACATAATGTATGTTTCAGTCTTCAATTATTGTTGTGTAAATGTTGATACTCTCATTTCATTTAACCTTTTTTATGAACATGATGCGAAATATCTTTTTCCCGCGAATTAATCCGTGTATCTTTGTAAATTATAGAGAATGTGTTATTTTAATGTATAAACTGTATTACTGCAAAATTTCATCAAAAGCCGTTCAGTAGTTTTTGGGTGAAATAGTAACAAACATCCGTCCTCACAAACTTTCGCATTTAAAATGGGTTATTAGGATTTTCTTTGCACTTTAGTCTATCCATATTAACCAGTAGGTTGCGATAACACGGTTGAAATACCGAACTAATTTTGATGAAATTTGATTTTATTGAAATTGCCACTAAATACAAAGCACAGAATTTTGAGCGACGTTGAGATTTCTTACCAAACTAATTAGTCACCACTTTTCAGCGCTGCATGACATAAATTTTCTAATGAGATCAGTTAAAAATTAGGAGGTTACTTAAACAGTGTGAGTAATCTCTGTGAATTTTGTAAAAGTTTATAAGAATTATATATTATGAATGATCCAAAACCCAAAATACTTATTTCAACTATATTAACAGTAATGCTACATTATCAAAAAGCAATAATATTCGACGAAGATATCATGAAGCTGAAACAGTCATAACAAACGTACTCCAAATACTTCAATGAATCAGTCGTAGTCCACAGAATCAATCAGCTCAAGTGCAAAATTGACATATTATGTCGTGCTGCGAATGACATAAGTCTTGAAAGGAAAGACCACTGACTACCTTCTCGCTGAACAGTTAACATTAGAGAGCGCCCTGATCTGACTTGTCACAGAGTTGAGGATTTTTTTTAAAAATTTTTTTTTATTAAAGATGGGTTTGCTCTTGACCAACAACCAACTGTGTAGCAAGGATGAGGCCTAAGATGGAGCGAAACTCATTCTCAACCCAGAAGAAGCCTATTCACTCGAACTTTGAAAAGATTTAGGTTATATGAGCTCAGGAGTTCAAAACGTTGGCAGTGCGCATTATAAAATATGTTTTAAAGCGCTTGGTCCGAAATAGAGGGATATCGATAAGATGAGGATGGTAACTAGTCGTACGTCTGTATGTCCGATGGAAGAAAGAATAGTGTCCCTTCATTAAAAAAGCCTTATGCCCATCAGTGGACGCTTGTGGACTGTCTATGATGATGATTAACTGAATATTTTTTTGTGTTACACTTAACGAAACGAATTAATATCCGTCGGATTGTAAAGTTAGTTAAGTTTAAACATTTCGCAATAACTGTACTCCACACTGGTGTTATTATAACTGTAATATCATAGTTAATACTGGTAAACTCTCGCTGGTTGCAAGTACTTGCGCTAAGCGTTAAAACGAACGGTTAAAACTGGGTTAAGTGCTCAAACAATGAAGTTAGATTGACTAATATTTGGGTTAGATTAAATATTTATGGTTATAACTCACTCTGGTTGGTATTACCACTCACTCCGTGAGAACTACGTGGAATTGGTTATTTTATCCTATTAATCAAGAAATCTCAAAAATATCTTATTTTTTTAATTAACTTTTTATTGTAAGGCTTGAAATTTTCAAGGTTGTTTAGCGTTATATGAAAACAGATAGTTATTAGGTTATGGGAAGCAATGAAAAACTTCATTTGATATTATGTTATTATTTATTACTTGCGACACAAAACTTCCTTGTTTATAGGCTCTTTCGACGAGTTATCAAAATATGTTGGATGTTTCAAAAGAGGTTAGTGAAGATACAGACAAGTGTGAACTGGAGAAACGTTATAATGATTATGTAGAGAAGTGATTTAATAATTAAAATTAATTTGTCCATAATTTATTTGGTTCAATAGAAGAAGTGTTTGTGTATTCTCTACTTACTTAGAGGCGCAGTGAGAACCGAACTAAATTTATAAAAATCTCAAAGAAATTAATAACATAAAGAAACAATAGCTCCTTATCTTATTCATTAATAAATTTAATGTTCACATTCTTATAGGAGAAATTTCAATCTACTTATTAAAGTGAGATGGATTTATTTTTATATAAATATTACAATAATAACACTGAGGTTTAATTCTGAGACAGAAGATTATATTATAGCTTTTACAACAAACAACTATCCAAGAAAAACTGCACTAGAGTTACGGCTACCATAACTATTTACACTACGAGTATACTACCTGGTGCCCGCGACTTCATCTGCGTTGAAAGAGAAAATATATGAGTAATAACGCCCGAAATCGTTATCGCAATGACGACGGTTGCGCCGCCGTGCGACAGTGGCGCCCAATTCTTTATATTTTTAGACGATCACTCGGGAACAGTACTTTTTTTCTGGATGAAAGGTACCCTATGTCCTTTCTTGTATCCCTGACAACGTTTATGCAAAATTTCATGATGATCGGTTAAGGCGTGAAACGGTTGCAGACATACAGACAGAGTTAGGTACCTACTTTTGAATTTATAATATTAGTATGGATAAGTTGTGGGAAAGCAAAATTTGTAGGAAGATTTGCTTTTCGTGCGTTTTTTATTCTATATCTAGATATCTAGATATCTATTCTTATTCTTTTTTATTCTACGTAGTAGATATATCTATTGACAAACTTTAGATGACTGTCATCTGTTTTTTTATTATTTGGATATATGATTTTTCTCCTTGTTGCATAACAAGAGACCTTGTTCATATTTGAAATCTTTGTTACCGTTCTTGTGACTAACTAATGCTGTATACACCTGTAATTGATACGCGTGTTAGCCGAAATGCGTTGTATATTATTATATAATACTAGCTGGTGCCCGCAACTTCGTCCGCGTTGAACGATGAAAGGTACCCTATGTCCTTTCTGGTGACTCAGACAATGTGTATGCAAAATTTCACGGTGATCGTTTCAGTAGTTTTTGCGTGAAAGAGTCACATACATCCAAACATACTTTCGCATTTATAATATTAGTACGGATTATAAATAAATAACACGTGTACTGTTGGTGTATCTTAAATAAATAAATCAAATAAAAATCTTATTTATTGCTACCAACGTCGTCTATATTGATTTTATAATTAATTTTTATTTATAACCTAATCGACACATTTATTGCAATCTTTGTACCGTCACTGTTATTGCTAAATTTGGTTGAATAATGATGATGTTATCTTGCAATTTTACAATTTTGCAATTTTGCAATCTTGCAGTTTTACAATTTTGCAATTTTACAATTTTGCAATTTTGCAATCTTGCAATCTTGCAATTTTACAATTTTACAATTTTGCAATTTTGCAATTTTGCAATCTTGCAATTTTATGGATACATGGAAAAGCAGTCTAAATAAAGTGGGCCAAGACGGAGAAATCAGCTGTGTTAAACACTTGTAATTCTTAACAAATCATCAAAAACTGACGATTGATTAATTGTTTATGTTATAAAAAACCTGTTCATAAAAAAGAAACAATACCATGGCTATTTTAGATGACAATACTTAAGTTTAAAACAGCATAGGTAACACGTTGTACCTACCTACTAAGTTTTAGTTCAAGACTAATCAGAGTTTAGCGTTTTCCCTAGTTTTAACTAGTACTCCTTTAGACCTTGGACAAAAGTTTATCCTAAGTTAATCAATGTTTATAAGTTATCCCAAGATAAAACTGCATAAGTCCCATCATCATTTCCCATTTCAGAGCTTAATTTCTTATACTATAGATATATTTTATCTTATCAGAATAAGAAGCACATTTATAATCAAGTTTAGTCCGTCTGTCTATCCACTTGCCTTCTACCTGTACATAGGTATTAGTTCTAACAATCAGATAAACAGAAGTAAACTTTATCGACGATCATTTGCTTAAGCAAATGATCTAAGTAAGCTAAGTAGTGATTAGTTTGTGTAACATAATCCTGTTCTAGATATTTAGTTTCACCGGCAAAACGTTTGAAACATATAATTAGATTAATTAGACTAGAATTAGACGAACTGAGAAACTTTTATATTTTAACTACCAAGTTACGCGTCATGTTCTTTTTTTTGTAGAACAGAAGTTAAGTTAAGTTTTTATTGAATTTCTATTTATATATATTGGTCCTGAAACTATCTTATAATAAACTCAATTTATAAAAGTGTATAATTTTTGCTTTACCGTTGTTTTAAAGTGTATTTATATTAACTATGTTAACCCTGCCATTAATTTCATTTGATAATAATTCAAATTGACGACCATTGCTTGCCATTGCTTGGGTGCTGCGCTCTGTTCGAGAGGTCTAGGTTTCGATTCCCAGCAGAGCCAACTTTGTAATACCTATAGACATATTTTGAAAAGCTGCAATTGAAAGAAGCGTTTTATATACATTTATTATTTTCACCATCTGGTCTAATAGTAAATCGTAGCCTTTAATGACAGTATTGTTAGAACGCAAGTGGCCAGACATGTTTTTATTAAGTTAATGTAGGTTACGCTTATCTTGTTTGTGCCATGTTCAGCTCTTAATGCCATTTGTCCAACGGAGGGAATAAAAACATGAACATTGGTCACAATTGTGCCTACATTAATACTTTTATTTATTACTAGCTGGTGCTCGCGACTTCGTCCGCGTTGAAAATTGTAATAAAAGCAATATAACGCTTGACCTCGTGTTGCTATAACACTTTGTGCAGGCGTTAGTTTTTGTTTTTTATTTATCCCTCGGGAATAGTACTTTTTTCTGGATGAAAGGTACCCTATGTACTTTCTGGTGTCCCAAACGATGTGTATGCAAAATTTCCTGGTGATCGGTTCAGTAGTTTTTGCGTGAAAGAGTTACAAACATCCATACATCCAAACATACTTTCGCATTTATAATATTAAGATATACTTACATAAAAAGTTATCTTAATAATATTTACATATAAAACACCATTTTATATACACACAAGAAAGGAGACAGTCTAAATCAATTGAAAATGTCTCAATTGTGATAAGTTTTTACATAATACATCATCTTGAAATAATACTTACGTTATTTTGTATCGACATTCTATATTCAGCCTGAACTTGTACAAGTTTCGCACAAGTACGCAACCTTGAATATATATGCGAGTGTAATCTGTTTGATAGTTCCCCTGGGGTCGATTCACTCCGGGTCACAACTATATAGTTCTCGAGGGTAAGGGACCACATTTCGTTTTAGTAAAACTTAATAAGCACAACTACCTCCCAGCCTGCTGACCGTCTTTCATCTTTTCTTGTAATATACTTGTATTTGTTTGAAAAGTTGATGGTCAGCATAGTCTCACAGGGTCCCACGAAAAATTTTAAAAATATATTAACGTGAATAAACACTTGTATGTAATGAGTAAGTAAGTATATTTTAAAATGTACATACTACATGTACATTTTAAAAACATCTTAATAACTCTTAAAAATTTATTTAAATTACTCAATATTTTTCGTCAGATACTATTTTAAATGCATTTAAAATTATAAATTTTTCATTATACCACTCCTATATTCTATGCTGTACTTACTTATAGATATTTCTATGCTAGTTTATCTTTTCACTATATAATAACTATAATATGCCGTAAACAATGAACAAGAGTTACTTGCCACTTTAGTAAAAATGCACGCCTTTGTTTTTAAGTAATATAATTATTCTAAAACATTTGACACAAATTGTCAATAAAATTCCAATTTATAATAACTATACTAGCTGGTGCCCGCGACTTCGTCCGCATTCAAAATATTATATAGCCTAAAACCTTTCTCGATAAATGGACTATCCAACACAAAAAGAATTTTTCAATTTCGAACCACTAGTTCCTGAGATTAACGCGTTCAACCAAACAAATTCTTTAGCTTTATAATATTAGTATAGATTTGATATGTGGTTGTTATTTTTATGATAATTATATAAATTTTTCATGTAAATGGCTTCCTTTTAGTAAAAATTGCTGATAATATTATAACAACACTGTTGTTCTAGATTCTATACTGATGAGGCAAGCGAAGCCGCAAGCAGGAGCTAATTTAAACTACATGTCACTCTCATATTAGATTGAATAATACAATATCATTGACAGAAATAAATATGTAAACAAATATAAGAAACAAATTATCTTTGCACAAAATTGTCTCAAGATAATTAATACGTATTCCAAGTCGTATGTGTACCGCATACAACCGTTTCCTCTGTCTGTGTGTATGTATATATGTATGTATAATGTAATTGTTTATATATATGTAGTTAACTTAATGTATTGTCTCCTATCGATCCCGCTTTTCCCCTTCTCCCTTCTAGAACATGACGTGAAACGTCTGCTAACACATTGCAAAATAATTCTTATTGCGTACTCCAAATGACCTAAATTGGAATGACAGGGTTTGACCTACAAATGTGAGGGCGCTTTAATTTGTGACAGGCACGTACTCTGCGCATCGAATTTTTATAATTACAGGAGAGCTGTAATGAAATTACATCGTTTGGACCGGTCTCCTGTCGAAGCTCGATATTTTATTAGTAATTAAGGGCCAGTGTGTAATAGATTAAGGTTAATTAAAAAAGTTTTTTCTTTCCTTCAAAGGAAAGGTGACTCCTATTTATATATCTATAATATGTGCCTACCTAAGTAAATAATATAACGATACATCATTACCTACCTATTTAATATGTAAATCTTTTATTCATTAAAAATATTATGAATAAAAGCAGTTAGTTATTCAGTTTAATAGACTAAACATTTAAAAAAATATAGCCAATATTTTGTGTAGGCTTGCATATTTTTAAATTCAGCGACGAAAACAAAAGGTTTTCTAAAGAAAGGAATTTGAATCCAAAAAGGATAAAAACATTCCAAAATTATGTTTGAACAAATATTTAAAGTCCCTGTCTGATTATGCCTGTGTTGTGAGAGCAATGGAATGCCTCAAGCATTTTGTGTTTTTTTGACATTTCTGCATTCCAATAGAGAAATGTGAAAAAAACACAAAATAATAATTCGCAAAAACACATTCTAAATGCGGCCCTGTTGTTAGTACCACACTAACAACGAGAAACAAAAGGAACAAAGTTAATAACGAGACACGATGTGATACATCGCTCGCTTATCTGTCACGCTGTAATCCGCTCGTCATTCCGATGTGGCATTGAAAAGCTCACATTGTGTTTGCTTCGGGTTATAGCAACATTAATTATTATCATTATTAGCAGCTCACCACCAATTAGCACTCTAACTTCACTCACAATGCGATGCATCATGAAATTTTGAAAAGTTTCTAAAATAATATTTCTATTTCGAAATGAAGAGAAATTTCTAAAAATGTGGACGAGCTTGTTAGACGAGTGGTCTTGACGCTCTGTTCAAAGGTTGTTCGATTCCCGACAAGGTCAACTTTGGAAATTAACTTTTCAAAATTGGCTCTGATCTGAATAGTAGTGGTAGGATACACTGCGTTACGCAGTCATTTGGGCAGCCCGTCTGGCGGCAGTAACCACCCCTTTACAGGACCACAACGAAATAACAGCATGCTGTTGTATTTTAGTGAATGAGTAAAGGATGCAAGAGCCCATTTCCCTATCACTATCCTTAATCTTTGCAGCATCTGTGGCTTTGTTTATTTTGTCAGCCTGTCTGCCGACATTATCATACAAAAAAAAACTCTCATTTAAGAGAAAATACTTAGAACTTGAGGACAAACTGACACTTGTTTTTAATAGTAAATTTTGTTCTTTACATACTGTTCACAACCTTATATGTGAATTTATTTTATGAAGAAAGTTTTTTAATTTTCATAATTAAAGTAGCAATTAACTTTTAAAAATTCTAAAAATGCTTTATTACTTAACGAATCTTAAAAGGTTTTGACCGAACTAAAGACCGCTAAGGCGACCCTTTTATAAGAGGTTTCCTTGAGAGTTGTGCTTTATAGCACTCACGAAAAGTTTAAAAGATTTTAAATAAGTGGGTGTAGCAATTAAAAATAGGTGGCTGGATAAAAAGAATTTAAGATAGGTACGGAGTTTATACACAGAGTCAATTTAAATTAATTTGCAATATCTTTAAATTGCTTTTAACCACAGAATACCTACTGTACAAGCAAGAAGAATCTATTATGCTTTTATTAGAAGGCACTTGTTACCTGACACATTACTTACATAACTTGATTTCATTTAAGTTATGCGGTTCTTCGTTCCAAAGTCAAAAATGTCACTAGACTTACTAATAAATAGTATTAATTTAATTTATAAATTCAGACCTACATTAATATTAACAAAAATAGTTTTTTTTGCCAATCACAAATTGTTATCAAAAGCAAGGCAACATCTTGTACACCGTTTTTTGAGTTTGTACATCTTTGTTTTTAAAAAAATGTAAGAAACAAATGAACTTTGAAAATTTTGTACTTCAAACATAATATATAGTCTATCTCATACATACTATGCCTATTATGTTTGATATAGACTCAATACTTTTTAAATCTTCAAAATGAACTCTTGATAGGCAATTTATTATTATTTTTTATTATATTTTTTTTAATTAAAAATCTGTTTCTTTTAATTCGAAATGAATTCACCGTATTAGTATGAACTACATTATATATAATTTATATGTGCCCATATATAAGTTAACCATGTCTAGAGAAATTGCTTAGTATATCAATTATTTATTGATAATCACTTGGCCCTGATAGAAATTCCACAAATGGCTTTTAGATAGTAAAAAAAAAAATCACCCAGGGCCATTGGGTCGTACATCTAATTTTACACATATGATGAATATTTCATTAAGAAAAATATTGTGACATAATATTATATTACTCAGTATAGGTAAAATATAATTTGTTAATTTTAATAAATAAATAAAATATTTGTACCCTAATATTAATGGCAGAATGTGTACTTAAAGGGCATTTATTTAAATAAGAAATTAATTGTAATCAAATTTTAATCAAATATAAAAATGTATTGGTTTTTTTTTTCGTACATATATGTATCTCAAAATATTGACAAAACTGGAAAAGTACTTTAGTCAAATCTATTTCAACATAACTTTACAAGCCTAGTTGATTTGTAGAGATCACAAAACGGCAATCATCGGAAAGATATGGAACTCATGAGCTGAACCAACATTAATTTTATGGTTTTTTGTGTTTTAGAAGAACGCTCGAAACGCAACCATTATTACAAATGCCTCGTTCGTCCCGATATTCTATCCCACATTCCAAAAATTTCCTCGCTCGTCTCATAACAATATTAGATTCCTGGTTCGTTCCAAAACTTAACACGTTTAAAGTACAGTAACTAAAATAAATCTACATAATTATTTATTTATTTTGTTCTTCAAGACACATAATTGCATTTCACCTTTTTTTCGGTATAAATATTAGGTACTAAGCGATTTTTAATTCTAACAAAATTTGCCCAAGAGCTCAGTTAATAAGGCTTTAGCTCTAATATATGAGAAATTTAAACTTTTCTGTTTAATTAAATAAAATCTTTATTATCAATTTTATTAAAAAATATAACTAACGATATTAGAACACGATTCTAAATTCCTTTTTTTTACATATTTTTTATATAAACTTTATAAAATGTTTGCGGTATAAAGGTAGTTACATTTTATTTTTAGTAACTATAAATAATAGTTGTCTATAATACTTATAGGTACTCCATTATCCTTAAAAATCCATTCCCATAGGTTATCTAATGTAAACCTTGCCAGCTATTTTCCGCTGTTAATTTCAATTCGGTTCGGATATATTTTATTAAAATAAAAACCATAGTTTTTACGCATCACAAAATAATCAGGCACGGATTCACTTGGGCGTAGTGTGTACCGGGCATTATACGCAGGGGGTGGTTACTGGGTCAGGGGGTGGTCCCACCTCGCGTGGGGAAACACCCTCGGGCGGTGGGGTAGACCCACCCTTCTGTGCGTGTGTTAGCGCACGACTTTTACTACGTTTTTTGGACTGTGATTTCTTTTTGCGTCTCAGAGTGTGTACAATTTATTTTATTTTTTTCGTATTCACATACAAATACTTCATTAGACTTCAGTAGTAATTAGCCATCGCTAATTAATGCTCCCTTGCAACCACCCTCTCACAGAAGACCTTCAAACCTTCCTCCTTTTAACACTCTTGTCTCTTTCCATTGATGAAAACCGCATTAAAATCGTTGCGTGGTTTAAAGATCTAAGCGTACATACTGAGAGACAGACGGCGGGAAGCTAATTTGTTTTATACCTATCATCGACAATCGTACAATCGGGTAGGTAATATATGTAACGGACTGTATAGAAACTACATACATTATGCTAGTAGGCGAGTTGTCTATTAAAATAATAGGTAAAATCAAACATGACAATTCGCCCATTTGGGCGAGATAAATTTGGGCGAGTAGTCCATTAACTCGTAGTGGACTTCAAAATATAGATACCTACCTCTTATTCAACCGTAGATTCATTTTATTTCTAACTTAACAAAATGCAATGACACTTTTACTGGAAATCTGAATTTTCGTTGCTTTTAAATATGTAAAAAAATTAAAGGGATTCATTTTCATTTTCACCTACCTATTCATGTTCTGACAGTCCACTTGATTAACACTTAGTGTTAGTGGTACTTTGGTAGTTAATGGTTAATGTTAATGGTTAATGTTCAATACTGTGTTGCTATTAGTTGGCTATTTCCAATAATTGACTTTTAAAATAATGATTCACTCTAATTTTTTATGGCAGTTACTTCTGTGTAAAATAATTTTTCATTTGCATATCTTCTGGCCTGGTTACGAAATTATTAAGTAAGTATATTAAAATGCACTTAGTCGAGGCATGATCATGCAATTTTAGTTTTAATACCAATCTTGTTTTTAATTTAAAAGAAACCAGTTTACTGAGACATTTTTTTTTTAAATCCAGTTTTGTATATTATTAAACTACGACGCTCAAGTAATTTAAACGACACGTCTGGAATCTTCTATAATAAGTAGGCACTTTTAATGAGCGTTGTGTGAACAAGCACTACACTTACATCAACCCCCTTATTACAACCCCCTCCGCCGCCCAAACCACCCCCACTCACCCCAGCGCATACTTTTTGTGAGCACTCGGAAAAGTGTTGAGAGAAATTCGACATTTTTTTCTCTTCCAGGGGTTTTCATTCGTTTCTATATATTTCTATAGCTACACCACTTCGAACCATATGTATAGGTAAACCTATATTTTATACTAGAGATTGCCAGAAACTTATTTCTAACAGTTATGTTATATGTTTTTATATATTTATTTCTAATCTGAACACAGGTGATGTTTATCGCCCACACTAGTTCAGACAGGACAGGCTTAGACTCAACTGAAATAGGAAATTATTAGATAACAGTCTAACAGAATCATTTCGCACGTGTATTATAAGTTGCATGTTTGTTGCCTATGAAGAGAAAAACTTAAAAAATTCAAATTGGTGGTCAGTGGTGGGTCGTTAGTAAATAAAAAAAAATCTCTTCGCCGGTAACCGCCTCACTTGAGAGCTACTAGACCGATTTCGATATTTTTTTGTTTTAAAAATGTTAATAGTCTGAATTAGGTTTTTGTGAACCTAATTCAGAAATCAAAAAGTTTCTCACAAAATTTTTAAAAGTCTATTGAGGAATAACTGAACATCCTTTTTTCTATGTTAATAACTCTTATTTTTTTTATACAGGGCCATATAATTAAGGGACATTTATTTAACTAAGAACTTGACTTGATGGATTACGAATTTGTTTAATTCCCTTTTGTTTTGCTTGTGGTCATGAAAATGCAGATTTAAAGAATAAATGTCTCTGTAAATGAGTAATTCTATGTTTAATTATTATCTATGAAGGTGTTTCCATCCCGCTTCCACATGTGGATCTACCAGGGAGCTTAATAAATTCTTTTGGGGCAGCTTTATAGCATCCCCCTATGTTGCTCTAGGCGACGGTAGCCACGTGTCGTCAAGAGGTCTACCGACCCTTATTATTATATAAAAAAATGGTTTAGTAGAGGTTTCGCATGATTTTGTTTCGTACGAATTGTGCGAAGAAGTGACTTTAAAATTAAATATATTTTTAGTCGCTGCTGTTTCGCACAAATAATATTTTCATAAAAAAAAACTTGAACCAAAAGTACAGTACCGTACAAAAGTGATATCTATGGGGGAATATTTTTAATGTAATAAAGGCACACAAATCAATCACAAAATATATGTTTTTATTAAAAAATTAAACTTTAAGTAGTTAATTCGTCACCGCCATCAAGAAAATATATCTATAGAAATATAAACGTATATATGTATGTTATTTAGGTTTAGGTATTATTGCAAAGCACCCGCATCAGGGGTTTCTCATCGGACATCCTGATTGGATTTCCGTTTCATCTCGCTTTACTACATATCGGAGATGTATACTAATAACATTACCTATATAGCTAAATTGATATGAAACAATGTACTCAGAATACTTTAACTTACTAATTTTATCATTAGTATGAAAATCAGTTAAATTAAAATTGTTTTACATAGTTTTAGTATAGTATTTTTAACCATAGTTATCGTCGCCTATGAACACAAACAATGTTAAATAGGTTCTGCAAGAGCACTGTCTAATTTAGTAATTAAAAGGGATTAGGAGGAAATTGGGGATTTCTCGGCATAAATAATTCCAAAAATAAAACATAATTTAAAAAATATACCTCAATTTTTTATGAAAAATACTTTTGCATGTATCCGATAGGTGGCGCTGCAATCATTTCACAGAAATCCGGTTATATCGTCTGCCGAGGATTTTTATTAGTTTTCGAAAAAATTTAAAAAAGAATGCATTGAACAATTTGGCCATGTTAAAACAATATATTTAAGTAATCACTAATAATTCCCTATTGATGGTAAATAATTGGTTGCACAGAGTCAGCCATCTGACCCTAGGTCAACCACAATTGGATTCAATTGGCATGTGACCGCAGTAAACTGACGTACGGGCAGGGTTTTCTCGCTTAAATACTTCTTACAGAGTTCTCTCGATTTTTTTTTATAACGATCCATTTGATGGTATTATATTTGGATACGATTACCTATTTAAACATAAGTTACATGTGTTCAAGTGCGCTGCCGAACTTAGTAGAATTAAAGTTAATAATAATTGATAATATGACTCCTCTGGCATCCCTCACTGATCAAAACATACGTGCTGGTTTATAACAATAATTTTCTATAAGAAAGTGGGTTAGCGTCAGACTGGCTATGGCTAGCCTAATCTATGACTACGGAACTGTCTATAGATAATATAAAATATATATAAGTTAACATGATATATGAGATATACCTAGATATACCTATATTCTCTCTAGAAAAGCGACATGCGAATTAGATCTCATTCAAAACTAAGCGAATATCAACTACTTACATGTTATAGGTTACAAAACATAGCTAAATGGTGTAATAAACGGCTAAATGGGTAGATGTATACTAGATTACCCAGAGAACTTCGTATTACATGTTATTTCACGGTGGTTTTCTGTAAGGGGGTGGTTACTGCCGCCAGACAGGCTGCCCTATAATGACTGCGAAACGCAGTGTGCCCTGCCACTAGTTATTTATTTTATTGTAACTCTTTAGAATTACATTATAAATAAATATATAAAATAATGAAATCCGGAGCTTTCTGATACGGGCTTTTAAGCTTTATAATAAACTTCAGCCACAGTTTAGGTCTAGGTACGTATAATGTAAGTTTTTTAAGAGAATTACTTAAATGATTTTGATCTTTTGTAGACTCTTTCAATACTAAATGTTATATAATAGCTGATAAATGTTATATTTTATTCTGTAAATAAGTTAGATTGATGTGAATTATATAGATCTATACGATATAAATATTTTTAAATCTATATGATATAGATTTTTTTTAAAAAAAAACTTAAAATTCATAAGCTTTAATTATTATTTTTGAATGAAGATACCAAATACTACGTTTGTTATTTGTGTGCACTCAAAAATGCAATTAAAAATCATCAGAATAAAAAACCTTCCATTTTAATACTGATTTATCTGACACAGGTAAGTATGTCTAAGCCCTCTAAGAACGGATCTCCGTGGTTGCAAAAACTATCGAAAAATTTTCTCTTCACGCAATAGCCAATTTCTAATAGCACTGCAAACACAAAACCTGCTCACTTCATAGCTTAAGTTGTACGAACAAGTGATAATTAAGGACGTGGTTTGAGTGAACGCGGAACTTTAACTTAAATCTTTATATAAATATACGTGTTCTTACTCAATAACTTATAAACAGTTATTTCCTTTTTTTTTTTCAATAAAAACATATTTTAATAAAATCATATAACCGTCTGGCAAGGTTACATTTCAGATTCTATACGCCTTGGATAAATGTAGAATCAACCTTTTAGCTATTTTCTCTGCTATTCGCATGACCGTAATGCTTTATTATTGAACGACAAGTAATCTGTACTAATATTATAAATGCGAAAGTATGTTTGGATGTATGGATGTTTGTAACTCTTTCACGCAAAAACTACTGAACCGATCACCGTGAAATTTTGCATACACATCGTCTGGGACACCAGAAAGGACATAGGGTATCTTTCATCGTTTAACGCGGACGAAGTCGCGGGCACCAGCTAGTGTAATATAAAATGACGAATAATATCTATGTAGGAATGCGCGACAATTCTATAGACAATTTATAGACCAAATCTTCCTAAATCGCGGTTCAAACTTAAGATACTTTAATAAAATATAAAAAAAAATGCGTTGTTCTTACACCCACCTGTAGGTAATGTTCTTTGATTAAAAACTAGTTGTAGTCGGCATAGGTTAATAAAATAAAACAAATGAGTGTTTGGTTGTTGGTATATTCTGCTTGGAAGCAGGATTATTTTCTCTGAGTCAAATAAAATATATGTATGAATATTATGCACGTATATAACAAGAAAACACTTAGATTATATAAGGCATACAAATCTATACTTTTATAACATAAACTTTTATGTATATTTACAGTTACAGTTTACATAAATACAATAAGTAACTTTAGATGTTGTCCATGTGAGAACAACTAACAGTAATTTTACAGTCAGCCACCTCACCTTACAGAAGAGCGCAGTGTGCAGTCGTGGTACGCCTCGCTGTCAATGGGACCGCACCCTCTGAATATAAAGACTGTTAAAGAATTGCTATGCGTGCAAGTTGAAATTCCGTTTGTGTAAATAATTCATAACTTTTAAAGTGGGTCAAGTTCGCGTGCGTCGATTCTTGAATGCGTTCAAGAAAACCATACATTTTCATAATTACATACATTATTCAGTGATGGTTGACTTGTTAGTTACATTGTTATAACTATTTTGAAAAAAATGCAGCATTCGACCGCTCGTTTCCGAGAAGATATTTGGGTTTTCGCAGATTATTTTTTTGTCAAAATTAATCTCGTTTAGCAAAAACGTTTCTAACCAACATTTGGAGGTTTAATTTCATCCGTTAAATGCTTGACGCTAAGTGAAAACTTAAAATGTTTACTAATTATGCTTTAATCAACGTAATGCGTTCTGTTACGGTTTAATTATCAAAGTGAATTTGTGTTTAACACTATTCGGTTGGTAGCATTCTGATTATTTATTTTACTGTAGAGGCTATAATTATTATATTTATTTAATTTTTTTTGCGTCATATTGTATTTAAATTGGACCTACTAATGATTACTAACCTTGTTAATTAAAGATTCCTTGTGATATCTTATTAATTTGATTACAGTTTTAACTCAGATAGAACGCTAAACAAAGAAAATTTATGTATATCTATAACTTACATTAGTTTATTATACTTATAAATAAGTTAAAATAAAATTCAAAATTAAGATCATAATAGTACACTTTATATTTTTTTATATAGGATCAATGAAATCTATTTCATCTTTCAGTAGATACTGCCAGTTGAAATGACAATGTCGACAATAAACTTATATTTGAATCGTCTGCTAGGAACTTCGAATGGGAATAGAAAAGTGGGGTTTTCAACGAATTTCCAAGTATTTTCCCCATTTTTGTCTCATGTCATAAGAACCTTCTTCGGACTATGGTTGTTGTTAGGAATGTTTGGGAGAAAAATGAAAATTTGTCCTATTTTTCTGGACTTTTGCGCTTAGCTACACATTTAACGATTCGGTTTATTTATTTATATAAATTTGATAATTTTAATATACATAGATAATATTGTTTAATATGATGAATATAAACTGATTTGTGTTTCTCTCTTTTTTTCAGTCAGAAAAGTTACAACAGCCCGTGGAGTTGGACTACGGTGACAGCCACCGGTGACTGACCACGGGCCCCGCGCGGGCCTGGGCCTGGGCCAGGGCCTGGGCCTGCGCACCCGCAGTGAGGACACGGGGGGCAGGGGAGTGGCAGTGCGGGGTATCGCAGTGACGGTCACACGACTAACTAAATTCAATCGTATAAGGTGTTAATTCAACTGTAGACCTCACTTTCATCATTGTAGAAAAAAAGAGGCTTTTTTAAAGTACAATTTCTTTTATTATAACCAATAATCTTTAAAACTGTACCCATTAAAGTACATAAAGTATCAACAATATATACATATTATATTGAATTTTGCATTTGAATGCTGATTTGTTGTTGAAATAACAAACAACTTTTCAATAAATATATAGTTAAGATTCAATAGTCGAACATGACAAGGCCGTACCTAATATTTAACTATGACAAAGTGGTTAAAAAAATCTATAAAATGAGTCAATATTCAAAATCTAAAGACGGCGTTAAATATTATTCAGATTAATTTATTAAAAATAATAAATAGGTTATATTACATGATAGATTTATTAAATTCTTATCTGAT
The DNA here is from genome assembly GCA_944738685.1 of Synanthedon myopaeformis. Classification (NCBI taxonomy): domain Eukaryota; kingdom Metazoa; phylum Arthropoda; class Insecta; order Lepidoptera; family Sesiidae; genus Synanthedon; species Synanthedon myopaeformis. The sequence goes on along the minus strand of OX122926.1, from coordinate 9,630,809 downwards.
ACGAATAATACTTAAGTGTCAGAATATGACTTCCGATGAAAGATGATATGTTAACACCTTATATATAAGAAAGAATTATTCTAAAAAAATATTCCCCACCCATGAGTGCATTTTATGGTCGTGTTCAACCGTCTACCGTGGCCCCGGCGACCGGTAGCCTGGTATCCATCCGCCTGGCTACCCGAGAAGTGTGCGTAATGATCCGTCCTATGGTGTCTGGTCCCCTGTGTTGGTCTCGCCGCGGAAAACTTTCCTAAGGAAAACATTCTGTCTCCTTCTAGCATAGCTTGAACTTATTTGTGAGAAGAAATAAAGAATATTTTTGTCTACAAAATATAAATGGATGTTGTTCAAATACCTACTAGTACTATGTAATTAAAAAAAAAATCTTTCGTTAATGTTATTATTAATACTTATTATGATATTGTTTAGTTGCGTAATCGTAATATTAAAATGTGAGTAGGTGCATGTATATTGATGCAAATAAGTTCACACTATGTTTAACTCTTGGAACGGAATTGCTTATATAAAAAAAAAACATCTTTAATGAACGTCTACATTCAAATTTGTATTTAAATCAGTATAATCTCTATCTATACATTAAGGCCAATGTGAAAACTAATGTACCAACCAAATGCTCGCAATGTTACACTATAGTGTGTGCAAACGCTCGCTGCAACGAAACGTGCGAGCAGTACGGAACATATCGTGTTCTTACTCGCACTCGCAGCGAGTGATTGCACTCACTATGATAAGTAAGTTTGTTGTATTAAAAAACATTAAAAGTTGTATAATTGTATAGAATTAAATAACATGACATTGAACGAATGGATTCATCATTCAGTATGATTGAATGAAATATAAAACAAACGAAAGATGCGAAGAATTGCAAAGAATTGCAACAAATAAGCTGCTCTCTTATAAGAATTTGTCTTTTGTAAATTATATAACTGTCAATTTAATTTATATATAACCATATTATTTAATTGTGTACTTACCTAATTATTTTTGCTATGTCTAAACTTATGAGTACGAACTTTGACTGAACCGTTTTTTTACATTCGTTCAATCAATGCGTATTTTTAAAAATATTTTAATATACATTTAATGACTACTATCTATTTTCTCCCGCCTGTTGAATCCTGCACTTTTTTATATTTGCCTTTGTCACATACTAATAAAAATTAAAATAATCTAAACTGTCAACAAAAATTACAGATTTTTTTGTCAGTAGATATTAATAATGAATTGACATTTAATTAAGTTACACGACAACAGCAATGTAGACGTTCAAACAATACCATATCCCCTAATTAAGTGAGTTTCTGGTACATTTTGACGGACTAAAGTACATAGAAGATAATTTTTATAATTTAGTTGTGATATATGTATGTAATGAAGTTTAAGAGCGCCTAAGCGCATAGTTCCAAATCAGTGCAATCCATGTCGGACTGTTATTGTATATCGTAGTTAGAAGAGATAAGTGAATGCATTTAATTTATGTAAGGGGGAGCTGATGCAGGCTTCATTTGAATTTCTAATGCACGATTCACAGCTGACGGAGCGGATCCGATCGGACCGAAACGCATTTTACAATGTATCTAACAAAAGAATTTCATGTAATACACGAACAATTACAGTCCAATTTATTAGAAGACTTAAATGATAGCTCAAAATGTCACTTTCAATATAATAGCTGTTTAGTTTTGTCATATATTCGGAACGTAAGATGTGCATCGTACATAATTCTGTAACTTTCCACTATTTAAATGAGGAGAACGTTCTAATTTTGTATACGATAGACAATTAGATTGTTTCCTTTAGTATAAATTTTCCCAATGCAGCCTGCACTAAATTCTCCCCAATTATTAGTAGATCAAGTTTATTTATGGCAATGAATGTGACAGTTGGTAACGGAATATTCAAAGAACTTTATTGAAATTTACTTTTAAAAATCAGTTATATTTTACAAAGCGCAAGGTTCAATATATGTAAGAAACCGTTCAAAAACGTTTAAAGGAAAAATAAGAACTTTTATAGTTCCGTTCCGGAAATAGTTCCAAACATTCTATGAAATTGTTAACCTAAAAGATTAAACTTATAGTGCGCGCCACGAAGCAAGTCCCGCGGCTTAAACATGAACTAAAATTGACACAACAATAATTGGCTAAAAAACAACCTTCTGCAAAGCTATGACAGTGCCACGCTTGCGAAACTTGTTTGCTGGCGCGGACCCTGTGGTGAAGATTTTAGTTTTTTTAAAGAGAATATTAAGCTTGGTTTCAGGAATATTTTTGTTGATAATAAAATGTAATACGGCCACAATAATTACAGCAGTATTTGAACAAAAAATTTAAAAATAACTCGAATTAAAAACGAATCTCAACCATATGTAAGTCGATACGAACACTGAAATGCCAAAGATTCTGCTTTTAATTAGATTTTCGCGAATGATAGAATAAAATTAATGTTCAATAAACATTTTGATATTATTTAGTCTATAACTACATACATTATCGCTATTAACTTGCAAACAAATTTTAATGCAAAAAGAGTTTAACGTTTAGGTATACTTCGCATAAGAAGTGAGCCTATTAAAAGTTTATTTTACATAAGATTGTACTGTAGAAACAATAGATAAGTATTGCCAGCGACTGACTACGTATTGTTTTTAATTAACACAAAAATATACGAGTATGCTTAAACAACTAAAACAATATAAAATTAACTGTTTTATGTGACAAATATAATACACGACCTAAAAAAGAGAGAAAAAATAGATTACATAAGTTCCTTTTTGAATATTTCTTTGCCGATCCTTTGATTAGGTAACTTCAAAACATCCCGTTGCGAACTGTCATAATTAGTGACAAGACATCGTTAAAATGAGAGTATGCAACATTAATATTGGATCTCTAAATATCTAGTTAGTTGCGAGTTCTCATTTCAGCTAGAGTACCTATGTATTGATTGATGTACCTACATATGATGTTATGTTTAACAATATTTGCTCTTGTAACTGCTAAGTTCATTATAATATTTTTAAGTAGTGCGACTTTTAAGAAAACTATAACAATTTAGTAGAATCAATGTCTTTTCAACTTGTAATGAAGTCTAGATACTAGTATTTCTTGTTAATTGAATGTGAATTTTGTCTAATTAAAAAAAAAAAAAATAGAAGTTATGAGAGCAAAAGTGTTGTGTTCGATTCATTTTTTTTTTGTATTAAATATTAAAAAAAAAACTATTTATTTCGTTATTTTTTAAGTTTTCGATGATTTTAATTGTTCTCGTTAATTTCCTTGGGAATCTTTATAGATTTAGGATTAGTAAGTACAATTTGTCAGTATGTAAGACGGGGATTGAATTAGGATAAAAGGTCGAATACATGCTAATTTTAAAATGTGGCATTTCGTATCAAAATGTTTAATCGATTCTATTGAAGTAAAACTACAGTCCGGGTTGGTTAGGCATAAGCGCCCTCTATGTCGATATTTTTAAGATCCATTTCACCTGTCATTCTTGACTTGACTGTCACTTTGACAGCCAATTCTAAAATGTATTATGTGTTAATTACGTGTTAAACTATTATTAAAATTATAATTGGAAATGTAAAGCAATCGTCTTTTTTATTTTTTAATCATAATCCTTCCAATAAAACAATTTATTTTGTTTTCAATTGTTTCTTCAAGAGGCGAATATTTTAATCGGATAAACTTGCAATAACTATTTCTCTTGCCAATAATAATTTTATAATTATAAAAATAAAAGTGTCTATTCTAAAAATCCGATTAAAGATACTGCATTTGACTCCTATACTCTTAAGTTGTTAGCGTTTATAATATATTTATGTCAATGTCGATGTTGTATGTTTATAGGCATGGTTGTAGGTATTTGAGAATCACATCGTATGAGAACTGCAAAAACTGTACCTATGAGTTAATGACATAAGTACTAATAGTATTTGATTACTCAACTATAATCTCATTACACATGTAATGTAAATGTACTTACGAAAGTATTTCGTGTTTTCCGTTTTTTTTTTTTAATTATAAAGATGGAGGCTCTCACCAAAAATGTGTCTAGAACAAATACAGTTATTGTCTGTATGCTAAAAGCCGCGTCATTGTTGTAAATAGGTATTCGGTGGTTAAGGGCACGAATTAATTTTCCCTATTGTATGTTGATTTTATATGACTGTACAATTTTAGTCGAAGCCAAGCCCGGAAGGCCTATATTCGACCTTACGCCGGCAAATCTAGAGTTTAATGTTAAATAATATTCAGTGCGTCCTACTTTTCTAGTGTAAAATACCATTTTTTCTATTCCGTACTATCTATCTAATTGTTGTGTACCGATATTTACCGGTTTGTACCGGTTCGATCCCCGTTGCGGTAAAAGTTGTTATCAGTAGCGATAGTGCGGATATTATTAGTGGTTGGGTTTTTGTGAAAATTTAAATACTACGGACTACGAATATGGAAGTATTTTTTTTGTGCAAATTACGTTTTTTAATTTGGTAACCGCATCTAAGTACCTACTATTTTTTACTATGTATCTGGATTCCAGAAGCACTTTAGTGCTAGTAGTTTTTTGGAAATTTTGGCATTCATAGTAAATAAATAACTATAATAACACATGTTCTTCTTACACTTACAATAATCGATTTTTACGATAATGATACGCCTTAATCAGATGTGTATGTATGCAATATTAATGTTCAATTTTAGAAAATACATTGAACGGCACAGACTAATCTGAGGTCACAGAGTAGAATATTTTGGGTAATTAACTCTGTACTCTACCTTCTGTCGGATTCTAAGCAAACCCAACTTGGGTGTATTGGTCATAGGTTAGGCTCTGGGGTCGTGAAATATATTGGTTATATTTGTTGAAATTTCACACTAGGCGAAGTACCTACTAAGCGAGTGTCCGCATTTTCGCTACATTACCTACTCACTATTCAAAAGGTTTCCTGATGTGTAATTTATTGACTAATAAATCAACTACGCTTCTAAAGTGTACTATTACATATGTAAATATAGGACGAACTAATACTATAATAGTAAATGTTGTAATTTGTATATAAGTAACGAAAATTAAATTTTAAATACATAGATAAAATTGTGTGTATTTATTGGTTTTCCCATTCATTTCATTATTTCGCCTTTTTTGTTTTTATCATACCAGACAGTGTTGCCATAAAAAAATATAAAAGTTACTAGTTTTAATTTAGAAAATAAAAGATGAGACTGAAGTCGCAGCAAATTAAAATATCAAAATCGATCGTTGTAAATTAAATAAATTCTCAAACATGGTAAATACTAGTTGTTTCTGAGATGTTCAAATTCTGGCTCTGTTTCAGGTGTCCCTTGAAAGCCCTTGAAATTGACCTTTCATAGTTTGCTCTAGCTGGATCTAGATATTAGTAGCATTTCTTCTTGGGGCAGTAACCACCCCGTTACATAATGACACCGTCCTGTGTGTAAGGAATGCCAGAGCCCATTTCTCTATACCTTATCCTTCCATGATCGTTAGCAAAATGTATCAAGAGGCCCTTCGTTTGTATTAGGATCTTCAGTTTAGGGTTTTAAGGAATTACGTGGATTTTAAATGTTAAAATAAAGCGTATCTTCACTAATTTTTTTTAAATACAAGTATATAATAAAGCTAATTTTATTTAAATTTTTAAGTACATAAAAGAATAACATTTGATAAATATTTTCTGAAATGTTCATTTTAAAATATTAAAAATTAAGCTGTTTATGGTGTTAATAGTAATTTGAACTATGGTAAAATAAGGAATCTAAATGTGGCCATAAATCTAGCCTATTGTTAATATTATTATAAGGAATAAACCCGTTAAATCTGTTAGTAGATCCTCAAATAAACACTATCAATTATAGCTTGAACTTATGAAGAGTAAATTATTATTAATTTATAATTAACTATACCTTAGACTTACCTGAAGAAAATAATTTATAAATTACTAATTGTAATGTTATGTTTCCTTATGGTTGAACAATTTTTTTTCATTTTATCAAGCAATTTGACTGGAGTTACTTGTGTACGCCTTGTGTATTTGTGTATTTGTGACTGGCGTTACTTGGCTGCCACTTTCCATATTTTAAAAATGGTGTATTGGTGAATGATCTGATAAGATACTTCAATTAATGCCAACTTAGAATTCTTACCACAGGAATGGGAATAAGTAGAAAGTTTATCTTGTGAACGCGTGTATTTTGAAAAAACTCTCTTTTGTAGTGTTTCCGCCTATATAAAATTTGGCCCTTTTTAAATTGTAATTTTTTTTTAAATGTCTGTACCATCAAACGAATCATCAGCCCGCTTGTTATCTAATATAAAAATTACCTTTTATTTTTAAAATCACTATAAATATAGTGATTTTTTAAAGGTAAAAAATTCAGACTCAGTATTCAAAGTAACATTGTAATAAATTTCGATGCAATTTTTATTTTAATCGCTCGGCTTTTTTCAGGTCCTTGCGTGGAAATAAGAATGAAAATAAAAATTCAATATAGAGAAATATATTATATATATATTAATAATATGAACTGTTATTACACGTCCCGAAGGACTCTTTATAAATGAAGTAATAAATATATTAACCTAGTTTATATTGAAACGAAGTTTTAATCACAATCAGTTGCTTTTTGACCGATAAAAGATAAACGAAAAGACCTTAAGAAAAAAAATTAAGAAAGACAAGAGTAAAGAATACTCAAATACGAAGAATACAAGTGTACACTCATTTGGATAATGCATTATTTTATTTTTTATATTTATATTCATTACTTCAAAAACAAGTAAAACTCATAAAAGGCGTATGCACTGACGATATTTATAATTAACTTTATTTACAATAATATGTATAAAATATGGAACGATAAAAAAAGTCACTTTTTTTCATTTTATGCTGATTTTCAAATACATATTTGGACATTTTCGTCCATTATAATTATAATAATAATTTCTTAAAAAAGCACTATAATTATTATTATATTAACGTTTACGTTAATTATATTTTTATGTAATTGTATAAATGCAATATTCATTCATAAATGAAGTTTGCTTTGAAAAAATATACATATTAAAGCAGTCGAACAATATAAAAACATGAAATTATAACAATTATATGAAGCTTAATATATTTTCATAAAATTGTTCGCGCTTCATTTTAAAATTTAGAAATTAAATATTTAGATTAATAAATTTAGAAAAAAATATTTAAAACTAAGGCCTTACCAACCTTTCAATACTGCATTAATCTCACCATTTAACGCGAGGCCAACGAGACAACGCAAATAATGTAAACAGGCTTTCAGGGGTTCATAACATTTTTTTAATAAAACAAGTATGTTACAAAAAAGTGACCAAAGGTTATCAAGATCGCTTTCCTGTATCAAGAAATCGCTCGATGAGTGTTTAAATTATTTGCGTCGTCTCCTTTGCTTTATTTTAGTTAACATATGATTAAAAATTTAAAAAATATATATTCACACATATCGATTTTCCGATTGATCCGCGCCACACAAGAGATATTAGAAATACTTAAAATACTTAGGAAGATAAATATTGTATAAAGGTAAGCTACGAGTATGTATTGTGTACAAAAAAAAATACACTTAGGCGTAAGTCTTCTTTTGGTGGACGCTAGCTTTGTATTGAGATCTGAAAAGAGAAAATATTCAATTAAATTAGTTAAGGTTAAGGCTATTTATTGTGTTAAGGCTAACGTCGCCGCCTATAACACAAGCAATGCTACCATACATAGCCAACTATAGTAGGATTGAGGAATAAAAGTAACAATTAAAACTTTAGTACAGAACTTATGTTAATTAATTAATGTTAATAAATTTTTATCTAAATGTTAATTTTAGTCTAGGAATGAAAGTGAATAGTGAATAGTGAATAGTGAAAATTGAGTACCGGTTATTTGTCGAGCAGCGAGAGCCTGAGCGCCTCGGCGAGCTGTTGCTGCTCGTCGTCGAGCTGCTGTTGCCGTCTCGCTTGCTCCCGGGCGGAGAGAGCGAGAGCGGCGGCGAGCTCGTCGTCGGTCGACTCCGCCTCGCGCTCGCCAGATGGCGTCGGCGGCCCCACCGACATCGCCGACATCGCCGTCATCGCCGTCATCGCCGCCAGCGACGCCTCTATCGCTCTACTCAGATACGGAGATAGCTCACTCAGACTAGCGCTAGCGGTGCACGGTTACGAGACCATTTTACATCTCACTCTGTCAAACTGAGCGTTGGTATACGCTAATCTCGGAAACGGTTTACCCGATTTGAATGCGGTTTGCACCGATGCGTTGTAACAACAAGTGAGTGTGAGTGTGAGGGTGCCAATCAAGGCACCCTCACCCTCACACACACACACCCTCACCCTCAAACACACACACCCTCACCCTCACACACACACACCCTCACCCTCACACACACACACACACACACACACACACACTCACACGCACACGCACACGCACACGCTCACACTCACACTCGCACTCGCACTCACACTCACACTCACACTCACACTCACACTCACACTCACACTCACACTCGCACTCACACTCACACTCACTCTCACACACACACACACACACACACACACGAACACACACACACACACACGCACGCACGCACGCACGCACGCACGCACGCACGCACGCACGCACGCACGCACAAACAGCGATACGAAGCAAGGTAAACGGGTACGCGATATGTGATATGTAATTATATTCCAACCAAAAGTGTGTCTAGTTACCTGTATATAAATTTACATAAAAAAAATATACCTAATTAAACCTAGTGTAACACTAATATTAATTTAGCAAAGCGGCGTAGGTACAACGCATAAATAACTAAGGACGTTCACTAGCAAGGCGTACGAGAACGGCGTCTAGAAAAGTATTATAATAATAATAATAATAATTTGAATTTGTAACTACAGTTTTTCTTCTTATTCTTCTCCTCTACGAATACTTGTTGGTGAAAGTATAAAATGCACTACCTTTGCAGCTGTCTCTCCTCGTGAGCCAACAGCTCTTGAGGCGAGGCGCGCGAGCGAGGAGGCACCGGGGACGACGACCGAGCGCCTCTTAGCGCTTCCCACACGTCCACCTGAAAACCATTGAAAAGCCGAATCACCGTCGGTCCTTCGAGCCGGATATTAAATGTTAAAGCCGGAAAGCAGTGGGCGACCTGGTCGTCGTGAGTGCCGGCCTCCATGAGGCTCTGCTGGATGGCGTACTGCAAGAGGCCCTCCTCGTCGTCGGTGAGAGAGGCGAGGGCGGGGGCGGCGGCGTCGCGGTAGCCGCGGCCGACGGCGAAGCAGGCGTCGTCCACGAGACACGCCGCGCGAGTGCCCTCCGCGACGCACTCCACATGCGCCGTCGGCGACTCGCGTCCGAAGATGTTGCCGAACGTTATGCGCGCGTTCAGCACGTGGAACAGCGGGATCTCTGCGCACATACAACTCACAACATTAACATTGGAATGACGACGCGTTTGCTCTAGTGGCTAGTAACACTAGCCGTTAACCAAACGGTCGCGGGTTCGAATCCCGCTAGAGACAAATGTTTATGTGTTAACATTTTTTACCTTTGCACCAGAGTCATGTATTTATAATATATATGTATTTACAAAAAAAAAAAGTAATCTATGTATTATATCAACTGTCTGGTATCCATAATACAATTAGTTGCTTAGTGTGGAACTAGATGGTGCTGTGTGGAATGTGTGAAGATATTTATTTATTTATTTATTATTATCATTATAAAACACGAATTAAGCAAAGTACCTATTTAAAAAAAAAAAAAAATTAAATAATAGTTTATTCATATAAAAAAAAACATATACAAGAAATCACTTTTCAGCGTTAATGACTATTGAATTTTATTAAAAACACATCCATATATATATAACAGATCAGGGTAGGCCGAAGTGGGAATCGGGCAAGTCTCTTGGCAAGAGATGGAGATCGTTCCTCTTCCTCTTAAAAAGTCTTCAAAAGTGTTCAAATGTGAATCCACCCTCCTTATCCCCGCCAAGGGCCATGTCCAAGCGATTGGAACCAAAATAGCTTAACCAATCAGCGCTGTCCAATTCTCGTTGAGTTTCCAGTTAACCAACATTACAATCTTAATCGACATCCAATCAGAAAGAGCATACGGTCATGTTTAACAGATTGACCAACTTAAAAATTAAATTGAAATAAGAAAATGTTACCATTTTAAATAATAAGCGCAGTAGACACAGAACACAAAAGAAAAACAATATTGTAACTGTAACGCGATGTCGCCACGCATAGACTACAATTAATCGTTGCGAACTGGTGGCGCCACCCTTACACTCCGACATATATATATATATATATATAGTGATGAACTGTACATTGTAAAAGTTCGTAATTTTAAATAAAAAAAATTGCGAATAAAAAATAAAATGGGACTGGCAGTGCCATCTCTTGATAGGTTAAGAAACGTCTATTGTTATCATTGTCACAAATACATTGAAATCTGACCAATTTTGACAGGAAATCCAGCCGGCAATTGCATTTGTATGAAGTCCTTAAGTTTAGCGAAGTGCGGAGACGACATCGCAGCCATCAGATCCAGAATTGGCATTATTTGCTCCTGTAACTGTATAAAACAACCATCTTACACTAATCTACACTAATACGAGCTGTCTCCAGCTCCCGGCTTCGCCCGGACGCTAACCCAGCCGATAAACTACCTTACACAGAGCCATCTGTGAGCAACTCATCGAACTGACAGTAGTTTTAAAACTCATTTTAAAAGTTATCTGTGAGTTCTCATATAATAAACAAATAAATTGCAATAAAAAATATATGTTGGACCAAATTACACATAGTTACGAAGTTTTATCAAAATCGGTTCAGTAGTTTAGGAAGATTTCAAATTTTTGTGTTTTTTTTTTAATGGATAAACTCAAAAACTATTTTTGAAAATTCTTTCACCTATAGAGAGCTACATTAACAGCGAGTAACGTGGGCTAAATTTTTTAAAAGTCACGCGGACGAAGTCGCGTACAAATGCTAGTCTTGCTATGCGAGTTGCTTTAAAAGTACATCCGATCAAATTTTCTCGAGTAAAAAAAAACTCACTTCCAAAGGATAATCCTCGCAGAGCCAGAGATTCGCTCTGAACTTTTGCACTTTAGTGTTGATTTCCTTCGGCTTCCCGATGTCTCTGTCCAGGGGAGCCTCGCCGAAGTACTCCTCCCAAGTGACCGGCTTCAGGTCTTCGCTCGACTTGGACCTCGGAGGCTGCGTCGCCTCCTCCTGCCAACAGTAACATTACAGCAACTTCACAGTGCCCTTCAGACTGAGACAAAAGCAGATCGACTGACCCTGTCCGGAGACAGAAGTGGGTCCGTGGGGGTCGAGGGCTCCGAGTCCCTGTCGGCCAAGGCGAGGAGGCCCGCCAGGGGGGCCTTGGGGGCCTGTTTGCGAGGCCCGCGCGGCAGGTGTTCGGTCCTCGTCTTCGAGACCAGTTCCACGTTGTTCGCGCTGAACACTTTGCACTCGTAACCGTTCACCGTTTCCGTCTTGTCCTGACGCCAGCCCCATATGCCACTTTTGTTCCTGAAAAATATATATATATATATATATATATTTTCCTTTGAAATCAGAACAACCTTTTAGGATTTCATTAAAAAATTCACTAAATCATAAATCGTAAATTTCAATTTAAATTTATATTTTTGTATAGTGGAAACATGATTAAGTCTCAATCTTTATTTTTCTGTTGAAACTACTTGATCTTTAATTTTCAATTTAAGGAAATCTAAATTAATTTAATATGAAATTTTTTCATCGTAAGGCGCCACCTTAGAGAAGACCACCGTGAAATAACAGCACGTGTGCCATTTGTCCCATTCGCCTAACTTCAGCCATCAGCCTGTCCGCCGAGCTTAACATAAAAATACCTCTCAAAGCTGATCTTGTCCGTGTCGAGGTAGTTGATGGCCAAGGGGGCGGCGCGGCGCGCCTGCAACGCGTGCGCCGGCGGCTTGGGCCACGCGTGGGCCTCGGGCTGCAGCGGCTCGAGGTGCTCGCACCAAGAGGTGCCCAACTCGTGGTCCAGCTCCACGAGGCTGGCGCTCGTCCCCTGTCCCCTGAAGATGTACGTGCGGTCGCCTCTCTGCCACCGATTGTTCTCGAAGCCTATCAGGGTCGTGTCGACCCGCACGTTGCCGCCGCGCTTGTACAGCTTGTACGTGTCGAATGGACACATGCGCGACACGAGGGGCACTGGAACACGACGGCCAATAAACCTTACTATACCTTATTCACGGAAACGAGCCGTGATTGGTGGACACAACCGACAAGGTGAGTGTACACAGTACATGTGCTTTTTAGTCTGTCCGTAGAAACTCTCACTGTTTATTATACTGCGTTTATTAATTCGAAGGAGTAATTTGACAGGTCTTAATGTTCAATTTTAAAATAATGTTACGAGCGTTTTTTCCGTATAGTGCTGTACTAATATCGATTTTACTTAAATAGTTATAATATTTTACAGTGAAAATATTTTTGATCTTGTTTTATTGATTTAACATTCGTATTATTGTTATTTTAAGGTTTGAATTTCGTTTATCTAACGTTTAATGTATATTTTTAATTATATTATTATATCAGGAACCAAAATGTCTATTATCTTAGTTAATAAATAATTCACAACTTAATAGCAAGAATAGTTTATACAAAATAAAAAGTGTAGGGTTGTGGGTAAGTATGTTGGTAAGTAAGTATAATATTTTATTATAGTTTACAAAGCTAAAAGCAACGTAAAGTGAATGTACACCTATTATTGTAAACATCCACTCAAGATTTGCTGTGCTTGTCTTTTGTATGGAATTGAGTGAAAGAGAAAGCGCTCTATAAGCTCGTTTACGTGAATAAGGTATAGTGACGTATAATTTTATGATAAAATAACATTGATGATCTATCAGAAGCGCTCGCGCAAAGAACTATTGTAATACATATATTTATAACATAACTCACCCCAACTAGTGAACTCCCATTTCATCTCGACATAGAAATCAGGAGCAAGACTCAACCTGCGCAACAGGTCCGGTATACCGCCAGTTCGCACCATGTGACGCTGATAATCACGCTTCGACAGCACCAGGGAGAGAAGCTCTGTGTTTCCGGTGGCTGTTGCTTCTTGAACAGCTGGAAGTAAAACATATTAACATTTGTATAAACACAATAATATAAGCTATGTAAAGTTGCATTTGTGCTTGTGAAGCCGCCGACACCACTTTCGGTGTAATTATTAAATAAAAAAATAACTGTTTACCAGTCCAACCGTCCTTTTCGCAGTTGACATCGGCACCAGCGTCTATCAAGACACGAACAGTTTCTATGTGGCCGAGTGTCACGGCCAACAGCAGGGGTGTGCGACCTCTTGGATCCTTCACCTCAAGGTCTTCGTTGGAAAACTGTAAAGCAAAATATGTATACTTAACATCACTACCAACAAGTTTGGTCATCATATTTTATTTCATTTCTTTATTGTTGACTAGCGAGCCACTCCCAGTTTTGAATGGATGCAATTTTTTTCTGCAAATTATATATAAAACATCTAAGCACAAATACAGAGGGACAGATGGTGGGAAGCGACTTTTTTAATACTATATAAAGACAAGTAAGTGTACATAATAATTATTTTATTATTTTTGCAGAAGTTAATTAACAAGAAAAAAATCCATCACCAACAACTTGTCTTGTGACATAGGCCTCTTCCAAAGCTTTCCACTCCTTGTGGTCCCTTGCCGCAAAAAAAAAAATTTGAACCTTTAAATAACTGCATATTATAAAAAATTAACATTTAATTTTAACAAATCTATTTTTAAACAATGGGTATAAACAGTAATAGAACAGTAGGATGAACATTTGCACGCTTAACATAGGAGCGCACTTGCAGCATCCATGGCACTGCTTGTATTAATAGGTGAGATACTAATTTTACAATAAACTTGTCTAGTGAGCTGTAGGTATATATCCCGGAAAGGAACTAGCTTGAACTTTCTGTATGGCAATGACATTTCCAGAGTGAACCTTTACATTTTAAAGGCTTCACACATTAATAGGCTTACTTTTACGTGTTTGTGGAATTGATTGGCTTCTAATGATTCAAGTTACAATGTAGGAGTGTTGAGTGTGTGTAAACATTGTTAATCCTTCACATCATTCCCAATTACATTTTAAATAAATCTACCCTAATAATGTAGAAAGGTTTTTTATATTTCAAATGGACAAACTAAATACTTCAACAATTTTAAAAATTCTTTCACCTATAGAAACCTACATTATCAGCAAATAACACAATTATATTTTGAAAAAAAAAAAAAATAATTGAGATCTCTACAAAAATTACAATAATGTAATCAAAGGTGTGTCATATAGGTATAAAAGACTTCCATCATTGAGGAACAAATCCATTGAAATATACAAACTTTTCACATTTATAATATTATAATAGGATTCTTATAAGTTAATTAAACAACAAAGGTAAAAATTTATTTTTACAAACTGGTTATCAATTTTTAAATTTATTGAATTTAATTCATTAAATAAATTTAATGAATGGTTTGACTATAACTAAGCAAATTTAAGAAATGTAACATTCACATTAAAGATTGATGGTCTTCTAGATACCTGTCAAGAGCATTTCTCCCTGTACAGGTGCTACAATACAGACAAAGATGTGCATCTCCTAACAAAGTCTCATCAATCCAATAGTGATGGGTATAGTATTTTTTAATAATTATTAACTTAATTTAAAATGCTTTTTATCAATCAGGACAAACAATTTTATAAGTATATAATATTACAAAAACTTAAATAAATGTTCCTTTATTTTCAAAAATGAATGACACAGCATTCAAAGATGTTTGCTAAACAATTTGTTTAAGACGGAAAATGATCTGATGAATTTTAAAAATTAGGTAAAACAATAAATTTTATGATACTGATTGAAAAAATTAATGACTAATACTGCTTTATTATAAATGACATAGAATCTCAATCGAAGAGATTGATTGGTTCGTCTTTTAGTATGATTCATTACATGATTTAACATTAGTTATTTCAAGTTATGAAGTAACTAATAGGAGCCTTCTTTAAATATATCTTAAATCCTTGTAGGTATATCTACTTGTTATTTTTCCATATAATGTATGTATTGTTTAATAGAAATACCTTTTTGTCTTCTAACGAACTTAATAACTCTTCGTGTAGATTATTCCACACCAACCAATGTATCGGATAACGAGATTTAACTTCATTCACACTTATAGACATTGTAAAAACATTAATTTAATATAAATATATAGCACGATTATACAGTTAACGGTGTTCACTAATTATTCCACAATCCACATCTTACTAATTAATATAATTAATACGTACGTACTATACTAACACTAATTAAGAGAAAAATTAAAATGAATGAAATGAGAAATTCAATTGAATTTGCATTTGCAATATCCATCCACAGAATAAACTATAGTAGAGATTGTGTCAATCGGGCAAGCTAACAGGCTTCCCTTCTGATCACAGGATGCTTATTAAGTCTGTAGTGTTCTGTGAACATTAAAATAAACCAAACCCAAACCCAACAAACAAAACAAACTAGAATAAAACGAAACAAACTACACATTAACATAATTATATAATAGATAAAAAGAAAAAATATTACAATTATATTTATTTCAAGAGAATACATCATCATCCACACGTAAAAGGTAATAACATATAATAATATAACATATTATAATATAACATATAATATAATATATATGTAAGGTAATATTAGGTAAATAAGGTAATAACATATTAACATTTCCTAGGTGTTTACATGCAGATGGGCTAGTTTTTTAGTTAAGCACATGATTTTATTTTTGTATTTTGATGGATTTTATTGGCGGGAAAAGGGTAGTGGTTTAACGGATTTCTAACGGAATTTTTCAATGCTGATGACGGAATTTCAAAAGTATTGTTGGCAACACTGGTTCTGTGGAGCAACAGAGAAAACGAAAACAAAAAAGATATTTTTATGTAACAAATTAAAAATCAAATATGAAATAACCAAACATACTTACTACCTAGAAATTAATTTTCGTTTTGTAATGTAAAATAAAATGATTAAATCATATTTTTCTTTATTTCGTGTCGATCAAAAAGTTCTGTTGGGTGCGCCTTCATATATATTACCTAGAAAAACAATAACATCTTACAATCATTCTACTGATAAGAAATTAGAGGTAAATCTTTGTATATCCACCAATTCATCATAAATATGTCTTTGATAAGTTGTGAGTTTACCTATGAACTGTATTTAATCGAGTGTTTTGATTATATTACATAACTTAATAAATTTATTTTCAGGAATCCTACAAATGATTAAATATACCCATTCACTCGAAACAAACTGTGGTCCGCCAAGCATTCCTTGAACTAGCAAAAAAATATCATCCTGATTCAGGTTCTCCTGATGCTTGCATTGAAAAGTTTGTTGCCATAGAAGAAGCATTTAGAGTATTAACCAAACACAATACTGGTCACACCAACAATGACGAAATTGAGAGCATAGTTTATGATATAAAGGTGAGTTACTTTACATTTCATTCATGCCCACTTGGGAGTAGATAAGTCTTGGATTGGAGACGACTTAGTATTCCCTCATTCGACTAATTCAAACGGCAGTGAAGGCCGGAAAACCAAGTGTGGTGGCACTCGAATCAGAAATTTATAATGGTGTTGCTAGAGTTTATTGCCCCAAATCCCTTATCCTTAAACCTACTTTGGTCGGCACATATTATGTCTGTTATAGGTGACGGTAGCCACTTACCATCAAGTTATCTGCCAGACTGTCTTGTGTAATATGAAAAATAGATTTGAAAGAAACTTCTCAAACATAAACTGTAACGCTAAATATTAATCTAATATGTGCTCTAACTCTGTGATCTAGATGTTAAAATATTAACACCTGAACTTAATTATCATATAAATTAATATAAACTTATATGATAATAAAGTTTATAGACATTTTCATCATATTGGGTAGAAATATGTGTTAGATAATAAATAAATATGAACTTAATTATCATATAAGTATATTAATATTAAAATATTATAGGTACACCAGAATATTTTTTGTAATAGGTATGTATTACAATTTTAGCACACTGCACCTCAGCATCGCCAGTATTTAAGTTACGAAGGCATAGGTCACGGTACACCATTTCAACGTCAAAAGCAATGGGCCCAAAACCGAGCTCAGAAAGCTGCAAACAATGTTATGGAGCATCGGATGGCCAAATCTGTGGCCTCAGAGAAAACCCTCATGAAAAAGGGACACTACAAATATGGAAACCATGATATTAAGACCAAACATGGTTTCGATAGATTAGTTGAAGATTTGATTCAAGAGTCCATGTCGAAGGGGGAATTTGAGAATTTGAGCGGTAAAGGAAAGCCCTTGAAGGATCAAAACACAAATCCTTATGTAGATTTTACAACACATAAGTTGAATGAGGTAAGTGTTATTATAAACTAGCCGGTGCCCGCGACTTAGTCTGCATTGAAAATGAAAAAAAAAAAAAAGTTATGTAACGCTTGACCTCTTTTTGCTATATAAATCTTTGGCCAGGTGTTAGTTTTTTTTATTTTAGATGATCCCTTGAAACAGTTTTTTTTTTTCTGGATGAAGGTAATGTCCTTTCTTGTATCCGTGACAACGTTTATCAAAAATTTCGTGACGATCGATTCGAATAGTTAAGGCGTGAAAAGGTAACAAGACAGTTACTTTCACATTTAATATGAATGATAAAGTCGACAGACAGGCTGACAGTCAACTAAAACACAAGCGATGCTTAAAAAAAATGGATTCTTTTAGTGAAAATATAAGAGAAATGTTGCAGGTACTAATAAATAATGGTTTCACGCCAGAATGGATCACAATGAACAAAGACATAGACAATGAAATCGAACTCCTGAAGGAAGAAGTGAGGAAAGACCGAATGCACTTGGGTCCGTATCCTTTAACAGATGACGATCAACGAAAATGGAACCGTGCATGCGAGAGTAATAGGGAATTAGCTTGTTCTATAAATAAAAAAATTAACAAGTACAATTTAATTGTACCTCTAATGAATAGACAGAAGCTTCACATAGAGTTTGAGAAAATATGCGATGACATATTGAGAAATGGTTTGCACTCTGTGGAAATAAAGGCGATTGAAATGAATCAAAAATCGCAGAAGGTCGAACAAAACGAAGACGTAATAAGTTTTTTAATCAGATCCTTCGGTGACATGTTAACTTTTGGTAAACCGAAGAAAAAAAAATGTTGAAAATTAAATAAAAATATTTTTATTTGAACGCGTTCTAAAATTAGCTATGAAACCCAAAAATTCTCGTCTGTGATATGAATATTGAACTGTGATTTATTTATTTCAAAATAGTAATAAATTGATTTAAATTTGTGAAGAGTTTTAAATCTCCTTTTTGTTTTTTTTGATTTTTGAACATTTCGCCGAGTGGAATTAGTTAAACTCATTGAATTCATGACACTAGCTGGTTTAACACACCTTTGCATACAAATAGCCCAGTTTGTCAAATCTCTTGTACTATACAGTCAAGTCTTTCTCATAAGCTATCTAAATATTGCTAGTCTTTATATATAGCTAGTTTAGCTACCCGCTCCCGGCTTCGCCCGGATATATCCCATCTTTTAAGTCGGACCAAATAAAATAGTTTTTGTTGGCAAAAACCAAAAGATAACTTAGCTTTTCGCCATCTAGCAGCGAAAAGCTAAACTTATCGCAGACTGCGTTTATTTTAGCATAGAGTACTTTACTGGGGTTAAATACTATTTACTCTATGTTTTTAGTCAGTCTCAAGTTGGTAATCAAGGAACATATATACTCTCTAGCGAGAGTTGGTAATGCAATGCGATGACATCAGATGTCGCTACGCGAAATTACTATTCGCCAGCTCCCGGCTTCGCACAGATTCAAAATAAAAACTATCCTATCTTTAATTACACTTAGTTACGAAACTTTATCAAAATCGGTTCAGTAGTTTCGGAGTTTATCGAGAACATACACGTGACACATAATTTATATATATATGTTGTTGCTTCTACTTTCTGTGCACTTCAAAAACTGGAGAATGGATAGACCGATTTTAATTCGGTTTTCACATATGGAAAGAGGGATAAACGGGAAAGGTTTACATATTATATGATATTATATAAAAATTGCACCCCGGGCGAAGCCTATCTCTTGCTGTATGAGAAGAAATTAGGTACCTACGCTTGGATTCGTAAACATCATGCCTACGTTGAAGCAGAATATAGATAGATACTTAAGAGCGCGTGCAAAGGTACACTAGCGCCACATATATAAAAAATATTATCTCGGAATTATAACAGCTCAATCAAGACCCTCGGTAAGTATGTCTACAATTTTTTAATAAAGTTTTATACAATTTTACAAATCTTTTATAAAGTTTCATATTGAGACACGAAGCAACAAAATACGATCTAGAGGAATGTGTCAGTTATTAATAATTCCTTCAGTCACGAGATAATATTTTTTTAAATGAGTGGCGCATACAATCTTTTTGTATAGCACCCATATGTAGTTGAGTGGTAAGGTACTTGCTTAACTTCTCAGGGGTCCTGGGTTTGATTCTTTGGAATGAACTTTTCAAAGTTGGCTCTGGTCTGGATTTGGAAAGTAGTGGGCAGGGCACACAGAGTTTCGCTGTCATTTGTGCAGCCATGCAGACCACCGTGGGAGTAAGGGATGCCAAAGCCCATCCCTTCCTTATCCCTTATCATTAATCCTTCTAAGGTCGGCAGCGCATTTGGAGCACCTTTGGCGTTGTATGTGTTATAGGCGACGGCAGTCACTTACCGTCAACCTGTTGACCTTTACATAAAAAAATTGTAGTTAAAGCAATGACGCGTAGATGGTAGATGACACAGATAACGAAATGGCTTGGTATTTAAGCTTCAGAAGTGTTATGGATCCCCTTTGTGCGCTCAGAGTCGGCCCAAAATAGACAGGGGCGGGGATTAAAAAAAAAACTGATAGGAATCTGAAAATTCCTATCAGTTTTTTTATGCAATTTTTTCATTTTTCAGTTGCAGTTTTTTTTGCGACATTGAGGCAATCTGAAATTGAATATTTAAAGAGTACAAAAAAAATAAGCTAGTATATTTAGACAGGTCTTTAACTGCTAGTCGCTTGAAAATCTGTTTTCAATAAATTTCGAATTGTATTTGAGGAAAGTTGAAATTTTTACAGGATATTATTTATAATTAAAAATGAATATTCTAAGACATCACTTCGGTGGAACATTTCACCTGCCAGGCGATCAAGAAAATATAAGGGTTGATTTAGCCCCCTACAGACCTTTACTATCATTTCTTAATACGATTTAATTTAGGACCTAAACTGGATTGCATTTGCTATTTCGTACCATCAACTTCGTTTTACGATTCAATTTAGGTCGACACCTAAACAAAACCGCATTCCAATATCATTCACTCTTTTAAGGGTAAATTCGTACCATCACCTTACTTTAAATGGAGTTCGAGCCTAAACAAAATCGCTCTACTGTCAAAACTTGCGATTCAAAAAAAGTTGGTAAAAATAAGTTTTCAGCTTGCCTCAAATGTCTACCATCTCTCGAAATAAACTGGGTTATTTGCAACAATTAATTAATACAGGTTGGTAAAGAAAAAACAACTAGATATGGTTGAACAATTTAATTTGACTGTTTTTACTCGATTTTCAATTAATTTTTTTTTGTCAATCTTTTTGCAAGATATACAAATGGGGTTCTGAACATCATAAAATAGATTTCATGACAGAGCACTTAAATCTTGTAGAAATGTTTACCAATATCTGATTTTAACCAAGTAACAATAGGCCATGCCGCAAACACTTTAGTTTATTAAAGACACTCTCTTTATTATTTTTATATGAAATTTAAATCAGAAAAACAAAAGAAATTTTAGCAAAATGAAAAAAAATAGTTTTTTTAATAGTTTCTGTATGTTTAGAATTTGACATTCAATATCATTTTCCACAAACTAATGGCAAGAGGGGAATTTGTTTTTAAAAAAAAATCTTGAATGAATTAAATGAATACTCAATGGTTACTTTATTTTCCCCTGTAAATAACTCAAGTCTTTTTTTATCTTCTACTCAAAGGGACAAAGAATTCGAAAAACTTGTATGAGTGAAGTGAATTCTTTGGGCAAACAAATTTTTTTAGCTTTCCGTGGGTATATTCAAACAAGAAAATAAAAACAGGCACTAAGTGGAGTCATACAATATTATCTAATGAAAATGTGTTAAAACACTGTTAAATAAATATGAAACAATATTATTATACCTCAAAATAGATATTGCAAACTGCTGTCAATACAAATAGTTTTTTTTTTTTCCAAGATTTCCTTATCTTTTAAAAATCATTCCAATAAGCAACATGTCTGGAAAATTATTCCCAATTGTCCCTTATTGCAATGAAACAGTTGAAAACTAACTAAACTTCACAATAACATTGGAGGCATATCAGTATCAGATTTAATAAACCTCTAGAAGACACCAATAAAAATATCACAATTTACAAATATAGTGTTTCAAAGGAATCATCATTTACAAGACTTGTCTAAAGAAAGATGTCACTAAAATTCATTCTCTGTACATTATTACAATTGATAATAAGGATTTCATTTAAAAAATTCTCTATTCAAACAATGAGTAACTAGAAAATAAGTTTTATAAGTAGAGGGTATAAGTTATCAGAGAATTTTGATTTTAAGTTACAATCGATTGTACAGAGAGAAATGCTTATGATAATCTTCTCGATTGTATTATGAAATGGGGTGTAATTTGTCAGTGAAAGATTTCACATAGGCGTCATGTAGTTTGTTAACAAACTCCGCGTCATTCTTTAGCAGATAATTAATTGCTTGCAGCATTTGGTTTTTAGTGAGAGGTTCCAACTGGGTCTCTTCCTTATTGCTGCTCGATGTGAACATTGTCGGTGGCATTAGAGCAGGCTTCTGCTGTGGAGTCAGTAAGTTGGAGAGTGAGAAAGAGCCTCTCTCTTCTACCTTGCTGCCGTTGAATGTCGTTGGAGTGTTGTTTTCCTGAGTTTGATTTAAAAATGTGGCTAAAGGAGACACAGGTTTTGGTGTGGATATGTTCATAAAACTAATATCTTTCTCTAGAGTATCACTGGCGTTGATTTCTTTCGCTGTTTGCGCCTTCATTTCAGTTTTTTGTAGATTCTTCAACTCATTCTCAATGGTGGATTTTTTTTGCATGAGTGTATCTAGGCCACCATTGGCAACTGGCGTATCTTGGGGTGTGACCGACCGTTGCTGTTTCTCTATATGCTCAACGGAGTGCGCCGGGTTACTCATTAACCTCTGAAGCAGTAGCGGTTGATTGGAGCTTCCTGCCTGCTGGGGAAAGATTCCAGGAGACGGAAGCGATGATGCATTAGGAATAGGAATTGAACCACCGCTACCAGCTTTCGCAAAGAAATCCATAACACTTTTAGACGTCATATCTGGCGCCCGAGGCGGTGTACATTCAGATGTACTAGCCACTGCATTCAGATTGTATTGGTTAGCTTTAAAATCATCCTGTGCTTTCGTCAACATCTTAAAAATATTAATCGGAGCACTAGTCGACGGAGTCACATTAAAGGTGGACATATTCTCGCTGGAAATTTGATTGGTAGGCTCGTTTACTAAACTACTTAATTGCTTAGATAGTCTAACACACTCCTCGACCTCGTAGAACCAAATGCCGTATATACGTAGTTTGGTGTTCCGGAAGAGCAAAAAGGGTTCTTTCAACTGAAACTCTACTCCCTTCGAAATGGGTTCAATAAGGTTGATCCTGTTCAACCTGTTTAAAATAACTAAACTATGCAGCGGAGTACCGTGTCTACTGTACACAAACAAAGCTCCCTCGATGCTAGTTTTTTCCCATTCGTTTTCCTCAAATGTATATAGGGCAACGTGAGCGGAACTATCGATTATTTCTTTCGCAAAAGGATCCACTCTCTTTATAGCGATAATATTTATGTTACGTGGACCACCCTCAGCCATTTTAAAATAATTCGTATTGTTACAATTACAACGAGCATCACATCACAAACACAGTATAGCGGAAAGCAAAACGTCAAGAAGATTGCGGAGGAACACCATTTTATACATAGAACACATAACACTATATATGTAATAGAATACTAACAAATGTGGCGAAATGTCATAAACATGAAATAGAGTACATAAGTACTCTTTCTAATAATATTAATTATTCGAAAGTACTCAATCAAGCAAAAACGGCTGAACGGAATTAGATTAAATTTGCCACATAGATAGATTAACATATAGGATACTTTTTTATTAGGTTCAAAAAACAATCTACAGCGGTCGCAAGCACAGCTATAATTTATACATAATTCTTTCAATTAAGTTCCAGACTAGCTGGAAGTACACTTATAAATAGCACTTAATACTATTATAGTAATACGAAATGTACCAACCTTGTATGTAGGTAACTAGGTACCATACTGAGCTTTAAGACGTATTAATTTAGGCCAGGCATTGAAATCAATTTAATCTAATATTTCTCCAGGAAAAAACAATTAGTTTTTAAATGTATAAACATGTAAAAATTACGTGAAAATTATCTAACTGATGGTGAAAACCGCATCAAAATCCGTTTTGTGGTTTAGGAGGAGTTAGCGGCCATACATAGACGCGGAGCCTTCTAAAAAAGCCCTGAAACAGGACAGCACAATTCCACGTACCTAAGTATTATTTAGTAGGTATATCCACACCGTTATAAAGGTTTATGAACCATCTTTTTGGGTGCAATTTGGAATTATTTGTTGCACCCAAAGTAAGTTGTCATATGGTTTAATAATACAATAGCTTAAGATATGCAGATTATGTCTTTGTAAATACATTAATGAATTATTTTAATTACCGAGGATTAGCCGGTTAATGGCCTGCCTGCAAGTAGCTTAACTGTAGCTATATAAACATAGATTGACTAGAAAATACTTTACTATTTGTTGGTTACTACCCTATTAAGTGATATCGTAAGTTAATAAGTAAGTTTGAATAGTATCAATGACACCCTATGAACTCGTAGTAATTTCGATTGTCATTTAGATTTATGATGTAATTTTATCGCACTCTATAAAATAGGTTGACCTTTGTTGTTTGCACCGATCGACCCTATCGATAAAAAGAGAACCTGGCAACGATTGTATTTTTAATGTAGCATCGACAAAACATTGAGACAACACTGATTTGTAGTGAGACTTTTGAATTTGAACGGATCGGTCGTCTGTCAGACAGAATCGGAAACGTCAAAACAAACAACAAACAACGTCATTTTAAAAGTTTAAGCGTGTTTATTAATTTTGTTTTTATTATTTCACATTATATTAATACCATAACTAGTTAGTTGAATTAGTAAATAATTAAATAAGTAATAGTAATTTGGGAAATACATTTACTATTTTAAGACATATACTATACCTACTTATGACATTTTAACATTTTTTTAAAAGTTTTATACGCGAGCAAAACTTTTTTGAAACACATAAAGTGGATTTTAATAGAATAAATAAATATGTCAGAGAATAAAGTCCTCGTGATCGGTGGCGGTGGACGCGAGCATGCGTTATGTTGGAAGTTATCGGACTCACCTTTCGTAAAGGAGATATTTTGTGCGCCGGGAAGTGTGGGTATTTCGAGTATTAACAAAGTGTCCAACGTAGATATAGACATAATAGATCATCCGGTAAGTATCTTATTTTATTATTATTTTATACGAATCAATTTAGTCTTTTCTTCTTTTTATTTGGTTTAAAAATGGAAGATACTTTTAAATAATGGAAGTTACTTTAATAAGAACTTTTTGGTCTAGTAACTACCTACTTATTTCGTAGGTATTAAAATTAAAAATTAATAAATATAATGACCAAATATTTTAAAATAGAATGCTTATAATTTATTTATTATATGCAGCAACTAACAGTATCCACATTGTAATTAGAAATTTAAATTTTGCGAGAACTTATACTCAATTTAACTACTTAGTAACTATTAAGTATTTACATATGAAGTAGGTTGTGTGCGTATGAACTACATACAAATGAAGAAGTTAAAAGAAGAAATCATGACCATCTGGATTTCCATCTCAGTTTATCATGCATCAATCATCAGTCATGCACTAAAGTCAATGCTGTCTAAATAAAAGAAATATAAAGCCGAAAACCCACTGATGGACTGACAAATAAAGTTGTTCTCCCGGAAGGAGTGGTGGGCAAACCCGTTTGCGGTCGGTCGCATAGTCGCCCCCTTGTACCCTAGAAAAATCCGATATCCTCGGTATACCTTTCTGGTAAAAAGACGGTGAAAGGTCCTCAGTAAGTTTGAGGGATAGAAAGGTGGCATTTGCGGAAAGTCATAGAGGGTCATCGGTAGTTACCACGGAATTAGACATCCCCATCCCATTCATAATTTTTTTTTAAACTCCATACAACCTGTATGGACTTTCCGATCCCTGTAGCTTCTCAACTGGTAGCTGCCTGTGCGGTCCCTTTGGGGGATGGCAGTTTCTCCCCGAGGTCCATTGGCCGGGATGGTCTCCGTCCCCTGCGGCTTATAAAGTTCAACCTACTAGTTAACACTAATAAAGTCCAATCTACTACCGAGGATTGGCAGTCCATATTGATTAAGATAGGTGATGAGCTCATTCAGTTCAAATGTCAACAATTATAATAAAAACTAAACTGCATTTATGTGTATTACATTTATTATTGATATCACTAGCATAATATGAATTAAATATTCTACTAATATCTATATCTATACTTTACGAATATTATAAATTGGAAAGTATATTTGGATGTATGGATGTTTGTAACTCACGCAAAAACTACTGAAACGATCACCATGAAATTTTGCATACATTGTCGGGACTATTCCCGAGGGATAAATAAAAAATAAAAATCTAACGCCTGGCCAAAGTGTTATAGCAACACAAGGTCAAGCGTTTTATTGCTTTTTTTTAATTTTCAACACGGACGAAGTCGCGAGCACCAGCTAGTGATATATAAAGTAGTTAAAGGGTTATCATTATTGATGTGTTTAATTGACTCTGATTACAATCGTAAAGCAATAAATATAGTACATCATTAAACTGATGTTTTAAGAGTTGGTTCTCTCTGTTTGAAAAAGTCTAATGTACGTTTACGATTTTATTGTATGTATGGATATACATAGGCAGATATTATGTTTTAAATGTGATACAGTAGTAATAATTTGTAAACGCTGCCTATGACTTATTTATGAATAAAACTTGCTCATGAAAAATTCATTCATTATAGCTTTTATTTCACAGGCTGTTGCAAAATGGTGCAAAGAACACTCAGTAGACCTTGTGGTTGTTGGCCCAGAGAATCCGCTAGCCAATGGCATCGTAGACAGTTTAATGTCTTATGGCATAAAGTGTTTTGGACCAACTAAGGCGGGTGCAGAAATAGAGGCAAACAAAGAGTTTTCCAAAAATTTTATGATGAAATATCAGATACCAACAGCTCGCTTTCGTACATTTACCAATGCTGTAGCTGCCAAAGAGTTTGTTAACAGGTTTGTATAATGATCTTTTAATTAGATATGACACACAATTCTGACCATTTAATCATCATTAGAACAATCCAGATAACAGTAACCTTTTGCAACAACAATTAACACAATTTTAATAGGCACAATGCTGTTTGAGCACTGCAAAAACGTCCCTACCCTCACAAAGGTTTTTTCTTTCTAGGGCTCAAATCCAATCCATATCTTTTTAGAAGTCTACTAGCTTTTATTTGCGACTTCGTCCGCGCCCATTTTTCTAAGGTGTTAAGCCATTTTTTCAATCTTTATTGCTCATAGGTATTTTTGTCAAACATAAAATTTTCATCATGAACTTACTTTCACATTTATAATATTAGTTACGATTTAATGTAACAGCCAGCTTCCCTTTATGTGATATCTACTTCCATATCTTAATATGTAGTTCAATGCCGCAAGATACTAGATTTTATTTTTAAACTTGTTTTTTCTTTTAAATTATAGCATCCTTGATATAGTGTCCTTTGATCTTTAGACGGTCAGGTTGTGTTGAGTTCTTATCGCAGCCAGACATTTATTGTAACAAAAACTTTTATTAACTTTCTCAGGTCAAGTTTACAAGTGTAAGTGACTTGTTTGTTGTTGTTTGTAAGTTTGTTGTAACTTTTAAACAAATAAAGAATATTTAACTCCTTTAAAGTAGGTTAATTAGTATTGGCAAGACCCCTTTAAAAAATATGTCTTTCTATTCTTTCTTTCTTGGGTGAGGTGACGGTAGACCCCAATGCTATTATATCCCAAAATGTTCTTATCCACTTTCTTATCAAATTTGACATCAATTAGAAAAAAATAAAAATAGTCTAGTCTAGTGGTAGGGCACACTGCGTTTCGCAGTCATTTGGGCAGCCCGTCTGGCGGCAGTAACCACCACTTTACAGAATACCTCCGTGAAATAACAGCATATACATGCTGTTGTGTTTCGGTGATTGATTAAGGGATGCATGAGCCAATTTCCCCTATCCCTATCCCTTATACTTAATCCTTCTGTGGTCGGCAGCGCACTTGTAGCATTTATGGCGTTGCTTGTGTTATAGGCGATTGTAGCCACCTACCTTCAAGTGTACCGTCAGCCTGTCTGTCGACTTTAACATAAAAAAAAGGTCTTTATTGTCCAGCAAATTTGTCCATATTCAAGTACCTTTGAATATGCTAGCTAAATGCTAAGTAGGGTGCTTTTTATAACTTTTTCTCTTGCTGTTACAACTGTTCTTTGTGTTTAGTTAAATGTTTATAAGTTCCAAATAAAAATTGATCGATTCAATTCTATTACAACTCTGATAGAACCATTGGGTGTATTGAGATTTCATTTATTGTCCCAGCGCGCCATACCTAGCTCTAGTGGTTAAGGCAGCGGGTCTGGCAGCCGGTAAAGGAGTTGTGGTTGCATCAAATAAAGAGGAAGCTTGTCAAGCAATCGACGAAATGCTGACTGACGGCAAATACGGAACAGCCGGACAGACTATTGTCATAGAAGAATTATTGGAAGGAGATGAAGTTTCTGTAAGTACAATATTAATTTGTTTGAATGTGTTACCTTTTAGAAAAAGGAGTCGGATTTGAAAAATTCTCTTTACTTTTGATAGTACAATTTTTGAGATAGATTATAATTATTGGTTAATATCCCACTAAGACCGTTAGGAGTCGAACAAATAGTAAAAAGTCAGAAATTATGCTAAGCGAAAACAAAATAATATTGAAAGTGTGCAATATGGTGGGTCGATGACCAAGTTCGGTCACCTGACGAAAGCCGAGCATATCCGAAGATGATTAATAAGAGATAGAGAATGCGTTTCTTTTAAATTAATCGACAGATGAAACTGCAGGGTTATAGCTAACAAAATAAATATTGACATTATTTACTCCAACCACATCGGATTTTTTTAAATCTTCAGCATCTGTACCTACCTTCAAGATCAGATGTCCTCCGAAATAGGCTACCTCCAATGCCTTCCATATATTCCAGTCGCCAGTTTTCCCCTTTTATTATTTTTTGCAAAACTATTTCCCAGCTCTTTCTTTACATGCCTGTCTCTTCTGCAGAAAAATCAAATGTATAATGGGGAAAACGGGGAAGATTTTCATATATAAACATTGCACCCTCGGGTCGAAACCGGGAGCAGGTCGCTAGTATTATATAAACGAATTAATAAAATAACCTAATCAATACAATAATATGAAACGAATATTTACATTAAAGTTGTATTATAACGCTTGTATCATATTCTAATATTTGTACTTATTTGTTTTCAATGATTTAATGTTGACCTCACTTGTTTATCAATGTTCTTTGTGATTAATTTAGTATTAATTAAAATTAAATGTTAGCCATGAAATTCGCCTGTTTATGTTTTTTACTAACTATATATTTAAAAGGTAAGGGAAAGTGAGGTTAGGGAAATGGGTTCACTCACTGGAGCCAACCGGATGACTCCTTGGATGAGCGGTTAGGGTGTTTGCCTTAACACTTTGTCTCAGGGGTACCGGGTTGTCTCAGAAGACCACCGTTAAATAACAACGTGTGCGATGTTGTGTTTCTTTTATCGCCTCCTAATCCCTTATCCTTACCTACTGTGGTTATTTCACGGTGGTCTGTAAAGGGATGGAATACAGTGTGCCCTAGATATGGGGATTCGAGTCTGTAATCGCAACGTGCAACTGTCCAAATGCCAAAACGAATCTTCAGGTGTTGGCGTTCACCGATGGCGAAACGGTATCAGTGATGCCACCGGCCCAAGACCACAAGCGAATCGGCGAAGGGGACACGGGACCAAACACAGGGGGAATGGGGGCGTACTGTCCCTGTCCCCTGATCACACCGGACCAATTGGCCGACGTCAAAGACCAAGTGCTGCAGCGAGCTATTGACGGATTGAAGGCTGAAGGGATCAAATACGTTGGTAAGTAAACCTGTTTCTTATTGTTCTATAATAAAATTACTTGTCACACTTCTAAGTAAGCTTGATTCCCATTACAGTTCAATCCCATTCCCTTCCCAATATCTACCCCACTTGATGGGTAGGTCCAAGGTGGTCACCTACATTGATTGATGGTACATACTTGATGGTAGACTGTCAGCACACATGGTGTGGACAAGACGATAGTTA
Source organism: Synanthedon myopaeformis (assembly GCA_944738685.1). NCBI lineage: Eukaryota > Metazoa > Arthropoda > Insecta > Lepidoptera > Sesiidae > Synanthedon > Synanthedon myopaeformis. The sequence goes on along the minus strand of OX122926.1, from coordinate 9,600,917 downwards.
TGTCTAATATCCATGTTGTGCTGCCAACCCCAGTAACAGTCGTAGTTTTTGGAGTTAGAAATATTTTAGCTTTTCAGTAGAAATAACAAAAAGCACGCTTTTTAAGGGAAATACAATAAATAGTGGAAGAAATTTAGTATGAAGTTTATTTACGATAGATATAGAATTGTGAATTCAAATGATGACTTCTAGATTTTTAATGTTAGATCTCAACGGGGTTAAAGTAGAGGGTGAAAATTAGTATACTAATTTTTGAATTTACAAATATTCAGCTTGGTTTATTTATTACATAGAGATACGACGAACGTTGGCTATCTATTTTTTTTTTTAATTTAGATTATCAAAAGTTTATTTAAGGACGACTTTTGCTCACAAATCTAATCGTTCTAAGAGTCTATGGCCGTCTAAATGTTATCAATGCACACTAGTATCAGTACGTTGACACCGAGTCAAGGTGAATTCGGTCAAATTGTACAAAAGGCCTACGACATTTGTACCCATTTATTTACAAACCAATACTACAATCGAGAAACTTTTCACAAAGAATAGTCTAGTCCACAAGTTCAAATTGGTGTTAATTTTTGACAAAGTTCCTAAAAATATGTGCTATATTTGTTCAGAATGATGTCTGGAAATGTGTATTAATATTAAAATTAAAGCCAGGACATGGTTTAATGTCATGGTTGTCAGAGAGGCTGACGGATCACAATAGCACACTCTCCGAACAAACTTACTAACTCACCAAATCACAATAGCACACATGATGTTATTTCAGGGTGGTTTTAACTGCTCGGGTCAATTGTAGTTAATCGATAATGTTGTATATATGAAATCGTTTCACAAGCAAATTGTTACATAAAATGGGGTCCATGTGGGGCCTAAAGATTTGACACCAGAGGTCGTCACTTATCGCAAATAATTGTAAATTTTCCGTTATTTTATTTTACGACTAATCGTTTTTTATTGTATGACGAAATCTGTTGTTGATTCTGTTAGATTTTTTTAATAAAAAAAAAAAATGTTAAAATTCTCGCCCGTTCCACCTTTTACCACTAAGGTAGAAATAAACGAGATTTTTTTCCACTTTTCCATATTAGTAGAGATCAATAGATGGAACTTTTAAATACAATGATAAGACATGGTATATTTAAATTAAATATGAGTACTGATTACTATATCTGTTTCAATCAATCAATATAATATAGACTGAAAAATTATCGCATAAAAATTGCCTGGGGTAACATCCGATTGGTAAATAGAAACCACATAAATATAACATATTAATCGGTTATCTGGTTGCTTGGTTAATTAAAATTAAAATTTAACACTGCATGTAGTTAAGAAGTAAACAATTTAAAAAATAACGAAGAATGTTCTTTGTGTTTTTCTTCTTCTACTAACCACAAAAACATTTAATTACTTGTTTACGTTAGACATACTTAAAATCGATTTAATTGACGTTGTTGTTTACAGCTACAAATTATAGTTACAATGTTAGGATTCCTCTACTATCATTCTCTAGTTATTTATTAAGTGATAATTTTAATAAAACAAATACATAATATCACAGAGACAGACATAAATTTAATTATTAATAGATGAAGGAAGCGTGTTCAGTGTAAGGCACCTTAGACCTCATATAACATAGAAATTATGTGACATTGTAGAATTTAGGTATGCCGCTATCATGAAAATAATGATAATAAAAAAATGAAAAATGAATCTTTAAAAAAAAAAAAAAAATATATCTTTATTTCGCTTGTGAACTTTATTTCGTAAAATTGATATCTGAACACAGAAAATGTATGTATGTGCAGAAAATGGTGTGAAAGATGGTGACTAGTAATATTATATATTATATTGCCAAGTTGCAATTTGTTTTTGAAATAAGAGATATCTACAGAAGGAGCTATGAATATTAATATCCGGCTCGAAGGACCGACGACGAGGTCGATGTAACTGTTAATGGAACTTTGTATCCATGAAATCATTCTTTCTATCCACATCTTATTATTGATTTCGAGATTGACCCCCATTATGGTCAGTTTTCTTGTCTATGGAGAAACCACATTTACGTCATTTACTATGCAAGCGTTACGTCCATAAACCGACGACCTATGACCGCATATTCGCTCGTACTTACTATAGATAAGTCTGAGATAAATAAGACAAACATTTTGTATTTTTAGCTAAAACAACCGAGAATCGAAACGTATTTGCGACAACTGACCTTGTTGCTATATCGATACAGTTGTTTTTCAATTGTAACGTGTAATAACATGAAAGTATTGCGTTTACTTGTTTTTTTTTTGTCTATTGACAACGATGTTTGTTTAAATTGTCAATTAAATCACAATAATAAATCATTAGTATTTATTTGTTACCAAGAAGGCGATCTTATATTGACGCAGTCTTCTTATATAAAATAATAAATAATGACATCGATTCTTCTTCACTTTTAGAATGTATTCACTTCAATGTACCAAAAACTCAGAAACAAGATCAAATGATACATTTCATATTCCCTATTGTAGAACTAATCATTGTAAAAATTCCTTCTTTCATCGTTCTAAGTATCACTACAATAAGATTCTGAATGATATTGACATATTTTCCAACAATTTGAATTCTTATAAAAAGAAAAATTGGCGAATTACTTCTGAAAAATTAATTTTATCACTTATAGAATATTCTCTTCTTTTTCTATTTTGGTCTTATAATAATTTTTATGATTATTTAGGCCTATTTGTATATAGTCTATAAAATATATTTTTTAAATTTATGGCTGTATGTAATCTAAATAAATATATTTAAAAAAAAATGCCACTGAAATGGCAGTGGGCCATAGATATTTTAATATGATCTAAAAACGGGAATTCCCCTATGTATGCGATAGTAATGTTTGTGTGCGTTCACGATCGCTGATGCACACACGGATAACTTAATGTGACCACTTAACTTAATAGAACCTTTCGTTTAGTTAGAATTTACAATTGGGTATAAAAATAATAAATGTAAAAAAGTGAGCGAACAGTCTCACGCTTAGACTATTAGTTACCTACACATTTAATTTTTTGTCTAGTTCATAATATTAGTTTTTGTTTATAAAATTATATGTCCTCATATATAAACGAAGTCGTGGCCTTCGGCTAGTATATTAAATTTATATAATTATCAATACCTGACACAATCCAAAAGGATTCCAAAAGGTTAATTTATTTGTTTTGTGTATTTCCAGGAGTTCTGTACGCGGGTTTAATGATAACCAAGTCTGGTCCGATGACTCTCGAGTTCAATTGCAGATTTGGCGATCCAGAGACTCAAGTACTGATGACGCTGATGGAGTCCGACCTTTACACGGTGATGAAGGTATTAACGGTAGCACACTGAATGAGTCCAACGCCTAGCAAAAGTATAATAAACGTTAACCTAATGTGATATATTTTGTAAGGCGTGCGCGGAGGGCACGCTGAAGCGGCTGCAGGTGACGTGGAACACGAAGCTGTCGGCCGTGGGCGTGGTGCTGGCGTCGAAGGGCTACCCGGAGAGCAGCACCAAGGGCTGCGTGATCAGCGGCCTGAGCCAGGTGACGGCTGGCGGGCTGCTGGTGTTCCACAGCGGGGTGGCGCGCGGCGCCAACGGCTCGCTGGTGACGTGGGGGGGCCGCGTGCTCATGCTGTGCGCGCGGGCCGCATCGCTGCGGGCCGCAGTCGCAGCGGCCACGGCTGCGGCCGCGCTGGTCGACTTCCCGGGCAAGCAGTACCGCAAGGACATCGCGCACCGCGCATTCTCCAAGTCAGTGTTAGTCCTCAGACCAAATAGGCCCGCATTGACATTTTTGTGTTCCAAGCTATATTACCTGAATGTACTATATTTCAGAGTGAATGGTCTCTCATACCTCCAAAGCGGCGTAGACATCGACGCGGCAGCGACACTGGTCCGTCTGATAGAGCCACTGGCGACCGCCACCCACAGGCGAGGTGTGCTCGGCAGACTCGGCTGCTTCAGCGGACTGTTCCACTTGTCGGCGATGGACCCCACCCTCAAAGACCCCGTGCTCGTTCAGGGAACCGACGGCGTCGGAACTAAGTTGAAGGTGAGTCACTTTTAACATTTTCTTTCCGTAGCGACCGGTGAGTGGTGAGTACAAGCGAGGCGTTTGTTTGTGGGCAGATAGCGGAGACGATGGGCAATTACGAGTTGATAGGACAGGACTTGGTGGCGATGTGCGTGAACGACATCCTGTGCGCGGGCGCAGAGCCCTTCGCGTTCCTGGACTACATGGCGTGTGGCCACCTGCAGGTGGAGGTGGCAGCCACCATCGTTCGTGGCATCGCCGACGCCTGCACAGCCTCTGGCTGCGCCCTCCTAGGTAATCACTCGCAAAAACTTCTCAATTAAACCCTAATGTGACGAGCAAGAGTGAAGATTTTTTTTTTTTTTTGAAAATTTTCAGGTGGCGAGACAGCCGAAATGCCGTCCATGTACGAAGTTGGCAAATACGATTTGGCAGGTTTTGCTGTCGGAGTGGTGGAGAAACTGAAGCAGCTGCCCAGGAGTAAGGAGATGAGGTCGGGAGACGTGGTCCTGGCGCTACCTTCCACCGGAGTCCACAGCAACGGCTACAGCCTAGTCCAGAAGATTATGGGTGAAACCGGACACAGGTATATATATATATATATATTACACTAGCTGGTGCCCGCGACTTCGTCCGCGTTGAACGATATGAAAGGTAGCCTATGTCCTTTCTGGTGTCACAGACAACGTGTATGCAAAATTTCATAGTGATCGGTTCACTAGTTTTTGAGTGAAAGAGTCACAAACATCCAAACATACTTTCGCATTTATAATATTAGTACGGATGTTCTTTGACGAAACGTTTGGTCTAGTGGCTAGTAACCCTAGCTTGTTAACCAAACGGTCGCGGGTTCGAATCCCGCTAGGGGCGAATGTTTATGTGTTAACATTTTACCTTTGCACTTGAGCCATTTATGTTTTATATTTATAATATGTATGTATTTAAAAAAAAAAAGTAATCTTTTAGTAGGGAAGGCTTTACTTTGTTCAATAAAACGGCGATTGGACTCTGTTCTGAATTCAATCAGCCAATCTCGGACTAACATTATATCAGTCACACAATAAAACGTTCGTTAACATGGCGACATTGTTACACATAGATAATGGTGTACACAGAGTAACGAAACTCGTTATAAACGTACACAGCATAAGTAACTGACTAGCACAGAGCGATTGAACTACTCGCGGAGGCGAGGAGGTGGTCGGATCGACCGTCCTGCCCTACTGTACTGGTATTAGGGATGGGAATACCTGGCGCTACAATCTATGTATTTTGTCAACTGTCTGATATCCATAATACAAGAATTAGTCGTATTAATGCTTTGTGTGGAATGTGTGAAGATATTTATTTATGTTATAAACAAATAAAAATAAATAAATACTGTTAGGGCTGCCGAAAATAGTGATCGGTTTCGAGCCCAAAACAATGCGGAAATGGACTGTATAAGCGGGATAAGGAACCTATTCCACGCACTTACCTCAGCGATCCGCGAAGCCTTCTTTCTTGTGTCTTCTGCCAAGGCCTTGGATCTTCTTACACTCGCGACGCGAATCACTTCAGCTCGATTCGTAAAAATAGGTGTTTGCGGTTGGATATTAGCGGATTCAAGCGGATATAAATGCGGATTAATTAACTTAGCGGGTAGCAAACGAATTATAGAACACTTTTAAGCGGAGCAAGCGTTTCACACTCGTCTTACACTTAACACGACACATATGATATTCTCTCCTTGATTTATTCATTCAGCTTGGTAAATATATGATGGCGGCCGGTTTCAGACAAACGGGTTCTCTGATTGGTCCGAGATTCTTATATGACCAATCAGAAAGGTTCCTTTAAGAACCAATAATAAAGCGGCGAAATGGCGCGAACAAATACTGTGTTTACATATTGAAAAGAATAATTTCATACACGGATGACGGTTTCTTTGAAAGGGTGTTGTGCTATTGTGTTTTTAATGCAAACATTGATTGCGTTAACTAGTTACGAGGAGAGAGCTCCGTTCAGCGAGTCCGAGAAGTCGTTCGGCGAAGAGTTCCTGGTGGCGACTGGGCTGTACGCGCGCGCTCTGCTGCCGTCCATCAAAAGGGGCCTCGTCAAGGGTCTGGCGCACATAACTGGAGGTGGACTTCTCGAGAACATACCCAGGGTCCTGCCTCCGGGGGTCAGAGTCAAGCTGGACGCGACTAAATTTCAAATTAAGCCCATTTTCGGTTGGCTACAGGCGAAAGGTAGGAACAATTTCTTACTTTCTCTCATCGCACATACCGTTTCCATAATTGTACACAATATTTTTTTTTAAGAAATTTAATTTTTATTAACAATCAATCAAAATGTAATGACCTGACAACAAACACCAATCAAATTCTTCTTCAAATACTGTTTTTCTTTTATGTGTCTGTATAATGTGTAGCGAGATGTTATATTGTACGTTCCCTAATATAAATAAAAAATAAAATTACATGACATGACATGTTCGCAAACATCATCACTGTCAAAGACTATTTGACTTAACTTGACAGTTTTCTACTAATAGGAACGAATGACGTTACAGTGGAAATAAAATAATGTAATTTTTTTGTGGTGGTATTTTTGACATTTACTCAAGAAATACGATTTCGCAAGGTGGAGTGTCTGATTTCGAAATGCTGCGTACATTCAACTGCGGCGTGGGAATGATCGTTATCGTGGACCCAGTGTGCCTCAAGGAAGCGTTGGAAGCCATCGATGGGGACGTTCAGGTCGTCGGCACCCTCGAGACCATGGGGAAGGAAGGTGGCCACCAGGTTGTCGTTGAGAAGTTCAAGGAGGCCATGTTGCCCCTAGTCACTCCATTCCTGAGTCCAGGTCATGGAATCCCACAGAAGTCCCTCTCGTACAAGGACAGCGGTGTGGACATAGAGGCCGGAGAGTCTCTCGTCAATCTCATCAAACCTCTGGCTAGGTAATTAGAATTATTCTTTGTTCAATTTAACATTATTTTTGAAATTGACATTGCGCAGAAGTAAATTTGCTGATTCGATTTTTTTATTAATTTTATGGCCTGGTAACTAGAACTTTAAGCCAAGCGGAATGATAATAAGCGTACATACCTACGAGTACCATAGAGCAATGAATTAATGAAGCCCCGACTGTTAGGTCGACGTCGCGTTCGGGGGTGCTGGGCGGCCTGGGCGGGTTCGGAGGCAGCTTCCAGCTGTCGGCCGTGGAGAAGGAGTACCGCGACCCGGTGCTGGTGCTGGCGTCGGACGGCGTTGGCACGAAGCTTCAGGTGGCGCAGCGCATGAACCGCCACGCCACCATCGGCGTTGACCTGGTGGCCATGTGCGTCAACGACATCCTGTGCAACGGCGCCGCGCCCCTCACCTTCCTAGACTACTTCGCCTGCGGCAGTCTCGACGTCTCCGTCGCCGGGGAGGTCGTCTCCGGAGTAGCCGAGGGCTGTCGCCAGGCCACTGCAGCCCTCATAGGTATCAATTATTAACTATTTGAATTTAGATTTTTGCAAGTTTCTGCTCAACGAAAGTAAGTGATTGACCATTTTGTTGATGTTGTCTGTCCACTGTATTGTGCAGGCGGGGAGACGGCGGAGATGCCGGGCATGTACCCGGCCGGAGTGTACGACATCGCGGGATTCGCATTAGGCGTTGTCGAAAGAGACCACATCTTGCCCAGGATCAACGACGTCGCGGTGACTATTCATATCCACTCGCATCTCCTCTGCCTCCTTATCCTTATAGCCAAATGGCTTCTGGCCTTATAGCCTTATAGCCAAATGGAAATGTTCTTCAGTCCCACTGATTTATCTATTCGAGCAGAATTAAAACAAGCAATACAAACGTCAAACAAAGCATACAATTTTGATCACCTAATACATAAATATTAATTTCAACTAGTCGAGCATTTAATCATTTTAAAATATCTATTAAACTTTGTATGTATTCGTTATCTAGAAAATTTGATTTATTTCCTGTTGTTTTGTTGAGTAAGAGTTTAGGACACCAAAGTTCAAAAACATATACATTTATTACATGTAGTGCCTTCCTCCTTCACCTTCTGATTTAGCAGAGTATTCTGATCAGACTGTAAATCTCAGCATGAAACAATGCTTTAAAAAAAATTATTAATCGGTAAAGTGTCATTAAGGTATAATTTGATCTTAGGTGGGCGACATAATAATCGGATTACCGTCTAACGGCTTGCACAGCAACGGCTTCAGTCTGATACACAAACTGATAAGGAAGGCCGGCCTCACGCTGGCGGACAAGGCGCCCTTCAGCAAGGAGGGCTTGACTCTGGGTGAGGAGCTGATAAAGCCGACGCGCATATACGTGCGCGCCGTGCTGCCGCTGCTGAAGAGCGGCGCGGTGAAGGCGGTGGCGCACGTGACGGGCGGCGGGCTGATGGAGAACATCCCGCGCGTGATCCCGGATCACGTGCGCGCGCGGCTCAACGCGCACTGGTGGCACGTGCACCCGGTGTTCGCGTGGGTGGCGGACGCGGGCGCCGTGCCGCACGAGGACATGCTGCGCACCTTCAACTGCGGCGTTGGCCTGGTGCTGGTGGTGGCGCCCGAGGACCAAGCGCGCGCCATGAACGCCACTCGCTCGTTCGGCGCGATGGTCATCGGCACGGTGCAGGCGCGCGGCGCGGACGGCGCTCGCGTCATCGTCGACAACTTCGCCTCCGCGCTCGACTTCACGCGCCGGATGCCTCTCATGCCCACCAAGAAGGTCTCGCACTACTTCACCGTTTTACAATACAACTACAAGTTACAATACGACAAGTCTGTACCGAGTTTTATTGTATTTCAGGTGGCAGTACTAGTGTCCGGTAATGGGAGCAACCTTCAGGCGCTGTTGGACACGAGCAGAGATCCGTCGCAGTGCATGTGCGCCGACATCGCACTCGTCGTCAGCAACCGCCGAGACGCGTTCGCCCTGAAACGGGCCGAAGCCGCCGGCGTGCCTACACTGGTATATACATATATACATATATACATATACACATTCACTTCTCATCTGATGCCAGGTGGCTGCACTCGTCACATTAAACTTTTAAATGTAATCCGTACAAGGTGAATTAAAATATGTAAACTGTTAAGATTAAATCAATTTGTAATAGAGTCATTAAAAAACTATTTTAGATATTTTTATAGCTTTTAGGTACTGACTAAACTTTGTCTTGGGCATTTTATGTACAGTAACATCTAAGCTCGCCTAATAATAGACAGATGTTAATATCCATTGTTTTATTGCGTTTGAAAGAGTAAATGTGAGAATTGCGAGCACGTTTCCTGAAAGAAAGGAGACTTTTTTGCAACTAGCAACACTAATTTGAAACGCAGGTGCTGAACCACAAAGACTACAGCAGCCGCGAAGAGTTCGACCTCGCCGTGTCGACGGCTCTGGAGGCCTACAAGATAGACGTCGTCTGTCTCGCCGGATACATGAGGATACTGTCCAAACAGTTCGTTCAGAAGTAAGAATAGTAATTAATTAAAGAGAGTCATCAGTAGAGGAGAGGAAGAGAGTCATCAGTGACAAGTGCGGAATGCGTTTCAGATGGAAAGGCCGCCTGATCAACATCCACCCGTCGCTGCTGCCGCGACACGCCGGCCTCAACGCGCAACAGCAGTGCCTCGACGCCGGCGACAAGGAGACGGGTTGCACCGTGCACTTCGTCGACGAGGGGGTGGACACGGGCCCGATAATACTGCAGGAGCGCGTGATGGTGCACAAGGAGGACTCGGTGCAGTCGCTGTCGGAGCGCATCCACGAGGCGGAGCATCGCGCTTACCCTCACGCGCTGCGTCTCCTCACCACCGGCCGCGTCCGCCTCAGCGCCCAAGGGAGCCTCATGTGGTATCAGTAACGCACACTCAATAAACTTTGCACCAATTATTTCTTTCATTCAACTGTTTTCTATAGAAAATATTTTGTCTAACACGAATCAGGAGTATACAGGATGTTCCCTTCATGGCAAAGTACTTTAAATATCGTAAATAGGATATTTTGCTGAAAGAAGACTTTTGTGTTACATTTAAAAGTTAGTAATACTGCATTTAAGGATTTTTAAAATTATTAAAGATTTATGCTTTGATTAAATGTGAAAAAAAAAATCATCCGCATTTTTGTGATGCCAATCGAAAGAATGGATAAAAAATAATAATAAAAAAGTAATTTTTAGAATATCTTTGAATGTAGTATTACTAATTTTTAAAAATAATATAAATTCTTCTTTCAGCAAAATATCCTATTTACGATATTTAAGGTACTGTAAAAATAGCAATCACTTCACTTTAATAATAATATTAAATTTATTAATTTAGTCTTGAAAAAATAATAATAATGTTATTATAAGAGGTTATGTTGTGTCATTTAAAATGACTGACAATTGAAGTTTAGATTTTAATTCAGATTGTAAAAAAAAAAATAATTTCAGAAAATATGTTTCTAAATGATTTTATCATAAAATATATATTACAAATTTATAAAAATTATTTTGATTTAATAATAATTTAAATTCACAATACAAACTGTTGTCAATAAGGAAATGAATAATATATTTTTAGCTGTGACTTGTAATAAAATAATAATTAACTTTTACTGAAAAATTCTTACTAATTTTAGTCAGTTTCTTTACTAAAAAAAATATTTCAATTACTTATATTTTCATTCATTCTCATCTCTCGCCTTTTTTCTGTCAGTAAAGAAATGATTTTATATTTTTCGAAAATTTTTATGTATTTAAAAATCAAATTATTGTCTGTTTTTTTTTTTTTTTAGAGCAAACATTAAAATTTATATTTTATAATTTCGTTAAGGTCTAATACTCTGAGTTTATACTTTTTGACACCGTTTATTAAAAATATTGTAAGTTGTTATTAAAATTACGTATAACTAACTGAATAAATGAGACTTTAAGAACTGTGTTGTTTCATTTTATTAACTGGCGACCCGCTCCCGGCTTCGTTTAACGCCTCTTCTCAGTAAAATCAGTTGGGTAGTTTTAAAAGAAATCTCGGGAAAGAGTATTTGATTAAAAATAAAAGGCATGTCATCTTGAAATCGATTTAATATTGCTATAATACAAATCGTTTTTGAACTTTGAACAACCGGTTGAGACCATAAATCATAATAATCTATTTTCAGTGTTCGACGCTCACTGGTCGAGCGCAACATTATTATTTTTTTTAACATATAACATTAATTACTTAACAACTTTAGGCTAAATATTGTTTCGATTGTTTTTTTTTTTTTTTTTTTTTCAAAGATTCCTCTTAGAATTTCTCTAATTTCAAACATTTTTTTTTTTTAAACTATAAAGTTAATATTGTCATTTTTATACGTCCGTTTAGGTGTTTTGTATTTGTACTAAATTCAATTTAAAAAAAAAAAAAAAAAAATCCATCTATATCCAACACTGGTTTCAATAAATAATTGGATATCATCACAATAAAGTATACAAGATAGAACTGTTAATGTTAAAATGTCCGTATGTATGTACGTCTAGTAGATCTTATGGTCTTAATTGTTTACGATTAAACGTCTCGAATGAAGGCTATTGAAAAAATTTAAAGTATACTTTTACAATCTTCGAAACGTAATTAAACATTTCCTGTTCACCGCATTTTTTAGATATTTACACGAAAATATCCCAAAAAAAAAGGGCATTTTATCTTTGCATCTGTCACAAATCATCTTTTTTAAAGAGTATATGTGACATAATATTATATAGTGATTTATGCATTACCTACTAGTTCAATTAAAAACTCATTAACAAAAAAAAAAGAAAAAAACAATCGAAACAAAATTTTTACATGTCTAAACAATGTAAATTTTAGGGGTCGGGGAAGCAGAAATTATTTATTACACTGTCCGAGTAAAGCCAAGCGCAGACGTAGCTATAATATAAATAAAGTATATTATAGCAACGCATATTACTATCTAATTTAAGTATTTTTTGAGTGACATATCTATAAATAATTTATTTTTTTGTGTCACAGCATACAAATATGGATTTCGCGCACTCCATACAAAAAACTACGAACTTCTTCTTCTTAGGTTTAAATGGCAATGCGGCTCATTTTAAAATGGCCATTATCTGTCAGTGTCAAGTTAATGTCGATTGTCGCGTTATGACCAAAGAGAATATAACTTTATGGAACATTTAAAAGTGACATTTACATAGAGCACGAACTCTGACATCTGTCATTTAAAGAAAATGTGACTTTACGTCAACACGTTGGGAGTTTAATGTGAATATTACGGTAGAAGTTGGTCGTAAATACCTTTCACCATTGACTCCGCCATGATTCCGTTTCAGGCGTACTTGACATGTGCCGCTTTGGCATTTGTCACGCATATTCCATACTTTTAGTACTTCGATGATGTATAGTAATAATAGATTATATATTATATTTATATTTAATCTATTACTATAGCGTTTGTTGTAGCGTTTTGAAGGCAATATATATTTAGTATCATGCTATAATATATCTTTCTATTTTAGCATATTCATATATATATATATATATTATAGCCACGTCTGTCTGTGCTCGATTATTAAGGATTGTTTAGTGGGGGTTTAATTTCTTTTTTTTCCCCACATCTCCTTAAGAAAGTCTAAAAATAGCTGTTGTATAATTCTAACGCAGCGATGATGATGATGATGATGATGATGATGATGTTCATTTAGTGAATTTTCAAAATCCTATTACTACTACTATCAAACATAATTATAAAAGTCCATCATCGGTTAATTGCAATCATAATATTTATTTTGTAACTAAGTACATTTTAGTCACATTGGAAAATCTCACTTAAACCAAATCCCTGTTTAGTATTGAAAAACTTGAGAACAACTCTTGATATGATATTAATTAATATTTACAAATGGAAAAATCATTTATGATTTCGTGTGAAATCTATTTTTCACGAACATCAATGAAAAAAAAAAAAAAAAAAAAAATTAAAAACAAAATGGAAGGTTACATTTCTGTACAAAACTCGTAGAAAACAATTTAGGAACCTAAAATTAAGATTAAGGTGCATTTCAGACACTGCAAACGTTCAGTCAGTCGTATGTCTGTCCAACTCCTTAAATCAACTATCAACTAGACGTTTATTTCATTTTAATTTCTAAAAGCATTTTTTTCAAATCAATTGAGGGACCAAAACTTAAAGCATAAATAAGCTGATTTATTATTAAAAAAAAAAAATAATTAATTACAGTCAAAAGGCATAATAATAATAATATTAAGAGGGAAATTTCAGTTAAAACATGAACGTAAGGTGCGATTGGGCTCGATGAAATATTTAAAAATAAACTATTGTTACTAGCTTTTGCACGCGACTTCGCTCGCTTTTTCTACTTTTTTTTCTGTATCACCGACAACGCATATCTGTGAAACAGTTAAATCTGTCTCGACGTAAAAAATAATAATTTTTTTTTATTAATTTTAATAATCCCTTAACATTTAACTTAACAACGGATATATAAGTTAAAGTTTTGTCAAGTGTAACGCAAAAAAAATATAAAAATATATTTTTTTTTCAGTTTTAAGTAGCGGCCTATTTCCACTGCATTCCGAATTTACTGTCGAGCTGCCCGTATGGCGACAGTAACCATAATCACTTACTTACAGAAGGGAATACACAGTGAAACGACCAGCACTTTGTGCTTTTTGTGTTTCGGTGAGCGAGTAATGGTTGCCGGAGCCTGTTTCCTCCATTCCTTCTTAATACCACTACGGACTCTGGCGACCGTAGCCACGTGACATCACGAGGACCGTAAGCCCGTCGTGTCCGTCGAGTTTAAAATACGAATAAGTAATAAACACTGAGACAACCGCACCTTATTAAGTTTAAACTTTGGTTACCGAACGCTTTTTAATTTTTTTAACTATATATTTTTTTTTAAAATGTATATTCTCTCGAAGTAAACGTCTAATTATACACAATTATTATTATTAAAATAAACAAACATACAAGTATACTATGTATCGTATTTACTATTTGGTTTAAATGTAAGAAAAGTGAATCTTACATCGATTTAAATTTACACAATTCTAATATTAACTTTTTTTTTTTTTTTTTTAAATCACTATCAATATTAACTGGGCAAAAATAAGCCTTTTCATTTTCAAAATCATAACATAAAATAATCTATTTTGAAAATATATAATTATATACTAAGGACTGTTTTAAAAAGTTAGAATAGAAATTTTGTGTTCCAATAAAAAAAAAAAAAAAATTTTTTTTAACGAAATATATTTAAAATATTTAATTTTTAAAACATTCCTTTTAGTATATATAATAAAATTGTGTACTTTGTACATTACATAATATACATATACATATAATATATTTATTAAGTATATATACACTAAACTATTGTCGATTGTAACGAATGCAGATGTCGCTAAATTCAAAACGATTTTATAAAAAAAAGTGATTAGGCCTTAATTAAAATTATACAAAAAAAAAAAAAATTAAAAATAAAACTTTTTTGACATTTTCGCTTCATCTGCAACGTTTGAGAATTTTCGCTCATGTTGGAGTGATTTGCTCAATTTAAGAAAAAAAAAAAAAAAAAAAAAAAAAAAAATAGAAGTAGAGAGGTACCCGCATTTCAAATTGCATCATAAATATAAAAAAAAAATTTTACACAATCATAACAACAATTGAACATTATTATATTAATCTCTTTGTTTTCAAAGCGCATAAAAGCTCACAATTTGAACATCGTTCTTTGACAACGATATATATATATATAAAAATAATTGTTGTTTTGGTTTGTGTATAACTCAAAAATTCGAAAACTAACCGACGGATTGTATTGAAATTTTTATATAATATGCAATCAATTCGCTTCAAGGATTGATCATTTATCTATTTTACGCGTAATAATATAATCTCGATCGAGAGAAAAAAAATCGCGCTCTTTTTTTTAAGGCGCCATCTGCCGAAAGCGAGGAGAACTAACTCGCCAACGAGAACCGCTGTCGCATTTAAAAGTGAAAGTTAACCGTTGCTATGGCAACCGAGTTAATATAAGACTGAGCCACAGCGAAGCGTGCAAGGGTTCAGTTAAATATATATATAAAAAAAAAAACAAAAACTTTTGACTTTAGGTATTTTTTTTTATAAAAAAAAAGACAATTGCCTATTTCGGGGGCACAGAAGGATTTTTTCATCACAGTCACATATGTGACTGAATTAATATTTGAATTCGGTCGGTCAGGGAATATAAGACATTCCCAATGTGAAGAACAGATTTGAAATTGGGAAATAGGAAATCAGAAAATCAAAAGATTGTTCATATCCAAAAAAGAAAAAAAAAAAAGAAAAAACTTATTTTTATTTAGGCAACCTACGTACACCTACGGCTATGTATGTGATAACTGGCGACGGTAGCCGCATCTATCAAGAATGTAACGTGAACCGTGAATCGAATCAATGTGTCACAGTATGATTTTTTTTTGTCATAAAAATTATAGCGAAAGGATATTAAATTAAAAAAAAAAAAAAAAGTTTTCAATATTGGTTGCATCAGTTTGGGACCTGAATATTTTTCAAAATGTGTAATTAAAACACACATAATATAACATAAATACCTACATTTTCCATTAGCTTTTCATACCTTTTTTTTACCACAAAAAGTACACTTTTTTTAATAATCACATATCTTTTACTTATATATTATATTATTATACAAATTATGCCATATTCATTTATTCATATACATGATGTATTTTATTATTTATATAAAATAAAGGATGATTAGTAATTTGGGCAGTCCGTCTGGCGGCAGTAACCACCTCCTTTTAGAAGACCACCGTCAAATAACAGTGTGTGTGCTCGGTAATTGAGTAAGGAATACCATCAAGTGGATCGACAGCCTGTCTGTCGTCTTCCACATAAAAAAAATGTAATGATAACAATAAAATCCGCTACAAAGTCGGTATTACAGCAAATAGTCTGCTACAAAGTCATTATTACTGCAAATAGTCTGCTATAAAGTCGGTATTACTGCAAATAATCCGCTATAAAGTCGGTATTAAGGCAAATAATCCGCTATAAAGTCATTATTACTGCAAATAGTCTGCTATAAAGTCGGTATTACTGCAAATAATCCGCTATAAAGTCAGTATTACTACAAATAATCCGCTACAAAGTCGATATTACTGCAAATAATCCGCTATAAAGTCGGTATTACTGCAAATTATCCGCTACAAAGTCGGTATTAAGGCAAATAATCCGCTATAAAGTCAGTATTACTACAAATAATCCGCTACAAAGTCGGTATTACTGCAAATAATCCGCTATAAAGTCGGTATTACTGCAAATTATCCGCTACAAAGTCGGTATTAAGGCAAATAATCCGCTATAAAGTCGGTATTACTGCAAATAGTCTGCTATAAAGTCGATAAAGTATGACTTTATAGTTTATAGTTGTGACTTTTGTCACAATTAGTGATATTCTTTACGTGGAAAAACAGTATTCGGATGTGTGATATACAAATCAATGACAACCATTGGCCTGGCGTGTCTCGAGGTGACTACTAAAATAAATAAGATTTTGTGGTAAAAAAAAGGGTAACATCGATATGCCTAGTAAGAAGTTTTCTATGAGATCTTTTGCACTAAATGACGAGTATAATAATAATTATTTAGATGTATAATGCAAACCACTTCAACTGATTATTGTTAAGGAGTACAGTTGCATTAGTGACAATTTTTAACCAGAACTGTATTGATTTATGGTTCTCTAATCATAGGCGAAAGAAACGAACTGTTGCTTTGGTACTTTAAAATTAATGTAATTAACGCAACTGTACTTGAAATCTCAATACATTAAAAACATAGGAATTTGTTTGGTTGTTCGTTTGAGCTTCCCCGCCTCACTTTTGTTTTGTGTAAAAAATTTGTAAATTTCCATCAAAAACGTATCACATGTTAATACTAAATTTCCAATAGAGAAACATTACGTCGAATTACAGAGGAGATATTTGTTTAACGTGCGCACTAACAACCAATCTACTACAACTCGCACGCCATACAAAACCTTAAGAACTTTATGGAACATTTAAGTGACATATGCATAGAGCATGAACTCTGTCATCTGTCATTTAAAACCAACCAAACATCTGTCACTTTATAATGAGGAAAATGTGAGTTTACGTCAACGCATTGGAGTTTAAAATGAATGGGTAGTTGACTCCGCCATGATTCCGTTTCAGGCGTACTTGTCATGTGCCGCTTTGGCATAGTTGTAGTAGATCAATTTGTATGTCAATGTATTTGAGAAAGAACAAAAGCGAGAGGGGCTTGGTGGGGCGGTGGTCGTGAGGGGGTCTGGGGGCTATCGTGGTGGTTCTACCAGGTGCGGTGCAGGTGGAGGTTCCTGGAGAGCACGGAGCGGACGTCGTGGGTGAACCTGAGGGCGTCCAGCACCGGAAGCAGGTTCAGCAGCGCCACGTCCAGCGGGTCCGAGAACCACGACTTTATCGGTATCGCGTTATCTGCACCCAACATGGCACAGGTTACAACGCGCTATCGTTTCGTTCCTCAACATCGACTACACCTTTTCATACAACGTTCCTATAAAAGCCCTCCGGTGTTTGCTTATGTTTATTTTCTATACAAAACCACCGTCAAAGTGGTTCAGTCAAATTCTCCTTACAAATTGCCCAATTCCGTCTAAACAAGTTTTTATGTATATATGACCGGTCTGTAAGAGCGCCTTCACACTAAGCCGCAAGCGACGCGGCAGTAGCAGCGCGACTGTCGCGCGACAATCGCGCTGTTCACAGGCGGCAGACTTTCGTACTAAAAAGAGCAGCGCGACACGTGATTGTCATAGCGGACGGTCAGTCTGCCTCGAGCCAGTGTTGCAAGCGCACGTTCGCACGATTTGCACAATTTTTCTCGTTGAATACTTTTCTCAAGAAGACGTAATAAATAATTCGCCGAAAGACTTTTTTGACATTCGAACGTAATTAAAGATTTTTTTATTATTCCAATTTTTCAACAATTTGTATACTGTTACATAATCGTTATTCACATGCCGATTTCGAAACAAAGGATCAATTTTTTATTATGAACGCGACATCGACGGCGCCGAAGGAGAACCGACAAAAACAGGACAGGAGCAAACAGTGAATCCATTGAAATTAAGTGCGCCTAATCTAAACCCTAATCTAAACAAGTCGCGCGGCTGCAGTTGTAATAAAAAGGCATCCGCTGCCGCACTACTTGCGACCTAATGTGAAGGCGCCCTTAAACTGCATGCAAAATAATTAAAACACATAAACTGTAATTATTTTGTACATCATAGAAAATTACACTTATAAAATTAATTAAACTTGTTGAACGAATGAATCAACAATTCAACGATGGGATTCAAAATGAAAATTTAATTATCGTACAGAAGTATAGCACCAAAGAAGCGAGTAGAGCAACTGCAGAATGACACTGCAGTGCCTTCTCTTGTATTTTATTTTTTTCTTGTCCGTATAAATATGTGTTTTTCTTTATTATTTATATATTTATAGGTTGCAATTTAATTTTTAACTGTTTTATTTTTGAATTTTTTTTTTTGTTTTTCTGGAGCTTTTATGTATGTATTCAAATTCAAATTCAAATTAAAATTCAAACAAATATTATGTTTTGTTAATAAGCGCAGGTTTCTACAACCTGCATTATGCCGTGTTGGAGCCGGCTTATTGTGTGTGTCTTTTAATTTTGTATATATATGTATCTGTCCTATGTTGCAAATAAAATTTTATTCTATTAAATTCTAAGTAGTTCTAAGTGATAAATACCTGGAAAGTCCCGATAAGCTCCAGGCGAATTGTCCAATATGAACACCCTGTTTAAGTCGTCACATATTGACGACAGATTCTTAGTATAAGACCCGTGCTCGGCGGTACAGTGTTGTCTGGAAAATTATTTATACTATGTCATAGTCGTTTTATTTATTTTCAATATTATAGGGGCTGTTTGTAAAATTGACGTAAACTTTTAAGGGGACGAGAGCTTATTAGATCACGTCGAATATTTCAAGCTTCGTATGTTTTGAGTCTTTTTTTTTTCTTTTAAAGTGAATCGAGTCTTTAAATATTTAATTCCAATTCAAATTTCACTATTGTCATCTGTGATGTGACGGTTAAATGCTCGCAATACAGTTACTTGGTGTACAGTATTGAAGTTTTATAGCACTTGAAATACTATTACAACCATCGGTCTCAATTGAAAATGAGCTTTATCCCCATCGCAATAAGTTCGATATTGACCTGTAAAACCGCCGCCGCAGTATGCCTCGGCCGTTGTCTAACTTGTCGGCGACCGCTGCGCCATATATCTCCATAGACGCTGTAAACACCACTAACTCATACCACTGCGATACCTGCAAAGCGCTCATCACTCATCAATATGATCAATATGATCAATATGATCGCTTGATACATATCATAATGGTATCAAATTAGACTTGTGCCTGATAATTAAAAATGTATCGTCTACAGATATGAACCTCGGGTGGTTTCTCTTTATTACTGGAGTACGTTACTAATTAAAACTATTGTTTTTATCAATATAATCAATGATTGCCATGTGACAATATTTACTATTCTAGAGTTAGTGATTAAGTTATAATTTAGTAAAATAGTAATGTAATATATTTGTCACCTCACCAGCTATCCGGCAAAAGGGTGCTTTTGGTGCATAAAAACTCGCAGTAAAATCTATATTTTAGATCGAGTGTGATTGTAATTCGAACATGCAACTTAACTTACAGGAAGAATATTTTATTAGTGTGTCCAGCTATAGCTAACCTATCTGTAATTTGTAAGTAATTTGTAATAATAAATAAATAAATAATAATAATAATAGCCGACTAGAGTTGGCTCAGCTGTTAAGATAGACAGGACCTTACCTAACACACAAGTAAATAATACGACCATCACAGTTCCGAACAAAACTGTTATCTTTAGAGCCTCTTTCACCAACTACAAGTAAAGTGTTGACTAGTTACTTTTAGAAATAATTTTATGTTTTATTAAACTGACTCCTTCGGTTTACTGCCTCCTTCCATAGTCGATTTTTTTAAAATTGTTTTCTTTTTAATCTTTGAGACTTTTACAGTACAAACAAAGGTATATCAGTTCCATCATTCCCGGTCACCGGTGACTTTAAATGGCGATTAGCCTACTTGACTTGACTTATATGGTGAAAGAGGCCCTAAATCTTGCAAATTGCAGTAATTTTACTTTCAACTTTTAATATTTTTGTTAATTTAGTTACAATTTATGTGACTATGGCTATGTAAATGATGGCTATAATAAACATAATATTTAAAATTGTCTTAATTGACCTAGTAACGCTTTTCTCGCTGTTGAGGTGAAAAGTTGTATGTTAAACACGAGTGCAAATTTTTTTTTTATATCTCTTGCCTTTAAATCATTCACTTCGCTCAGTAGTCTATATTAGAATCACTCGCGAAAAAAAAAAAAACAATTTTGCTCTCTAGTTGAACAAATAACTATTACTATGTATGGTGTAATTGTTTGTTTTCCCAAATAAAATAAATAAAAACAAATAAAATTTAAGCAGTGACCTAGTACATGAATATAGAAAACAGCATGGGCTCACATATGAGTTGTTGATTAAAAACAATTATCATTTCCTTAATTGAGCTTTTGATAAGAACTTGAGTTCTTTATCAAAAACAGTCTTTATTCATGACCATGACCATCTTCATACAAAGTTTACACATTTAATAATATGTGATGAATGTTATCATTGTTTTTCAATGAAATGCAAATATTTTTAGATAATATGATAACAGTTTGATAAAGTATATTTTTATTACAATATTATTTATTGGTCAGTATTATAGTTTTCTGCGTTAAAATCTTAAGAGCATTCATCCATTAGAATCACGCTGGAGTCGAAATTTATGATTTCAAATATTTTCAGATGTTTAGTTTACAGATAAGATGTTAAAATCTAATTATTTGTAGTTTTATAATCTAGTAAATGGCTGAAAAATATTTTAAAATGAATTCTTATTAGAACAGTTTTTAAACAGCCCTTTTTTTTAAACTAGCAGTTGACGACATATCAGATAAATATACAAGTTATTAAAAAAATTATAAAACAATGTTTTAGAACATAAATGAGTCACATATTAAGTTGAAAAAAAAAAAAAAAAAAAGAAATATCTCAAATTTGATCCTAAAATAACACGTTTATTATCACAAAAAATTACTAAAAGTGGCACTTTTGATTATACTTTTCTTGAATGAAAATTTACAGAAATTGATGTTTTTTTACTAATAAATTATATGAATTTTTGAAAATCCATATTTCTATAAGTTTGTTGCATATAATTTTACTTATATCTCGCTTCTGAGTAGACCATCGACCGCTAGTTTAAAAAAAGGGCTATTTAAAAACTGATCTAATAAGAAAACTATTCCAATAATTTAAAATATTTTAGAGCAATGTACTATTACATTATAAAACTACAAATAATATGACGTTAATATCTTATCTGCAAACTGAACACATTTTCCCTCGGAAATCATAAATTTTGATTCCAGCCATGATTCTGACTGATGAATGCTCTTAAATCTTAAAACTATTCAAATTCCGTTTCTACTGAACATTATTTTAATAATAAATAATCACTTACTATATCCAAAAAGTAATCCACATGTGGCCTCTTATGAACAAAAAAGCGTACTGGATGTTTGTCTATGGTGACTTTTAGTACAAAATCAGGGGGTGTACCCTGTTTAACTGTTGGTCTCAACATTGCGTCATGTTGAGAATGTATTAATGTCTCATCTAGGTCAAGAACCAACATTTTTCTTTTGACTAGACCTGAAATAAGAAAAAAAAAATGGATTTAATACTTTGAGTTTAAAAAAGCAAGCACAGGTTTATGTTTAAAGATATTATAGAATACAAAAAAAGTGCCAATCTACTGCTTTCTTTCTAGACTGAGACAATATTAGCACATTTCATTTAGATTTCATTATTTTAATCAGTTGGACTTAGTAGCTACTCAATCAAAGAGGAAAACCCTTCAAAATTTTATTATTATTTTAAAAATATATATGTGTGAAACTTTCCCAAAACTACCACTGTACTATATTATGAAAATAAAATAATGAATTAGAATTGAAAGATCAGAAATTTATTAGATGTTAGATGATTAAGCTTTTTTTCTCATTTAGACTTAAATGTACTCAATTAGGTACTCATATTTACAATTTAAAATAGAACCAGATATATGGGTAGTAACCAAGGATACCCACAAATAAACCAGTAACGATTTTACAAGGTCATGAAAATTCTTCACTGAAACAACATATATTATGATTGATTTTATTTAAAAATTTAGATTCCTAACGGTAATATGGGGTAGTTTCTATCATATCAAATTAACGAAATTAATCTCATATGGTTCTAATAGGAAATCATAATCAATGGTTAGTTTATTTACTGCGATTTTAAATATTAATACAGAGCACTGGTGAGAACAATGCTGATGAAACAAAAAAACAGATAATTATACTCACTCAGCCTGTGTCGAGATACGGGGGAAAGTGGATATATTTCATACTTGACAGACTGGTATTGAGCCAACTGAAATAGAAGAGCACGTGAGAGACAATAAGCCTTCATCGAATATATTTAAACAGTACACAGCATCTCATGTTTGGTAGCTCAAAGTTTATATTTACCGCTCGATATTGCTTCTTAAACATATAACAAAAACAACTCCATACTTTAGACGCGAGGACCATGAACGCGCGAAGGCCCATTTGCAATTGTTTCAGCATTTGAAATGTTTAATAATAATTTACTAATAATAATATACCCTTAATTTTAAACAATATTTGTTGCAACGAGATCATTGACGACGTAATTCAAAACAAATTCAATAAAATTAAGTGCCGAAAACATCTAACCCGCCATGACATAATCGACCCAATTCGCAAACCATAGATAAGTCTTACTTTTTTTTTACTTTCACGTTCTTGTCTACAATATAAATAGTGATGTATTTGCTCCTCCAGATTACTTCTATTATTTAAAGTTTTACAAATATATTATTTGAAAAAGATTTTGTAATATGTAAGGGGCCATGTAATATATAAGGGTCTTATAGGCGACAGTAGCAAATGGACCGTCAGCCTGTCCGCCGCCCTTAACATAAAAATACTATTGTAATATCAAGATATCGACCTTACGAAATAATTAAAATATTAAACAGTAATTGAATATTAACATCATTTGTACTTGAAAACTCTTGAAGAACTATAAATCATATAAACTTTTAATTATGTAATCATATAAACTTTGAATTGCTTTGGATAATTTTGAATGCTTTGGCAGTTATAATGATTTAATGCTTATGACATCATTAGTGGATTTTGGCCACAGAACACTCCACATTCTGATAAATTTTGCTTTGTTTTGTCTATTGTTCTGTAGATTCATGTTCTATCAGTTCTATTTCTATACGATTTCTATATATTCTCTTGATTCTAATTGAACTGACTGAGGTCTGAGCATAGACACATAGACACTATTATACTTCGTAAGTATAATAGTGTCTATGGGGGTCTGAGTGATTGTGACTGCTGTATTGACTTGACTTGACGTTTCAATTTTAGTTTTAGGGGGCGGGTGTTAGATATTTTACAGGAACGGGATATTCTTTTAAAATGAGCTAATTATTGTTAGAATCGTGGTCTCCTTATTATCAAAGTAACTTACAGGTCTAATGTTTGTGCTTATAGAGTAGCAGGTGGGTGAGTCTAGCCATAGTCAATTCTCTATCAGAAAAAGCATATTCGCTATCAACTTTATTGGTCATATCCTGTCGTTATTGATTTATGTATAAAAAAGATTAATTATTTTAGGATTGAATAATAATTTTTCTTAATACGAAATTTCCATTGTTCGCGCTTGTAATAAAATAAAATAAAAATTATAGGTACCACTTGGAGGCGTCATGATTGGGGGTTTATTTGTGTATAACCATAAGGGAGAAGTCCTCATTTCGAGGGTGTACAGGGATGACATTGGTCGCAATGCCGTCGATGCGTTCAGAGTGAATGTCATCCACGCGCGACAGCAAGTACGATCGCCTGTAACCAATATCGCGAGGACTTCCTTCTTCCATATTAAGGTATGTATGGTTTATAGTCGCATTATCTGGTGGATAAATAAATAAATCGCTACCACAAGTAAGCACCATACCATAGACGGGGTGAAACCATGCACATTCAGACCAGTTTACTTGCCTTTTGAATCAATCAATCAATCAATTCAAAGGGAATCTGGGGCCAGGGTTCCACTCGAGACCTTGAGTCAGAGGGCTAAGGCTCAGGGTCTTTGCTGACTTATCTTAACCACTCAACCTAATTGTGAGAATGCTGTCTTCAACGGTCAACTTGAGAAGGTCTTATTAGACCTGATTAACTTATACCTTAATTTGCTTTCAGTCCATTAAGATTTAATGTCAAAATGCCTGTTCTTACTATAGTCTATAAAAACTATGGCATTTCATTCATATGAAATGCCATAGTTTTTATAGACTATAGTATTACTTATTATTTGAAGTTACTATTGTAAATAATGCCTGCTTACCTTTTTACTATACCTCAAAAAAATAATAGGGCACATTATTCAAATTATACAGGATCAAAAAGTTACATAATCTAAAAAAAATTGTGGGCAGGTGTTTCTAATTTTTTATTTATGATGTTTATCAATTATCAAATAGAAGATTATTTTTTTATGATCAGCGAGCAAACATCTGGCTGGCTGCTGTAACCAAGCAAAATGTGAACGCTGCAATGGTGTTTGAGTTCTTACTGAAGATTATTGATGTCATGCAGTCTTACTTTGGCAAGATCTCAGAAGAGAATATTAAGAATAACTTTGTTCTTATTTACGAGTTGCTTGATGGTGAGTTTTAGCTTTTTATATTAGCAATATACTTTCATATCTGCTATTAGATATTAAAATAAGTCTTAAAAAGTCTAATTTGGCCAATTTCTGTACCAATTTCTGTAATAGACCAAAATATTAAAAGTTATAGACATTTGAATTTTTTTTTAAATTACCCTCAAATATCTGGATTTTTTCCTCAAATCTTCATTAATTATATGTAATGAAAATGTCTCAAAATGTTATTTGTTTCTTTTTTCAACATTCAAATAGGATTTAAATTACTTTATATTGAATTACATATTATAATCATTATGTACTATATAATTAGCGGATTAAGTAAGTGGCGGATAACGGCAGTGTACAGGACACATAGTTGAGGAGAGCAAAAGGTCGCTGAGGCTGGAAGGTTTTCGAGTGAAGGTCATAGACTGGCAAGCGCAGCATAGCATAGCAATGAATGTGTGCAGAACAATTAGACATCATAACTAAAGTGTTATATAACTTCTGCATTTCATTAACCCTTTAACCGCTTGGTTTTGTAGGACTTGTCGTGCCCCTAGCGCCTGACTCGTAATTTTTAATTTATTTTTATTAAGAGAAAGCAACTTAATGATTTAAAAATAAACATTATACAAGTAGAGGAATTTTTCGTATATATTCGCCTCTGTCGAAATGGACACGAAAATAATTGTCGGATAAATCCGACTGGCGGCTAAAGGGTTGATGGAAGTTTACTAATGAAATACCGTTTTTTGCAATAATTTCAACTGTGTTCCAGAAATCTTGGATTTCGGTTATCCTCAAAACTCTGATACTGGAGTGTTGAAGACATTTATAACCCAGCAGGGTATCAAGTCCGCATCCAAGGAGGAACAGGCGCAGATTACATCACAGGTAAGTCGTACACAGAACAATTTTCTAAATAAATAATGAAGAACTATAGTTATTGGTCGTACCAATACCATTAGGAAGGTTTGGAAGCAAACCAAAAAAAAAAAAAAAGCAAGTTAATTTCATATTTCTATTAAGATTAATCTCTAAAATGTGGGGCTATATTTGTGTCATTTCCGCAGGTTAAATAAGGCAATAACTTGGTGACATTATTTCCAGGTGACTGGTCAAATAGGTTGGCGTCGCGAAGGCATCAAGTACAGACGCAACGAACTGTTCCTCGATGTACTCGAATATGTTAACTTGCTCATGTCACCACAAGGTAAAAATCATGATGACTTTGACTCCATGACAGCCCCCCTTTTTAGCAATATAGGACTGATTTACTACAAAAAAATATCATTCAAGAGTGGAAAATAAATAATTCTTCCGAGGATGAAAGGTCCTCGAGTGGAGATCAAGGACGTCCATCCACAAAGTGGATCGACTGTGGACCAAGACTTTGGAAAATTACAGGGGAGGCCTATTTCCAGCGGTGGACTAAATTATATACTACTTTAACAACGCGACATCCGTACTGTCCATACTAATATATATTATTATAAATGTGAAAGTGACTCTTGTATGTCTTGTTCGTTACCTTTTCGCGCCTTAATTAGTCAACCGATCAACATGAAATTTAATCATACAAATTGTCAGGGACACAATTAAGGTCAGAGGGTACTTTAATTCGAGAAAAAAAGTACCGTTCCTTAGTGGACGATCTAAAATAAAAATAAACAAACGAACGCTTGGCTCGACAACAAGAGGTCAAGCGTTATTGTGTTTATTTATTTTTGAATTTTGAACGCGGACAAAGTAGCAAGCACCATCTAGTCTTAAATAATCCATATTCCAGGTCAAGTATTGTCGGCTCACGTTGCTGGTAAAGTGGTGATGAAGTCGTACCTGTCCGGCATGCCGGAGTGCAAGTTTGGCATCAACGACAAGATAGTCATGGAGGCGAAGGGTAAAGGGAACGGAGGCATATCGGGCAACACGGACAGCGATCCGGCAAGATCTGGCAAGCCGGTCGTTGTCATAGACGACTGCCAGTTCCACCAGTGCGTGAAGCTGAGCAAGTTCGAGACGGAGCACTCCATCTCGTTCATTCCACCGGACGGTGAGTTCGAGCTGATGAGGTACAGGACCACCAAGGACATCTCGCTGCCGTTCCGTGTGATACCACTGGTCCGTGAGGTCGGACGCACCAAAATGGAGGTGAAGGTAGTGCTGAAGAGCAACTTTAAACCTTCCCTCCTAGGACAGAAGATTGAAGTTAAAATACCGACTCCGTTGAACACGAGCGGTGTTCAGTTGATATGTTTGAAGGGAAAGGCGAAATACAAGGCGTCGGAAAATGCCATCGTTTGGAAGTAAGTTTTTTTTTTTTTTTTTTTTTTTTTTTAAAGTTTTTTCGTTTTAAATCTATATCTAATACTAAATATTATAAATAGAGAAAATTTGTATTTTTATATATTTGTAATGAATAAACTCGAAGAGACTCATCGATTTTAAAAATTCTTTCACAAATACAAAGCTAAATTATCATCAGCGAGTAAGATAGGTTATATTTTATAAATTTGCACGGGCGAAGTCGCGTGCAACAGGTGAGTATATTATAAAAGTACATTGAAATTCTCTTTGATAACTAGACTAACACCAAGTAGAGACTTTATAAAGTGAACTGACGTCTGACTCCTAAACTATTTTTAATGTATTATCAGTCTTTATTGGCTGATGGGCAGAAATTCAAAGCTCGCGATAGACAATAAGATTCTCGTCTACAAAACTCTGATAAAGCCAATTTGGACATATGGCATACAACTGTGGGGCACTGCTTGTGCAACCAATCTAACTATGCTACAAAGGATGCAGAACGGTATACTGAGACAGATATCGAATGCACCATGGTACCTCAGAACAACAGAGCTTCACGAGATTCTCGATATGCCAACAGTCAAACAGGAAGTCGCTTCTTATGGTGACAAATACAAAGAAAGACTGAAAAAGCACCCAAACCAACTTGCGGGGCAGCTAACAATACCAGAAATCACTCGTCGGCTTAAGAAGAGGCGAGACATCTTTGACCACAATAGTCAGCATATAGACTGACTACACAAATAAAAGGGCTGTACCCTACTGGGGGTAGCTCCCGCACCGAATAGCAGTTCCATCACATCTGCTTATAGCCGACAAGGCTGATCGCAAGATTTGGATAATAAAAAAAAATGTATTATCAGCATTCCGTACTAATATTACAATAAAATTTTGCATACACATCGTCTGAGACACCAGACAGGACATAGGGTACCTTTCATCCAGAAAAAAAAGACAATTCCCAAGGGATAAATAAAAATTAAAAAACTGACGTTCGGCCAAAGTGTTATAGCAACACGAGGTCAAGCGTTATATTGGTTTTTTTTTTTTTTATAAATTTTCAACGCATACAAAGTCTCAAGCACCGGCTAGTAATTCTATAATTCCATTTACTAATATTATAAATGCGAAAGTAACACTACACTGGCTGTCTGTTTGTTGCCAATGTGGTATGAAATTTTACATACGCATTCAGAAATTTCAGAAATAAAATACACTTGCCGAAGGATTATTTTAAAAATAATAATTCCAACGCCTGGCAAAGTAATGAAGATGCGAGGTGTTATATATATATATATATATATATATATATTTTATTTTTCAACGCAGACAACATCGCAGACACTAGATAGTGAATATAAATATAAATATAAATAAATATCTTCACACATTCCACACAGCACCATCTAGTTCCACAGTAAGCAACTAATGCTTGTATTATGGATACTAAGACAATTGATAATACTACATAGATTACTTTTTTTTTTTTTTTTTTGTAAATACATACGTATTATAAATACAAAACATCCATGACTCAGGTGCAAAGGTAAAATGTTAACACATAAACATTCGTCCCTAGCGGGATTCGAACCCGCGACCGTTTGGTTAACAGCTAGGGTCACTGGCCACTAGACCGAACGAGTCGTCAAATATTTATTTATTTATTTATTTATTTATTAAGGTACACCAACAGAAGACACAACAATACAACACAATAATACACTTTATACATTCCGTCTTGGCCTGATGTGAATTCCAATGACAGGTATACACAACATTTAACATCAATCACCGACCTTTATGATTATAGAAAACTCTTATACTAAGTTCCAAGGCAATAATCGTTATTATGCTCACAACACACTCGAATCATAACATACCTATAAATGACACACACATATATATATATATATATATTTATTTATTTATTTATTTATTTATTTATTTATATTAGGGAAACATACAATATCTCGCTACACATTATAAATATACATACAAGAAAAACATAAATCAGCAAAGTTTCCACTAAATTACTAAAACATATTATAAATTACAAGTCACACAAGAATATTGGAGCTGGTAGAAAACATACAAAAAGGTAAGAATTACACAAAAAAAGAAAGAGAAAAACAAATAAATAAACCAGTTAACAAATAACATATAACATACAAAACAAACATAAACTGGCTGCAACAAAAAGGAGACTACAAAACTATATTTTCGAGAGCTTGTTTAAGGCTTCGTTTATAGGCTCCTATAGGACAACTAAAAATATCCAGATCTAGCAAGCAACTAAAAATATCAAGATCTATATATATATATATATATATAAGATATTACAAAATATTACAATATACATATACGCACACACACACACAACCACACATTCATATATACAATACACACACACACACACACACACAAATACAATGTTACATTTGACAAATTAGGCGACACGTAGCCAATAAGGCTATAGTAGTACCTAATATTTAAAACGACGTGTCATAAAAAAAAAAAAACGGTATTGATTTTTTTTTTTAATGAAAATATTGTGAGCGAGTGGAGTTATATTTTACCAATAAACCATCAGTTTTCGTTTTCACTACTGAAAGAAAAT
This sequence comes from Synanthedon myopaeformis, assembly GCA_944738685.1. Lineage (NCBI taxonomy): Eukaryota > Metazoa > Arthropoda > Insecta > Lepidoptera > Sesiidae > Synanthedon > Synanthedon myopaeformis. The sequence goes on along the minus strand of OX122926.1, from coordinate 9,570,931 downwards.
TTTTTTAACGAATCCTTAAAAAAATTGATAGAACATCCTATATACACCAGAGCAATTTCAAAAAAACGGTTACGTACACAACGCTCCAATAATACGTACGGCGAAAGAACTACCGCTTACATTGTCCCACACCTTATCAATAATCTACCTTCAGATCTATGTAACAATATAACAATTAAAAATATTAAATTTATGTTAAAGCAATATTTTTTAAACTGTAATTAATAGTGTATAGTTAGATTTTATTAATAATTACAAATGATAACACGAGATTAAACCTCAGTGGTTTTTAGTGTTATCATTTTACATGTAATTTTATATATTAGTCTTAAAATTGTTAAATATTATAAATAAAAAAAAAAAAAAAAAATTTTTTTGATTTAAAATAATGAAAAAAATGAAATAAATTAAACGTGTTCAGGATAAAAAGGATGGCGGGGATGAAGGAAACTCAACTGTCGGCCGAAATTGAACTACTCGAAACTGATACAAAGAAGAAATGGACTCGACCTCCGATTTCTATGGGATTCGAAGTTCCATTCGCGCCATCTGGATTCAAGGTATTATCATTTTAATATTACCACTTTACTTTGTTTTCATGTATGGATGTTTGTGACTCTTTCACTTTGCGTGAATTGAGAAATTTTAGAATCAATTTATATACTTACTATATAAAATTAAAAAATAATACAATGCTGTATATATAAATAAAATAAATATATAAAGGCGAGCGAAGCTGATGAGTAAAGCTAGTATACTTCCGTACTAATATTATAAATGCGAATGTACGTTTTAATGTATGGATGTTTGTGACTCATTCAAGCAAAAACTACTGAACCGATCACGATGTAATTTTGCATACACATCGTCCGAGACACAAGAAAGGACATAGAGTATACATTTCATATAGTTCAACGCGGACGAAGTCGCGGCCACCAGCTAGTTATAAATGTTAGGATGCCGAATAAGTATGTACTAGGAATATTATGATTTTATTATTATTATTATTAGTATATTACGCTGCTTAAATTCAAAATTACAAAAAAAAATGAAAAAATCCAAAAACATATTGTAGGTTACAAAAAGACTTATGATTGTTTTAATTCCATATTTAGTATATTTTTAATTTTTTTTTTAATATTCAAAAGTAACATATATTTGGCATATATTTGATATATATCTAATATTCAAAAGTAACATATATTTGGCATATATTTGATATATATCTAATGAGAGAAACATATATTTGGCATATATTTGATATATATCTAATAAGAAAAAAACATATATTTGATATATATCTAATAAGAAAACATATATTTGGCATATATTTGATATATATCTAATAAGAAAACATATATTTGGTATATATTTGATATATATCTAATAAGAAAAAAATATTTGGCATATATTTGATATATATCTAATAAGAAAAAAATATTTGGCATATATTTGATATATATCTAATAAGAAAACATATATTTGGCATATATTTGATATATATCTAATAAGAAAAACATATATTTGGCATATATTTGATATATATCTAATAATAGACAAAAAATAATTAATTTTTTTTTCGTGTAAAAAAAATTGTAATTTTGATTTGTGGTACTTTTGAATTTAAGCAGCAATATTACGATAACACTCGAAAGTATATAATTACCAAAAGTATAAACCACTTAAATTATATAGCTTAGAAGGCAGATTGACTGTCCGGTTGATGGTAGATGGCCACAGTCACCAATAAACACATATTGTTTGGATACTTTTCAAAATACAGATATAGACGGGCTGAGCATTACTTACTTGTTCATTAATAAAGGATTATAAAATATAATTTTTCTTTACTCATACAACAACATAAAATAAACAAGTGGCATTATTATTATTATTAAATTAAAATTAATAAACTATTATACATACATGACTGATAATTTTTACATAGTTTATTTTGTAATAGTATCAGTATTTGATTTAATGTTATTTATGTTACACTAGCTGTTGCACGCGGCTTCACCCTCATAATTTTATAAAATATAGCCTACGTTATTCGCTGATAATATAGCTTCCAAACAGTGAATGAATTTTTCAAATCGGTCCAGTAGTTTCGGAGATTATTCAATGCAAACAAACAAACAAATCTTTCCTCTTTATATAATATTATTAGTAAAATTATTAGTAAAATTATTAGTAAAAAATTAATACATTTTGAGCTGAGCTCAATTCCCAAAATGATTGAAAGCGATTGATGCTTCTGTTGAAAACAGGTTCGTTACCTGAAAGTGTTTGAACCGAAACTGAACTACTCGGACCACGATGTGATCAAATGGGTTCGATACATCGGTCGCTCTGGACTCTACGAGACGAGATGCTAAACTGGTGAGTGTTTTGTTTAGCGCCATCTACCGGCTGCGCCTACTGTTCGCCTTAATATAGTATCACCTTAGGATTTTCCTGTTTGTACACATTTTTTTTAATTATAAAGGAATACATACAAACTTTGTAGGGCTTATGATTTACTATACTTACTACATATACATACTAGCATAATCAATGGTTTGAGAGGAACACTAACATAACCAAAGGTGTGATAGGAACACTAGCATAACGAAAAGTGTGATAGGAAGACTGGCATAACCAAAATGTGACAGGAATGCTAAAATAACCATAGGTGTGATAGTAACACTAGCATAACGAAAAGTGTGATAGGAAGACTAACATAGCCAAAGGTGTTATAGGAATACGAGCATAGCCGAAGGTGTGACAGGAACACTAGCATAACGAAAAGTGTGATAGGAAGACTGGCATAACCAGAATGTGATAGGAAGACTAACATAACTAAAGGTGTGATAGGAACACTAGCATAACGAAAAGTGTGATAGGAAGACTAACATAACCAAAGGTGTGACAGGAACACTAGCATAACTAAAAATGTGATAGGAAGACTGGCATAACCAAAGATGTGATAGGAATGCTAACATAACCAAAGGTGTGATAGGTACGCTAGCATAACGAAAAGTGTGATAGGAAGACTGGCATAACCAAAGGTGTTATAGGAATACGAGCATAACGAAAAGTGTGATAGGAAGACTGGCATAACCAAAGGTGTTATAGGAATACGAGCATAGCCCAAGGTGTGATAGGAACACTAGCATAACGAAAAGTGTGATAGGAAGACTAACATAACCAAAGGTGTTATAGGAACACTAGCATAACGAAAAGTGTGATAGGAAGACTGGCATAACCAAAATGTGATAGGAAGACTAACATAACCAAAGGTGTTATAGGAACACTAGCATAACGAAAAGTGTGATAGGAAGACTGGCATAACCAAAATGTGATAGGAAGACTAACATAACCAAAGGTGTTATAGGAACACTAGCATAACGAAAAGTGTGATAGGAAGACTGGCATAACCAAAATGTGACAGGAATGCTAAAATAACCATAGGTGTGATAGTAACACTAGCATAACGAAAAGTGTGATAGGAAGACTAACATAACCAAAGGTGTTATAGGAATACGAGCATAGCCCAAGGTGTGACAGGAACACTAGCATAACGAAAAGTGTGATAGGAAGACTAACATAACCAAAGGTGTTATAGGAACACTAGCATAACGAAAAGTGTGATAGGAAGACTGGCATAACCAAAATGTGACAGGAATGCTAAAATAACCATAGGTGTGATAGTAACACTAGCATAACGAAAAGTGTGATAGGAAGACTGGCATAACCAAAATGTGATAGGAAGACTAACATAACCAAAGGTGTGATAGGAACACTAGCATAACGAAAAGTGTGATAGGAAGACTAACATAACCAAAGGTGTTATAGGAACACTAGCATAACGAAAAGTGTGATAGGAAGACTGGCATAACCAAAATGTGACAGGAATGCTAAAATAACCATAGGTGTGATAGTAACACTAGCATAACGAAAAGTGTGATAGGAAGACTAACATAACCAAAGGTGTTATAGGAATACGAGCATAGCCCAAGGTGTGACAGGAACACTAGCATAACGAAAAGTGTGATAGGAAGACTAACATAACCAAAGGTGTTATAGGAACACTAGCATAACGAAAAGTGTGATAGGAAGACTGGCATAACCAAAATGTGACAGGAATGCTAAAATAACCATAGGTGTGATAGTAACACTAGCATAACGAAAAGTGTGATAGGAAGACTGGCATAACCAAAATGTGATAGGAAGACTAACATAACCAAAGGTGTGATAGGAACACTAGCATAACGAAAAGTGTGATAGGAAGACTAACATAACCAAAGGTGTTATAGGAACACTAGCATAACGAAAAGTGTGATAGGAAGACTGGCATAACCAAAATGTGACAGGAATGCTAAAATAACCATAGGTGTGATAGTAACACTAGCATAACGAAAAGTGTGATAGGAAGACTAACATAACCAAAGGTGTTATAGGAATACGAGCATAGCCCAAGGTGTGACAGGAACACTAGCATAACTAAAAATGTGATAGGATAAGGTATAAAAGGTGGCAATGTGGAATTCGAACTGACACGTTTCAATCAAGCACCAAAACACAGAAGCACAAGTGCTACTATTAAACGCTAGTTTCGAACGAGTGGTTACTGTCTCCATATCACTGTCACTACTATAATTGATTCCATAGAAATGTAGTAGTCATGTAATTGAAATAAAATTTCTCTTTATTTGTTATAGGGATTCTTCAGCATGGATTGGATTTTATTCACCGGATGATAGGATTCTGTTTTTTATTTTATTTTTAAATAAAATATTTGTATGCTTAAATCGTATATTATTATTATTATTATTATGTATTATATTTCAAAGGTTCAGGAATCTCAAATATTTGTTGAACTGGTGTTCAACAACAACAACAATAAAATTGTTCTAATGTGTAATAAGTAAACAAAAATTTAGATGAATTTAGATGACGAATAATAATATTTATTTAATTATTAATGTTTGTAATTAAACTGTTTAAAAAAAAAAACTAGGTTTCTTTTAGAAAATATCATATTGAATGTTTAAGAAAATAAAAAAAAAAATTTTTTTCTGTAAGATTAAAAAAATTAATGAAATAGCGCTTCTGATGTTTTTTAACTTCCCATTGTTTTTCTCTCAATTTTTTTATATATATATATATATATAATCGTTACCACATACCATCCATCATCACCTTTTTTTTGTATACTAAATTTCGATAAGAATTTTGTTTTCGACATATTTGTAAACTAATTATAATATATACATAGAAATAAGTGTCGTATACACTCGTCGTTATAATAAAATTATTATTCCCATACAATACATTGTAAGATAATTAATTATTATATTAATAGAAAAAAAATAATAATTAATTTGTATCCATTAAGACGTTATATTGAATACTAAAATATCATTAGAAATGTCTGTATATTTTGTCACAAGTGTTTTCCTTTAATAATTTTTAACCTATAAACAGCATAAATATATTATAGAGTGAATACATATATATATGTTTATTGTATATATATATATATGTATTAACTCTACATTTAAAGATATATTATACATTTCCCCATTGCAAAATAAACAAATACTTTTACATTACATAATATATAAAAAACATATAAAATAATATGCGCCAACAATTCCATTGAATGTACGTTTCGTTATGTGTACGCAATATATACATACATACATATATTATAATATATAAAAAATATACTATCACTATGTTATAGAATTATAGATAAAATTGAATTAGTTTTAAAATTTAGTTTTAATGTTTTAATTTTAAAAGGAAAGTGAAGTGTATGATGATAATTGTAGACTTTTTTTTTCTCCTTGCTTTACTTTCCTTGTTTGGTGCCGTTCTAAGTGAAAGGGACGCAAATAAAAAAAAACTTTGAATCTATGAAAGCTCATGAAAGCTTATTCAGCTTTATGAAGCTATATACTTTTCTGTATAAATTAAAAGTATAAATACAAAATATATAGGCTGTAGTTAAAATTATATAATACGCTCAATTTACGCCAATTGCTCATACAAGCGTGTACTTAATACGTCTACTGACGTCACTGATGACGTCATAGAGCACAAAAAGTGCTCATATTATCTGAAATACTGCATCGTGTCACCAAACGTCACAATCTCGTATTTTCCTAAACGACTTGAATCCAAGCCTTAAATAATAATAAAAAAAAAAACAACTGTCAGTGAAAAATTTTTGAACGTTGCGTCTTTTTTGTCTATGAACGGTACTTTTTAGTGTCGAGTAAATGCATGCTGTTACGAAAAATGCTTAAAATGTACGGTGTTATAGAAGTTTATTGTAAAATAAATAAAATAAATTATAAATATGCATTTTGTGTTTTTTTTTTCACACACAATTTAAATAAAATAAATAAATAAATATCAACACATTCCACACATCACCATCTAGTTCCACAGTAAGCAAGTAATGCTTGTATTATGGATACCAGACAGTTGATATATTACATAGATTACTTTTTTTTTGTAAATACATACATATTATAAATACAAAACATCAATGGCTCAGGTGCAAAGGTAAAATGTTAACACATAAACATTTGCCCCTAGCGGGATTCGAACCCGCGACCGTTTGGTTAACAGCTAAGGTTACTAGCCACTAGACCAAACGTGTCGTCAAAATTCCGGGGGATTATAAAAACGGGGTGTTATATTTTCGTGTGAAAGCTGACGTCATTGCATCGGGATGGTTCTTAGCTATAATTTCTGAAGATCTGTTCGGGCATTTGAAGACCATGAGCCCATTTCCTAGTTGATGAAGGGATTTCCCTAACTTCCACAGGTTCGAACGATTTGAAATTTGGTGTACTGTTACTTCGTTGATATTTCTATGACATGGTAACCTTGACCTGATGCTGCAGGATACCCAACTCTTTAGCGACTTACAGCAGATATAGCGTGTTTGACATCAATAGAAAGTCGGGGGTTTGTTTAAAATTTTTACAGCTAATCTTTTAGTACGAGGAATTAGACGAGCTTGGGAACTAGTCATATTTATATGACTAGCTTTTATTTGCGACCTTGATCTTGTATCCTTATAAATTATAGGGATCATTCTCTTGGCGAATAGATCACTAGATCCATTCGCTAGATCCATCCATGGATCTAGTGATTGTAGCCTACGTGTTTTCTGATGTATGAAATACATTAATATTGAAAAGTTTCATCAAAATCTGTTCAGTCATTTTTGCATGAAATAATTACAAATATCCATAAGCGCGTATACTCGCAAACTTTCGTATTTTTAATATGGATGGATGTTAATAAAAATGAAAATAAATATTAAACAATATTTATTAGCGCCCTATTTATTAACTAATCGAAAACTTTTCTATGAATAAAAATATGGATTCCATTCTACCAATATAAATAAAATTGCAATTAGATTTTTTATCATACAAAAAAAACTTAAACCTCTTCAAATTTGGAAATACTCTGAGTGACATCAGAGGTATTGTTAGAAAATATGTACAGTCAGGGTAAGAAAAGGTTCGTCACCTAGTCGACATTTGCTTGCACCAAAGCATTTGTCAGCACCAAAGGAATGAATTTGTAAATTGACGAAGGTTTTCGTACCTCGACTTTACGTACGCTGCGCTTGCCGGGCCGTGGTCTTTTCTTGAGAACTTTCTGGCACCAGTAGCCGTCAGCTCTCCGTGCCATGTGTCCTGCCTTTTGTGACTTCAACTCACTAATCCGTTGCCCAAATTATGGCCAATACTTTGGAGGAACTTTTAACTCTACGACTCTCTACTCGGCTCGGCGATCCCTCTACAACTGTATATAGCCGTTGATTTTAGCTGGAGATTTTAATGAATTAAATTGTCTCATGCATATTTTCCATACAAAAAGTTTCTATGTTTCACATCCGACAGGCGTCCCGCGACTGCTCAACTTTGATTGCTGGATTGCATGGGAAAATGCTATAATTATATAATATTAAATTATAATTATATTCTTTAGCAATTTATTGGTACTGCTCATTCAGTTGGCACATTTAGACACGGTCTCGCATTTAGCCATTGGCTTAGCTATGTCAGGTTATTGGAATTACCTTCATATTAGAAAATAGTTTCACATTTTTCAACTCCAACCAAATAAGTCGGTATAACCTATTACTTAGCGAGGAATTCAATTTCTAAGAAATGATGTAAGAAAATCAATTTAGGCCGAATGAGATCTCACAAACAAATCTCGGTTTCGCGGGTCCGAGGTAGATAAGACAAAAACTTTGCCCGAGGCTTGGTTTTCCAGCGAATCGTATTTGGTTCTGTAACTTATACTTTATTCGTAATGTTTACTAATAAAATTCTTCTAATAATATAAATGCGTAAGTTGTTTGTTACTTTAGAGATGGGTTTGCTCTTGCTTTGCTAAAATCCAGTTGTGTAGATGTGCGAAGATGAGGCCTATGATGGAGCGAGCTCACCCAGAAGATGCCTATTCACTCGATTTTTGAAAAGATTTGGGTTATATGAGCTCGGAAAAACAGACGCCGGCAGGGAGTACCAAATCTTGGCAGTGCGCTAAATAAATGATGTCCAAGAAAGAGGACCTTAATCATTTATCTCTTAACACCATTAGTGAAAACCGTATCAAAACTCGTTAGACGATTTAGAAGAAGACACAGACAGAACAGAGAAACAGACAGAAACGGACAATGACTTTATTTTAATAATACATAATACATGTAGAAGAAAGATGCTTGTGTAAAAGTAATTATCCGAATATTCGTAGTAATTTTATGCAACAGATTCATATGCTTTCAATGGCCTTCAATGTGCCATAATTTAAGGGGTAATCCAATTTTATTTGACTTTTTTTCATCCAATTAATTAAATAATTAAAATTCAATCTGTCTACCAAAGGCTTAATAGATTTAAATTATTTATAAATATTTTGTGAAAATAATTAGTTTGTATATTATAATTTATATTTATCATTTATTTAGTTAATTAATTTTGCTTAATTTTAATATAAAGAACAATGTATTATATATTTGTGTATTTTGTAGTTTAATCTTATAATAAAAATTATTATATTCAATCTGATTAACTAGGTATTTCTTATTAATATTGTAAATATTTGTCAGACAAATATACCAGCCGCGGTACCCCAAAAAATATGCAATTCGACATTCCATCATGTTGCAATCTCCACAATAATAGGATCCGTTTTAATCTTCGGTCTCGACTCTATCGACTTGGGGGGAGGGGGGAGGGGGCTGACTGAGCGTCTTACCTCCGCGCTACGAACTCGAGTGGTAGTGATGGCCGACTGTTTACAATTTTAATGCGATTTTCACTAATGGAAAGAGCGTTAAACGAGGAAGATTTTTATATATATACCAATATTATAATATAAAGAGAGAAGTTTTGTGTTTTATTTTTTTTTAAATTTATTTATTTTATGAGCCAAGGGCCCTTAATACAATGTACATGTGCCACAATGCAGACTAATTATAATTACAAAAGCTTATACAAATAACGGCTTATACAATTTATTCAAGCTTATACAAATAAATATTCTAGAGACACGTATATAATATACATACATAATTAAGATACAGATACAGATACATACCTACCTAATAACTAAGATTAAATAGATAAGGATAAAATTAAATAATAAGATCACATTTTCTGAGAAACGCACAAATGCGCAAGCTACCCTTAGTATTTAGCCTAGTCAAAAACATCTGCACATACACACATTGGATAACAAAAACCGAGCCGCTTAAGATTCGCAATGAGTTCGGCCCTCTGCATGTTATAGATTTGTATATTTGTATGTTTGTAATGAATAAACTCAAAAACTACTGGACCGACTTTGAAAATTCTTTCCGTTCACCTAGAAAGCTACATTATCAGCGAGTAACATAGGTATATATATTTTATTAAGTTACGCGGGCGAAGTTGCGTACGAGGCCGGGAGCGGTTCGCTAGTTTAACCCTTTAGCCGCTAAAGTCGACAATTATTTTCGTGTCCATTTTGCCAGAGCCGGATATATGCGACAAATTTCTCTACTTGTATAATGTTTATTTTTAAATCATTGAGTTCTGTTAAAAAAAATAAAAAAAAATACTAGTCAGGCCCTAGAGGCTAGCGACAACTACAAAACCAAGCGTTTAAAGGGTTAATAATAGTATTCAATTAATTTAATACCTACTAAGGGATAACCTGCAAAATCATAGTTTTGAGTGTTCATGATTTTCTTCATAGACTTTATGCATGAAAAATAATTATTTGAAAGGATAATATGGCCTATAAGTAAAGTTAATAATAACTTTCATATGCCCATAGCTCAAGTGAGGAAGGGCTGAGCCGAGTCACCGTTTCAATTTCCGGCTTGGCCCGACTAAATTGTGTTTCCCACAAGACCGCTGTGCGGTTTCCATAGTAAAAGCCTACATTGGTTAATTTCAGGTGGAATAAGATGTAGGGCGAAGGAGTATATGAGGGTGGGTGTGGCCCTGGACTTTATTTTTAAACACTAGCTTTTGTCTGCGACTTTGTCCGCGTCCTATATCTTAAGTTTTAATACATTAATCTTTATTGTCTATATATTTTTGTTAGGAGTTGAATTTTAATTGGAATCTTTAGATGATCCTACGGGAACAATACTTTTTTCAGGATTAGATGTACATTATATTCTTTTCGTGTATGAAAAATGACATGATGATCGGTTTAGTAGTTAATCCATGAAAGCGTAGCAAACAAACTAATTCCCTTTCGCAATTAAAATTTAGTTGGGATTACAATATCTATTATTTAAGTGTATAGGGTTGTAACTGGGTATACGTCAACGCTAACTTTGCGTCCATGCCTATGTTTAAATTAGAAATTTTAAAAAAAGACTAAATGCATTGAAAATTATAAACCTCTAAAGAAAAATAGCAGCTCTAGTTTCCTATGGAAAATATAAGCAAACATGCTTATAAAATACTTTACCATCTCGACCTATTGACCAATTAGTGTTTAAAATATTTTTAGAAAACCTACTTTCTTCATTATTTATAAAACTATGTCAATTGGTTTAAGTAAATAGTTTTTAAAGCTCTTTGAATTTGTTGATGGCAGCGAAGTTTTTCTAATAATTAACGTACTATTATTTAAAATTAGAAAATTATTTCTTAATAAATTAAATTCAATGTACCTACTTATACATATACAAGTAAATTAAGCTTAAAAGTTACTTTGATTTGACCTTTAGACTGGCTTAAATAATAATTAATTAAACATATATGAATAGATTTATTTCGTATTGGTTTATTGAGTGACTCAAGTTTATGAGAATCTACTTTGTCGATAACGAATCTATCGATACATTCACAGCCCTATGGAGTGAGTGGTTCACAAAATGAAATCGATGAACGAACACCTGTAAGAGCCCTTTCAGGTCCTACTCTTATTGACTTATTTGCACTCTACGCGTTTGCACTCCGTTCGCATTTCTTATTGCTTTTCGTTCGGTTTGTGGATTGTCTCAATTGCTACTTTATTAATGCATTGATTTGCTATTGCAAAATTAACATATTTCTCATACTATCCGTACTAAAGTTATAAATGCGAAAGTATGTTTTCGCATTAAGAGTTGTAACTCTTTCAGGCAAAAACTATTGAACCGATCATCATGTAATTTTGCATACACGTTGTCTGTGTCACCGGAAAGGACATAGGGTACCTTTCATCGTTCAACACGGACGAAGTCGCAGGCACCAGCTAGTTTCTCATATTTTTTATGTGAAGGTCGGGTTGAGTAAGTAAATGTCTAATAATTAGCTTGTTATTTAAGTTAATTATCTAAACTTGTTGTTTAAGTTTAATCGTTCTTTGATATCGTCTTAATAATATTAACAAAATGTTTTACTAAATAAAGGTGTAATGTCAGACTACTCATCCAGGGAAGTTACAATAAACAATGATCACGATAATGATAAGTAGGTTGCAGTATGAAATCTATGCCATGTTTGAATAAAGAATGGCGTTGAACAGAAATACATTTGTTTGTAACCAATTGTGCCGCGTTACACTTTTGACCCACCTTCTAATGACAGTACTGGGAAAGCTTCAAAGAGAGTCGAGCGAGGAAATGTTCACGAGTGTTAGAGCGGAAAAGTTTCCAGTTTTTCCACTCCAACTGGGACGGTTCGTTTGAACTTGAGTGTCACTACCTTGTCAAACAGACCTCCCTATTTTTAGGTGTCCAAAAATTCGAGGTGACCACTTGTGTTACCAGATTTCAATCGAGATGTAACATCTGCTTCAAGTTGTACATTTCGAAAAAAAAAATAGCTTTCATTTAATATATTATTTTCTTAAGGTTTTTTTATTAGGTGTTAAAACATTTATTAAATCGGTTTTCTGGATGAAAGGTGTCTGGATACCACCTTTTTTGTATTACTGACAACATATATTCAGAATTTAATGATGATCGGTTGAGTAGGTAAGGCGTGAAAGCGTAACAAACAAACAAAACTAACATTATATGAAAACTCATTTTCATATAATGTTAGTTAGGATGTACGAGTAAGGATGTGTATCTCGATCTGAATGACAATGAACTAGTATCTATCTATTTTATATTATATGGTTATTTTAACTAATATCATAGAGTAAAGTACTATTTACTCTATGCTAATACATTTATTAATATTTTCTTTGCAATCTAAATTTTGAAATCATCATATAACCCAAATATTCTACATTTATATAAACTGGGTCTCCTAGCTTTAATCACCCTTTAAGGAAATAAACAGCTTGTGAATTATAGCGTTAGATTTTATGCCTTAAAATTTGACGGCAGATATCATTCCTCTATTTTCACCTTATAGTAATGGCTTTTATCTTAATGAGATCGGCAATTGCGACCCTTTTTGTATTCCTTATGTTTATAGGCCACGAAACTTATTTATTATAAAGTGAATCGACCACATGTGCTAGCATTTACCATACAAAATCGGTAAATTGAAGAATAGCAAGAAATAAGAGAAATTTCCCTAAAAACTGTAAGAGCTGACAACACAGCTCTTGACGTTTTGAGAGTAACAAGTTTTGTTTCTTTTGCCTAGTTCCTTTGTTACCCTCGTTAGGTGTGTTTACATAGAGACTCGGCCGCAGCCTGATGTTGTTAGCAACACTTGAACTATGCGAACAGATGGAAGCACACGGAAATATTTTTGAAAGTGCCAGTCGTGCATCACAACAGTAAAAAAAGTCGCTAAAATTAATATTTTGTTGAATAGGTGGGTACTTATAATTAAAAAACTCAAAATGAAATTAAGTAAAAATATATTCCGCATATAAACAGTTACGAATCAGAGAAGATTCCTTTTTCATAATTGGTTATGAAAAATTGTTACGGAAATAGAGCTAAGGGTTTCTCAGAGTCAAATTGCATTAAGACCTGAGTTTTTCTTTTCTGCTGCTGTGTTACACATATAAATTTTAGTTTCATTTACATATTAGTTTCAATTTATATTTTTATTTTATATAATTATGTTTTATTGGTTTTAGTTGTCTTCTATTTATTTATTATGTAAACTGCGTGCTGTGTTTGAGAAAAAAAAAAGATTAGGTACTATTCATCTAAATAGGATTTCTTACTTAAGAAACGAATTGTTTTTGCTCATTTGTACATATATTTTTTAAATTATTTAATATAATTTGTAATTTTTTGAATTACTTAAACGAAGAGGCATTAAGAGGCCAAGTGTTTTCAAATCAAAAGAACAAAATCTTAATCGTGCTCAACAAGTTACGGTCCAAAAAAGCCACAGGTGTTAACATATTAGTGGTGAACGGGCGCCTTGCCGTCTACCGTCGATTTGAGACAAAGGTACTTTGTTTTCGAGACCGAAGTAGACAATGCGAGAAGTCCTAGTGACCGAGTGTATGATCGACCGACGCATGCGTTGATGCCTCGCCACCGACAGACGGGGAGTCAGTCGCGAGCCTAGCCCCGTGCCGTAGGACGTGTGGCTGCCACCACGGTACGCCCATCTAGTGCCGAAAATACAGTGGCCACTTTGTTTACTACCGATCACCTAGCACGCTCCGCTAATGGGGAGACCGTAGCGGCACCATCAACACCAACAAACCACCGGTAAGTTTAATTAATTAAGCCTCAATACAGACAAAACACACTTTTGTTAACGCATGTGTACAATAGATGGAAACCGTAGGAAAATCGTTAAAAAGGTTATAAATCGTGTTGCGAAGCGAGCCTCTTTAGACTATGTATTCAGAACACGTGTCTAAAGATGTCTATAGACAGTCTAAATTCTAAGATATATACGAAGTAAAACAGATAAGCGTAAAAACGTGAGTTCTTAAATTGCTGACGTGTTCAATTTTGAATGTAGAACGTAGGTTACGTTGTGTTGGAAACAAAATTTGTAGGTCATGACTAGGCATACCTAGGTATTTAAGGAGATACCTAACAATTTTCTAAATGTTCACGTCAGCCTTAATTACAAATACCTACACGTGTTACCTATTTCACGAGCTGTAATATATTTTCAGTTTAATTGATCAATTTATTAATTTTACAATAAATATTTAAATATATAATTATATTTAAATGTTTCTGTATGTATAGTAACATGAATAGAATACTTTATAGAGTGTAAAGTAACTAAGCAATTTTTGTTTAAACGAGAACCGATTTTTTTATTATTAAAACAATAAAAATATACAAAGAAATTTGACGGTCAAAACCGTACATTAATGTTTATGAAAGTAATTAGATAGCTGTTATCTTCCTTGTCTAGGCTAGGCATATGAAAAATAAATGGGAAAAAAACCTTAAGACACTATTTATATCGAATATACGATATATAACAACATAAAATATATATTTTGTAATATTAACAATAAAATGCTACATTGAAAAATATCATATTTATCACATTTTAAACATTAAAAATAATATTTTAAAGTGACTGGTCACTAAAAAAGTTTAATATATGTTATCGACGATATTTTTGCGAAAATTATTTTTATCTGTAATAAACATAACACCAACTAAAGACAAAGAACCCGAGTTAATTCTTTTTTGTGCTGTAACATTATATTTTTTAAAAGCTTTTGTCTCACAGTTTTGTCTGAGTTTTAAAATTTGGCAGTATTTAAGAAGAAATATACTCTACGAAAAATATTATATAAATATTTTGTAACTAGCGATAGCGATGTTTTAAATTTTTTTTCTATGAAACAACTGAATTATGATTTTTTTTTAAATTCACTTTTTTTTTTACTTTCTTTGCAATGTATCTGTGCTAAAAGTTTACATATTACATGTTTCTTCTGAAAAAAACAAAGATTTTTGCATAACCAAAATTTTATAATTAACTGAATTATCTTTACATGCAAGAATAATCTCAATTTTTTTTTATATCATTGAACTCTTTCAATTTTGGTGTAATATTGCTGTAGGGGTGATCTTAGCTTATTCATAATAGGATTAAATATAACGTTACATATATATATTTTTATAAGCATAGTTAATTATTATGAAACACTCGTTTGTAATACAAAGTTGAATAATCACTATAACAGTTTATCAGATCCATTGAAACTGGAGAATCCATTTTCGTGAATATTTCCATTGTTTTATTATTTACTAGCTGGTGCTCTCGACTTCGTCCGTGTTGAAAATAAAAAAAAAAGCAATATAACGCTAGACCTCGTGTTGCTATAACACTTTGGCCAGGCGTTAGTTTTTTATTATTTATTTATCCCTCGGGAACAGTCCTTTTTTTCTGGATGAAAGGTAGGGTACCTTTCATCCAGAAAAAAAGGACTAATAATAATAATAATAAAATCATAATATTCCTAGTACTTATGCGGCATAAGGCATATTTATAACTAGCTGGTGGCCGCGACTTCGTCCGCGTTGAACGATATGAAAAGTACCCTATGTCCTTTCTGGTGTCCCAGACAACGTGTATGCAAAATTTCATAGTGATCGGTTCAGTAGTTTTTGTGTGAAAGAGTCACAAACATCCATACATCCAAACATACTTTCGCATTTATAATAATTATATATTAGTATAGAATAGATTTATTGATCATATATTTTTCTCAGGCGTTATATTTTTTATTCGATCGGTTGAATAGAGTTAAGGCGTGAAAGAGTAATAAACAATCAAACTAATATTATAAGAAAAAAACACTATAAAACAAAGTTTTGAATAAAAATAATAGTTACGTACGTTCTTATTTTAATAAATAACAAGATAATAAATAAATTTAATAATTAAAAATATACCACCACAACAGAGTATGAAGCTTTATAACCTCAAAATATATGTAAAAACTATTAATAATAATAATAATAATTTTATTTCCCTTTACATACTAAATCTTTACACAATTTTTGCAACTAACCAAACGTTTAATTTGTGAGATTTCCAAGAAATACGAAACGTGATTTTTCCTTTCGCAAGAGAGAATTTCCTTTTCAAATAATTAAATTATCTAATTAACTAGATTTGCTGTGGCCACAGCTTATAGAGATCTTGCTTGCTTTATTTTGAAATAAATTGTAAAGGACTAATTATAAGTTATTTGTATTTATTTATTTATTTATTTACAGGAACATATATATATTTAGTTTATTGGCTATGAAAACACACACTAGGCATGCAAGCCTGTATCTTATATTAATTAAAATTATTAAAAATTCAAATAAAAATTTATAAATTATTAAATATAAACTAAATTAATAATAAGTAGGTATATATAAGTAGGTAAAAGATACAAAAAATTTTGATTATAAATAATACTTAGTATACTCTGTTTCTTCTTACCAAAGACAGTATACAAAGAATATTTAAAATATTTAAATGCTATAGATAATATATGCGCAAGTAAGTTTGTTTATTATGTACATTGTCATGTCTTATTATGTACTCAACGGATCATTATGAAATTTTGAAAATCCAGAAAAAAAATTAAATTCCCCACGACACCTTTGGTCTAGTGGCTAGTAAGTAACCTTAGCTGTTAACCAAACGGTCGCGGGTTCGAATCCCGCTGGGGGCAAATGTTTATATGTTAACATTTTACCTTTGTATCTGAGCCATTGATGTTTTGTATTTATAATATGTATGTATTTACAAAAAAAAAGTAATCTATGTAATATATCAACTGTCTGGTATCCATAATACAAGCATTACTTGCTTACTGTGGAACTAGATGGTGATGTGTGGAATGTGTGAAGATATTTATTTATTTATTTATTATTATTTACTATTTAAAAATAAAAATAATAATTCTACACCCTACTAGAATATGTTAAGAGCAATAAATATTGAATAAATGTTTTAACATCTAAGAGAAAGCGGACGAAGTCGCTTACAAAAGCTAGTGATAGTGATTCACACTTTTATCTTACATTTTTCCCTAACAATTGCGTTGATGTGAAATCTTGCGTCTGAAATTAAAAATTCAGATGAAAACAATAGAAGCTTGAGACAAGCAATTTCTGTTTTCTAAGACGCAAATGTTCTTTTAAAAAAAAGTCTTGTATTTCTAAAACTTTTTTTATATACTCGTATAAAAATTTGTTAATTTTTTCCCTCTTGATTGTTACATTTCGATACAAAAGCCTAAACACTACCAGAGATTCATATATTTTATTTATATGTATATATTTATTACTATCATCTATACTTACTAATATTATAAATGCGAAAGTATGTTTGGATGTATGGATGTTTGTGACTCTTTCACGCAAAAACTACTGAACCGATCACTATGAAATTTTGCATACATCGTCTGGGACACCAGAAAGGACATAGGGTACCTTTCATCCAGAAAAAAGGACTATTCCCTAGGGATAAATTAAAAATAAAACAACTAACGCCTGGCCAAAGTGTTATAGCAACACGAGGTCAAGCGTTATATTGTTTTTTTTTTAAATTTTCAACGCGGACGAAGTCGCGAGCACCAGCTAGTAATACATAATTTGTATTAGAAAATTATTACAGTAGGTATATCGAGGGCCACGAAAGCCTCTTATCACTCGTATCGTATAAATAAGGCCTCTTAAAAACACAGACAAAAATACACACACACACACACTAGTTAGAACAACAAAAACATTTAAAAAAAAATACAGAACATTTTCTTTTTCAATTCATCGTTAAATTTTTTTTACAATATTTACATATGATTATATTATTATGAATTATACATATAATGTAATATACAAAATTTTGTTAAATTATAATATATGATTATATTATATAATGTAATATACAAACCTGTTAATGTAATATTTAATATTCAGTCGTGAGCTACAGTAAGATGTTAATTTAGATTTTGATTTAATTATTTTGTTTGATTGAATTTCTGAAATTAGTGTTCAGTTTTTAATATACTCGTAGTCATAGGTTCTTACATTATTTTTACAAAGTCCACATTGCGAATGGTCATGAATTTGAATATGTATGAAATTATATCTACATTAGACAATCAACAAAATAACATTTTTATGAGTATTTATAAATCGTAAAATTAACGTTATCACCGGTTTAAAACAATAAAAAAAAAAAAACGCCTCTATTTAAATCTTTCTCAGAAAAGATTTTCAATCGAATTATAAATTCAATTGAATGTTGAATGATTGAATGATTCATTGTTGAATGATTCGATTGAATGATTCAATGTTGAATGATTCGATTGAATGATTCAATGTTGAAAATAACGTTGTTATTACCAAAATATTATGTACGTTATAGGTTCTGTTGTAGTAAACAGCTTCCAAACTTTCCAAAGCATATAAATCTGCAGTAATAGATACAGTATCGGTTCCTTTGTCTTCGTTTGATCTCGTATTATCTGGCGAATTGTTTGAATACATCAAAGCGGCGTACAGTTACACTCCTCTAACAATGTGCGTCGTTATTTCCCTTCTAAAACAGATCCATATTGTAAATATCAACGTTTATATCTCCTTACAATAATATACTTAAGTATAAAGTAATAAATTTAAAAAAGAAAAGACGAACTCTTGTAACTATACCTCATTTATACATTGAATCGTATCTTAGCATTTCTGACGGCAAATGCCGTCGTTAAATAACGACAGTAACCATCCTTTTACAGAAGAGTAACATGAAATAACAGCACTCATGCTGATGTGTTTCTATATCTCAAATAATCCCTTTTATGCTACTGAAGTCACCATCGCACTCTGAGCACATATGATGTTACTTGTGCTTATAATTAACGATAGCTATTTTCCATCTAATGGACCGTCAGCCCACCTGCCGAATAATACATTAAAAAAAACATAACATACGTATGGGTGTGATAATAATAAATATAACCAGTGTTTCAGACACATATATATGCATAGGTACGATCACAAAAAGACTGACACAAAAACTACTAAAATTAAAAAAATCTATAGATTTTATATATATATTGTTAATATATATAAATTAATAGGCTCTTAATAGGCTGCTCGATTATAAGCATTGACTTGCTTAAAATAAATATAGAATGTAATAATATAAAAGACAGTCATACATATCAACCGAATAAAATGGTATCTATCCTAAAATATTAAATGCGAAAGTGAGTTTGTTTATTTGTTTTTTAGTCTTTCACGCCTTAACTATTCAATCGATTATCCGGAAAGTTTGCATACACACTGTAAGGGATGTACAGAAAAGCACATAATACCTTTCATGCAGAAAAAAAACTATTCTCAAAAGGATTATTTAAAAAAAATTAACGCCTGATAAAAGTATATAATATAACCAATAAAGTTTAAATAAATGTTTTAACACCAAAATAAAGGGACACGGACGAAGTCGCGGGTAAAACATAGTTAGTGATATCTCTAAAAATATATTTTAAGCTAACACATATTTTAAAATGTATTAAAATTGCATAATCTTTTGAAATAGTAGATTTTTTTTAAATGCTACGAAACTTATTGGTTAAGCGTAGCGCGAAAATTTATTTATGTTAACAAACCTCGTTTTCACAAAACATGTCCGCACAGACCGACAGACACGTGTTATTTGTTTTAGTGATTAAAATTATACAATTGGAATTTGGAATGGAATCCAAGTGCGATATGCATGTATTCGTTATTTTGTAATACACATTCGTTACAATTTTCGTTTTAATGTTGAATTGAGTGTGACAGCTCCTCATTTTAGTTAATAACAATATTTAGTCTCTTTTTATGAAAACCTATTTAATTAAGCATCTGTTCTCAAGCTTTGCACTAAAAACATATTAACAGATGAGGCCAGGTTTTTGAACTATTGGGTTTTGAAACAGGAATTGAATAATTTATCGATATAGTATAATGTACGTCGATCGACTATAATAATAGATACACCAGTCTCATACAAAACAAAACCTAATAAGTGGCATAACGCTTAATCTATTAGATATATCATGCATTATAAGAGAATGTTTTAAAATTTACATACAGTTTTACAAAACGAATGGGTGTTTCATTTGCTGAGGACGTTTTTTTTTATAGCATATTGTGTATCAAGTATTATAGGCGATCGACGGTATAGTACTATTTATAAAGTAAGTTTTTACATCTGATTCGTATATTACTTAGGGCCTCTTTCACCAACTACAAGTAAAGTATTGATTAGTTACATTTAGAAATAATTTTATGTTTTATTAAATTATGCACTCGGTTTACTGCATCCTTCGATAGGCGATTTTTTTTTTATTATTTTCTTTTTAATGTTTGGGACTTTTACCGTACAAACAAAGGTATATCATCTCCTTCATTCCAAGTTATCGGTGACTTTAAATAGCTGTTAGCCTACTTGACACATGGTGAAAGAGGCCCTTAGTATATTAGTGAAATAACTCAAGAAGCAGTGACACTGAACAAGATAGCCATAGCGTGAATTTGATTATAATCATATTTCAAAATAAACTACCATATAGTTATAAAAATGAGAAAATTAGGCCACAAAGAATAATATTTCGACGCTTTGTTAATTTTATAATAGTATTACTAATACTAATATGGGCAACTATTATTATATTATTTGAAAATTTTAAAGTTTGATAAAATATTCAAAATTTCCTACATTTCTCTTGATATAAAAATTCTTAAGTATAATTCCTATATTTATGTAAAAAATATACTTAATATAAACATTTCTTCACTAGCTAGAGTTGAAAAAAAAAGTAATATACAAAAAACAGTAATAAAAAAAGTACACAATACACGGTGAAATCCACAAGAGACATCAATTTTTAGTAGATATACAAAATAAGATTCTAATTGTGTGGAAATAAATTAAAAAAGAAAAGAGAAAGTCCCATTTATTGAAATTCAAATAACAACACCAAATAAGAAAATCTGACACAACTCTTTGACACATTAATTACATAACAACACCGACCACTTTTCTTTACTGCCGAAAACAGCTTTAATACATCCGAATAAAAACTATTTTCGTTTAGCTTAATGATAGATTTAAATTTGTAAGCTTTCATTAGACCACCATAAAGGGATCTGTAAAGTTGTGATAGATATGAGCGTTACTAGACCACTGTTAAATGGTCAATGTTGACCCAGCCATGACCTCCCAAAATAGGTATTTTGCGTGTTTTAGTTAATAGTTCTCTTGCCAAAGGTGACTTTTATGGTATATGTTTTTCACATAATTATTAAGACTTGAAACGTATGTGTTCTAGTGGCGTGTGTTGAACAAAAATAATATTATTTCGCAAATGGCCGCGCGCTGAACACGGTTCGGCATTTTTATGATACAACGAACTTTAAAACTTAATTACCTTTTAACTGTATGGACTGAATTATTTTAAATGTTGAGTTAAAAATAAACAATTCAAATTTAATTTTAACTTTTTTAATTTTATTTAGTACAGCTTAATATAGTTTTTCATGCATTTTTTATAAAAGGTGGCAGACAGGTCGACGGTCAATTGATATTAGGTGGTTAACGTAGCTGATGATGTACCTGATGATAAACCTAATGATGTAAAATGAAATTAGCTAGTAATTAATAATAAGCAGTCACTCTGGATACCTATAACCATAGAGTAAATAGTACTTTACTGGTTAAATACTATTTACTCTATGCTATAACTAAGAACAATACCTACCGTAAAGTCTGTGGAGGAAAAGTTAAAAAAACTTAAGAAGACAGTCTCGGCTGATATCAGATATAGCCTCCTGGACTATTAACAAATAAAAAAAGGTTCAGCAATTAAAAAAAAAAACGGATCTAATGATTATTATGAGATTATTACGTTCGAATTTCGACAAGTGGCCGAACATATGATTTTTTTGACTACGTTTCTAATCTAATACGTATAAAGATTAAAATCCATGTCGCAATATATTAAAGTATATCTCTGATTGAGCTAATTCGCCAATGTGCATAATAACAGCTGAAATTCATCAGTGAAATGCAAATTGGAACATATGTAATTACTCTCAACTCCATCGGGAACAGCGCTTACATATACTCGGTGTTATGTCGCTCGTATGTCGTTACCGTGCACATACTATGTGTCAATATAATACCTATATTTGTCCAAAAAATATATGATATGATAAATTTGTTATTTTATATTCTATTAGTCATTAAATCTCATTTGATGAATCAGTTATTAATGAATTAATCTATACTAATATTTTTAAAGAGAGTTTGTATTTTTGTATGTTTGCAATGAATAAACTCAAAAACTACTGGAACAATTTTGAAAATACTTTCACATATAACATATTAGACTATATTTTATAAAAAAGTTACGCGGGCGAAGTCGCATGCAACAGCCTAGTATTCACTACAATTATTCACTCCACATAAGCAGATTATGTGGGGAAAATTAAAAATATCTTCATCTTCTGTCTTAAAAGAGCAAAGAAAAGAAAGATTTTGGCCTTTTTCTATACAATATTGAATACGCTTTGCGCTTATTGCGGAATTGTTCGCGAAAACTGGAACATTTCTAAATATTATCGCCACATAATGTATTTTTAATTAAACAGTAAGTAATGGATCGTCAGCCTACCTGTCATCCTTCCTCGTTAAAAAAACCTTTTACCATTAAAATACTAGGCATTTGAACTTTAGAATATTTTACCAATAAAGTTGGCCGTTTGGCGGTAATTACAGAACGCATATGGCTTTTTGAATACGAATAGAGCAGCCGTTTGTCGTTTTTTTTTTCAAATATACATAACAGTTTATTTCGTACAAAGAATGTTGCACTTTTTTGTAATTTGTCTATTTTTCTATTTTTGACGTATATTTCAAGGTTTCGATTTATTTTATTTATATACAAAATACCTTGTGTATTTTTTTTTTTAATGTAGTCTCGCTAATAATAATAATTATATTAGTAAAGATAAGATAAGATAAGTAAAAAGATATGCTTAGTAAATACATAAGACTTGGCTCACGAGGTGACCGCCATTTGGGATGTCGATTCGACCATCATCGTCTTATAGCGAACGGTCTTATAGCGAAGAGCCTCGAAAAACACCTCAAAAGGCTCTCACTAGATGGCAGGATCAAGGGACAAATACAGAAGGCGGTACTTCTTGACACTGCACGAATTGTCAGGAGGTTCCTCACTCTGCAGCCCTAATCAATTGAATAATAATAATATTTAATTTTACTCGCTAATTGCTTTCTATAGGTGTAAGAATTTTTAATGTAAGTTCATCTATTAAAAACAAACTTACAAAAATACAAATATTTCACCTTAATTATTAATCGTGTAGATAACACCACGTTTTAATAAATAATAAAATATCTTTTATCAGGTCTCCATATACAATTTTTTTTTAAATGTATACGTTACACAGTTTAATTCGCAATCAAACTGTTGGAAGATGCTTAAAAGTCTTAGTTTTATGTAAAATTAAGTATTAAAGAGAAAAATAGATGTTGCTATGTACATAGTTTTATTGATATTCCACTTAGATGCAATACATCAAATTATATATTATTTTAATGTTTAAAATAAGAAAATATAAAAAGAGTATATTTACAAAAAAGGTTAACTATCAATTAGTATTTACAACACGCCCTCTTAATTGAGGTTAACCAAAAATGAACAAACAAAAAAAATATAAAACGAATATTTACATTAAACTATTTAACTAAACCCATACTGGCCATACATCGCTTATGTGTGATTGGCCCTAGAGGCTTCGTTAAAACATCTGCAGGCATATCACTGCTTTTTAAATATTCTATTCTAATCAAATTATCGGCTACTTTTTCCCTAATAAAATGAAACCTAGTATCTATATGCTTCGTCCTATTGTGGTGCACAGGATTGTTAGCTAAATTGATGGCGCTCTGACTGTCTGATAATAATTCAACACAAGAAGGTTTACATACAGTTACTTCCGAAATGAATCTGCGTAAGTAGCATGCTTCCTTAGCAGCAGACGTAAGTGCCATGTATTCAGCCTCTGTAGACGATAGCGCTACTGTAGGTTGCTTTTTCGATTCCCAAGATATTGGTGCCCCAGCTAAGTTGAAAATATAGCCGGTATAAGACTTCCTATCCAGAGAACAATTAGCCCAGTCAGCGTCCGAAAAACCTTTTAATGGTTGTCCGGTTTTCCTGTAACATAAGGTATATTCAAGTGTACCTTTCAGATATTGCAAAACTCTTTTTGCAGCACACCAATGTTCCTTTCCGTAACAGGTATTAAATTGACTCAGGTAGCTTGTTGCATATGCTATATCAGGACGTGAGTTCACGGCTAGATACATTAAGCATCCTATTAAATTCTGATAAGGATATGAAGTCGACTCACCATTTATATTGCGCTCTAATTTTTTCTGAGCTAAAGGACAGCTGACGGTTTTACAATCTTGCATATTAAATCTTTTTAATAGGGATATAATATAATGCGATTGATTCACTTTGGTATAATTATCATTGCTTTCTATTTGCAAACCTAAATAATATTTTAATTTTCCTAAATCTTTTAATCCGAAAAATTTTGATAATTCATTTTTGACAATTTCAAAAGTTACGTCAGATTGGTAGTAAACTATTATGTCATCTACATAGATACCTAATATGACAAGTTCATTACCAAAAAGTTTTGTAAATACACAAGGTTCTGAAGGTATTCCATTAAAACCTATTTTCGATAAAATTTCATTAAGCTTTTTATTCCAAGCGCGAGGTGCTTGTTTTAAGCCATAAAGTGATTTATGTAGCAGACATACTTTATCTTCTTGACCTTCTACCGCAAAGCCAAGAGGCTGCTCCATAAATACTTCCTCTTCTAAATTTCCATGTAGAAAAGCTGTATCAATATCCATATGTCTCATTTTTAGACCCATTTCCGTAGCTAATGCGAATAACGTTCACAATGACGAATGACGGATGACAGGTGCGAAAGTTTCATTGAAATCCACACCTTTTGTTTGATTAAAACCTTTCACAACGAGTCTAGCCTTATATTTAATGATATTTCCGTGAGCATCCTTTTTTATTTTATACACCCACTTGCATGGAATAACTTTTTTATTTCTTGGTCTATCGACCATCTCCCAAGTTTGAAGTTTCTTCAGCGATTTATACTCGTCAGCCATTGCTAACTGCCATTTATCAGCATCTTCCGCTTGAATAGCTTCAACATAAGTAGTTGGCTCATTCGACTCGATAACCTGATACGTTAGAAATTCTGGCTGTTTCCTACTTCGCAAAGGGTACCTTCTTTCAATGATTTCAGGTTCTCTTTCTTCTTCTACTGAGTTTATATCCATATTTACAGAACTTGTAGGTTCATTTTGCTCAACAGTAGGACTAGACTGTTCAACAGTACTATCAAGACAATCGTAATACTGAGGTCCATCGTTATCAATCTCATCATCAAATAATAAAGATTGCTTTGTCAAACTATGAGATTTATCATTATCAATCTCATCTTCAAGTAATAAAGGTTGCCCCATCGAACTATGAGATTGTTTCTCTCGCTTTAAGTTAGTAAAAACATTTTCAAAGAAAGTCACGTCTCTCGAATATATAATTCTCCTAGGTTTGACTGGATCTCTAAAAATGTAAGTGTTGGGATTTTCGGAGTATCCAACAAATATTGCTTCCTCTGCTTTTAAATCCAATTTCGTTCTCTGATGTGCAGGTATATGAACAAGGGCTCTACACCCAAATACTCTTAAATGACTTAAGTCACTTTTTCGACCAAACCACCTGTCATAAGGTATTTCACCATTTAAGGCTCTATGAGGTGACCTGTTCTTTAAATATACCGCTGCTTTAAATGCATCTTCCCAATATACTTTAGGCAGAGAACTTTCAGCTATCATCGACCTAGCCTTTTCGGTTATTGACCGAATGGTACGTTCCGCCACACCATTTTGTTGCGGACTGTATGGTGTCGATGTTTGGTGCAGGATTCCTTTAGAGGACAGATAATCACTAAACTCATTATTTACAAATTCCTTCCCACCATCGGTTCTAATTGCTTTTATTTGAGAACCTAATTGTTTTTCCACTAGTACTTGAAATAAACGAAATTTCTTAATAACATCACTTTTAGAAGAAATAAAATAAATAAATATTTTTCGGGTATAGTCATCTACAAGAAATAAAGCATACCTGTTTCCTTGAAAAGATGTTGTGCTCATAGGACCACAAAGATCACTGTGAATCAATTCCAAAGGCGAGGTAGCCTTATTATATGCTACCTTCTTAAAATGTTTTCTAGCCTGTTTTCCTTGTACACAAGCAATGCAATTATTTTTATCAAAATCCGTATAATCTACACCTACTTCATGCCTTTTTAATTTATTCATCCCTATGCGACATAAGTGCCCTAACCGTTTATGCCACAGTTGATTATTAGTCAGACAGTCAGTTTGCACATCATACGCTGCATCATTATGCTTAGTCACATTCGTGGGGACGTTAGTGGTACAGTCTAAAGTATACAGTCCACCACAGGGCGAAGCATGTAGTACGGATTCACCTGTAAGACAAAAAGTATTGTTTTTATAAAAATTACAACCATTTTTATCAAAAACACATACAAAACCATTTTTTATTGCTTTCTGTACAGATAATAAGTTAGCTTTTAAATCTGGTACAAGAACAACATCACGTATTGAATTGACTAATTTATTGGGTGTGTTAATGGATATATTTCCTAATCCACAGCATTCTAACTGCTCACCATTTGCTACAGTTACCTTTCCATTATCAAGAGTGGTAATGTTTTGAAACCAATCTCTCCTAGAAGACATATGTTTTGTAGCACCAGAATCTACATACCAAATATCCTTTGATGGACAACCCGAAGTATTAAGTGCAACAAACGATGTATTTTCTTCATTTTTGCTTGTAGAAGATGTCAACGTTTTATTTACATACTTAACTTTATTCTTCTTAAACCTCTCGGGGCAGTCTGGTCTTTTATGTCCGGGTACATTACAATCATAACACACGATTGCTTTCTTCTTCTTAGGTTTTGATTTCACTACTTTTAAGACTGTATCAGTTGGTGTATCTGTTATGGTTTTTGACAGTTCATTCAATAATTTAGTTTTTACTAAATCAGTTGTAACGGCAATGTTTGAATTTTCAAGTGCCATAATTAAGGGTTCATATTGTTTAGTGAGACCTCCAAGTAGAATGGCAGCAATAGAGGAATCTTCGATAACTTTATCAATGTCGGCTAAATCTTGAGCCGTTGACAATACAGCATTAATGTATTCCTCAATGTTATCGAAATTTGAAAGACTCATTCTATATAATTTTCTTTCTAATGCAAGTCTCCGTCCTAAACCCTTATCTTCAAAAGCCTTTTGCAATAACGTTCAAGCTTCTGCAGCAGTTTTGGCACACCGTACATGGGTGATGGCTGCACCATCAAGCGTGAGACATATTTTAGCTAACGCTTTCCTATCATTTCGTACCTTAATAGATGCCGGGGTGGTGTCATCTTGTGGATAACCTTTTACTGCTCCCCATAAATCCTCATGTAAAAGATAATGATACATCTTAAATTTCCATGTGGAATATCCATCTCTGTTTGTTAGAGTAAAGGTAGGTATAGATGAAGAGTTCTTATACTTATTTACTTCACCACTTCCTTGTTCTAACATGTTTTTCTATGACTTTTACTATTTCACCAGAAAAAACGTAACAACACTTTTTTCTTTATTTTTTACATTAAAACTTTACTTCTATCAGAGCTTCGTGCTGATAACGTGTTGGAAGATGCTTAAAAGTCTTAGTTTTATGTAAAATTAAGTATTAAAGAGAAAAATAGATGTTGCTATGTACATAGTTTTATTGATATTCCACTTAGATGCAATACATCAAATTATATATTATTTTAATGTTTAAAATAAGAAAATATAAAAAGAGTATATTTACAAAAAAGGTTAACTATCAATTAGTATTTACAACACAAACTGTGCTAAAATTTATTCCATAAGCTAAATTAATATGTGCCAAAACTAGCAAAAAAGTTTACGTAAAAAGCTCCTTAGCCATTCATCGCCCTACAGTGTACGGAGTCTTGTGTTCGTGTTTTGAGTGTTGCTTTCGGCTTTTCGCATTTCGCGTAATGGGAACGGCCACGCTAATGTGATTGAGTGTATTTTTTTTTAGTTCTTTTACTCCATTTTAAAATGAGAGAAAACGCTGGCTATTGAGGTTAGGCCGTCAGGTTTTTTGTAACATTTATACTAGCGAGCGCCTACCGCAAATCTCTCTTGTTATTTTTTTTTAAATAATTCAATTACTTTGGAATATGGTCTCAACAAATTTAGTAATACCTCTCGGCATGACCTCCCAAACTCTTCTCCGGTCGACCTATTTGGGAAGGTTTATTTTTGGAGAAGTGAGCTTTTTAAAGCTTAGAAATATTCGATCACACATATATATATATATAGGTAGATCGGCCTGCGAATCCAGTGATATATTTTTATAAGATGGATTCGCATAACTTAGTTTCGATGGATACTGGATAGATATTGGTTTTGGGACGTGGTCACTGTGATAGCTGAACCGATTTTTTAAATAGTAATTTTAATTTATTTGCAATGACCATGGGTAAATGTTTACCAAAGATGACACTAAGTTCCTTTACCGATAAGTATATATTCGGTGTGCAAATTTTGACATTTTGAAATTTGAAATTTTCAGTCTTGAATATAGAAAAGTCTTAAATTTTTGACTGATTGACTGATTGTTTATAATAAATATCGAATTTCAAAGTTCAAGTGAATAGGCATCATCTGGGTGAGCTCGCTCCATCATAAGCCAAGAGCAAACCCATCTCTAATAAAAAAAAACTGACTTTTAATTAAATCTTAAGTCATGCTTTGTTTCTCTCTGTATTGTTCACTTATTGTTTCAATAACTTACAATTTCTTTCTATTATTAAGTTTTTTTTAATTAATAATGATAAAATGTAATAGCTGCAGGTACTTGGTATCTGTAACTTATAGCAGTTATAGCGTGTTTAGGTTCAATAGAATAATGGGGGTTAGTTTATAATTTTTATCTATAGATTATAATACTAAGATTGATTCTATAGTGGATAAATAAAACATAAATGAAACAATTCAATGGGGCCACACCTTTACCCGCAGCCTTCTAGCCACGTCCGACCAAGGTCTTTGAAAGTACATTAGGTAAAAGTTTGATAAACGATGTGATGAGTGTGTGATAATATCTGTAATATTATCACAGATATAAGTATACACTTGTAACAAGTTTAACTTGGACTTATCTATTCGGATTGAATTTTTGTTGATAAGTTCTCAACACTTCTTATCTACAATTCCTTCTATATCTATACATTAGTATTTATTTTAATTGAATTCAATATGAATAATCATTTAATATGAATCTTGTGATAATAATCTGTAAAAGCTGAAATAAAATATCCAATTTGTTTTCTTTACTTACATGGTCTGTAAACTAATACGCAGGTCATCCTTAACGTAAATAAATAAATTGTCATTAATATAATATATTACAAAACAAAGGCCCCGCCGTGTCTGTCTGTCTGTCTGTATGTTCAAAATTATCTCAAAAAATATTGAACGGATTTTCATGCGATTTTCACTAATGGAAAGAGCATTAAACGAGAAAAGTTTTTATATATAATTTGCAGAAAAAAATGTTCTGCAAATATTAAGTTAATGTATAGTTTACTATAAAATTCTTTAAAGTCACAATAGGCAATAGGCTAATTTAGGACCCGGCAATGCCTTTATATTACTAGGTAGTTTATTGTATGCTTTAATTGTCATAACATAAAATATTCTATTAAATTCTAGTCTTATATTTTGGTGTTTACAATAAATTATATAAATTTTGTACCCTATTTCGCTCTATTTGAATACCTATGTGAAAAAGGTACAAACAAAGGGTATATCGATTGCAAAATAAAACAATAGCTTAGAGTTTCCTTTCGCAAGAGACCCGTGTTATTGAAAAGTAGAGATTTCCGCCCAAATCCTGTATTTTTCCGGCTCCCGTCGGCGGAAGGCGCTGTGAAGTGCTTTCAGCAAATATACATATCTGTGAAATGGCTTTTTGTTCTGTTTTTCTTTTAAAATTGTAAATTTTTTTTTTTTTTTAATATGTGGTTAAAATGTTCAGAAAGTGGCATAAATATTTTAAAAAGGAATTTTTAAACATTTTTTGGTTTTAATTAATTTAAAAAAAAAAAAAAAATTAATCTACATAAATAATACAATTTCCTTTCTAAAATTTATCTTTTCATTAAAAATAAATAAATAAACATGTTATACAACACAATAAACTGATCACACATTTGTATTCAAATACAATTTCAATTTTCATATTAGAGATTGGAAGCTACCTTTACAATATACATATAATACGTAAATACTTAGACCATACAATAACGGTTTGTGCGAAAATAATTTCCTTGTTACATTACAATGTAAACAAACAAAAAATATTTAACAAAAGAAGGTGAAAATGTGCTATGTTCCCCTTGCGACCGCCCGAATCCACCCACTTTTACGATCCAAGTCGTAAAATGGGCGGGCGGCGACGAAATTCTATTTTTGAAGTTTATATAACTTGAAAGTAGAGGCCGCGTAGTCGCGTCTCATATTTGAATCTGGAATCTCTTTGTTTAGGAGGTCGTTAAGTTAAATTAAGTGTAGTTATATTCTGTACATACGAACTAGAAAGAAATCTGCCTCCAAAAATTTCAATAGACGCACTTGGCCATTGTCCAAGTACATTTATCGAAGGAGGGAAATTGTTGAAAAAAATAAATTTAAAAAAAATAATTAAGTGTTTTTTAAGAAGTTTCTTCGCAGGTATGTTATATTTTAAAAGTTTTTTTTTGTTTTATAGGCTTTATTGAAGACAACATTTATTGAAGGAGGGAAATTTTTGAAAAAAAAAATAAAAAATAAAATTGAAGTGTTTTTTAGAAAGTTTCTTCGCAATTATGTTATATTTTAAAAGTTTTTTTTTTTTTGGTTTTCAAGGCTTTCAGTTAACAGAATGTGCCTCAAAATATTCTATTTTATTAAATAAATTTGAAATGTTCAAAGTTGTTAAAATATTTGTTAACTTATCATTAAACATTAGCTATAAAGAGTTTTACAGCTATAAAGAGTCAGATTTTGCATACACCTGTAACCACATAAGATTTAGTTATCCGTCAGCTATATTGCAATAACTTTTTTTAATGCGACCATCGGAATTTTGCTCCAGGGTTTATTAGTACGGTTCAAATCGGAACAATGCTATTATGATAGACACGTTGTTTAGTCATGTTTGTATAATGGATTACTAAAATGTGATGGATGTTTTTGTACGCCACGCTGCCACATTTTCGCGTTAGAATTAAATATTTGCATGAACTGTCAAAGGTCGAATGGAGGCCTTCAATACGTGTAATGTGAAAACTTGATTAGAATTATAGAGTAAGATATTAAGGACCGTGAAATTATACAGCATTTTGAGACCGAAATATTTAAGTACTAATAAAACTAGAGTTTACGATTAGTTTGTGTTGCCAAGTGATGAGTTAAGGACATAGAGACTTACTGTTGACCTGTCAAGCTTGCTTAAAGTTGAGCAGTATGCCATGGAAATAATTAGTTAAAGTTTGAGATTTTTTTACAAGACCAAATCTAGAACTAGGAAATCACTGAAAAAAAAACTAATGACAGAAAGTCATAATATCTTAAATCCAGATGGAGTTTTTGGCTCTTTCTCATTGAAATCAAATGTAGCTAGCTACACTGGTCATATAATCATCATCCTTGGATAATTTTGTACGAGTAATTTACAGACCGAAGTATTTTTCACTGAAAATATTTTAATAAAGAAGTGAAATCTCTCTACTATATAAAAAATGGCATATAAAAAAACATGCGCCATATAATAATATTAATACAAAAGTCAATGTTTTCAATTTTATTATCATCCGTTATACAATAGTCATCTCCGGGGTATTAAAATATTGCACGTGAATTTGAAAGAAAAATTAATAAAAAAGTAGCCAGTCGGTGTTGTGCACGAATATATTTAAAAATCCGCATGTGTACGAAGAAATAACAGGGTTGCCAGGAAAGAACATTTAGCTCGGCCATTTACGAAATAAAAAGCACTTTTATAACACGGCAGAACGAAACAAACGGCGCGTGGATACGTCATATACAATCTTTTCATTACTGAACACTGAAGAGGTATGGGTCTTGTACATTTTAAAATTTTGTATAAAACTAGCGATTCACCCCCAACTTCGTTGAGATGTAATTTCCGGGTGAATGTTCACAATTCCAAATATTAAAAAAAAACTTATTATAAATTATTATAATAATTTATAATAAGTTTTTTTTTTTTTAATTTGGCGAGCCTTTAAATTAAGAAAAAAATTTGGCGAGCCCTTTGGTTGAGTGCTTAAGGTGTTCAACCAAAGTTTAACGCTCTGTCTCAGGGGTCTCGGGTTCGATTTCTGGCAGGGCCAACTTTTGGCTTTTTGGATTTGGAAAAGTAGATTTGGATTGGAATCTTCTTTCCAAATCCAAGGATTGGAAGATTTGGAAAAGGCACACTGTGTTTCGCAATCATTTGGGAAGCCCGTCTGGCGGCTGTAACCACCCACTAACAGAAGACCAACGTGAAAAAACCACATGTGTGAAATAACACATGCAGCATGCAGGCGTTGCTTGTGTTATAGGCGACGGTAGCCACCTACCATCAAGTGGACGTCCAGCTCGTCTCAAGACCTTAAGAACTTAAGAAAAAAACATATTATTTGACAAAATTATCTCTGACTGAGTTAAGAAAGGAAACACATTCATTAAAAATATTTTATTACTTTCAATAAAAAAAAAAGTTAAAAAACAAGTTAAAAAAAAAGCAATACATAAAAACCTTGTAACCCTCTGTAGTATGTTAGTTACCTTATGTAAGTATGTCTTTGAGATGGCGCAAACAAAAATTTTATTCATATCGTGAACGTTGCTTGACCAGCATGACCATGACCTGCCAAATATATTTGAATAACTCTAATTACAGTCTTTTACACTTGAGGAGTTGATTTTTTTTTTAATTTTGACTATCAATAGAATCTTTTTTCTTTTTATTGATACTAGCATATTTTATTATTACCTAATTTTGATTAATTAATTTAGTTAGGGTGTAATAATAAAATATTAGCATATTTTAGTAATAATAAAATACTAGCATATTTTATTACGTAATTTTCATTAATTATGTTATTTAGGGTGTAATAATAAAATACTAGCATATTTTAGTAATAATAAAATACTAGCATATTTTATTATTTCGTAATTTTGATTAATTAATTTATTTAGGGTGTAATAATAAAATACTAGCATATTTTAGTAATAGTAAAATACTAGCATATTTTATTATTTCGTAATTTTGATGAATTAATTAATTTAGGGTGTAATAATAAAATACTAGCATATTTTAGTAATAGTAAAATACTAGCATATTTTATTATTTCGTAATTTTGAATAATTAATTTATTTAGGATGTAATAATAAAATACTAGCATATTTTAGTAATAATAAAATACTAGCATATTTTATTATTTCGTAATTTTGATTAATTAATGTTGTCTAGTATAATATTGCGACACATAGCAACAGTTTGCTTAGCAAATTGACAATATAACCCCAACATCGCTTTTTCAAGTTATAACAGAGTTCATCCGCACACGGTCCGGATGGGTAATAACTTTATCCCAGGACGCGCCAACTTTGAAACAATTTCTCATCTGATGTGTTTTCGTCTTACCACAATATGGGAACAAACTCTTGCACAATCAATAGTGTATCTAAATAGCCGCAAATGAACCTTCGGCCTGCATGCCACCAAAACAGGATCAATTTAAAACGATAGTATCAAAAAATAACTCGCATACTAAATATTTAATTAAAAATACAGAACACATCACTTAACGTAGACTAATATCAAGAATTTCGCATCAAAATTCTTAATTAATAAACGTTTTAATAACGAAGATGAGGATAATTAATCTGAACAGCATCTGCCGCTTGGTTTGCGGCTTGTATGCATATTAAAAGGCTCCATGTATATTGACAGTTACAAGAGCAATTTTACTAAAATTAATTTCAGTAAAACCTTGTTTACATTTGAACAATTTTGAGAATTAATTTGAAGTTTAACAACTATATTAATTTTGTGAATGACTCAGTCACACTAAGTTAACTATACATTCAAAATTAATTGGCAAAGAAGCAATTAAATTAGAATCCTTGGTATTAAAGTTGTTAACGTGAATCAATACGTGTAAACCTCAGACCACATAAGACAGAATTTTGCAGACAACATACTGAAGTCGGTTTTATAAACAAAGGTAAGTTATTCAGGCAGTTTACTGTATTGAGATTTTGTGTTCCAAGGTATAACTTAAATTTTTGTTTATTTTTATTGAAAATATTGATTTCCAAGTTTATTTACGTGTGAAATGTAGGACTGGACATAAGCAGCCTATATATCTAGTAACAGCTTGTGTACTGTTCTATATCCGTATTAATATTATTAATGCGAAAGCATGTATGGATGTATGGATGTTTGTGACTCTTTCACGCAAAAACTATTGAACCAATCACCATGAAATTTTGCATACACGTTGTCTGTGACACCAGAAAGGATATGGGGTACCTTTCATCGTTCAATGCAAACGAAGTCGCGGGCACCAGCTAGTATTCTATAAGGGATGATAAGGGGTTAAGAAGGAATAAGGAAATTGAATAACTCACATTACTTACCGTTCAATGTGGTATTTTGTAAATGAGTGGTTACTACCATCATCATCATCCAGTCGGGCTGTTTAATTTATGATTGCGAAGGGGAATGATCATAAAAAAAATCTGTATTATATTTTACGGTACATTTCATTATACAAAAACTTTTCTTATTCATTTCATTTCATTATACAAAAACGCAGAAGCCCTGAAAAAACATATAAATGAGTGAGCGATTAATTATACTTTGTTAAAAAAGTTGAGGTAAAAGCACAATGCGTATTTAATGTTTATTTAGGCGGAACTCAAACTCGTTGTTAAAGATTAACAAAAACGTTATATGTATTTTTTTAATTACTCGTAAACGTATAATTAGCGGCGTGTAAACCGGAAATGGTTTCGTTTCTAATTAAAAAACAGGTGTATCTGAGATTTATTTTATGTTAAGGTCGACAGACAGGCTGACGGTCGGTTGACTTGATGGTAGGTGGCTACTGTCGCCTAAAACACAAACGCCACAGTTACAAGTGCGCTGCCTACTTTATTAGGATTAAGGATAAGGGATTGGGAAGTGATAGGGAAATAGGCTCTGGCATCCCTTAATCTCTCTCCGAGCATACATACTGTTATTCCATGGTGGTCTTCTGCAAGGGGGCTGGCCCAGACCTTAATAAATTATAGTTAAGAACTATCCCGACTATGTCAGCTTTCAAACAAAAGAACCGAATCAACATCGATCCATCCGTTTGGAAGCTACGGATCCACAGACATACACACAGATACACACATCAAACTTTTAACACCCCGTCAGGAGTTAAAGCCATCGATAGAAGAAGAGAAAATAGTTTAATTTTCTGTAATACTCACGGGTACTCCGTAGCACTATTCGTAGCCCTTCGTAGCACTTTGTAGCACTTCGTATCACTTGTAGAAAATGTAGCGTGTCAAATTATATTGAGTAGGTGTAGTTTGCTAACAACAATTAGGTGCGTTTTTAACAAACAACATTAAATAATTTTAAATTGGCGCTCTCTTAAAATAGGGAATGCATATTGTAAACTTTAATAGAACTGTACTCCCTGTAAGCTTACCGGAAAAATTCGCTGGGAGCTTACCAGTAAAAACGCCACTAGAACTAAATCAATAAAGCTACTCACGATCTACTAGTAGGATAAAGATACTACGCGTGAGTGAAATGCCTAAGTTGTAAGTCTGCCTAACTTTGAAAGTGGGTTATAGAGCTTTTTATATGTTTTCTAAAAATGTTGATTAAAGAATCAAAGTATTTCTCTAAACAGAAATGCTATAAAGAAAAATATTCCACGTAAATTCAGCAAGATACGGAAGTTGGTAATAAATTAATTTTACAAGAGTGCGTTTGGCGCTGTCCCATTTAAACTTCTCCAACTTAATAATTAACAGTCGTTTTAAAAAGAGGCCGTTTTGGAAAGTTTTGCTAAAAAACTCTGTTTATACCTTTGAATCCTGTTAAGTTTCAACCATTAATCTGCCCGAAGCACACCTGTTCGCAATCTCGGTGATCCTGCCCGGAGATTCGCCTTCAGTTATCGTGGGATTTAGAAGAATTCTCTCCAAATTCGCGGCAAATTCTACCGGTTACGATAAGCGTGAAAAAGTTTTCACCCGGGTCGTATCATTATTCATATATATATTTCGTAATTCTAAAGTATTTATGTTTGACTGTTTATTCAAACTTTGTTGCTCATATATTTCATGTATTTCTCAGCATCAACATTTACATGATGATGAAGTCTTTGATGATGAGACCGCATATTTATTGAAGGTCTTTTAGTACTAAAGTACTAAGTTTAAAAATAATAATGAATAATTTAATATAAGTTTATATTTACAATGCCAACTTGTTCTTTGGTAAAATGGTGAGGAGTCATTAAACAACTATCCAAGTAACAAAACAAGTAAAGATGAGGAGGCTCAAGAAATAAAGCCCTAAAAGTATGGCCATGAAAAAAGCGTTCAACGTCTGGAGGTCTCCCGCCATATTTGATTTAGTATTCTAATAAATCTCCCCTTACGCCTGTAGGCGTTGCTTGCAATTTTTTTCATTGCCATTTATTTGATATTAAGGTTGAAAACGAATGATAGCTGCGGCTAGGATTTCAAGGTTATGTAATATTACATATCGGGTTTGTGAGTTACAAATTATTTCATTTTGACACATATTTTTAAGATTTTATCAATATTAACTGAAAGGAATAAATTTGGCTTAATCGTTAATATAAAAACAAGATTGAGTTAATTCAAGCAATATCAATTTTGAAAATAAATAATGTCAAAAAGTAAATAAAATGTCTGTACAGCTGAATCACGTGTCTACCAAACTGCGAAAATGTATATTTTAATTAACACTTAATATAAATTTAAGTTTACACAAAGTTAAAAGTAGGTTAAACATTAATATATTTTAATTGACAGAGCTGCTCGTTTTTGTTAGTATAGTAGGTACTTTTGTTTTAAATATGTATAAGCTATTTGGATATGTATAAGCTTGTGTAAATAAAACACTGAGGGTTTTCGATTTCTCGAGTTCTTCGAGAAATTGAAATTCTTTGTCGTAATATTGTGACGTATAACAAGTGTGTTCATTTTTTAATTTTTACGCACTCTCTTTAACGCGCTCTCTTTAAATGATTTATTTCAATAATACAAATTTAGTGGCCCCACTAATAAAACTAGGCCAGGTGTCGTAAACCTTTAGAAACGGATGTTTTACTGTCGTCTCCTTAATTATTTACGTGTTGGTTTCAGCAAAAGCGTTACAATTTACCCTCTGACTAAACTCTATATTATCTTAACACTGTCTTATCTTATCTTATCTCTTTTCTTAACACTGTTAATATTTTGTTGAAATGATATCATAATCTATATACGGGTATATAAAATTCTCGTGTCACAGTGTTTGTAACAAAACTCTCACGAGTTTGACCGATTTTTATGAAATTTTTTCTGTATATTCGGTAGGTCTGAGAATAGGTCGTAAACTATTTTGTCATACCCCTAATTTTTTGTAAAATGGAGGTTACTGCCGCCATACATACAGCCTATTTTATGAGTACACATTTAATTATGCAACACATAACTAAATATTATGACAACGCATTTAGTTCAATAGATTATTTCATTACAGATAGGTTTAAAAACGACAATTTATTAAATTGAAACAATTTGTTGTTGAAGTCAACACACGTAACACGTACAATGTACCGTCAGCATAAACAGTACGAACACAATGTCGAGTAACGGATGCATTCTGCTTATAGTGGCAAAAGTGAGCGCGGTGCTATCTCTTTATCAAGATGGGGCGCGCGTCATCCGCCATTTTGTCGAAGACATTTTCTATTTATATTGTTTGGCTGCAAGAGTTGTCATGTTGACTGTACATCGGAAATAGATTTATGCTCCGGAAATATGAAGCGGTGTTGTGAATTCGCGGTGTGCTTTATACATTGTATTTATATGTTCTAACGATTTGTAATATTGTAATTATTATGAGAAAACAAGTTTTTTATATACGTTTATTCGTTACCGCCTCAACTGTTAGAGTATGTGATATGTATGGTCAACATGTTAAAGCGTTTTTTCACTTAATAAAAGTCAAGTTAGACCTAAATTTAGACCCTTTTAACGAGTTCATTGGTCGAATAGATAAGGTGTTTGCTGAATGAGTTTTTGATGTTCTGGGATGATTTTTATGTCAGCCTCATTGCCGTCATTTATATATAAAAACAACTAATGAATTAATAAAATTAACTAAATTTACTTCAAAGGTATTATGCCCATTTAATCTAAAACAGTGGTTTATTGTGTTCTTAGCAGCGTAATTTTTTTAAATATAAAGGCAATCAGACAGACTGACGGTTCACTGTTTTCCAAATCCAAACTATAACTATAAAAACTATAAAAAAGAAACTATAAAAAAAATATCTTATATAAAATTTTGAGATAAACTACGCTGATACATGTAGTTTTAAAAATAGCACACTTTCGTGCCTAAGCGAGATTCGCAAATGGAATAACAATTTTTGTAACCATTTAAATAGTATGTGAGTCGGCGTTTGCCAAGTTATTAAAAAAAAAAGAGTCACCGCTGTCCGGCAGTTAATAAAATGTGTGCCAGTGAAAACTGAATTTGGAACTAACGTGTGCTCGAATTGTAATTAACTCTCGCAGGGTTAATTTCAAATATCCTTTGCACGGGCCTATTCTAGGTTTAAATTAGCCGATTTGAAGGGCTTTTTAAAGCCAGTATCATTATTGGTATATTGTCATCGATTTGCTACCTATTTTTTTTTCTCATAGTGCCTTTTTAGTCGTGAAAGTTACTCGTCAACTCTCTGAACTTGTCTCTGTCAAGAGCCAACTGTGAAACAGTGTGAAGTCTGTTTTGCATTCGAAAATTGCATTAATTTCTTAGGATTCTCAATATTATCTGGGTTTAGTTTATGACTTCCTAGATTGTGTATGTTTCCAATGTAAGTTCCTTCTAAAAGCTAAAAACTTGATTCGCGTTTATTTCAAATTTTTTTTTATTTGCTCGGGTATTAAGGGTAGTTATGCGAGAAACCCTATAAACATACTTGAGAATTGTTGAATATATTTCAAGTACATATTTTATTTATTTATTTTCGAATTTTATATAACTTTCTAGTTATGCTAATTTCTATTTCCATTAGTTAATGTTTTTCTATTTCCATTAGGTTATTTCCATGGCTATTTCTATAGCCATTAGTTAATGTTGACCACCATACTGTATCGTGGGAGTTAACAATGAGTAAATAAACACAATTATTGTGTTTATGGACACTATCCTACCTTAAAGCAATACAACCTAGTAATATATAGGTAACATATACATAGTAATATAATAAGAATTTTTAAAATTTTATTGCTAGTAAAATGATTGTAGTTTAAAAGCGCTAACTAACTATAGTTATGAAGAAATATTTTAAAAAAAGCAAGAATTCATTAGCTTTATAATTAATATAGAATAACAGCTCGTTTAGGGTACATATCTAAATATGGATTATGTAGACTTTGGGCTAAAACTAAAATTACATATCGAATTAAAGCCATATTCACGTAAATCATGGTGACATTTTATGGTCGTAATATACCATAAATATGTCGTTGTTATACCTTTGTTTGCACATAACTAATTTACGAGACGCGTGTCTCAGGGGAAGCGGGTGAGGGCGCGTTTTGTTAACGGCTTGTGTTTGCTTTTTAGGTCGTGCAAGGCGCTTTCAAATTATAATGTTAGAAGACTATTTTAACTAATGACTACGAGTACTAGAATGGAGATACAGCAAAAGTCCTGAAAGCCTTCGGAGATGTTTGAAATAGGAGTGGGTGGTTATAAGAAGGTCAAACTAATTATCGCATTTCAAATATTTGAAACGTTTGCTTGTCTACCAACATTTTATATAAAAATATAAAAAATAATTTTAGTTGTTGTGTAAGTTCGATAATTTTGGACATTTCCATCATTTTATCAAGTTCTAAAATCTGTACTAATATTATAAATGCGAAAGTATGTTTTGATGTATGGATGTTTGTAACTCTTTCACGCAAAAACTAGTGAACCAATAACCATGAAATCTTGCATACACGTTGTCTGGGACACCAGAAACGACATAAGGTACCTTTCATCTTTCATCGCGGAGAAGTCGCGGGCACAAGCTAGTATAATAAATTATAAATTAGTGACGTAAGGTTACTGAGAGAAAATTGGAAATTATTTATCGACAGAAACGTCTCTACATTGTTCGAGAAATGACACTTCTATTGTATATAAACGCAAGAGTATATTAAGTATGAAAAAGTAAGTTATATTATGTGTACTTAAGCATTAAGCAGGAACGTAATGTGTGAAACATATCCCTAGTTAGGTAGTCAGCCGTCATCAAGTATTCTTTGTGAATGCGTTTCGAGATTGAAACAGCCTACAGAATAGTTTGTGATTGCCTTTTTCTATTTTTAACTTCTTTTTAAAGGCTGCCTCGTTTCCACGATAGAGCGGGGAGCGACGTTTCGTATAAAAGAGACTGTCGACTAGCTTTGTGACCGTGTCTTCGTCGGTTGGAAAAAAGAGATTAAAAAGGGAATAAATAATATATTTAATTGTGTAAAGACACAATTAAATATATTATTAAATTCATCACTCAGTAATATGTCTAATAGATCACACAAAAATAATCTTATTGTATAAAGTGTCTTATAGGCTAACTGAACTTATAGGCTTCTCTTTTGAGCTGGAGCAAAAATTTTTTGTTTTTTTTTTTATAAAAGATGGGTTTGCACTTGACCAACAACCAACTGTGTAGCAAGGATGAGGCCTAAGATGGAGCGAACCTCAATCTCAACCCAGAAGAAGCCTATTCACTCGAACTTTGAAAAGATTTGGGTTATATGAGCTCAGGAGTTCCAAACGTTGGCAGTGCGCATTATAAAAGATGTTTTTGGATCCGCTGGTCGCTACATTAAACAAGTTTAAACTAATTAAACTTTTTTAAAGTTTTTACATATAGAAGTGTATTAAACACGACTGTGTAATGATGTTTATCTTTTGTAAGACACTTGAAAGCAATTTCATTGTACGAGCCATGGTAAAAGCGATCCGTCAAATTGGAGCAAATCACTCAGTTAGTTTGCCGGAATTCGGTTTGTACGGAAGTAGGGAATGTTGGTTTATTATCATGAGATAAGTCGCGACGGGTGTCGGGCCGCGGGCGGAACCCAGCAACGGTTACAAATTGAGCCGCCTTCAACTCAAATACTTGGACTTGACAAATACTCCGCTTCGAACGCGTTGTGCGCTTCTCCATTGTCGCCGACATTTTTATAATGTGTACGTAATCATGAGGATTTTTTTTTTACAATATTTTTTTTAATTATACAATGTTTCATTAACGCATTAGCGTAATTTACATATTGTAATATATTATACATATTAACTACAACTATTAGCGTTTGTCCGTAATCTTTCATTTCCTTTCTTTAGGCGTTTAAATATTTATTTTTGTAGTTTAAATATTTATTTGGTACAACTTTTTTCTGTATGAAAGGTACCCTATGTATTTTTCTGTATCTCTGACAACGTGTATATATATAAAATTTCATGATTAAGTCTTGAAAGTTTAACAAAGAAACTAACTAACTTTTTCATTTGTAATATTTGTATAATATAATAGTGAACAGTATAGGTGTATTTTTTTTTTCATTAATAATTATGGGTTCTGTTTGTCGTTTCCCCCTTGGCGCGGAAAAACATTAAACCAGAAAGACGGAGTTTCTTTCGCATTTATAACATTAATATGCACTAAAATAAATAATCAGAACTATGTTTCCAGACAATATATTTTGAAAAATTCGTGGTTATATTAGTAGGAGATTAGATTTACAGGTCAAAACATGTCAAGTATTCACTTGTATAAGCGAATTTGAATATTTGACTGCGTTCCAAGACGCGGTCACACTGAGTCACGATAGTAAATATGTCTTAAATGTGTCAGGAGCAGTGGAGAAGTACCTTCTCATCACACGTTTCAATTTAGAATGTAGTATGGAATCTTTTAACAAAATCCATATAATTTTCACACATGCGTGAACATACATACATCTTGGTAATATTTGTGATTAGATTTGATAGAAGCTATGACAAAATTATGTGACATTACACGGAAGACATGAGAAGTTTCGTTAGCTATCAATGTAATAATAAATTTGAAGAGTGCTTCA
This sequence comes from Synanthedon myopaeformis, assembly GCA_944738685.1. Classification (NCBI taxonomy): domain Eukaryota; kingdom Metazoa; phylum Arthropoda; class Insecta; order Lepidoptera; family Sesiidae; genus Synanthedon; species Synanthedon myopaeformis. The sequence continues at coordinate 9,527,837 of OX122926.1, read as the reverse complement.
ATGAAAAAGAGCAAAAAGGTGGGCATTTGGTATAAGATTATCCAAAATATCCTAAAAAAATTATAAATACGAAAGTGAGTTTATTTGTTCGTTTTCAAGCCTTCTTGAGGCCTAGCCAAAATCCAAACCAATGCAAACGCTTCGTTGCGTACTTACGAAACGAAAGACAGAAAGCCCGGTGATTGGTTGTTGTAACGCCCACATAAAATTTTGACCAATCACAAAGCTTTCTCCCAGCGTAGCGTAGCATAGCGTTTACGACTGTAGAAAGCACTGCGTTTGTATCTTGGCTAAGGCCCCTTAACTACTACCGGGTATCTTTCATCCAGGTTAAGGTTGGTCAGCTAACAGTTTTTTTGTTAACTTAGCCAACCAGTTAATTAGTTAAATTTAGCTGGCTAAATAACGGCTAAATATGTAGTTATAAAAGGTTATAAAAAATGAAATTATAACATTTATAAAAATATGTATGTACCTATGTAATTCGAAACTATTAAAAAAATTTGCTTATTTTCGTTTGCATAACGTCCTACGTATTCGTTTATCAGTTAAATAAAGCAAAATGCATATTGTATGTTAGTATAGTGTATAGGCTACGTAAATATCTAATGCACTATATTAACCATAAATAACTAATTCAGATGACAGCTAAATATCTAACCTACTGTCACAGTTAAGGTATTATCCATAACCGTAATTAACCAAACCTACTATCGATAGTAGTTGTCAAAGTTGTCATGTTAGCTGACAGAGTTGTTAGCCATTAGCCGTTTTTTTGTTGACGATATATTTAGCTGCGGCTAAATATCATTTAGCCGCTAAACGATTGGGTAAGCTAAATAGCATACAACCCTAATCCAGGTACTGTTCTTGACGGACGCGGACGCAGCCACGGAATACAACTAGTATAACATATATAACAGATAAAATACTGTTCCAAAATGTATAATGTGTCTACTGTTAGGTGACTGCTCTTATCTCACTGTCTCCTTGTGTACCGTACCGTTATTACAAATGACATTTTAACTATTACTGTGTTTGAGTAAGTATACTTTAACACATCGCGGACAAATCTTTTGATATTTTCACTCGCAGAGAAACGTTCAAGACTGAAATACGAATAAAACTATTTTATAGTTGCACAATTAATCTGAAATGATTTTATTTTATAATATATGAAAGGAATTTTAATATCATGCAATAGAATAAGTCTAATTATCTTTACATTAATAATTAGCTTATTTTTATTTTTAAAAAATTTACATAAATAGTAACGTTTGACATTTTGTTCTTAAGCTTATGCGTTGACTTAATAATTTTTTGTTAGAATTTAAAATGGTTAAGATTTAGCCTTTCAGAGCCTCAAAGTAATTCTATATTGACCACATTTATATTGTTAACCAAAGAAAGAGAAAAAAAGAAAGAGAGACAAAAATTAAAACCTGTTATTTCGAGAATCAGTTCAGTTGACAAATGCTTAAAAACATAAATTTATGATGGAATTAAAAAATGTCAATTACTTGTTAAACATACCTACATTCTTTTAAACAGTAAAGTCATATTGTTTTTAATTTAAGTTACCAACTTTTTCCTATACCATATTTTTTTAATGATTTTTAATGCAAAAACAAACCGTCAGACCATTCCTATGCATTAAGTGCAACTTAATGATAAATTAGAAAATATATAGTCTACAATAGAAAATTACATTGAAAATTAGTCAACGCCATATCGGTTGCGAAAGCGATTCACCAACCACTGTGCTCGCCCACTTTGTACGAGCTACAGTGACCACACGTTGCTGCCAGGAATTCGGGACACAGGAAGAGTGTGGAAGTTTCCGGAATTTCCAGCGTTTCGACAAGAAAGGGGGAATTTGTGTGACGCGAGGTCCGAGCGTTCATTGCATTTAAAACTATCGCGCCATTCACTATAATCTATTCGCTAGAGAAGTACTTACATTACGTATGTATTTAAATTTTTATTAACCTACCTATTTAACTATTTAAAAAATTGTTTCTTTGTATATTCAAATATTACATCTCTATTTGGGTTATATTTTAGGGTTATCCATTTCTTAATTTGGATAAATAATAATAATAATAATATATTTAAGAGAAGCAAATGCTTTTACTATTTACGTAATTAAACGTAAGTACTAATTAAAAATAGTAAATTTCCACCACGCTAAGCGTATAAAGTAGGTATTAGAAAAACTTCGAAAGAAATAAATATAACATAGGACCTGATTTACATGTGCGGATATAGTGCATCCAAGTAGGTTAGTCATTCGTAAAATTAAATGAAACAAAAATATTAAAACACATTTATTTATTTAAAAAATAAAAATATATGTTTAAATACCAGTAACCTAATTCTCACCGTCAGTGGATTGTTACAGTCAAGTGACCCAATAATATTATTATTAGGTTATTATTTGAAAACATTAAATATTTATATAGTACCTATAAAATAAAAGTCTGTTCCCGCCGTCTATCTCTCTGTATGTACTTAGGGCGCCTTCACATTAGGTCGCAAGTAGTGTGGCAGCAGTGCGACTGCATTAGGGTGGTGCACTTCATTTCAATGGATTCCAACGAGGAAACGTCATTGTTGCTCCTGCTTTTGTTGGTTCTTCTTCGGCGCCATCGACGTCGCGTTCATAATAAAAAAGACAATACTAGATTGATCGGTACGTGAATAGTGATTATGTAACAGTGTATAAATTGTTGAAAAATTGGAATAATAAAAAATTCTTTAATTACGTTCGAATGTCAAAAAAGTCTTTCGGCTAATTATTACGTCTTCTTGAGAAAAGTATTTAACGAGAAAAATTGTGCAAATCGTGCGAACGTGCGCTTGCAACACTGGCTCGAGGCAGACTGACCGCAGCTATAATAATCACGTGTCGCGCGACAGTCGCGCTGCTACTGCCGCGTCGCTTGCGGCTTAGTGTGAAGCAGCTCTTACGATATCGTTAAAAATACGCAACGGATTTTAATGCGGCATAATTTTCCGAAAAAATTGCACCCGCACGAAGCCGTGAGCTGCAATGTAAAATTTAAAATAAAGCCTTTAAAATTGGTCACTGTACAAAATCCGACGCTCCTTTGCCAGCCCGCGCGGGTCACGTCCGAGCTTGGGGTTATGTTGGCAAAAATGAAAATATCCGAATTAAATTTGGAAACAAATTCGCGGGAACATTTGTTTTATTAAATTTGATGGATTTGGCCGGAGCGCACTAACAATACATCTTGCCCGATAGACATTCCATCTTGATACGCCAGCATTGCCAACTTTGTTTGCCAATTGGCGAGTGCAGTTAATGCTGGGCTTGCGGTTCTACGATCACTCTCCACTTGGCCTACATAGGTAAGGTAAACATTGAGTTAACACTGTATCGGAGGGATCTAGGGCGACCGTTATGAAACAGGGGAGCATTGTCAGGAACTTCATAAAGAGACATTTTAATATTGAATGCAACGTCAAATTAACATAATTATCAGTGATTTAAAAAACTTAAAAATCCTAACTAATATTATAAATACTTTGTTTTTAAAATAGTATTTTCAGTTTTATATAACTTTGAGTATTAATTGATCATATTTTTTGTTATCTCACTTTTTTCTAAGTTAGACGTATACATTTTTTTTTTTGCGTTTTTTTATATTTTAACTTTGCCATCACTTAACTATATATGTTTTAGTATGTATACTTGTTCTTTCTATTATAAAACTTACTGGTTTTATACTATTATAGAATTGTTTGCTTATTATTAATACTTATTTGTAAAAAAAAAACAAACATAAAACAATACCTAACAACAATAATTAAAGTTATAAAAAAGGTTTTATAACATTAATTATTTAATATTAATATTATTGACTTTAACTTTAACTTTTATATTATTAACTCAGCATTTTTCTGGCACAGACCAGTACTTAATTATCCTTAGGAGCACTTCACTGCGATCCTATACTCAGCCAAACAATAATTAACTTGATAAATAAATAAATAATTATAAAAACAATAAATATTGTTATAAATATCTACATAAATAAGTAGATAATAATAAATTTCACACAATTTTAAGAGTTGTTCTCAAGTCATACCATAACTGATGATTCATGAACCACACCACAATTTTGATCTAATAAATTAAGTAAATCAAATAAATAAATAAACCTTTACATTATAGTAAAATTAATTAAAAATCTAAAACATTTTTATTATTCAAATAATCATTACAAGGTCAATAATAGCATAATAGTTTTATATTTCAAAAACTAGTATTGATTAGGGACCTTCTTATAGAAGCGCGTTGTTTTAAAAAATTTTGCTGAGGCTAGCTGTCTTTAACTTATCTAGAATTCTAGAAAGCAATTAGTATTCCATCCACGTGCTCAGAGAAGTGTTAGTTTGAAATAGTATCACAATATAAATGAAATAAAGCATATAATTACTTATTAGTATACTTTTTTAAAGAGCACTGCTTTTTAATACTAATTATCACTTTAATATTTTATGGTAAAAGCTTTTTGATTGTTAAGCTTCTTGATGAATGAATATTTCATTGGTTAACAAATACTTTTTTATTGCTAAACAATGTTTAACGCTTGCTTGTTTAAAGGCTTTGCTTTGCTTGAGAAGTTTTTACACACATGGGAATTCAACAATCCATGTTTCGTTGATTTCTTTAGAGAAATTGACATTATTAAGTATCCAGATCTTATTCTGTTAATATTGAGGTGTCAATTTCGATGTAATAAATTTGTTATTAAACTGTAGGCAAGCCAACCTACTGGAATTCAAGTATACTGTGAATACTAGTACTAGGTAGTCAGTGAACAACGCCATTAAACAGTGCGGTGGGAATGGAATGCTTTGAAATATAAATGAAATCCGTACGCCTTAAACCTTCTCAATTTATAGATTCACACGTTTATTGGATTAAGTGAAAATCTTTTATTTATAAAAATACACTTTTTTAATACATTCATTTAGTTAAATGCTCTTAGTACTTTGTTTTTCGCGAAAAGTTTAATAAAAAAAAAAATAAAGCGATAAGCTGATGTACACGACTTCGTCCCCATTGAAAAATCTATATCTATACAAGTATTGTAAAAGTGAGGAATGGCAAAATTATTTCTTAAGTAGAAATAAATTAAATACGGTTTTCGTCTTGGTAAATGAAAGATATTTTCCACTTATACAAGAAATAAAAAATAACGTTGTAATATTACGAATACGTGTAGGGGTTGTAATGTAATACATTTTCAAAGAAATTCAATTTCATACCAGTAAATTAAAGATAAAACAGCTCTCAAACTCTTCTGTTTTCTCAAACTTGAGTGATTTTACGAGGAGCCGTTTTCTAATGTTTGCTCAAATAAGTAAATTGGGTTCTGCTAAAATACCAAGTTGTGCCCTTATGTTTATTTGAAGGCTTTCATATTTTATGTGTCAAATCCGTACTAATATTATATGGATGTATGGATGTATGGATGTATAGATGTATGAATGTATGGATGTATGTATGGATGTATGGATGTATGGATGTATGGATGTATGAATGTATGAATGTATGGATGTATGTATGGATGTATGGATGTATGGATGTATGGATGTATGGATGTATGGATGTATGGATGTATGGATGTATGAATTGGATGTATGAATGTATGGATGTATGTATGGATGTATAGATGTATGAATGTATGGATGTATGTATGGATGTATGGATGTATGGATGTATGGATGTATGAATGTATGAATGTATGGATGTATGTATGGATGTATGGATGTATGGATGTATGGATGTATGGATGTATGGATGTATGGATGTATGGATGTATGAATTGGATGTATGAATGTATGGATGTATGTATGGATGTATGGATGTATGGATGTATGGATGTATGGATGTATGGATGTATGGATGTATGGATGTATGGATGTATGGATGTATGGATGTATGGATGTATGGATGTATGGATGTATGGATGTATGGATGTATGGATGTATGGATGTATGGATGTATGGATGTATGGATGTATGGATGTATGGATGTATGGATGTATGGATGTATGGATGTATGGATGTATGGACGTATGGATGTATGGATGTATGGATGTATGGATGTATAGATGTTTGTAACTCTTTCACGCAAAAACTACTGAACCGATCACTATGAAATTTTGCATACACGTTGTCTGGGACACCAGAAAAGACATAGGGTATCTTTCATCGTTCAACGCGGACGAAGTCGCGGGCACCAGCTAGTTGTTAATATATTGAATGAAAGCGTTGCACTTAAAACACTGTGCCATTTTCTGTTTAGGTAGGTTATATAGGACAGTAGGGCATTTCGTCTGCAGTGTGTATAACTTATGACCATCATCTTCTCAGACGTAGGAAGTCGACTTTCCAATAGGACCTGTCAGAAGCGGTTTTGATAGACCGACGATCCGATCCCATTGGCCACTTCAATTTAAGTTCTTTAAAATTAGCTTTATAATATACCAGATTTAACTCGCGATTTTTTTTTTAGTTTTTATCTAACTAATCGTCCTTGTCTAAACTGAAACTGAAGTGTCCCTATTATTTGTGATACTTGTATGATAAAACCAGGGGCATATCCGTATATACATTATGCAATCATGGAGAGAACTTTCAGCAATTCCCTCCGGTAATGAATTTTACTAACAATAGGTAATATTTTTACCTATGAGGCTTTGTGAGCATCCTGTATAACGACAGCATACCAAGACCTTTATAAGTAATTTTGTGTTATCTTGCTTTTACGTTTGTACTTTGATAAGGGATTCCGTTTTTTTTTTAATCTAAAATGTAAGATAAAAACTGTTAACTCGAGTAATTGTTTGGATTCGTCCATAAACAAGTTATATGTTTAATTTTACACTTATCTTCGTACCGCAGCGATAACATTTCGCCGTGAACACAGCACGGGAAAAAATAACAGTTTCAAATCGCACGTCGCCATTTTGACGTTCCGAAACGGTGAAAAACGCGAAAATGTTTATATTTTTTTTAATGGCCGCTTTATCTACGCCATTTCGTGTGAAACGTTTTATATTTCTATCGAAATAGTTTAAAAATATTGTGTGTTTCAAACGACTTTGATGGTAAAACTATTTTCATACGACTTAGGCGCGTTGTTGTATTTTAAAAATGTATAAAACAAAAATATACTTAATACTCAAAACATTAACATAACATTTGCAAATTTCTTTTCACACAGTATAATTACATATTGAATTACATATCGTAAAAACATTCATTAAATTAGGCACTTGTAGTGCCTTTTGTTTTGTCTACATACAATGAAAAATTTTAGATTGTTTAGTTTATAAACAAAGCATGTTTTTTACTTTCAATACTTAGAATATTTTCAATAGCGATCAATATATTACATTTTTGTCTTATATTATATTTTTAACACAGTATATATTATGAGATTAGCTAAAGCAAAGTATATTCTAGTACTAATAAGTACTAATGTTTTACCTAAAGTATAATTTTACACGTATCCCCAAAATGCTATGAAATATTTAAAAAAAAGTTTTAATAATAATACTCAAACAAATCTTTTGCATATGAAATTAGTCCGTAATGCATTTTCAATGAGAAATAACTGGAAATGAACTTCATAGTTGCAATTTTATATAAATCAAAATTTAAGATACAAAGTATAAATTATCAGCAATCATTTCCAAGCAGTTTTACATGGCAAATATAATTATGATAACAGTAATACCAGTTTTTCTATTTAAAAATTGTACAATAGCCTATATTGTATTACTCTGATTTGTGAACTATAATCGTACATTTATCAATGAAAGGGCCTTGATTAATTTAATGTCAATTTACGTCTGACGTCGAAATGTGTCAATAGGACTGCTATCAAATTGATTACGCTAGGGTTGCGCCTTTGATTGTTGATAATGAAAATGTAATCGATCGATTCCGATTTTGTTTACGGCTCTAGTGGATTCGTTTTACATGGTTCAAAATGGATCGCTTGTGAATCGAGTAGCATTTCTAAAGGGGTATGTAATTTCTTTATGTGTGTTAATTTGTATTCCGAATTCCAATTGAACTTGTCTATGAAACGATAGTAATTTTAGTAATTGCAAGGCACACTGCCAGTTACAAACAGGGCATGTCGTCTATCGATAGTTACCACCCCCTTTACAGAAGACCACCGCGAAATATAAACATATTGTTGTGTTTCGGTAAGTGAATAAGGGAAGCCAGAAACCGTTTCCCTATTCCCTCCTATGCTCTTATCATTCATGCTACTAAAGCCAACAGTGTACTTGCAAAACCTATGGCGTTGTTTGTGTTAATAGGCGACGTTATTCACATACCATCAAGTGGCCTGTTTGCCTGCCTTACGATTTATATAAAGTGTTGTGGCACATAACGTCTGGAGCTGTTTAAGATCTGTTTTTCAAGATATTCCCTTCTTATACCAAAGCAGATTTATAGACAGCTTAACATCTATAATTACTTCTTTGAAAATAATGTTTATACTATTTAATTTATACATAATGTAAAATAAAGTCGCTGTCCGCCTTTATGTTAACTTCTTCTAAACCAACCAACCAACCAACAGATATTGATACGGTTTTAACCAATGGAAAGAGTCATAAACGTGGAAGGTTTGAGTATATAATTTGAAGAAAAATATCAATGCGAAGTCGGAGGTGGGTCGTAGCTCACCAGTAATCCGTACTTCCGTACTAATATTATAAATGCGAAAGTATGTTTGGATATATGGATATTTGTAACTCTTTTACACAAAAACTACTGAACCGATCACCATGAAATTTTGCATACACGTTGTCTGGGATACCAGAAAGGACATAGGGTACCTTTCATCGTTCAACGCGGACAAAGTCGCGGGCACCAGCTAGTATAATATACAATATTGGCGACCAACTACACAACAATTAATTTACAGAAGAAGTATCCAAATCGATTAATGCGAGATATACAATTGATGTACTTGTTATATGTATTCGTACTTACATGAACTAACTTTATCTTATATCAAATCTCAAGCGTTGAGTTGATAACATTTGATTAACAAAATAAATATGGAAACGTTTGTAATTACCTATATAGATAACGAGTAACAGGTATTTTATATTTTCAACCGACGAAAATGAAAAAAATAAAACGGAGGAGGTTCTCAATTCGACGCGTATATATTTTTTTTTATGTATGATCATGCATAACTTTGGAAAAAAAAAATATTTGGAAAAAACATTCCAACCAAAGGGTAGTAGAACAAGGGATGATTGATTTTTCACTCACTAATTGTAATGTATGATCACGCATAATGATAATTCTTTTTAATATTTCGAAGTTGGTCTAATATAAATTTGGAAAAAAAAAATCTTACCCTAAGGGTGGAAAAATAGAGGCGATTTATTGTTCACTAACTGATTTTAATGCTGAGTTGTGTATTACAATTAAAAAAAAAACTAATCAAAAATTAAGCATGTAGTGATTAGTAGATTATAGCCACAATAAATTATAAAATAAAAACTTTTTAACAAATTTTTTTTATCTAACCTTAATAACTAAGTTCTTAAACTAATGTAAGTATACCTAAGTAATTTTGAGTCGGCGCCAAACAAGCAAATTAATGAATTACGCAAAGCGTGATGCGCGGCGGCGGCGCAACACGCTTACTTACATTAGTTTAAAAACTTAGTTATTAAGGTTAAATAAAAAAGGTTTATTATTTTTTGCTTTTTGGTTTTTTTGGCGATTTAATTTTTTTGTTAAAAAGTTTTTATACTATTATGTGTTTTACTTATTATTAGCAACTCGCCATTAATTTTCTTTCTGACTTTTCCTTTGGTGCGTTTCCAGCCGTTTCGAAGACTATTTGGAACAAACAGACAGGCAGACATTATACCGTGTATACTATGATATACATTTAATAAAAAGCAGTTATTTTGACCTTTTGCAAAGACAAGATCGACGATAGAGCGAGCTTAGCCAGAAGATGCCTATTCACTCGAACATTAAAAAAGATTTGTGTTATATTAAAAAAAAAATATATAAATACATAGAAAAGTAGTCGAGAAGAAAAGCACGATTCTAAATCGTCCATTGTTAATCCACAATCGCACAACATTGGGCATTATATGCGTCATAATGTGTATGAAAATGGCGGCCTAGCTCACGTCCCATCCAATCACGTACCGACAACAAAACACAGTTATCTAATATGCATTTTATTGCCAACTGTAGTAGGGTGACGAAACTTGCGCCTCGTCCTATGAATTTCTACAGTACGGTCAGCAAAAGCACCATATTATTATTATTTTTAAATTTATTTATTTAGATTTAGGCTCGAGTTCACCAACAGACGGTTATTTTTAAACAGCTGTTTAAATTTTAAACAGCTGTTTAAAAATAACCGTCTGTTGGTGAACTCGAGCCTTAGATTACATACAGCCATAAATTAAAAATATATATATTATAGATTATATACAAATAGACCTAAAGAATTATAAAAAATATATATTTACATTTATTTATTAATTAAAAAATAATAATAATAAGAAAAAGAAGAGAATATTCTATAAGTGATAAAATTAATATGGGATAGAAATTTATGCTCATTCTATGTTTAAAAAATTTTAAAACTCAGTTTCCTCATCTGGGTTCACCAAAGAATATACAAGTAAATATTGGACATAATATCGGACCATCTCTTCCTTATCAAGTTATCCTTAAACCTTCTATGGCCGCTAGCGCACTTGCAGCACCTATGGCGTTGCTTGTGTTATAGGCAACGGTAGCCACCTACCATCAAGTAGACAATCAGCCTGTCTGTTGACATTAACATATAAAAGTGAAAGCGTAACTAACAAACTAACTTACTTTCGCATATATATAATATTATAGCTGCTGCACGCGACTTCGTCCGCGTAACTTTATAAAATATAGCCTATGTTACTCGCGGATAATGTAGCTTTCAATAGGTGAAAGAATTTTCAAAATCGGTCTAGTAGTTTTTGAGTTTATTCATTACAAACATATAATACAAATCTTCTCTCTTTAGAATGTTCCATAGTATAGACTTAGGTTTAGACTTAGATTTTTGATTAATTGAAGATTGAAATGACAACTGCTACAAACGTACGAGTAAGTTTCTTACCAGTTTATTCTCAGTAGAAACAGCTTTTTGAACCGAATTTTTGTGTTTGCGAAACACTTGTAAAAGTTTATATAGTTTGTAAAGTTTTTTTTTAAATAAATGTCAAATATGTACATATGTATAGTAGATGTAATCAGAAAAATATAGAAAAAAAAAACCCAAATTTTTATGCATGTTACTCTACGAAACTTCTGTAGCAGAGTCCCGTAGAGGGCTACGCAATTTTGATGAGAGTCGTAGAAGCCACGTGTGACATTCTGTTATTTCAACTTTATTCTTTATCGCCATTCTTTGCGGGATATTATGACCTTTTATATTATATGGGATATGATATTATTCTCAACTATGTTTAGAAGAAATTAGCATAGAAACAGACCGAGGTGGACAGCGATAATTTACTGTTTATGTATATACCAGAGACTAGTGTAAATGAGACAGAGGTCCATTAACACGAAATCTAATAAGGTTTATTTTTAAATTTAAGCATTTTTCGTGATATACTCTTTTAGCACTTGGCAACTCAATTTGGGCGCTCATTTATGAGAAAGTGATTTTAATATATTTTCTCTTGACGCTTTAATATTTTCCGTTGCCAGTCCGAGGTATTTCGGCGTTTCAATGGGCTTTTATATTTTATTTATAATTGTAGAGTATTGAAGTTTGTAACTGTGTACTTTGTGTTCTTAATTACGTGTAATGTAATGTACTTAATGTAATGTACAGCGTGTAATACTCTAAACTAAGATGTGTAGCTCAGAATCTTATCCTATTCCAAAATAAGTAAAGTTGTATAATTAACTACATCTAAGATTTTTTTTTAGATATTTACAAGTTTTCTGATTACAAATTTATAATACCTACCCATTATTTACATTACAATACCATAAATATTTAAATAATAGCTTTTGCTCCCGACTTTATAAGCTTCCATCTACAAATCCAGAGAGAAAGAGATAAGAAAGAAAGAGAACTTTTTCTGGATAAAAAATGCATCCTATGTCCTTTTCTGTATTCCTGTCAATGTCTATGCAAAACTTCGAAATGTCGGCTTTTGAGGAGGAACTTAGACTTAGGGCCTCTTTCACCAATTAGTTACTTTTAGAAATAATTTTATGTTTTATTAAATTATGCACTCAGTTTAGTGCATCCTTCGAAAGGCGAATTTTTTTATTATTTTCTTTTTAATGTTTGGGACTTTTACCGTACAAACAAAGGTATATCATCTCCATCATTCCCTGTTACCGGTGACTTTAAATGGCGGTTAGCCTACTTGACACATGGTGTGAAGAGGCCCTTACAGTAATAAACAAATAAATAAACGAATAATATATTTGTTTCAGGGACACCAGTGAATAGTAGATAGTGTTAGCGTGTAATATATCTTGGAGTCGCAATGGGGGCGCCACCGGTGTGAGCAAGCTGGCGGGGTACGGGAGGCATGCGGTGTATGCGGGCGGCGCAAGCGCATACCATGCGCGCACGCCCGCTGTACCGCTTAATGCAAGTAAGTAGACTCTTCTATATCTAATTACTTTACACGAACAATTCTAGTCTATATTATATAAAAGTATATTTCGCGTATATTTTTGCTATTATTTTGTTCTTTCAGTAAAATAAAAGACAATACGTTTAGGTCGTATTGCGTTTAAGCTGGTTTAAGTCATTACACGTTTAGGACATTGTACGTTTAGGTCATTATGCGTTTAGTCCCACTTTACAGTATTTATATAGTTAATAGAACGGCGACACTTAAAATAAAATTTAAATGGGTAATGGAAAAAAAAAATTTTATTTATTATAGTGTATATAAAAGTATAGACACCATAACGAAACATATTCTGCAAATGTGTTAACATGATGTGAGGTATTGAGTCTTGGTAATTCAATATAAAACCCACTAGTACTTATAACGCCGGACACAATGTAGCCGGGACGGTCACGTGACCTATCTGTTTCTATCTACTTAGATCACGTGACCAGTGATACAGACACGTGTGACGTCACGTCGATAATTACCCCGTAGTATTTCGTGTTCAGCCACAAATGTAGGCCGACAGTAGGGTTGTCACACGATCCTAAGGAAATAATGTGGTCCCTTTAAGTAAAATTTAATTTTAAAATAAATCAATATAATATAATTAATTAATAATTGAAGACGTGAGTGGATGAAGGTGATATGTCGCATTTTTGGGTTTTTTCGTCCAATATGTCCATATAAATGATTACAGACCTTAAGATCGTCGATTTAAGACATATTTTGGAAAATAGAAAGTTGAAAAAGGTGTTATGTACAGTTAATTTTAAAAAGCAAAAAGTGCAGAAAAGTTTACTTTTATTAATGGAAGAAGGAGCTTTTTATTTTAAAAAAGAATACAAGTGTTTAATTGCCATCATACCATTAATATTTTAGGTTGTTTACACAACTTTGCATCATAATTTAGTACAAAAATCAGTTCCGTGGCGACTTATCTCAAAAATTAAAAGTAAAACTTTAATCTCGATTTACTGAAAATTGGAATTGAGCGACTTATCACCTTCATCCAGTCACGTCTTCAATTTCAAAATAAATAATTAATGTTACATATACATTGTGTAGGTTATTGATTAATTCTAATAGAACATATCAAAATGCGTTCATATGTTGATGTATACATATATAATATGATCGTACTTTTTTAAAATTAGAAAAACTAGATGAGTTGAAATATGTTTGCAGATGTTTTAAACAAATATATTTCATTTTATTGACTGAAACGTAGTTTAAATCTAAAATGGAATCAGAACTTTTATATATGAACAATTTAAAATTTGACATTAAAATAATACTAATTTCTTCTGTGACTCTAAAGAGAGTTTATTATCATTATTTTCTAATAATAAAATACTATATTTTTAATGAATTCGTCAATTTAAAAAGTATTGAAGTGACAACCCTAGGCGTTCCTTTGCACCGTCATCGAACCAACAGACTCATGAATGCCTTGTCGTTTTTGTCTGCTACTGAAAGCCGTAAAATAGGTTGCGATTGTGTTTTTTTAGTTTATTTTTGGAAAAAAGCAACATTTTTTTTGTTACTTTATACATTCACGTCACTGGTCATCACAGCCCTCTATTGCGGGTGCTCTATAAATAGAACAGCAAATGTACAAAACTAGTGGCTCGCTCCCGGCTTCGCACGGATGCAATTTTTTTTTATGCAAATTATACATAAACGTTCTTCGTTTATTGGTTTTCAATAAGTGAAAAGCGAATCAAAATTGTTTTAGCGGTTTTGGTGTCCATAGGGAACATACATACATCATCGATTATAATAAATAAAGTCGCTTTCAGCTTTATCTGTTTCTCCGCTAACTTCTTCTAAATCATACAATGGATTTTTTTAGTTTCTCTATATATATGTATATTTAATTTATAAAACAAAAATTGCATACGTACGAAGTCAGGTTCGGGTCGATAGTACTATGTGACAAATAAAACAGTACAGATTTTAAACTATCGTAAGTATATAAATAAAACTCCTTGAGTGTTAAGTTAATTATAACGTAATAATTATATGCTTAAAACATAGTAAGTACATACTGAAGTTTGTGATTTTTAAATAATATTTTTAATTCCCAACAAGTGCTTAAGCATAAATACTATATAGGCTATGAATTGAGTATGTGAGCTAAATAAGCATTTCGGTCAAGTATGAGGGTGAGTATGAGGCCTATACGGCATACGCACTGGTACCACGCAAACTTGACATTGCTTGGAAACGTATTTACATAATTACTTTCTCGTTTAAACCGCTTGCCATTGCTTAAATGTCGAACGATTGAATTTTTAATTAAATCGTTTATAAACAGCATTATTAAAAAAATACTTCCATATAAATTATTTATGTATAAATAAACTAGCAACATCATAATCTTTTGCAGCCTGTCCGGCAAGAATAACCATTCTTTGACCGAATACCACTGTGCAGTTTTAAATCATTATCATTTCAAATTTAGAACGTTTACTGCTGGACATAGGCCTCCCCCTCAATTTTCCGGTAGGACTGGTCCAAAAGCATGGATTCACCCGTCAACTCGCAGCCCTTATCAGATCGTCTGTCCATCTTGTAGGTGGACGTCCTACGCTACGCTACGCGTGGCCTGCATTCGAGAACCTTCCAGTCCCAGTGGCCGTCGGCTATCTGCCCTATCTCCTGTGCACTGCTACTTTAATATGTGGCATATACTAAATGTGTCTAAAGTGGTAGTGAGTTGGCATATACTAAATGTGTCTCTCTGGTATAACACTCATTTTAAATAATATCGGCTGCCACGACGCGGGGCTACTGATCTCCAAAACACAAGCAATCCTAGCTTGGAGGTCAGGGGACAATATATGTATATGTGTTTTATAGCCTATATTTACTGCCTAGCTATGTTCCTGTTAAAATGTAAATATATGTATACAATACTTACTAGTTTAAGAAATAAATAAAGTATATTATTATTATTAATAATATTAATATACTGATAAGCTGAGCTACAGATTTCCTAATTCCGCAGAATAATCCCGAGCCACATGATAACTCTATACTTCTGTGCCCGAGCATAGCTCTCTCCACAGCTCCACAGCTCCACACATAATCTACTGTCATGTGTATGAGAAAGGGATGCAAGAAAACACCTTGTCTTCTATCCCCAGGTCGAATTCTTTCATAAACTTTGAAGTACAGTATATTACACATTAAGTAAAAAACTGTTATATCGACTTTACAAACAGACTTAAAAACATTTTAATTTTATTTTGTAGATTAATAGTATAGAGACTTTTGCGGTTAGCGTCACACGTTTTATCAACTATGCCGTATTAAAAAGTTAAAATCGAAAATTAATTTTTAGCAGTCAAAAATGTTTGTTAAAATTTATGAATACCGTAAAATCGACCATCGATGTCACCTACATCTGTCGCCTATTGAAATGGCGGTTCACGAAAAAAAAAAAAAATCCGATAGTTTTTCCGGTAAAATTTTCCATAACCGGCACTCGTGAATTAATTATTAAATCCCCAATATGGCTTTTCTTTCCGACCCTCGAGCGTTGCCATCCAAGTATCATGTCCGCAAACTAGGCCGGGAGGACGTATAATAAAAATCGCGACCCATTTTATCGCTAGCGAAAAAAAGTCAAGTCAAGAAAAATATTTGGACACTTCGACGGGGCACGGTGAAATACCACACGGCCCCTCAAAGCGTTTTCAAGCTTCGCCCATTAAAAATAAAGTTTACATTCCCCCTGAATGAGTTGTTGGCTCTTTTTGTAAGCACTTTTTAATAATAATGCACGGCAGATTAGTTTGATTTATGGCTGTATTTGTGTGTATCAATGCCCCAAAAAAAATGTTGATGCTTGAAAGAAATGCCTTTTGGATTTAGAATTTGTTTATGTTTTTTTTTTGACTAGCGCACGTGTAGAGGATTGATTGATATACGATCCGATGACGACGAATAGTTTTGAACGAACTTTGACAGTTTATATTTTTATCTGGAATGAAGGATATTATAGTTATATTGAAGTTATATTTCTTATTTTATGTTAAGGTCTACGGACAGTCTGACAGTTCACTTGATGGTAAGTGTAGGTGGCTACCGTCGCCTATAACACAAGCAAAGCCATAGGTGCTGCAAGTGCTTTGCCGACCATAGAAGGATTAAGGATAAGGGGATAAGGAAGGGATTGGGTAAAGGGCTCTGGCGGCACCGAAGTCGTGTCACAACGTCTCTGCGACCTCGCCCATCAATGGCCGAGCTAGAAAGTCATTGGGTTTTAGCCGGTACGAATCCGACATAACCCCACAGTGTCCCCTACACTGTCGGGTATCCAAGAGGATTTCCCAACGTTAAAAAAAAGGTGCTGCAAGTGCATGACAGACATCCTAATAATATGCTTTTGATGCTTACATATAATGTGGGTGCACAGAGTATTGTCAAAGTAAGTCGGCACTTCGATGCGTTACCGGCCGAACCCGATTTTAGGCCAAACTAGGTTGCCCTAGGTCAAACTAGTTCATCCTAAGCGTGTCAGAATATAACTAGTTAAGTTTCTAATAATAACAAATTTAATAAGTAATAACTTTTCTCCAATAGACCGTCTTTTTGTTAAGTATTGCAGGTGTGCTTGTGTGATTCCGGAACCTAATATAACTTTGTTTCCAATACACATACAGGGTTTTTTTTGTCAAAACGCTCGCTAAAGTATTTAGGCCAAACTAGATTGACCTGGGCTAAATTAATACACCTGTTTATCCTGAGATGCTAAGGATGAACCCGTTTGGGTTAGGACAAACTACTATTATAGTATTATATTCTCTGCTATTATAGTAGCACGAACAGATAAATTGTTACGTGATAGTAGCCAACTGACCTATTATCTTCACTATTTACATAAAAATTGAAAAACAATAACCAATAAGGGCCTCTTTCACCATCTCTGAATAAAGTGTCAAGTAGGCTAACCGCCATTTAAAGTGGGTCTAACCCAACTTCCCTATTAATACATCCGAACTGATTATAGTCACAAATGACTGATGGCAGTTTTTATGATTGGAAAAAAAAAAAAAAAAAAAAAAAAAAAAAATTTAAAGTCACCGGTCACCGGGAATGATGGAGCTGATATACTTTGTTTGTAAGGTAAAAGTCAAAAACATTAAAAAAAAAATCGCCTATCGAAGGATGCAGTAAACCGAGTACATAATTTAATAAAACATAAAATTATTTCCAAAAGTAACTAACCAACACTTTACTTGTTGTTGGTGAAAGAGTCCCTAAGTGAAATAAATCCTAATACGCAAGTTTGTATGTTTATTACTCAATCACGCAAAAACGGCTGAACGAATTTCGATGACATTTGGCACACAGACAGTTTAATACCTGTATTAATATATAAACTTTTTATCCTCGAAAAATGTTAGGTTCCCGAGGGATCGTCTAAAAGTATAAAAACAGTGGCGGCGCATCCGTCATCACAAGGGATAAAGATGTCATATATTTTCTAAGGTGTTATATTTTTCATTCTTCAACACGGCCGAAGTCGCGAGCACCAGTATCATAGAGCATAAAATTAAATTTTTTTTTTTTAATTTTAATTTTAATTTTAATTTTATTTTAATTTAATAATTTTAATTTTTAATATATAATTTTTTTAATATATTTTTAATGTATAAATAATTTATATAAAAATATATAATAATATAATATATAATATATTAATATATTATATAATAATATATTAAATGAACTTTTAAATTCTATTAACCACAACTCCGGTGGTTTTAAACGATGATTGGAATAATAAAATGAACATTATTTATTCTGTGGTCACCGGTTGTCGATGGGCGTTTAACAAAAACGTTTATTTTGTAAATGCCACTGGCAATTAAATAAGGTGAGTGATTGCAGAATTATATATATGACGAAATGAATGCGAATTGACGTCGCGTCTGCGGTAAAATGGTTACGAGAAAAAAAAATCTGCTACTAATACATAATATACTAGCTGGTGCCCGCGACTTTGTCCGCTTTGAACGATATGAAAGGTACTCTATGTCCTTTCTGGTGTCCCAGACAACGTGTATGCAAAATTTCATGGTGATCGGTTCAGTAGTTTTTGCGTGAAAGAGTCACAAACATCCATACATCCAAACATACTTTTGCATTTATAATATTAGTACGGAAATATACTAGCTTTACTTCTCAGCTTCGCTCGCCTTTATATTTTAATTTATTATTGTACTGTATTGTATTATTTTTTCATTTTAGAGTAAGTATATAAATTGATTCTAAAATTTCTTCGTAACTCGACAAATTTATGACGTACTTTTTTTGGTAAATCGTGCTTTTATTGTACCTCTGTGAAATAACAGCACATGTGCTGCTGTGTGTGTGTATGAGAGAGATGTATTATAAATATTTATAACTATAGATATTTTCTTTATTTTATATTATTACAATATTAGCGACCCGTAGGTATTAGCGAGTTGAAATTTTAGCAAAATCCTTAGCAGTTGCTCCTCACTTAGTATAAATTGAAGTCGCTTTCCGCGTCTATCTGTCTGTCTGTAGGTATATTCGCTAACTTCTCCCAAACCACGCAATGGATTTTGATAAGGTTTTCACTAATGGAAAGAGCGATCAACGAGGAACGAGGAGGCAGTACGTTGTAAAATAAATATAATGTCGAAATTTCAGCTTTCTAGTCCTAGTTGTTTTGGCTGTGCGTTGATAGTCAACAGGACAAACGATTTCATAAGTATAGATTACTATAACTTCGAATATTATGTACCTAATGCACTTTTTATATAGGAACTAGCTGACCCTGCAAATATTGTTTTGCAAAAAAAATATTTTTTTTTTGGTATAAAAAATAGTTTACAACCTATTCTCAGACCTACCGAATATACACAAAAAAATTCATAAGCAAGCCGGTCAAGCCGTTTTGGAAGAGTTTTATTACAAACATTGTGACACGTGAATTTTATTAGGAAGATATAAATAAATAGTGTGATATTACATGTCCATAAGGTCGTTAGTCGTGTGCACCGAGCCAGTGTAATTGGATAGACGACAAAAGGATTATAACAGCTGTGAAAACCGTTACGCAAACTAATTCGACTCTTATACACCTGCAGGGGTTTATTCATACGAACGAAGGTATTAGTTCACACTATTCGCGACTTACATCCGGCCCTGGATTTGCTTAAAATTTTCTTATTACTTTGAATTTAAGGCTTTAGTTAAACTTTGCCTTTACGATATTTGTTAGTGTATTGATAAATTATGAACACACACATACATTCACACAACTTCTATAAACTAATAAATATATCTATAAAATGGATATACCAGACAGTTGATATAATACATAGATTACATACTTTTTTTTGTAAATACATACATATTATAAATACAGAACATCCATGACTCAGGTACAAAGGTAAAATTTTAACACATAAACATTTTCCCCTAGCGGGATTCGAACTCGCGACCGTTTGGTTAACAGCTAGGGTTACTAGCCACTAGACCGCCAACGTTAATATCTGTAAACTTTCTTTTAAAATAAATTATATCAATACTATATATACTCGTACTATCCATACTCCATACTATTATTATAAATGTGGAAAGTAATTCTGTCTGTCTGTTACCTTTTCACACCTTAACTACTTAACCATCATCATGAAATTTTGCATACACGTTGTCAGGGATACAAAAAAGGACATAGGGTACTTTTCATCCAAAAAACTTAGGTACTGTTGCCGAGAGATCATCTAAAATTAAGAAAACTAACGGCTGGCATAAGTGTTAATAACAACAAGAGTTCAAGCGTTATATTGTCAATATATTTTTATTATTTTTCAATCGGACGAAGTCGGGGGCACCAGCTAGTATTCGTAGTAACGTCATCCAGCAAAAAACATTGTTCACGTGGGACGCGGACGAAGTCGCGGTCAAAAGCTAGTACAATATAAATGACCGGATAGATATTACAAAGACCCGCCCTGGCGGCGTAAACTAAAGGAGAGTTTTAAGCCAGCGTAAGCCTTATCTGAAAATCATTTTTCGAGTACATATTCTTGTAAACTTAATTAATTACTTACTATGTATTTAAATAAAACGCGTCGGAGATGTTGATAGTAAAATCATCAATTCAGATATATGCTTAATATCCGTATTGATTAATATTATAAATGCGAAAGTATGTTTGGATGTATGGATGTTTGTGACTCTTTCACGCATAAACTACTGAATCGATCACCATGAAATTTTGCATACACGTCGTCTGAGACACCATAAAGGACATAGGGTACCTTTCATCGTTCAACGCGGACGAAGTCGCGGGCACCAGCTACTATATTTATATAACTGCTGGCCTCTTCACTTTATAGTTTGCACAAACCGACTCTAACAGACACAATAATATATTTTCCTCTGAACACATGCCGCTTTCTTCTCCAAGTCACGTATCGGACGCAGGAGTAGAGGTATCTTAATACTAAAACAGCACACTGGTGATAAATTCCTCTATACCCTTGCCAATACTTCTTTTATCATTGCTACACAGAACTTTGAACTTTACCTCCATCGATACAGAGAGTGCAATCGAACTAAGTAAGTATATGTGTTATAAGATATTCTTATTCTTATTTAACGGTCAATGTTGTGAGACGCCTGGTCTGACTGATTTTATGTTCTGTAACTTACAAGATGAGCTTTATTATTGGGTGGGTTTATTTTTAAGGGTTCGAAGTAGTAAAATATACGTCTACCTATTTTTATTTACCTATGCTCCTGCTTGCCTATGCATGACGGTTATATAGATAGTCCAAAGGCGACTCGTCAATGATCACCTGAAGACCTGAGCAGTTATACACGTAATATACAAAGTACTTACTAGTATGTATAAATTAAACTAATAATAGAATATTATTTATTTACTAGCTGTTGCCCGCGACTTCGTCCGCATAGAAAAAGATAATATATGAGTATTAACGCCTGACATCGTTATCACTGTGACGACGGTGGCGCCCAATTCTTTATATTTTTAGACGATCACTCGGGAACAGTACTTTTTTTCCGAATGAAAGGTACCCTATGTCCTTTCTTGTATCCCTGACAACGTGTATGCAAAATTTCATGACGATCGGTTGAGTAGTTAAGGCGTGGAAAGGTAGCACACAAATAGACAGACCGAGTTACACAAATACAAATGTAGTTACCGCATGTAAAACTATATAATATATTGTTTATGCTTTTGAAGTACGCAACAACCAACAACATTTCCGCAGAAGGAAGTCGCAACTTCCTTGGTGTTGGAAAATTCAAATGTTTGTGTTACAAGGTCAGCCTTATCATAATTTCTTTTTCTTAATAAACCTTCACACCTGCATATCTGCTTAGATAGCTTTAAAAAACTCTTAGATTTAGATTTAGCTTCCCTTGTGTTCGTTTACAATTGGTTTACAGGCTAAGCCGTGAATACGTAACAGACAGAGAGAAGTGTTACTTTTGAATTTATAATAAGTATTTGTATAGACGAGTCTACAACAGAGATTCCTATAGTGGGTTTCGCGGAACCTAGGTGTTATGAGGAAAAGTGACAAGGGTGCACCGAAATTGTTAATTTATTTTAAAATAGCGTAAAATCTGTACTGTAATAATAAGAAGTTCTTATTAAATAAATATACATTTTCCGTAAAAAAATCATTATATCTAACTGATGGTGAAAACCGCATCATGAGTTGCGTGGTTTAGGAGGAGTTAGCGGCCATACAGACCGACGCTAAAAGCGACTTCAAATTATACTATGTAAAGAAATCTAAAGTGTTTTATTGTGGTCGTTCTGATTTTGAAATATAATACGTTGAGCGAACATATACATACATAGATATCGCTCGCACTGCCGCTGCCTACGCCGTCGGTCGCACCGTCACGAGCGATTAGGGCCGATTTATTAGCGACGTGTGACGGGTGATCTATGGCCGCGGGTTCTGTAGCGATGTGAACAAATAGTGTCATGAAGACACGAGCCGATGACATTTGACAGGTGATGGACGCGTGAGTATCGTATTCGCGTCATAAACAAACATGGCCATAGTAAAACAGACTTAATTTGCCTAAATTTTGTACTCACTATACTTTTTAAGGCGTTATTGTCTTAGACATTATTTGTGGTCCCGAATGGAGATTCTACCCATTTTGAGTAATTCAACCCCAAAAATATACAGGTTTGTTTTTTGCCGCAAAAAGAATTCATTCGTATTAAAACCTAGATTTCAGGGCACTCCCCTCAAAACATCCTATAAGACTTAGGATGTCCACTGCTGGTCATAATTTTCCAGTAAGACAGTCAGAAGCAGCCTGGATTCAGCGTCGATCTGTTCACTAAATGTTTTCTAAAAGACTCTAGTCTTGTCATACAGGTCATTAGTCAATTTTAGCCTCCCCTTCAGAAGTACCAACAAATCCAAAAAGGTTTAAATCTATGACTGAAATCATGACAGCAATAGTCGCTGCTCGAAGCAGCCTGTATTATCTATCTATATAATATATAACTTTTACATTGAGTTTATACACAAATATGTATAGAGGAGAGGCCTGAATAATGTTAACATTAGCTACCTACACAGTCAAAGGGCTCGTATCGAACAATCCACGCCCAAAACCCTTGTTAACCTAAATCGGAACCAATTCGAAGAGGCTTAGGTCCACAAAACTCGTTGTTATGATAATAAAAGCGCAATAAATCTACTTTTATCGCCTGTCCAAAGGCCCGGTGTGTTATTATATATCTGATATGAATTTGTCTATGATAAATTAGCCGTTTCCCACAGCGATTTTTACGTAGGGCAACCAAAGTAGAAATGTCAAACTCTTTTCGTTTTCATCCTGTCACCTGCAGGCTGCAGGTCGTCTATACTCTATAGTTGAACATAATGCTTCCAAATGCTTTACCGACTTCATTAGAATTTTTTTTCTACATCGAAATGATAATATCTACAAGACAAGAACAATTAATTTAATATTAACTTTTTTTGAAATTACACATTACAGCGTGATTTTAACTTTCTTCATTCATGTTTTATGTTTTCTTAAATGAAATTTAATTTGATTATTAAATTAGATTACAATAAAAATATCAGCGCCATCTAGTAGAAGATGTGTAAAAATGTGGCAGCGTACTGTGTTATCTACACAGTAATCTGTGCGCATGTGTAGAACGATTCGAGGCCACGGTCACAACTACATACACAACATTATATGAACCACGCACACTACTGTACACTTTATTAACACACTCACTATTATACTGAGTGCCACCGTCCCCCCTGGCGGTGTTAAACGTATTGTTAGTAGTTGTCAAATGTCAATAATGTATTTACTCTTTTAAATAGTGTTTATTTACGTTTATTAGAGAGAAGTTGTGAATAAAAATGTAAGTGGATTTTTATTATCATTGCTTTTAAAGACAATAATTTTAAATCTCTCAACATAACCTTGTTATTAAAGTGACGTTTGGATTTGGTGCATGTCATTTGACGCAGTGAAATAATGTGAGCGCGTATTTCGTTTTTGATGTGTTACAATTTTTAATATCACGCTGTTTCATGTTTTATAATAACCGAAAAGTATATATTTTTATTTTAATATATTACAAATTAATAGGCTAAGAATATATTCAATGTTTTTAAGATGTTTACCGATATCCGATATGGTCTAGTGGCTAGGATACCTGGCTCTCACCCAGGAGGCTCGGGTTCGATTCCCGGTATCGGAAAGCCATCCGAATTGAGTTTTAAATTATTTTATTTCTTTTTTTTGCAGCATTCAAAATGAATTTAATGGCATCTCTGGCCATTACTATGGTCTTTGTTGGATGTTGCTCTAACGTGGTATTCTTAGAGCTCGTTGTAAAAGAAGATCCAGGCGCTGGCAACTTAGTTACCTTCCTACAATTTCTCTTCATAGCCATTGTGGGGTTCTGTACTGTCGGCAAATTTGGTGCAGCAAAACGAAACATACCATTCAAGCAGTATCTTCTATTAGTCGGATTTTTCTGGACCAGCAGTGTCGCCAACAATTACGCCTTTGACTTCAACATATCAATGCCCCTACACATGATATTCAGGGCTGGTTCCCTTATGGCTAATATGGCTATGGGTATTTGGATACTTAAAAAGCAATATCCACCCTTAAAATACTTAGCAGTTTTTATGATATCAGCCGGCATAGCCATTTGCACGATTCAGTCTAGCGGAGATGTCAAAGCACCTAGACAAGTCCACGAGGATGCCGCAGAGGAAGAAAGACTTAAGTTTATCGACTGGCTGTGGTGGTGTTTAGGCATTTTTATATTGACTTTCGCCTTATTTGTGTCCGCAAGGATGGGAATTTTCCAGGAATCACTATACTCTAAGTATGGCAAGCATCCATGGGAAGCGTTGTACTATGCTCATCTGTTGCCTCTAGTGTTTTGGTTGCCGACACTGCCAAATTTAATTGGACACGTAAAAATGGCTGCCGAGACACCTATGGTTGAGTTTGTGGGTCTGTTCATTCCTAGACAGGTGATATGGTTGATTTTGTATGTCGTAACCCAAGGCTTATGTATTAGTGCTGTATATGTATTGACAACTGAATGCGCCTCCTTAACGGTAACTCTAACGGTCACTCTGAGGAAGTTTGTTTCTTTGTTATTTTCAATAATTTATTTTAGAAATCCATTCACGCTAGGTCACTGGATTGGAACCCTTCTAGTGTTTATAGGGACACTGATTTTCACTGAAATATTACAGAAAATAGTTTCTCTGTTCCTGCCAGCTAAAGTTGATGACAAGAAAGTTAAATAAGTAAATTTGTAAAAAGTAATTTTTGTATCAGTCAACTTAAATCACCTATATAAGAAATTATAAACATTATGAAGACTCAGTTAAATATTAAAAAAAAAAAAGAACTGTAGAAATAATCCGTAGAAAAATGTTCTTGAAAATTATATTTGATATTTTAAATGCAATTTCAATACTAAAAACAATAATGTAATTATCTTACATTTTATCTATTATATAAGTAGTAATTAATAATAGTCACTGTTGGTAGGCATACAAAACCGTTGTTGCTGTATCATGATGATATAAATTATCCTTACATATTATAAAACAAAGTCCTCCGCCGAGTCTGTCTGTCTGTCTATTCGTGATAAACTCAAAATCTAACTGCACTGATTTTCATGCGGTTTTCACCAGAGGGATAATCAGGGAAGGTTTTTATGAAAAAAAAAAATGGGGGGACAGCTAGTTAGACTATAAATATTAGACTAACATCTGCTAAAACATTATTATTGTATTTACTAGCTGTTGCACGCGACTTCGTCCACTTATCTTTGTAAAATATAACCTATGTTACTCGCTGATAATGTAGCTTTCTATAGGTGAAAGACTTTTTTAAAATCGGTCCAGAAGTTTTTGAGTTTATTCATTACAAACAAAAAATACAAATATTTTCTTTTCATAATATTAGTACTTATAGATATCAGCTAAAATAAAATTTTATGTAATTCTAATATTTCATTAGAATTTAAGATGATAACTTTATTTTAGTTAATAGATGTGAACGATTGTTGATGTCTATCTTAATTGACATAATATTTGTAACACCTATGGGATCATAAGAAGTTATTATTATTTTCTTATATAATTTCTTATACTCGGTTAGAACACATATATTAATATAATAAAAATGTATTAAATATGTAGGAATAAGTACTATATTGTAACTTTATGTGTAGAAATATAGTTCACTCATACAGATTTTAAATTTTAATCCTATTAATGTAATAATTGCCAACATATGTTTCAAATATAACGTTTATTTTTGTTTATATAAGTTTATGCCTATTTTAGTAATAAAATTAAAGATATTATAGCTACAATAGACAATAGACAATAGCCATTTATGACTAGTTAAGTAAATACCTACACATATATTTCATGAATACATAATTTGATATAACAAAAATAATTTTTAGTTCCTTGAATTTATAATTTCACAAATCCCTTTTTGAACATACATCATAGCTTCAATTTCCTAAAACATTTAAAATCCAATGAACAAATTTATCTATGAACACACGAACAGATAATTCTATCTATCAGAGCCCACATTTAGACATTGTCTAATATTATATTAATTCCAATGTGTTGGCACTTATGATGCTTTTTGATACATTAGCGAGCTACTGATTAAATCTCTGTATATTAGTTTTTTAGATAACTTGATGTTCAAACATTTTTTTTTATACATAATAAATTTTAATTGTTTAGATAGTAGGTAGGTACTTAAGTAATGCTTAAGCATTACTTAAGCCATTGTTATCTGAAAGGGGATGGTGGTTTTTCAGCACAGTTTTAACTAAGTAAAAATTTAAAATTGTTCAGCGCAGTTGTGTAGCAAAAAAGTACTAGTTTTTTAAGTGCCATTCAAAAGAGCGCAATTTTTAAGTTCGATATTGTGACAGTGTCTCAAGTTAGAAGTAGCGTCGAGCGTCCCAAAGTTTTATTTGATTTCAAAGAGTTAAGTTAAATATTGCAAGCGAGGAGTCCCGCATTCTTGTTTCGAACTCTTGACAATGTACAAAGAGACACTCGTGTAAACAAACTTTGGTATTAGATAAATAAATACAACAACTTGAGAGGGGAAATGTCTCTGCTCAAACGTTTTTAAATGTTACTGATTTTTTTAAATAAATATATAAAGCATTTCCTTCCTCTCTTAATTATGTTAATTTGTACCTACTTATTAAAAAAAAATGCATTTTATAACACATTATATTGTATAATATATTAGGTAATGTTATCTTAAGGTGTTTAACAATTGTTTTATGTGTGAAAAAATTCGCTATTATATTGTTTTTCAATAGTTTCTCGTTTCTGTGAGCTTTTTTATTTATAAAATCTCAACAAATTTCTTAATGAGTGAATTTAAAAATGTAATATAATTTTACTACATAAAAAAATATATTTTACATCCATACATATTTTTAGAAATAAATTGACTTTTTAGACAAAAAATTAAAAATAATTAATATTTATAAAAAAAAATAGGTAAGTATATAGGTAATTAATTAAATGAAAATAATGTTTGAATTGAATGGATGATTATTTAGATTATTATCTTTTAATATTTTTTAAACATTTAATAATGTATTTATTTACTTTTACTATTGCATTATAATAAGATTATGATTTATATGAACATAATAATACTTACTAACATATACTTATCTATAACTTTTACAGTACAATGTTTTACTTAATATAAAATGTAATGTTGATATTAATGTACCTATTAAGTTTTAATTTTTCATTAAAATAAAAATATTTGTGATTATAAAATATTTGAAAAGTACATAGCTAAGAGGCTGTGAAATGTGTTTAAATAACTGGCCATAATTTAATTGCATCATTTTGTT
Source organism: Synanthedon myopaeformis (assembly GCA_944738685.1). Taxonomy (NCBI): domain Eukaryota; kingdom Metazoa; phylum Arthropoda; class Insecta; order Lepidoptera; family Sesiidae; genus Synanthedon; species Synanthedon myopaeformis. The sequence goes on along the minus strand of OX122926.1, from coordinate 9,499,637 downwards.
AAATAGAAGTTTGTTGATAATTATTGTATTAAGTAAATTAATTTGTTTTTCTTTTACTGGTGTTTTTTTTTAAAAAAAAAATTTTTTTACTGGATGAAGTCTCAGTTTGTGAATTATTCTTATCATTTAAATAATAATTGGGTATATCTAATCATTTAAAAGGTCGTAATAAAGTGCTTAATCATAATGCATCATCATAGCGTCACAAGGTCGTCGTATGGACAGAGAACGCAAATAAATTGACTATAACACAAGTTTGTTAATAACTTACGTGAGTTACATAACACACTAACTTAAACAACTTAAAACTCTATTTGAAACGTCAAAATAACTCGACATTTTAAAAAAATAAACTATGATTTACTTTCTTTTTTATGTTTATAAGGTCAGCAGACAGGGTGACGGTCCACTTGATGGTAGATGGCTACCGTCGCCTATAACACAAGCAACAACACAGGTACTGCAGGTGCGCTGCCAACCATAGTGGCATTGAGGATAAGGTATAGGGAAATGGAATCTGTCATCACTTACTCATTAACTAGAACATAACAGCACACGTGCTGTTATTTCACGGTAGTCTTCTGTAAGAGGGTGGTTACTGCCGCCAGACTACAGCAGGCTTAGTGTAGACCAAGAGCGGGTTCCATTAGAACAAACCTTCAAAATTGGACTTCACTAAATGGACTCGCACAACATATGATATATAATTACAGTTCAACTTCTGAAAGATTCGCCAAACATGTTCTTATTAAGACCATCGAGACGCTAAAAAATGTGTTTTGGTTTTGAAATTTTATGAAACTACTAAACTATAAAAATACACGTAAAAGAAATGTCTATATCTCAAAAAAATCTCTATTAGTTCTTAGGTCCTACATCGTCTTGAGAAACTTGAAAAATGTTTAAACCAAGCTAATTAAGTATTAAGCATGTGACGCTCTCGAAAAAAACCAAGACCTTACAAATGTCTATTCTATTCGCGCCTCTTAAAAAGTTGAAAACACAAAATGTTCCAGATTTAAATTATGTTTAGTGTGTGCGTCATGAAGTAGTGTGATTTTTTTATGAAGCGAACTTGGCACTGCTACTACCGCCTTTGCTAGCAAAAAAGTTACAGGCGCGCGATATTTTTTGGATGTATACCACGTTTCCTTTATTTATATGCCGAAGGAACAACAGATTGTATAATGTTATCTAGTTTTTTTTTTATCGCGAATACGACTATTGCAAAACATAATAAACCTCGTAGGCATACCTATGGTTCTAAAGAGTTTGAAGTTTCGATGACCCTGTTGGATGAGTGGTTAGGCATTAACGCCCAGTCTCAGGATTCGCGGGTTCGATTCCTGGCAGGATCAACTTTGGAAATGGACTTTTCAAACCACCCCCGAGCAGAAGATCACCGTAAAATAATAGCAAGTAGTACCTAAATGTGCTCTTGTGTTTTGGATAAAGTGAGTATGGAATGCCAGAGCCCATTTCCCTATTCATTCCAAGTCTTTATCCTTAATCCTTAATGGTAGGCAGCGCTATGACAAGATATTAGGTTCATATTAACTTGAAAAAAAAAAAAAAAAAAAAGTTTTTCTTCAAGTTCAGGTGAACCTAATATCTTGAAGAAAAAAAAAAAGGCAGCTGACTATAAAGTGGTGAATTATACGTCAGCCGATAGTATTTCTTCTCAGTTGAAAATTTGTCACATGGTAGTTTATCTGCTATTATGAATAAATAAAAATGTCAACTGGTTTATCTGGATGACATGACATTCTAATTCAAATTTGGTAAGGTACCGCTGCTGAACCCACCCACGGAGCGGCAGCTGACGTTCACAGGGCTTCATGATACAACTCTATCAAGCATCTGTCGAGTTATCGACCGAGAACAGTACCTTTACCATAAGAGTTTACAATGACCGCACTCGCTAGCGAGAGCGTAAAATATTTACATGAAAAATTGTCAATTTGACATTGACAGTTGACAGTTTTTACATGAAAATTTTTCATGTAAAAATATTTACATGAAAATTGTCAATTTGAGATTGACAGTTGACAGTTTTTACATGAAAATTTTTCATGTAAAAATATTTACATGAAAAATTGTCATTTTGACATTGACAGTTGACAGTTTTTACATGAAAATTTTTCATGTAAAAATATTTACATGAAAATTGTCAATTTGACATTGACAGTTGACAGTTTTTCATAGCGAGTGCGGTGATTGTAAACTCATACTGATTGGTCATGAAAATCTGTTGCTGGCTCGCGGGCCATATTAATATAATGATTTTATTATTAATGTCGTATTACGTAGTAGGGGGCTTACTGTTATACCTACTGACGATTGGCTTTATTCATGATATCATATAATTATGAATAATTTTATCCAAGACGATATATATTTTGTTAGTTTTCATTTAAAAAAAAAGAAAAAAAAAACCAAACTGTAAATATACCTACTCGTATTTCGACTTTGTTAGAATCCATTTTATAGGAAATGGAATTATTGATACTTAGACTAGACAATGAGCGACATGACATCCTTTAACTAGATTAAACCTAAAAATTTGTCTCTAACGTTATCTGTTAACCACGATTGGGTACAAAATTAGTGGGCACTCGAGCAAAAGCTTGGCTTGCGAAATTTCCTCCCTCATACAAGCCGCCACCTTATTCTTGCACCTTCATGCACAAAAAACTATACGAAATGTACCCTTAACACCCCCAATATAAGAGCAAAAGTAGTTTGTCAAAGCGAATCTCAAATTTGTACGTTCGGAAAGCGGACGGCGGCGGAATTTCAACAAGTTGGACCATTGCTGTGAAACACACATATGTTTGCAACGTAATGAGTCTTTATGTTGTCGGCATAAGGTGCATTTTGGAAGGTCCCAAGGTACTTTGTCACGTGGTGCGTGTTTAAGGCAGCACGCCGGTGCAGCGCAGACATTCTTGACGAATGTTGCCAAAAACGGGGCTGTTTTCACCTCGTTCTGTACCTACGTTTTATTGTTTTCCCGGCGTTTCGCTTTTATTGCAATTTTAATATTTTAAAATCACAAAGGCGTCGAATGTTTTTGTATAACAAGAGAGAAAAACTGTTCACTCGTAGTGAGTGGGCTCTCGTAAAACGCACGAACCTTACTTATTACGTATTATTTTTTTGGACCATCACATAGAAGATGTTTAAAATTATATACTTAGCTTTACTAACAAATGTTGATAATAATTTACATAATGTAAACTACATAATATTATAAATGTGAAAGTGAGTTTGTTTGTTTGATACGCTTTCAATTCTTACCTTCTCTCACGATCATCATGAAAATATATTGCACACATGTTGTGAGGGATACAGAAAAGGAAATACCCTAACCTTTCATCCAGAAAAAGTACCTTCCACCAGAAAGGACATAGGGTACCTTTCTACGTCGCGGACGAAGTCGCGGGCACCAGCTAGTAAAACATAAAATTATTTCTAAAAGTAACTGGTCAACACTTTACTTGTAGTTGGTGAAAGAGGCCTTTACAGTTATAAATATGTCACAGCCAATTTCTGAAACTTCACAACAACTGCAGTCCGTGTTACATGATTCTGCATTGAAAGTTAGTTTACACTACGATAAATGGATAAAATATGCTAAAGTTGAGAGGTTTGTACTGCTTATAAAACATTGCACGTCATTTTGCTACAGGAAGGCTTTAATATTACCATCTCTCTTAACATCTCTGAGTAAAGTGTCAAGTAGGCTAACCGCCATTTAAAGTCACCGGTAACCGGGAATGATGGAGATGATATACCTTTGTTTGTACGATAAAAGTCCCAAACATTAAAAAGAAAATAATAAAAAAAATTCGCCTATCGAAGGATGCAGTGAACCGAGTGCATAATTTAATAAAACATAAAATTATTTCTAAAAGTAACTAATCAACACTTTACTTGTAGTTGGTGAAAGAGGCCCTAAGATTATAAAATTTAAATTCATTTTTATTATATATATAAAGTTTAGTAGACAATTTGTCTATGTATTTTGTACATGTAACATTCTTTTGTTCTTTGTTGTCTATGGTCTTATATATTTTCTCCTTGTCCTTCAATTATAGTTCAATCGATCTTTCCTTTTTTTTCATCTTCACAGTAACCATGTTACTTATGATTTTAATAATAAAAAAATTGTGGGTAATTCGTAATTTGCTAAAAGCTAAGAGAAACACACAGATAATAGGTACATACTTAAATGTAGACATAATGTTTAGATATTAACAACAAATAATTTAATTTATTAATTGTGTGTAAGTTCCAATTGAAAATTATTCAACCTTAACACCGGCGGAAGTCGAAAACCGCAATAAAAGTATATTAATCAATCCGCTCGGTTCGGATCTGGGTCTGATCGTTTGGCAAGCCCTTCGGTTTATTGTGAGACCCTTCGCGGGCCACTGTGCGCCATAATTCCTCCTTCTGGAAACCGTCCAACGAACGAGTTTGAATTTAAGACGTTCGTGACTATCGCCCGTAGTGAGGAATTGATGTACGTCGTTTGTGTTTTGTGACCATTTTTCTTTGCTTTCACATATTTGACAGTCATGTCGAATCCACTTTAATTGGATATAACCTGATAAAGTCTTTGCTGAAATATAAAGTTTAAAGTATTAAGTTAAGAGCGGAGTTTTACATAATATTTGTAGAAGTTTAAACATACATTTAAAGAACAAATGTATCTGTTTTTTTTTTTGGAGTTTATATAGGTAAGCCGGTGGTATGAAAATTTATGGGAGTAAAATCAAAATTGTCACACGGTATGCGTTACGTTCTATTTTCGAATTTTCACAACATACGAGTACGTTCTATTTCGAATATTTTAGAATATCTCTGAAGTTTCAGAGATCTACACAATATCTCTGAAACTAGAATACGTTACGTAATAATACATACTTGCGTAAACTAGATGGCACCTGAGCACCAGAGATGGCGCTGATATTAATTCGTTATGATGAATGTTTTTATAATTTTTATTATGTATTTTATAATCGTTCGTAAGGACTAAACTCCAGTCGTACGACGTAGCTGACACATACACTTTTTTTAAACTGTAGTAAGGTATAAATTATTATTTTTTAAATAGGTTTTCTTTTTTGAGATATTCTTATTAAATAAATAGGTATGATTTATGCTTAACCGTGATCTTTGATTTTATTTGAACTAGTAACAGTATGATTTAATGATAGGCCTTAAGCATTATCGCTCAGCTTAGACGCTCAGTAGGTACATTAATTTATTACTAGCACATTAATTAATATATAATAAATTAATATTACAAGCTGTTTTGAGTTGAGGCAATAATGAATTAGGGTGATTAAGCTTTGTTCACGATTCAGTACATACTAATCCCATCAACGGATTGCGTGTGTTCAACGGTGACGATGTACAGGTTTTTGGGAGTGTGCTACTAAAATAAATGTATACTATTCATTGGGTACTATGATTATTACAATTAAAATAATATGCAATTATGTCTTAGTTTTTAGAAGTTAAAAAATAATGAGACACCACCCACCACATCCATACAAGAATTTGATGACACGTAACAGGTTACAAATTAGTATAATTTCTTAGATAAAAATATCGGATTACTACTTATATGTTTGTGTAATGAGTATATTGTTCATATTGTGTAAATATTTTTGAGGCATACCTTACCTCACCTTATAAGTAGTATACGATTGAGGTTATCTTAGCTCAGAAATATACCTAAAAACTATTTCTTGTGTAATCTTCACTAAATCTTGGGTTTTAAAAATAATCTAGGAACTAACACAACGATCCCCTAGTTCACGATAGTACACAAATCATAAAGTTGCAATTTTATTGATAATCAAATCAGTGTCAATCAGCCACTGGCCAGGATCGAATATAATTATGATCGATTCATTCATTCACATTCAATATATATTTTTTGGCGATTTTGTTGCAGATGGCGAACCAATCAAATTGCCCGAAAACCTTGAAAGTCTGCCCCGAGCTGAACACTTTGCGGCGCAGAGACATCGATGGAACACGAATGAGGTAAGTTCCATGCGATTTTTTCAACTAACATTATTATGACATTCTTTTTTGACTTTTTTGTCTTGTTGCGTCTTCATTCTTCTTCTTCGTAGACCAATTTCTAACTCAACAATACAAATTCTTCTTTAGAAACACTTATCAAACACAGTTATCTAATTTCCACAAAGTTAAACTAATATTTTTTTAATTAATAATAAATAACATAAGAACATAACACTGGATTTTTAATAATAAATAAAATATACAAAATTATGTACAAACATTATGTTATGACTGTTCCATTATGGTTGAATCGTTAAGGTTTTTTTCATTAGCGTTCTGACTTTTTTCTGTCCCCCGGTTTCGATATGTGATAGGAAATCTATAATCGACATGGAAAACTTCAAATTTTCAAAGTTGTAGGGTTTGTCCGTTACAATGTTTAGTATGGGTGATTTATTTATTTATAAAAATCGGTCAAGCCGTTTCGGAGGAGTTTTGTTACAAACACTGTGACATAAGAATTTCATATACCTATTAAGATGTATTATTATTAATAATCTATTTGTTAATAAGTGCCTACTTCGAAATATTCAAACGTGCCAGACTTAAAGCTGTTTATTTCATTTTGTATTCTTAATAAAGTTTTCCTTTTATAAACTTTTATAAAAAGTTTGAGTGCTTCTTTAAAAACTTTAATATCTCAAATAGAAAAGTCATTTCTTATTCTATCAGAGCTTTACGTCGGATAAAGAACACATTAAAAACATTGGTGTTATACGAAATTCTACGAATGATATGACGCTTAAGTTGCAATGAAGACAAAGTGCACAAAGTCTGAACACAAACACAGAGTACTATGTCATTTTATATCTAGTTTGCATCATTAACATTAATTATTCTGTTCATAACATTTATAGTAAACAGAAAATGTAGTGGCGAATCTTAACGCAGAGTTACTTACTTCTTCTAAATCTGGCAAAGTTTACAATCTCTGAATATAATAAAAAATATTTAAAAAAATAACTTTTTTTTTGGTGTTCTTATTAGGTATCTATTGTCTTTTAAAGAATTGTATTTTAAAGGTTTTTGTATTGTTTTGATTCGTCATTTAAAGTGGTATTATCTATATATTTTTCTGATCTTATTTTCATTTTTTTATTAGTTTCTTACCTATAGAAAGAAAGATAGAAAAAATACATTTTATTCAAAATGGACACAAAATGCATACAATACAAGTTAATCTGTATTACTGTACATTTTACCATTATGTTTATAAATAATATAAAAAGAAATAAACAAACTGTTTATATGTGCGGATTTATGAATAGAATTGAATATTAAATTGTCATATTAATTTCATTTTCATTTAGGCCTACAAGGTTTATGTGGACACATATTTTAATTAATAATTCAAAAATTGTAGTTTTCATTATATCTAGGTAATTTATTTAACTATTTCAATACGCCATAGTTTAAAGAGAATTCAGTTCCACTGGCAAACTTTTTTTCCTTTTATTACTTATTTTACTGCGGATTTAATTGTACTGTATACTTATTTCACTGTAATACTTACATGTGGATAGCTCTTGTCTCTCGATCCCTAATAAAGGAATTAGGTCTGGTATTTTTCAAAGATATTGTCGTTATGACTATTAAAATAATATTTTCTTTACAATGTGATTTAAATAAAACAATAATAAAGGTATAATGTACAGCCGTATTATGCTTTGTCTAACAGCGACATCTATGTGAACGCCGACGCAACTCTCGTAAGCGGTACGCTTGTGTGCGTGACCGTCTGATGACACACCTGATTTACTTTGTCCTCTCTGTATTAGGTAACGAGTTTGTGTCGAGCATAAATCTCCTGCTAATTTATTTATTATGCATACTGTCATAACAGTTGTCTCGTATCTGCGGTCGCAATGTTTCAGCCTACTTAACCTGGTGTAGATTAGTTTCTAGATTTTTGGTATGATATACTATTGTATGTTTCGCTTAACAATATCACAGTTAGTAAAGATTTATTAATGTTCTTTAGTGTACACGTGTATAAATTAGAACACTGAAATATTTAGGGTCAGAATTTAATGAAGGTTTTAAGTAGTTTTTTTTTCATATTAAGGTCGACAGACAGGCTGACGGTCCACCATACGTCGCTGCTGAACATAGTAGTATTAAGGATAAGAGATTAGAAAGGGTTTAGGCAAATAGCTACTTTCTAATATGACAAAATATTTTTTCGGTCATTTCATTATTTTACTTAATCTCGAGAAAATTATACATGTATTGAGATATTTTAGAAATAACCCGTTTTAAATTTATAAAAGCTATTCGAAGCTTTCTATAATTATGAGGTACGGAGACCAAGGCTAAACTCACTTATAAAAGATGGCTTCTATGTGTATATCCTTCCGGATTATGTGTCGTGCTATGACTTCACCTTTCGGGACGCATTTGGGAAAATTTCCTCCAAGTTTCGTAATAAAATTTTATCAAAAATAATACCTTCTGTTTTAATAAGTAAGTATTTTGTTTATTCATTTATACAACAACCAGCTTCTTTCCGCGAATTCGTCTGCACCCCTTTTTTTCTTAGATGTTAAATCATTTACTTATTCAATCTTTAAATATATAAATATATATACGTACTATATGTGCACAAAGTATTTGGCAGATTGTGCAGAACTACAAAGTTAACGACGGAATCTGTGTACTAATTTATTTCAAGCAATTCACCGCCACTTAAGAGGAAAGGACAAAATAAATTCAACCGAAATTTTAGCATTTTAAGACTTTCAGGCTTCGCTAATGTTGGTGGGTAGTGGGGGGGATGGCATCTCGTAAATTAAAGAACACGGCAAACACATTACCTCGCGTCGTCTCACTGACTCTGGTAAATAATAGCTTCCTTTTGAACCGAATGAATTAGTTATTCTAATGTTATATTAGTCGTGGTTAAATCGTATAAAACGATTAGGCAATCGATAACTGTTGTAAATACTAATTGAATAGTTAACTTTTTTTTTTATAAATTATACTATTTTTATATTTTTTATTTTAAAACATTAAAGGAATAATATAAGATTTTGATGTACTTATTGTATCTAAGACGAATATCAATAAAACTATGTACATCTATTTTTCTTTTTAATAATTAATTTTTACATAAAACTAAGACTTTTTTAATCATCTTCCAACAATAACAAAAAAAAAAAATGTCCCTTTGTTGATGTTCTCTTCCATGATTTTTAGTACGAGTAACCCATATTTTAAATCAGTTAAAATTGATGGAATATTTACTTGGTCACAGGATAAACGGCTGCTTCCACTTGGATCCGCGGATATATCTCCTCTTAAATCTACATGTGTATTGGATAAACTCATTTGTCTTTAAATGATAGTTGCAATCATAACTAGCGACTCACCTCCCGCTTCGCATGTGTGCAATTTTCTCTTTCAACTTATACGCACAAACCTTCCTCGATTATCGCTCTGTCAATTTGTGAAAACAGCATCAAAATCCGTTGGGTGGTTGAGAAGAAGTTAGCGTTAAACATATAAAACATATTTTCTATTTGTAATGTTCAAATTTTAGTTTGAAGTTATTTTGCAGCCATACTGGTGGTATAAAAGAAGTTAGCGAATAAACAGACAAAGATTTTATTTTATTAAATCTATACTAATATTATAAAGAGAGAAGGTTTGTATGTTTGTAATAAATAAACTCAAAATAATATTCACTTTAAAAATTCTTTTAAAAATTCTTTCAACTATAGATAGCTATATTATCAGCGAGTAACATAGTCTGTATTTTACGCGTTACGCGGACGAAGTCGCGATCAAGAGCTAGTGTATAAATAAAATATGTTTTCTGTAGTCTCTCTGTGTTGTGTGTGTGTGTGAAAAATATTAAATATTTTATGTATTTGTTTCGGTAAGTGTACATATTAGTTATCATTTTGGTTATCATATATGATCGTCATTAATGAGGATTTTGATTTGAAGATATGAACAAAGCCAAGGGTTGCCAATCATATTAAACGTGTATGATAATATAATAACATCTATTCAACGCGCATAGTAATAACCGAATTGTGTTCAGGCTATAGATTTCATACCATTATATTAACTATTATATTTCTTTAATAGCAAAATATGAAAGAAACTTAACATCAAACAAAATAAAAAATTGTTTGGATTTTTAGCGTTCATGACTGTCCCACAACTCATTAGGTTTTAATTTAGACCGCCTAATTAACTTTTTGATTTCTATATTTACATTTTACTTTAGAAGCCTATAATGATTTTTAGTTGAAGTGGATTTGAAAGTTTTTTATGGAATAAGTTTTAGCAAATTTCGATTGAATCACAATTTACGAAATGCCCACAATTTTTTTTTATTAAAAAGATATTTAACATGGTTACTGTTAAGATGCAAAAAAAAAAAATAAGGAAAGATCGATTGAATTATAATTGAAGGACAAGGAGAAAATATATCAGACCATAGCCAACAAAGAACAAAAGAATGTTACCCAAAAAAAAAAACATGCACAAAATACATAGACAAATTGGCTACTAAACTTTATAAAAAAAATAATTAAAAAACAGTGGCATTCCGACAGAAGTGATAACTTGAACAATTACGTGTGTATTTTTTGAATCGTCAGGAAAGTACAGAACTTATATACAGCAGTTTCGGTTATGGTAACAGTGTCGCGAGTTCAATGGTTTTTTCCCATCTCAAAAATGCCCAACGCGCCTAAAGAAGCAACTATTCACTTCAAAAATAAATTTAAATTTAATAATGTATTAGATCTTGCATTGAAATATATTATAATTAAACCATATAGTATATAGACAGGATAAAGCTTATTTTACGTAATCAAACTCTTAAATGACTGTCCATTAACAGTTTGATAACGTAAACAATTTATTCTTCAAAAAGTCAAAGACATAACTCTATATATTTTCTAAGCGTCTATTTCCTTTTAAACTGTGCTACACGCTATGCTAAAATAAACTCGTCTTCACACTTTATTGCCACATATTAAGAGTGTTTTACACGGACCGACAATTCGATAAACATCTACATAAAGACACGTTACTCACACACATAAAATGTCCTATAAGGAAACGAAGTGTCTAATTATTCTCGACATTTCCAACCTGGATATCGTAGGCGAAGTCGACTGTGTTTTTGCGTTGTTTAAAATGTTAATTGGCAAACGTTCTAACCAGAATTCGCTTAAGACGTTGCGTGTAACAGAAACTTCTTGCTGGCTACTCTAGCCTTTTTATATAGTGGTGTGATGACAGGCAAATGGCACATTATTTGGCAATGGCCTTTTATAGCCATGCAACGTTAGGGAAGATGCAAGATCGATTTCGATAACTTAGGATCTTTTCTATAACCAAAAAGTCCGTCTTAGCAAACTGATACAGTAGGAATGTGTCCTACTTGGTTGATAAAGTATAACGACTGAAAAATTAAGGAGAGGTCTGGCCCAGACCTCACCTTTATGTGAGAATGAATGGGCCATAGACAACAGCGTAATCTCTATGTAGATTACAGAAGACATAACAGCTCGTATGTTAAGTGAGTTAGTAACGGAGTCAGCAGCAGTCAGCAGCGCACTTAAAGGTTGTTTCTTGAAGTACACATTAGACTTTTAAATAAATAAACGTGCAGATATTCCCATTGTTTTGCTTTAAATGTACTCAAGAAAACCAACATACTATTTGGATGTACGTTTTTCATTGATTGCCGCAATAGGCTGTATTTACCAGAGCGTCAATACATCGTAATTGAGCAAGATCCCTGAGGAGCGTAAACCCCGAAAGGCAGTAAGCTTGTTAGCTGCATGATGAAAATAGGCTGCGCTTGGAGTTTCCACTGTCAAATAGCTTTCCAATTGGCACGGATCGATGTCAAGAGTCCGCGGAACAATCCCGATATTGTTACACAGAGTCCTGTACAAAATGAAAGTGCGGCCGCGTTATTTGCATATTGAATTTTCTAGAAGCTATCGACTGTCAAGAATTCCGTTATAAACGGTTGTTTGATACGCGTTCGAAATAATTTAAACGTGAAACTGGAGTCACGTTTTATTTAAAAATAGAATTTTATGAAATCCGTTACTCGAAGGAGACACCCACCAAAATGGCTGTCTGTTTATTCGTCACATTAAATATATATTTAAGTATGTACATTTCTATTTGAGTACTAGTTGAATCGGCCACGTTACATACTAGCTTCGTACAGGACATTGCTTTATAATATATATTAAAAAAATAAATAAAAGTAGCCTAAATTGCTCTTTATAATATCAGCTATCTGCCAGTGAAAGTCCCGTTAAAATCGTCCAGCCGTTTCAGAGATTATCCGGAACAAACATACAGAGATATACATAAATTTTCAAAATTATAAAAGTGTCGTATATACTTTGATAATTATACATTTAGTAAAAAGCTTCAATTATATTTATTAGTAAAATATATTATGTAGATAGTAGGTACAGATTGAAGCAAACTTTATTTTTTTGTAATTTATTTCGAGTGAAATACATTTTTTGATTGACGATATGGAACCAAAAAAATATTCTTTGTTAAGTGACCCGACAGACGATATGTCAAAAGCTGATATGTCATTTAATGATATTATGTTTGGACGTTAATATATGATTGAAATGTTTAAATTGACAGTTAGGAATATTTTTTTATTATATATAACAAAAACGTTAACGAGCCGTGTTTGTACGTTAATTTTTTTTTCAAAAAACAATTTGCACACGTTCTACTTGTACAGAGGTCAAAAATTAGCTAAGAATTTTTGACTGTTTGTCTATCTGTTGTATGCGAATTTCAGAAACGGATTTGGATTAAATTTGTCACACAGATAGTTTATTACCTGTATTAACATATATATATACACTATGAACTACTAACAATATGTTTTTGGGAGCTATGTTTAAGTAAAATTAACATAATTATATTATACTAAACAAAGGTTAGTTTCCTGTTTTTTTTTTTTTAATAACGATTTAAAAAAAAAAAAAACGAACTACAGCTCTTACGAAGTCGCGGGCACCAGCTAGTGAACAAATTAAAAAAATTTGGACGCCCTTTCGTATCGCAGATTGTGTATGGGACATTTATTGAAAATACTCAATTATACTCATATTTTTACATTTAATTGAGTCAAGGCAGCGCTTGGTCGCGATCTCACTTGATGTAAGAAGGTCGACCACGGTTACCTTAGTAAGTGCCCATTTACCCTAGATTTGAAGACCCCTAGGTTGTAATTTAGAGGAAACACAGACGCAGGCAATGAGTTCCACTCCCTAGCGGTTCGGACAAGGAATGTGGAACTGTAACGCTTCGTGCGTGACCGAGGAACATCAACCACGAAGGGATGAAACCCTTGTCCGCGCCTTGTGCTCCGCAAGTGGAACGGTTCCGGTTTGATCAGATCGTATAGAATGGACGCACACTCTCCATTTATATAAGATGGGTTTGCTCTTGACCAACAACCAACTGTGTAGCAAGGATGAGGCCTAAGATGAAGCGAACCTCATTCTCAACCCAGAAGATGCCTATTCACTCGAACTTTGAAAAGATTTGTGTTATATGAGCTCAGGAGTTCCAAACGTTGGCAGTACGCATTATAAAAGATGTTTTAAAACGCTTGGTCCGAAATAGTAGGATATCGACAAGATGAGGATGTTAAACTATTCTTAAAACTATTATTGTTTAAGCTCTCATGTTAAGTTGAAACTATATAAAAATAGATGCGAGAATGCTTCAAGTGAACAATCATTAAAGCTTCAAGGACGGTTATTCAAACCGATAGCAGCCGAATATATCACGAATCCACCCGAACCCTTTCAGACGTCAAGCGTCGCGTTTTTCATTTCGTGAATGAATCTTGTTCGTCGATTTCACCTCTTTATCGCCACTACGTAGGATTAATGACATTTTTTCGGTGCTTTTCATTTGATTAGTGTTTTTTTTCTCTCTCTTTAATTTTGTATTTTGTATTTTGAGTGTAGAAAATTTTCCTTAAACTTTTGACCAATTTTGAACACAAAAGATTAATATTTTTTAACTGATTGACATTATTTTCGCATGTGTTAATAAATAATAATTTATTAGATTTTTTTTATACTGTCTATTAGATCTTAATAAATAAAAATTACGTGTCACATGTTCCTCCGCGATGAACTCCTAAACTACTGAACCGATTTTGATCAAACTTTGTAACAATATGTAATTTCGTCCAACTTAAAATATAGGATAATTTTTATTTTAAACCCGAGCGAAGCCGGGAGCGGGCTTCATTATAAAATAAAGACTTTATTATAAAATAATCGCCTCTGTCTGTTTCTCTGTTAACTTTCGTTTTATTAGTTTCTGATTTCTTGTTTTATTTAATTATTTATTTGATAAACTAATAGCTTTTCATAAATTATAAGGAAAAATACAAAAAAAAATTGTAAAATTGAAATAAATCCAATATCAAGTTGAACTTATATTGTACAATTTTGGAATTTTATAAAATCTAAATTATAAGAAAGCACCAAATAAAACCAAGCGGTGAGAAGAAATTTGAAAAACTATTATTATTAGCTATAGTTTAGCTAAAAAAATTAGCAAAAGCTAAAAAAAAATTAAAAAAGAAAAATTAAAGCCAATATGGACAAACATTGATAATAATAATATTTTTTAATTTTTTTTATTTATATTGAAAAAAAAAAAAAAAAAATTAAAACTAAATAATAAAATATATACTTGAATAATAATAATAATAAGATAGAGGTCTAAGACAGAGGCCCCGAGGGTCTTAAACAGTGGCTGTCGATAAGAAACTACTAACACCTGCCTTAGTCTATTGGAAGTATCATAAAACCGAGTTATCGCTCACATTCAGATACAAATAATTTACTATTAAGTACTTACATGATATTTTAACATGTAATAAAAGTGATCCCAACAACTTACTGGTACGAAACTAAAATTGATTGATCGAGAATTTCATTATATATTCAACCTTGCTACGAATTAAGCTGAAATCTTAATTTAAGTCATAGAGAACTCAATCGTCAATACAGATCGCAATACTTAATTTTTTTCACTATGAATAAATAAATAAATAAATATCTTCACACATTCCATACAGCGCCATCTAGTTCCACAGTAAGCAAGTAATGCTTGTATTATGGATGCCAGACAGTTGATATAATACATAGATTATTATTGTTTTCGTAAATTGTATATATTTATTATAAATACTAAGGAAACTAAGGAATTTCTCGGAATTTGTTTTGTTGAAGTAGTATTTTAATAACTCACTTCATTAAGTTGCTAAAAGCATACGTATGTTCTATGAGAGCAAGAGCTAATATATAAGACGCTTATTATAGTGCACAGAGACCGTATATGATGTCTAAGTGAATGCATTTAATGCAACTTTGTATTCTGCGTACCTTTTACACTCAAACAAATGACATAAGTCAGATTAGTTCATTAAAGTTTTTTATGTTAAACTTGTTTTAAGAGTTGAAAAGTAGCTTTATGTCTTAGGGTTTCACTCTATAGTTTTGTGAAATTTAATCAAAATTGGTTCAGTAGTTGATCTGTGAAAAGGCAACAGATAATTATTTTCATGATTATAATGTTACTATAGTCTGTTCGCGTTATGAATGCAGCGAGTCGTCGTTGTCCATCAGTCTTGCCACGCCCACTAACCAATCAGGTCGCTCAAAATTAAAAAGTCAAGTTCACAATGACTAGTTGAAGGCAGACTTTTGAACGAAACGGTTTGTGAGTAACCTTCAATTTAAAAATTTAAAAAATGAATACCTCACCCATAATTCATTGCAGAGAAAGACGAGTAATTTACAATGTTTTTAAATACTTTTGATACTATATTAATTAATAAACAAAAACGGAGATTCCACTGACACTGATTAAAATATATTGATAAGGGCTTATTTATCTTTATTTAAGACAATTAAGTTAATTTTTATCCATTTTTATCCAAATAGATTATACGTTTTAAAATATAATCTGTTTAATTTGTAACTCCACTGTGAATACACCTTTACCCTACCGTTGCACTGATGACCCACTGCATTCTTAACGCGAACAGACTATGGCTCTACTTCGCGGTGTCTTGCATAAAAAATAATTTGGTTGGCGTCCATTATCGCATATATCCACAAATGATTTTCATGGCCTAATATACTCTTTTCTGCGACCCGCCCCCGGCTTCGCACGAATCAAATTTTATACGCAAACCTTGAGCGTTTTTCCATAAGTAAAATCTGTATCAAAATCCTTTGGGAATAGAATGTATAGATATAGAAAGACAGATAGAAGAAGTTAGCGGAGAAATAGAATGTATAGATATAGATAGATATATAAATTAATTAATTAATTTATTAACAAGCATTTACATACCTCAAACGGCGAGTAAAGTCTTAAACAAAGGCTGTTTAGCTTTGACAACTAAAATCAATTTATTTCAATTTACATACATTCATTTGGAATTAATATATTAAATGTATTTAATATACCAAACTCCTATTGTAGTGTGAGTTACAAGAGAGATTAGTTCCACTTAATTTACTCGCAAGTTAGGTCAAAACAAATATGGTTTAGTTTCATACTAAATGTCATATGTCACTGAGAGAGCCCGCGAGAGGATGGATGGGGATGGATGTTTCGTGTCATTGTACGTCACAGGCTGCCACACACATCCGACCTAAAAAAACATGTTATAATCTCTAACATTTGAGAGGACACCGTGGCATATTATTCTGAAAGCAAAGATTCAAAATTTCTCATCCATTATCTATTTATTTTCCAAAAATCAACGACATCCATATTATTCAAACTTATGAGTATTTTTTACTGTCCCACGACTGGACTATTTAGTAATATGGGCTTTGAAAAGTTTGAATATTCAAGTATTCGTTTTGAAGGGGACTATTCAGACAATATTCAAAAGATTTAAACTCCAGTAAGTTTCATCAGACAGGCTGATGAAAACATATTAATAATGATAAAAATAATAATATAATACACTTATTTGATTTTTTTTTCATATCCAGTGATATTTTTTTTTAATATCCGAACATATAATAGTTTGAACAGTAAGTAAGTAGTCTATTCATTTGCAAAAATAAAAGAGAGTTATTCAAATTGAAATGTAATGTATTTGTAAAAGAATAGGGGTATGAAAGAATGAAAAGAAAATATTAAAAATTCTTCTCGTAAAGGGTCGCTGGGTCATTATGGGTGTTTCACACAAAAATTTCAGGTAAATATACTTTGATATTACAAAACGCGGTTCATATATCATTTGCATTCGTCTGTAGGTACAGTTACCGAAAATGGGCTGTTACACACAAGGCCGTACGTTTCAGACTCTAGTAAAGTTAGGGTTGGCTAACTATTTGTATTAAAAAATGTATTTTTTATGCTATCGTATTATATATAGACATATGTCCTAACCGATGGGAGCTGTTACAACTTTATTTAAGATATACAAAATATAGTAAGGAACAGTTTTAAATTTTAAATATAATTATTTATGAATTATATCTGTTACATCTCTCTCTCAAAAAATTATTTATTTTGTATAACTATTTAAATATTTTAGCTAAAGGCAACTGAAGCCAAAATGATTCGGAAATTAATATTTATAATAAATTTAAAATATTGTTGACGACTTTTTTGTAAAAATATTAAAATAAAAATGTAATTTTATTTGACACAATTGGTATAATTACTGCTCAGACTGGATACCATTATGTTTTCAAATATTGAACTAAAATTTATTTTAAAGCAACTCTGTTTGTGTTTAAAGCAACATTTAAATTAATTTGTTTATACCGACGACGTCAAGATGCTATGACAAACTGGAACAATGATACTTTATAAAATTTTGAAACAAAAATTAAATTACATTACAATTACAAGGAATAAAATTATCTGACTATCCAAGTATGTGTTATGTGAATATGTTTGCACATACCCCTATATTCTCCTAGTACTTACATTTTATCATACCCTTTTTATGACTCAGTCATAAACCCTTGTACCTTTTTAATGTTTATTGAATTTTACCCTTTTTGATAGTCTATCCACTATCGTAGTGAAGAACACATGCAATTGCAATATATATCCCAATAGGATGATGGGTTTCGAGTACCATTATGTCTCTTCTATTTTAAAAAGTTACCATTGCATTAGTTTCTAATATTCTAGCTCTGCCTGTTGTGGCATAAGTCGCCGGTTCGATCCTCGCGTAAAACAACATTTCTATGATAAATATGTCTATTAGTCTTTGTCTGAGTGTTTTCAATGCATTCTAAGTATGTATTTATCATTATAAAGTATTGTGTATACATATATTTATCAATTTTTTAACACCCACATTACAACCTCCGCTTTGTTTGGGGCTGTGGACACGTTCTAAAATAAATAAATAAATAAATAAATATATAAATAAATAAATAAATAAATAAATAAATAAATAAATAAATAAAACAGTCAGTGGCAACCCTAGCTCTCCTGTTCATTACATGCTAATGTGGAAGCATTGTAACGTTTCGCATTTAGTTCCGGAGCTATTTGAATAAACATTTTGTACTCTAAATCCACGTGATGATGGACGTACACTACGCCAGGAGGTGCTAACTGCTAAATTTAAAGCCTTTCTTTCGGATTCGTTATACTATATTGATCTCATTATTTTAATGGTTTTTTTTTAATAACCTTATTTATTTTACAAATAGCTTTTGATACTTCCGTAGAGAAAGCAGAATGATTATAAAACCACAGTGAAATATTGTCTCATTTTATCCTACCAAGTTAGGCAATGAATTTACATTCCTCCTTGGTGTTGCTAGAGAAATGAGTAATAATATCCTGAGATTAATTATTAGCTATTAAAAAATTAAAAAATCTAGATTAAAACTTGTTTCAAATCATGATCTAAATTTAAAATAATGACACCTGTTTGTTTAATAACATTAGCAATAAAAATTATATGGACAAGCATGGCGACTTAAAACCCATGTTTTGTTTTAAGAACTTAAAGATATGTATTTAAATCTTGCACTCTAAATTATTAGACTATAAAGGTCCTTTATTAACTACTGAAAAACCTGAAATTGTGACTAAGTACATTTAGAATTTTTTTGTATGGCAAAAGTATGAAAAACAAATATTAAAATGAAATAAAATTAATTAAAGAAATTACTGCAACAAGGCGAAACACCTGTTCACTTAACATTAAGCGGTTCTAGAGTCTATGGCAACGTGCCATTTTATCATCTGCTTATCTAGACATACAAATAAAGTTGGGCTGTCTGTCTGTGACTCGAAAATTAATGGTGTTCAACCTCCCCCTTCCTTCCTCCTTCCATTGTGATTTACATACTTAATTTCATCTATGAAAATACTATTTAGTAACTACTAAAAATTATTGTATGTAATCATAAAAGTTAGTTAAAAAAATATAGAAATTTTTATGAAGTTTAAAAATATTTAAAAGTAAATTTTAACTAGAAAATAATTATAAAATACAAGGCCATAATAAGTGCAGTCATATGAATGAGTTTTAACAACACTTAATTGCCAAATAAAAAAGTATATTTTCCGGCGTCGTCGCCACGTTGGTTTCCGAAATGTTCATTTAAAGTATTACATAGTAATATGTGAGAACCTCTATAATTTGTTAATTTTTTTTGTTAAATAAACTTAGTTCGTTGTACTTTTAATACTTTATAATATAACTGGCTAAAATAATTGGTAGGTATTGTTAGAGGTTTGAATTTTATAAATTTAAAAAATATAATTTGGAATGTGATTTTAAAAAAACAAGTGAAGGGGTTTTTTCAGAATGAATGTCATTGTTGATTTGAAGAGCGTGTGTTTTAGAAATTGTATTGAGATGGTTATAAAGTAATTTTGATGAATATGTTTATATGAAGTTTAAACATAGCTATGTAAAATGAAGTGATTAAATTTATGATATGGAAATATAAGAAAGCTTTCTTATTTAATTATCTTATGGGGCCCATGAAGAAGTTTAGAAGAAACTGAAGTAATAGTCGAAAATTTCAACAACAGGTATTTGCCAATTGATCGACGTAGTATTTTTAAAGATATCAATGGTTACTGAAACCCAATTTCTACTATATGTCTAAAGGCTTTTAAATGGAACATTAAAGGATTTTTTAATGGTTTTTAGCTGTTTTTGAAGCCTTTTAGAGGTTACCTTTTTAAAGAAAAAACAATCTATAAGTATCTATCTTTTATATTAGTTGGTAAGTGATGTAGTTCGCTCTTTTAAAAATCCCACAGGAACCTAACTTTCCTTTATAATAAAAAGTATCCTATAGCTTAATACAGGTAATCATCAATACATAAGTGAAAACCGTATTCAAATCGGTTTAGCCGTGTTCGAGATTAGCGTGCACAAATGCACAGATAAACAGACAAAAAATTCTATAAACTATTTTTTGACTATAAAAGTACAACGTGTATATATTGTTTTTTTTTTTGAAAAAATATTTTATTTACAAACACCTTGTCCGCTTCTAACTGTTTCTCCGCCAGTTTCTAAACCAGCAAACAGATTTTGATACAGTTTTCACTAATTAAAAGAGTGATAAACGAGGTGTGTGTACATAATTTGAAGAATAAAAAAAAAATCCGTGCTAAGCCGGATACCAGATCCGCTAGTAAATTTTAATTGTAAAAGTATTGTAATTTTGATAAATATCCTATAAATTCGGAAATGTTAAGCGTTAATCCAGAAACCTAAGCTGGTCCTTAAAGCTAGCTCCTGAATTACTAACATCCGTTCCAACCTAGTTTGGATTATCCATAAATTTCGCTTTAAACCGAATATATTTGCAAGCTTTGGTCAGGTATAGTCAGCTTCAGAAATATTATTTAAACTGTACATTCAGGTTATTCTGATTTCAAGTACTCCTTCTAATTGTAATGACTCACTTGTAAACATTGCAAATAATATTTACTTATTATTAACTAGCTGGTGCCCCCGACTTCGTCCGCGTTAAAAAATAAAAACTAAAACTGAAAAATATATCAGCAATATAACGCTTTACATATTCATTGCTGTTATATTATACTTTAGATGATGCTTAGACTTTAGAAAGGTATGCTATGTCCTTTTCTGTATCCTTGAAAACGTAATTATATGTCACACAAAACAGTACACAAAACAGTTAATATACTTATTAAATAATTAAAAAAAGTGTATGCAAAATTTAATGATGATCGGTTGAGTAGTTAAGGAGTCAAAAGTTAACAACAGACAGACACTTTAACATCCGTACAAAAATTATAAATGCGAAAGTATGTTTGGATTTATGGATGTTTGTAACTCTTTCACGCAAAAACTACTGAAACTACTGTCTGGGACACAAGAAAGGACATAGGGTACCTTTTATCGTTCAACGCGGACGAAGTCGCGGGCACCAGCTAGTTTAGAATATTCTAAATTTGAACACACACTACCGTCTTGTTAAATAAAAAAATTATTTTAGATGTTGACGTTTGGGGACCTCGTTTACTAAGTATCTGAGGCCAACTGTACAAGCCAATATAAGTTGGTTCTGACGTAACATGTATAACTATATCGGCGTTGACCTTTCCACGTTGTAACTATTGGGACATTGCCAAAGGGAAAACGAAAATACGGAACGTACTTTCTTATTGTACACGGCTCATTAGCCTCGTTGCCTTGCAAAAGGAACCTTTTTCAAAGGACACACCGCGCGAACGAAAATGAACCTTGACTTGAAACAGAAGCGCCGAGTGACAAATATTAGGAAAGACATTTTCTGTGAACTGAATCTGTATAAGAAATGTACGAGTAAGTACATACAGCAGTTTTATTTATAAATTATGTATGAGTTTTCTTTATTTTAAATTCACATTCAAATTGCTTACAATATATTATTATTTTAAGAAAACAACTAATTTAAAAACAACAAAGCCGAAATTTTATAAACCAAGTACCAACTTTAATTTCAAAAGAATAAGAGGAAAACCTCAGCATTCTACCAAACATTTAGGTATAACTAATATATAATATGTATACTATAGCTGGCAATTCTCCCTTTTCTGCCAGTAATCTCATCACTAGAGGAATATTTTCATATTGTGTTGGTTCGTAACATCGCTTGCACAAGCGATTACTATATATAGTGAGTTACTACGTAAGTTTTATTTGTAATTGCTAAGTTATTACGCTCTCCCAAAATCCCAAAATAAATATAAAAATCTATTAAGTTGCCATAAAAAAAAAAACTAAATTTAAACAACGGTTCTAACCAGTTGTTCAATTACTAAAGTTTGTGCAAACAAAGTTAGCACTATAACGGCGCAACGTAGGTATTCCTTATCGCGAACAAATCAAAGTTATCGCCCAGGGAGGCGCTCCGGCTAAAACTTTTATTACTTATGTAAACGCCTTTTTCTCAGACCACTTTCATATTCACTTGCTTAAGGTGGCGACACACCGAGATATAAATGTTTTATTTATTAAGGCGATTAACACAGTATATGTATAAGTTCCGTTTGCTATTAAAATCTTTGGTAAAACCTGTTTAAAATGTCATTATCTTTACCTATTGAAATCAGGCATCTTAAAAGATAAAAAGATAAGATATTAAATGTGTAGATACGGCGATGAGATCGCAAGCAAAAAGCTATTAATTGATCAGGTCTGTCTAAGGTTTTACAGGTTCTATTTCCGACAAGGCTCGGTTTTAAATAAACTTTTCAAAGTTAAATTCCATAGAGCACATTGTATTTCGCATCAGTCATTTGGGTAGATCGTCTGGCGGCAGCAACCACTCCCTTACAGAATACCACCGTGAAATAACAGTAGGTATGTGTGCTGTTGTGATTCTGTAAGTAAGTAAGGGATGCCAGATGTCATTTCCATATTCCTTCCTAATACCTCATCGGTACTTCTGTACTAATATTATAAATGCGAAAGTACGTTTGGATGTATGGATGTTTGTAACTCTTTCACGCAAAAACTACTGAACAGATCAACATGAAATTTTGCATATCGTCTGAATGAAATTTTGCATATTCTGAAATCGTCTGGGACACCAAAAAGGACATAGGGTACTTTTCATCGTTCAACGTGGACGAAGTCGCGGGCACCAGCTAGTACATAATAATCTTACCATGAATGGCAACGCATGTTGGTCGCATGTTTGACGGCACGTTTGGTCTAGTGGCTAGTAACCCTAGCTGTTAACCAAACGGTCGCGGGTTCGAATCCCGCTAGGGGCGAATGTTTATGTGTTAACATTTTACCTTTGTACCTGAGTCATGGATGTTTTATATTTATAATATGTATGTATTTACAAAAAAAAAGTAATCTATGTATAGTATATCAACTGTCTGGTATCCATAATACAAGCTTTAGTTGCTTACTGTGGAACTAGATGGTGCTGTGTGGAATGTGTGAAGATATTATATAGTGTTTCTTAAATATACAAACGTTATGATGATTTATTGGAAAATTCTTAATACCAATCAGCTGTTTTAATAAGTACATGTTGATATGATTGTAAAATCGGTACACCTACAAGTGTACCGTCAGGCTGTCATAAATAAAAAAAATCAAAGAAAATAATTTGTAACAAATTTATACTGAATTTTCTTGAACTCTGTATAGTTATAAGTTTATCAGAACCATTGCCTGCAGGCTGGTGTTTAACTAAATTCATACGTCTTCAAACCAAACCTCCAACACAATCTGATGACCTACATACTTAAATGCCTAATTGGACGGCGTTTTGTATATTTTTGTCAGTATAATTACACAATATATATCTATAGGCACTAATATTATAAAGAGAGAAAAATTGTATTTTTAAGGTTCCTGTGGCCTTTTCAAAAAACAAAATACAACTTCAATTACAGCGCGTACGAAGTTGCGGGCAAAGCTAGTCAGTAATAGTTCCTTGGCAGTTTAGTTAGTAAAGAAACGAAAAGAGTTTTTAATTTTTTTTTAATAATTTCCAATTTTCCTTTAATTTCATACACCATATCATGTGAAACCTGTATTATAGGTAACTAGCTGGTGCTCGCGACTTCGTCCGCGTTGAACGATGAAAGGTACCCTATGTCCTTTCTGGTGTCTCAGACAACGTGTATGCAAAATTTCATGGTGATCGGTTCAGTAGTTTTTGCGTGAAAGAGGTACAAACATCCATACATCCAAACATACTTTCGCATTTATAATATTATATAGAACGGAGTACGGATTTGTTTTATTAGCTAACTAGTTTTTTCCTGCAATTTCAATCGCATTTCTCAGGATCAATAGTCTTTTCCTGAATAAAATGTAGTGTAGGTACACTTTTTTGCAAACCTGACAATATTTTATGACCATTGTTAGTTAGGCTAATGTTTGCAATAAAGAATAATACCAACATAAAAACATAAAATAAGAAAAAGTCCTAGCATTATTTTTAAATTTGTTCTTCAAAAACACCTGCGCAAGTCGTTTTTATCAAATGCTTGAACATTCCTACTTTTCGAATGCCATATAAATGTCCCGTTTATTTATTATGTATTTATTTATAAGTTAAAAACATTTTCTATTCTATACGAAGGCTGTTTAAATTAATTGAAGTCCGGTCACACTTTTTGTTACAATTAATTGCCAATGCAGTTACGTATGGTTCGGCGAGGCTTAAAATTGAATGTGGTTTTAGATTTATTGTGCTTTGGAACAGTTTTAGTACAGTAAATACTTTTTCTAATATAAATGTGCTTTTTTTTTCGAAATAAACGATACTTAAACCAAAGAGATAAAACTCTTATTTAAATACTGAATTAGACCCTATTTCAAGTTTGAAAATTAAAAAGTTACAAACACAAGATAGTACGCAAGATAGGTAAAACGTAAGGGACTATGTTCCCCTATGCACATTTCCGTAGGGAAATGAGCTAGCAACCCCTCGACTCGCAGTAAAACACAACAGAAGATATGCTACTTTACTTTATTTAAGTGGATGGTTACTGTCGCCAAAACAGCCAGGTTTTTCAGTAAGGCTACGAAGTTACCTCAAAAGCTTTCTAAATTGTATAGCAATACAATTTGTAAGTGACATATTATAAAATAAAAACTATATTTTTACTGCCTGCTCCTCCGCTTACATCTTCTAAACTATTCAACTGATTTTGATACGGTTTTCACTTATGTAAAGTGCGATAAACGAGGAAGGTTTGCACATAGAATTTTCAGAAAAAATACATTCATTCAAATCCGGGGGCGGCATGTTATAAATTAAAAAAAAAAAACCGTTCGTATCTTACCAAAGGTCTTAAAAAAATGGTTACTTTTGAGGGAGCACAACTTTTTAACGAATTACCGTTGCATATAAAACAGGCAAAATCTTTTGGAGAATATAGATCCAAGCTGTTGAAACATTTTATGTTAAATGTTTAAATGTTATGATGTGTTTTTGTTTAAATCAGGAACAAATATTGTATAATTTTGGTGACATTTGTCTGCCTGTTTGATGTTTCGTTACTTAATTAAATCTTTTGTTATTTTTCTCATGTAAGTAGCTTTAAGCTTTAATGAGTAAAGAAAATATAAACCTATCATTTATCACGATAAGAATTTTTGCAAGGAATAGAATAAGCAACTGTAAATATTATTGAGACGTCTATATTTGCTAGCGTTAATAGTTGTAATATTTGTAACAAAGGAATTAAGGTTCGCCTGAAACAATAGCCGAGTGTTCGATTCCCACCCATTTCCGTGTACCTAAATATTTCCACAAACGCTATACACTAAGGTTTCGTGACCCTTGACCCCGCTTCGGCTATCCAGGTTAAGATGTAGAGGTAGGATGGGATCTTAACCTTACATAATATATGAAATAAGGGATTCAGTTTTCGATATATATATATATATTTACGAACTAACTGTTTTCCGAGGCTTGCTTAGAAATTGAAGCATTGTTTGAGTAATTTTCCAACTTCAATAAGTTTATTGTTAATGATTATAAATCAAAATTTTGATTAAATACCTACTATTGTTTAATATTATTGATTTTTATTAATTAAATTATTATTAGTAATTAATTATTAATTATTTAGGTAATTTCTTAAATATATTGTGAAACCACAATGTTTAAGAAATTATAATGGCCTTATGTCGAAAGTTTTTAGAGAATTTATTCTTCATTGGAGATTTCATTAAAAATCCCTAAAAATAAAAATATACATGAAAGAAATCTCACTCGCTGATTTTTGAATTTATTCATTACAAACAAATATATATATATATATATATAAAAACCGAAACTTTTGTAAATTATAATATTAGTGTAAATTTTGATTTTAATACTAACATTTAAACTGATCTAAACGCACCATATATTTTAGAAACTGAATAATATATTAAAAATTTGAATGATCTAATATTGACGAAGATACGTCTTGAATTTGCACAAACATAACTCTAATTTATGTTACAAAATGTGATTTTATATGTCGTACGCAATCTAGTGGCAATGTTTGCTTAATTACCACAAGGTTCTAATGACAGATGAGAGTTGAACACGCCATCATAGTAACGTTAATTATGTCGCCTAATTAATTCAAAGATTTCCAAATTGAAACCACGATAAATAAATAAAAAGCCTTCCTTTGCTTAAAAACCAGTATAAAGGATCTTATTTCTTTTATACAGTTTATTCTATCCGGAAAATGCATGCAAGTATGTTGTATAATAAATTTATATAATTATAAATAGCCGACCATGCATATGTTGTTTTGCAAAATAATAATAATAATTTGAGGTA
The DNA here is from genome assembly GCA_944738685.1 of Synanthedon myopaeformis. Taxonomy (NCBI): domain Eukaryota; kingdom Metazoa; phylum Arthropoda; class Insecta; order Lepidoptera; family Sesiidae; genus Synanthedon; species Synanthedon myopaeformis. The sequence goes on along the minus strand of OX122926.1, from coordinate 9,472,704 downwards.
TAAAAATAGTTTAAAACCTATTCTCAGACCTACCGAATATACACAAAAAATAGGTCAAGCCGTTTCTGAGGAGTTTTGTTACAAACACTGTGACACGAGAGTTTTTTATATATAAGATTTAAGTATATTGATTTATATTGTATATAGATATTGTAAAAATGTCTCATGTAATTATAAGTATACTTTATTTATCATTCTTTTATTGAGCAAGAGATTTTATGTAAACAAAGATACCTAAAAAATATTTTTTTTAAAAAAAAGGACACATACATTTCTGTCCCTGTTGTGCCCAACTTTTGGGAATTCAACACTCGAAGTTGTGGACGAGTAAATCTGCTTGGTGCAAACAGTCCAATCAATTAGGACCAAGTCTTGCAACATACAAAAACGAAGCCATTTTGAGCCTTGTGTCTTTGCAATAAGGCAAATTTCAAATGAGTTTTTACAAAAATGATTTCATTTTTTTTTAATGTGTTTTTTTTTTGTAATATTTTGCAAAAACAAATTAAAATAGACTTTACATGCAGTCTGCAAGTAATTTTATTGTATTTTTTTTAAATGCTCTAATTATTCAGATCTACTTACCGAAATAGGCACTGTTTTAGCCGTTTTCTCAAAAATGCTTTTGGGGAAAGAGGTAAAAAAGATAGTTTTCGTTTTAAACTGCAGTTAAGGGATTTATTTACCTATATAAATTAATTAAAAATATAGATTTCGTATTTATAGGCACCCCTTAAACTAACTATTATAAACGTTTTTCTCCAAAAGTATTATTTTTATAACAAATAAACAGTTATAATCTGGTTAAAATTATATGTTTTTGTACTTTAACATTGTGATGATGTGACACTGTGATTTATAACTCCATTAATGTTTGAAAATTCACTTTATGACATTATAAATTTGCTTACACAAAACACAGCGGAATAATCTATAATTTTTTCATAATATTGATATTGTATAATGCATATTACATTCTAGCCTTTATCCTTCTATGATCAACAGCGATCTTGCAGCATCTATGGCGTCGCTTGTGTTATAGGCGACGGTAGCCACTTACCATCAATTGGTGGACCGTCAGCCTGTCTGTCGACTTTAACATTAACAAACTTAGATATTGTATTACGAATGTATATATCAAGTAACAGTGTACATGCCGGCAAGTACCAGTACACATTTGGCTCTAAACCCTTTTTTATAGTACACACCTGCTTGCAAGAAAGGCGTATAAATATCACAAGGGAAACATTCTGTCTATTTTCTATGCTGCTTTTATGACAGTTCGGGGAAATTCGATTTCGTTTTACCGATATTTGGTGAGTATATATCACTTTGAGACAACCGCTATAGCTTTTTCTTTGTATATAGGTACTTCAATAGCTTCAAAGCGACGTATTCGTTAAATGTTTAGAAGAGTGTTAATTCAGTTTACGTTTTTATGTAAACAAAGTTTCATTTTACATTTAATTTACAATTTTAAATACAAAATTACTTAAAAAAAAATTTTATTTCAAAGATACTACGACTTTAAAAGTAAATCCTGTCGTTTTCTTAAAAAAAAAATGTAATAAATTGTATATTAATTCTATTGACATTCGTTTTTCAAACATTACTCTTTTTAGAATAAATTTAAAGTGGCATTTCAAAAAGTATCTATTTAAATCAGAAGGCTTCACGGTGGTCACGTGACTAGGATCTACATTGATTAAAGCTTAGATCTTTTTTCACATATATTTTCTGTATATACTTGACCCATTTCCATTTTGCAAATGATTAACTTCGATTAAAATAGATTTTTAGATTAACTAACTACAAATATATACTTAGTCTTGACGTGTAGAAAAAAATGTGTTGACTACAGACATGTGTTTGTCTAAATAAATATTTATCTAGCTTCCGCTCGCGACTTCGTCCGCGTTGAAAAATAAATGAAAAATTCACGATTCATCATGATCGATTTATTAGTGTTACTTTCAAATTTACAATATTAGCATCGATTACTTTATTTAACTTTGAATCCTTAGATTTCATTAAATACCAACCGAAAAACTGATAAAAGTTCTAATAAAAGTCAATTACACTTTTGCATTTAAGCAAATTCGCAGTAAAAAGTATGCTTGAAATTGCATGTCCGATCCGAAACTACCCGTTGTAGCTAAACGTGAATTTCGGAATAACGGTATTTAATGTGGCGTCATTATAGTAAAAAGTTGGCATGGTGGAATGTTTGTTATATACACTTAACTTATTATTAATATCAAGGAAATTTGCATGTAACGAGCGGTTAGTATACGGAACCTATGTTAGTGCATTTTCCCGGTTAGCCCCCATTTTCCCCATTTTACACTAATGGGTCACTATGTTCCCGTTAATTGGTCATTTGTTTGATGCTAAAGCCTGCTCGGGTTATTGCTTGATTTTTTTTTTCAACAAATTCCTTTTAAATGCCTTTTATTTTCGTTGTAGCAGATTGAGGAATTGTATTTTTAAAATTTAAAATTATTATTTAAAACTTGATCTAATAAATACTTGGCAAACTTAATCTAGATACATACTTAATATGACATACTTAATTTAAACAATTATCGAATGATTTGTTAAGTTATATAAGAACTTTGGAAGTGAATTTAATAATAAAGCCTTCGTCGTCATCCTTAAGGATAAAATGTGATTTTTATTGAGAAAGAAAATCATATACTCGCGTTTCTAGGTTTTTTCAAAAGACCAAGACCGAGATTCGAAAGATAATTTAGCATAATTGTCATACTTACTTAATTTGTCAAGATATAATTACGCAATAATCTCTTACTCTTGCAAAACTTTTACTAATAAGTTGAAGAAACAATTGCTTAATAATTTAAAAAAAAAAAAACAGTGGCACTCCCGGTTTGCCAACATAAGTGAAAACTTTAACAATTACGTGTGTATTTTTTGAATCGTCAGGAAAGTACATAACTTATATTGAGAGGTGTCGGTTACGGTAACAGTGTCGCGAGTTCAATGGTTTTTTTTTCCATCTCTAAAATGCCCAACTCGCCTAAAGAAGTTTTCACTTCAAAAACGATGGTATAATATAATCTATGTTACTTTGAACTTTCTTATACATTATTAAAGTGTGTACTGTTTTACTTCGGTGTGCTAAGTATATTCCTTTGAGATGGTTCCTTTGAGATGGAGTACACCAGTAACATAATTCGGCAAGCGTGCCAGACGATTTATGTTACTGGTGTTAATAACAGAAGAAAAATATAATTTTTGATACACCTGAGATCACTTAGAGGTTGATAACAAGCTTTTAGTGAGAGAGATAGCCTAACCGTGTCTAGCGTCAAATCACTACAAGGTCGCTTGGTCCAATTTCCCACGTACTACACTCGAGTGTCAACGCTCTGCCTGCACTGGCGTGCAGTTTAACATACGGTACAGTCGCCTCGACAATTCATTTAAAATTTTGAACTCGACTAAGTGACATACTTATATTTTTAACTTGCCGAACCCGCAACTTCACACGCGTTTCTAGAATAGTTCTAGAAAATCATATGTTACGGTAAACTTGCTACATAACATTCAAATACTTGTAGATGAAAACCACATCAAAATCGATTCAACCGTTTCTGAGATAATCATGCACAAACATACAGATAAAAATTCTAAAAACTATTTTTTTTTCACTTCGGTAACATAAGTAACAAATTGATGTACGAAAGGTTTTTTGAAAAATTAACGCAAACATTATATTATGTACAAACACAGCTCTTTTACAATTTTATTATATATGCATAATTGATGTTCTGTAGATGTAATATGACCTTGGGGTGAGTCGATGTGACCTCTAAATCTTAGCCGGACCGGAGACCGAAAATTTTGGACAAAAGTGCAGTCCTCTTGACCAACTTGTTAGATTTACTTCAATAAAGATATTTTAAAACTGCCTAAGGATAACCATTATTTGTATAAATTTTACACAAAAAACTAAATCATTCCAATTTTTTTTCTACTTGAGTGTACTCTCCCCGTCTAGACGCGGTCGACCTAAGTAAATATTTGTGCAAAACGTTGTCCTAAGTCCCTGTGCCAGTGCTAGTTCAACTTTATTTTCACTCGAGGTGCCCTGATTTTGATTGCATAGTGCTAAAATAGGAGGTAATTTTTAAATTTAAATTCAAATTACTTACACCACTTCCAAGAAACAATAGCACGTCAAATATCTATTTTGAAACAAATAGTTTAACAATCATTTTACTATTTACGTAATGATACTGTAAGGGGGGCCTCACTGCACCCTTACAGAATACAACTTTGAAATACTATGTCTGTAAGGGATGCAAGACAATTCCCCAATCTTGTTTCTTATTCCATATTTTCCTATCAAGGTCGACAGTGGAATTGCAACATCTGTTGAGTTACTTGTGTTAATAGGCGACGGTAGCCATCTAACATCAAGTGTACCATCAGCCTGCCTGCCGATGTCTCCATGAAAAAATGTGCTAACAAAAATTAGGATATTAATGTTTAGCATATTATATGAACCGCGGTTTTATATTTTTTATATATGAACTCAAGCGTTTAAAATATGTATGGCAGTGGACGTTTGAGGGCTCTTAAAGATTATAATGAATTTCAATCATATAAAAAGTTTATATTATAAAGTCTTGGCTTAGTTGCAAATAAAGTTAAATAAATACCCCAAAAGCTTAAATGTAACGTAATTTTCACAGATGACACTTGACCTACTTGAATTTTATGTTATCCATAGATAGTGTTTAGGGACGTCATTATAAAGCATAGATGCCTTTATCCTTTCCCAATTTTCTCTAGTTTATGTGGCGGAAAATTTTCTTTTCCTTTATGGCTTGCGTACATGATTACTAAAGATCAAAAGCGATGCCTGAGTCAAGATTACTTGAAAATTGTATTGCATTCTGCAGCCATTAACTGGGCAGTTAGTCTGGCGACAGTAACAGCCTTCTTACAAGTTACCACTGTGAAATAAATGTGTTATTGTGTTTCGATGCTGGGGATTTTTATTCTCCCAATCTTACTCTCTTTTGAGGCATTGTGTTATTAGGTGGTGGGTGCCATTAAATTATAATAGTAGTTTTATTAGTAAAGGCCTAATAGGCTTCGTAGGAAGCGGCTGGTTGCGAAAAACAGAAGACCATGCGCGGTGGCGAGCCTTGGGAGATTCCTACATCTAGCATTGGAGAGACATTGGCTGATGACGCCTGAAAATAATAGTATTCAAGATAATAACAAAGTTAAAAGTCTGTTAACTAGTACTTTCGTTCATAGGCAGTCAAATATTATTGGTTTCTAGAATAACCTAATTTGGTTTACGACCCAAACTGATGCTCTCGTAATGCTAATCGGTCGGCATCCCCTTTGATGGCGCGTGTTCGAGGATCCATATCAAGACGAGGGCCCTCTGACACACTGATGAGGCACTTTGATACGCTATGCCTACACAATAGAGTCTTCAATTGTTAATTCAAGCTTTCTTTGTCGACCGTTTTTAAACGGTTCAACTACTTTTTTGATAACCAAAATCGCTGAAGGCTTTCGCGGCTCTAAGAGGTGTTTTTTATGTTAAGGTTGATAGTCCTCTTGATGGTAGGTGGCTACTGTAGCCAAGAAACTCCAAAGGAAGTGCTACCGATCACAGTAGGATTAAGTATTAATAGATTAGTGATTAGTGACTGTTGCCAACAATGGTTAGCTCCACCTACAGTAATTGTAACAAATATTTTTATTTTTTTACAAAAAATAATTAAATTACTTTACGATTTATGTTATGTTATTTATAAAAATGTGACTTGTAAGTCTTGTAATACTTGTAAGAGATTAAATTAAACTAACATTTAATTTTAATATCAAATATTATATAATATCAAACCAACATTTATTTTGATCATTACATTTAGTAAAAGCTAAAAATCGGATCTGTTACCATTAAAATAAATGTTGTTATCTATTCATATTTAATGCCACCATATTTAGGGCAAGTCCCTTGTCAAGGCTGTTAACATTTCGACTTACATTTATAATTTGGATCAATGACATACTTACGAGTAGGTACTAATAAATCAATTTTTACATTCTTTAGGACTGTTTATATTACCGCAATCAATATATTTGAACAGTACAAACTAAGAACCTATAGTTTTTAGTTCTTAGTATCCTATACTATCCTATAAAAATAGTATAGCATAGGAGAGGTATATATTATTTTAAATCATAATTATGAATGGTGAAGAAAAGTCTATGTCTTATGCTCATTAGTGGGCATTAAAATATATTAAAAATTACATTCAACTGTGAGTCCCTAATCACTATCCCTATTAATATTATAAACGTGAAACTGTCTGTTACCTGTTCACGTTATAACTACTCAACCAATAATCATCAAATTTTGCATACATATTGTCAGGGTTACAGAAATAGACGAAGGATACCTTTAATCGACAAAAAAGTACTTTTCTCGAGCGATCACAAAATTAAAAATCTAACGAAGATTGAATAAATTATTTCACATATATTTTGTCGGGTGTAATATTTTATTTTTATTTTATAACACTGAATGCTAGTTTATATCTATACTAATATTATAAAGGGAGAAGATTTGTATGTTTGTAATGAATAAACTCAAAAACTAGTGGATCGATTTTGAAAATTCTTTAACCTATACAAAGTTAAATTATCAGCGAGTAACATAACATATTTTATAAAATAACTCGGCGAAATTGTGTGCAACAGCTAGTATAATATAAATGGCGTCCACGCTTATTGGATAAAGTCATCGTCACCTAGTTCCTTCTCAGATATCAAACTTGTCGTAAAGCTGGAAACTTTCTTCAACTAAACGTCTCCATGTCAACATTAATTTAACACAAAATCATTCCAGTTAGCAGCTAAATAAGCATCAAAATGTTGTAAATGTTCTTTTTTAAATATAAAGGTTGTGAGACAGGCTGACGGTCCACTTGATGGTAGAGATCTATTTTACGACACAAAATCATATGAAAATCTGCTGCGTAACTTAGAAAAACTAAGTGGACCAACTTAATCAACATGGAAAATCAAAGAAGATATTTGATTTAAGTTTTGTGTTTACAATTTTTAGCGTTGAACCATCTACTAGCGATAAGTGATAAATTAGTTTACGCTTAGTGATGTGACTTTTCGCATATCGATGTTTCGATATTAATATATTTTTAATCCTAACACTTTCATAGGTATTATTAATCACTTGCATTATGGGTATTATGTAAAACAAATAAAATTAGCGACATATCTAACTAGTTACTGACGTTTTAAAAAAATGATTCTTTTTAAAGTAAAAAGTATGCGTTTATTTTAATTTTTAAACACTTTAAGCACACAATCCACTATCAAAAATAACTTCTAATCGAAGATATGTCTTTACTATAAAATAACGCTATTAAAGTTTTGCTAAAACTTACAACCAATAACTTGATACTGCATTGTTTATTGGATTAGTTTTAAGAAAATTCATATCGATAGTGCAACATACACTATCTTAGTCGTACTTAATTTGAATAAAAAATTCTTATACAATTGGGGTATTAAACCCCTTATTCATTCGAGTGAACCTATATTGAATTAGAAACTTGACACCATTAAAAAAAATGTCTAGATTATTACGTAAAATTTCTGCTGTAGAACTTTATATTTCGAATTAAGAAGCTATTTAATTATGAAACCGCCGTTTCACTATTTCTTTTGAAATTAAAAATTAAAGAAAATATAATCATTAATAAAGTATATTGTAAAAAAATGCATGTAGTTTGTTACTAACCAGCAGCTAATTAGCTAGACACTAAGTGAGATATTCTAAGCACGCTGAAGAACTAAGTTAAAAAATTGACAAAGAATTGTCACCCCATCCATGTCAGGGACCGTAATGAATGTTTTCCTTTAGCTCGAGGTGAAAGTATTTAAGCAAATACGTCATAGAAATTTGCAAAGACGCACAGAATTCTGTTAATTAGGTATATTTTTTCTAAAACGAACGATCCCTCTGTTACCGAGGCACATACGAGTATATATTGTTCTTACGACTTTGGCGGTAAAATAAAATCGCTTCATTGAATGCCTTGGAAGTAAGTTCAGTTTAGTATAACGTAATCCAAGTCGGAGAATAAACTTCTCTTACCCATTAAACTTTTAAAAATAGTTTTTTTTTCTTTTTCGTTACGTTTTTAAAAGGAAGAATGTTTGTATCACTAAAAGAAGAAAATACGTCACTAAAACACACGACTGAAAACATCATGCGCATCAAATATTTCTTAATTATCTACTCGATGAACAAAATTTTTTGTTTAAAAGTTTGCAAAATTTGTAAAAACGTTATTAAAGCAAAACCAAATTAATTAGTCGACTCCAGGTAACATAAAATCTATCAAAAAGTACGACATTATTTAAAACTATGAGAAATATGAGAAACGCTAAAGAAAAAATACTAGAAATATGGAATTTCATATTAATTCAAATGAAAAATAACATAATAAGTAATGTACATTGACTAAAATTATATTGGATTAAAGTTTTTAACATTTTATAATTAAATATGATTTTGATATATATTTTCAAATTCACATTAAAGAATTCAAAACGTTTAGAATTCAGATCTACATTTAAGGAAGCAGATAATCAGGTCTACTATATTAGTTTTTTTCAACTATACAAGTTTCGTTCTACCATTGAACTAAACGAAATCAGTTTAACTTAGTAATATTGACTTAATTAATTCTTCAAATAAAGAAACTATAATGAATTCTTAAAGAAAACATTAATTTTTATTTGAAGATTAGAATATTTATCGCATGATTTATCGCATTATTTTTAAAAATATAGCCCATCACTAGAGTGGCAATTCCCCTAATGCTGTCGCTTGTCGTTTGACGTGACACAGACTCTAATGTTTTCCTTCGGTCGACTTAATCTTGTCTTTGTTTATTTATATACTTGTTGCCAGAAGGCGTTAACTATGTTCTGTTTAATAAAAGCCATCTTGAACAATTTGTTGGTTATTTTCGTTGACTTAAATTCTCTTTGTCCATTTGTTAATATAATATATTGATCCCGCGAGAACAGTACTTTATTCTGGATGAAAGATATTCTAAGTCCTTTTCTGTATACTGAGCGGTTGAGTAGTTAAGTTAAGGTGTTAAAGCGAAACAAACAAACAAACTTACTTTCGCATTTATGTATTTTGTATAAGGACGCTCTCAGTTGATTTGTCCAGAAATGGGCCCAGAACAATCTTATAAGGACGCTGTCAGTTGATTTGCCCAAAAATAGACCCAAAACAATCTTATAAGGACGCTGTCAGTTGATTTGCCCAAAAATGGGCCCAGAACAATCTTATAAGGACACTGTCAGTTGATTTGCCCAAAAATGGGCCCAGAACAATCTTATAAAGACGCTGTCAGTTGATTTGCCCAGAAATGGGCACAAAACAATTTCATAAAGTTGAATGACTGTTAATCTTAGGATTTGAAATTGAGTGAGAAATTTTTTCATCTAAATCAGTAAAGTAAATCCGTACAACGCATGACCATCTAATAAACAACATCTACACAAGCTTTAATGATCATTATGGTTGCGGAGAAACTTATTGGTTTTCGTATTTGAACAGTTTTGATTTTGACTGACCTAGTTTTTCTTCGCTTACGGAGACCGCAAACAGCAAAATAGATTTTACCAACAAAAAGTGGATGACAAGACGGTTATGATTTACGGTCTGTCGTATACGCTGGTTCGGTGAAAGTTTTTGGACATCTGTTACAATGTGGTTTCAGATATGTTTTGCTTCGATTTTTGTACAAAATATGTGCTGGCACGCCGCGCGGCTCTGCATATTTGCTCTGTATACGTGACATGTATTCAATCGAAGTATGTCCAAACTCATATTATAAATGCAGAAGTGAGATTGTTTGCTTCTTACGCTTTCACGCCTTAACTGCTTAACCGGTCATCAAAAAAAATTAGATACACGTTGTCAGAGATACAGAAAAGGACATAGGATTCCTTTCATTCAGAAAAAAAGTACTGTTCCTTATGGATCATCTGAAAGTAAAGTAAATATAAAAAAAATCAACCCCTGACAAAAATATATAAGCAATAAAGATTGATCAAATGTTTTTACAAAAAGGTGTACAGACGAAGTAGTACACAAAGGCAATTAATTTATATTTTTAACTAGCTGTTATAGCGTTAATTTTTTTAAAAATAATGTTAATATCGACAGACAGGCTGACAGTCCACTTGGTGGTATACCGTCGCCTATGTCGCCGAGTTCAGCTAGTAGCAGAAATAATAAAAAAAAATGGAACGTAAAGTGTATACACCAATTACCATACTCCAAAATGGTTGGAACTCTTCAAGTCGACAGTATAATGAGTGGAGGGACGTGGCCTTGTTCGTCTGTACAGTAGGCAACGAAACTTGATTAGCAGTCGTCAAAATTCACCAAAGCAATTAGTGGCGAAGCATTCGCCAACGCCTCGTGAATAAAACCTTCTGTGAACTCGAAAAATGCGATAACTAGACATGTTTTCAAGACAAAGTTTTACACCACCTCTCTTTACACGAGAGTTTATTTTGACAATATTTTGAAATCCAAATAAATAAAATAAATAAACAAATTTCGAAAATTTTGTCAATGGCTTTTAGTTTTTTCCTAAAAATGTTGTTTATTGCTATAGCGATGTTTTAAGTTATCCTAAATTTTGTTACATAAAATGAAGAAAGGAAAACGCTTAACATAATCCTTCTTAAAATGCACCGAGCGGATTTTAGTTAAAGCTAGGCTTTCACTAAATTCTTTAAAGCGATATTTAGCTATAATATATTATATTTTATTGGAATATTTCACTAGTTGCTTGATTAATTTAAGTAATCTGACTGAGTGTAGCTTGATAATTAAGCGAAGGCACATACCATCAGTAGAATGATAGTCTGCTTAAACTGTGCCTCATTAATAACCATCATTTAGAAAAATGAGCCAAATAACGACAGTTGTGTTCTTGTGTTTTGGGAGTAAATATGATCCTATATTCCGCCCCGGAAGTTCAATAAGTATAAGTTTAATTGCACTTGGGTTAATACGCTCCATTGTCAAAATCTGTACTAATATTATAAATGAGAAAGTATGTTTGGATGTATGGATGTTTGTAACTCTTTCACGCAAAAACTACTGAACCGATCTCCATGATATTTTGCATACACATCGTTTTTTTCACATTTTCAATATCCTAGCTTGAAATAAATTTGTAAGGGAAGGTATTTATTTGAATTATCAGATAATGTATGTTAAACCAATAGAATCGCGTTCATCCGAATTCAACTTTTCCGGTAATCTATTTATACATTAAAATTAAAATCGATTTCGACGATCGCGGCTTCTTTTTTTTCATAGTGCAGGTTAAACTGTAATAATCTTTTACAAATTAAAAATTCACAGGGAAATGTTTAACACTGTTACCATTGTAATATTTCAAATAGTTTCAATCAATATATATATATAATAAGGATGATGATTTATATTTAATATATATATTTAAAAGGTTGCTTCGTGTTTTCGTTTCGTTTCGTTTCATTAGTTCGTACGACAAAGGCGGAAGCGAAGAGCATCTGCTTACTGCAAATGTAATAATTAAACTGTAATAATCTTTTACGAATTAAAAATTCACAGGGAAATGTTTAACACTGTCACCATTGTAATATTTCAAATAGTTTCAATATATATATAAGGATGATGATTTATATTTAATATATATATTTAAAAGGTTGCGTCGTGTTTTCGTTTCGTTTCATTAGTTCGTACGACAAAGGCGGAAGCGAAGAGCATCTGCTTACTGCAAATGGTAACAAATTACAAAATAAAACAAGGACGGGGTTTGCAGCGAGGTCCCTCCGAGTCGAGCGCGCCTTGTGGTCGGTTGTAGTCAAGTCACGTGACCGGGGCGCAACAGCCAATTCGGGATTCATGAATTCATGAAAATAATTCCATTTTATTGTTACTCGCGTGACTGAACAAAAAATTGTTACCCCCACCGCCGTTTATGTGTGTAGGTACTTTTCATTAAAGATTATTCTTACAGTACAGTAATTGTACAGTTTAATAATGAATATTTAAAAAAAAAAAATTTTTTTTTTAAATTATAAATAATTGCAAATGACTGTCTTTTACTAATTAGTGAAGAATGTAATGTGAAAATATACATTTGAGATGAACAGGACACACTTTACGACTTCTTTTATTTCCAAATTTAAAAAACGGCCCAAATGTAAAAAAAAAATTTAAAAATATCAAATATAAAATAAAATTACCCAAAAAAAATTTTTCTCTTTTTTTTCGAAAGACTTGTTGACCCGCCGTTTTTTACTTTAGTCAAAAATTGAGAATATCTCTTAATTTTATAAAATAACAATTTAGATTATCTTAGCGAAGAAATAAACATAATTCTATTGTGAATAATGGAAATTGTGCTAATTAGTCTTTCTGCACATCCGGTGGTTTGTACGTTGTACACAAAGAAGTCACAAACAGAAATAGTTTTTCAATAAACGTACAAAGTTATTCTGCGTCAGGGTATAAATAACCAGCAGTAATTATTTTTAAAATTTTATTGACTTTTGACAACCGCAATTACATAGACTTTGTACTTTGTACATGTAAATCATTAGGTTGTTTTGCTACTACATATGTTTCCAAAGATTGTTAGTTTTGTGAGACACACCAGTTGACCAAGTAATATAATTCACACATATAGGACAGGGAAAACTCATAGGTAACACTTTGACTAATATTTGAACCTTATGGCAACTTCACGGATGAGGTCAACAGTTATCTGAACGCCAAAAAGCATGTATTATTAGTCTTTATAGACAATGGAAAAGCCTTTGATACACTGCGGCATGACATTCTAATTGAACGGCTAGAAAATTGTGGTATTAGGGGCAGATTATTGGATTGGTGTAAGGATTACCTTAGCGAGCGTTGTTTCCAAGTAAAAGTTGCAGGAACACTCAGTATAGTTAATGTTACCGAAGGAACAGCTCAATGATCAGTCCTTGGCCCGTTGCATTACCTTACGTACGTGAATGACCTTGTTAATGTCATCCAATACTGCAAAATTTATCAGTTTGCTGACAATACCTGCTTGGCAGCCGACGAAGATCCATTGGCTGCACAAATTATGATACAAATGGATTTCACAGCAATCTGTAAGTGGTCGCATGACTCTGGGCTGGTACTCAATGCCGACAAAACAAAATTTATACACGTTGGGTCTAGTCATAATTACTAGACCCATAGTCATGTTTGTCTCCATACGAAAAATGTACAATGTAAGTACTAATGCATAAACATTGAGCAAGTGGATGAACACAAATACTTGGGTCTAGTTAAGTTTAATTGGGCGAAACACATAGATAAAGAATGCAATAAACTTAGAGCAGTATTAGCTAAATTTTATATAATTAAATACAAAGTACCTGGTGACATATTGTTGACTATGCTTACAAAGCATACAAAGCCTTTGCTGAGAGCATACTAGTATTGTCCTACGGGTTGAGTAGCCTTATAAAACGTACATAGATCGAATATATAACATCCAATATAGATTGTTAAAATTAATAGTACCTTTGAAAATTCAAAATAAATATAGTGAAGATCCCATGGGACTCTTTAAGTACTGTGGAGTGATTCCTATTCACAAAAAAGTTGACTATACATTACTCATGGAACAGTACTTTCGCGAGGAATTTCAGGTAGTCAAAAGTCACTCAATATTAGTCACTAAAAAGGGTCACTAATAATAAGTTATTATATAAACCAAAATTTACTAATGATTATGGCAAAAGAACCTCGCAATATATAATTCCCCATCTAATTAATAATTTAACTATCAATCTAAAAGATGATATTACACAAAAAAAAAACCATAAAGCGTACCTAAAAAAATATTAATATAAAAAAATATAAAAAATATTAAGGTATTGAATATTAAATAAAAACCGCTCGACAGGTGTTCTTCTGTTTTTTAATGCTGCTAACTAAGTTGCATCTTGTACGAGTATGCAATGTTGTTATAATTTATAATATATGGTGTAAAGTTGTTATGTTGGCATGAAATAAAATGTCTAGACAAACCTAATAATTGTTTACAGACATTGTTGTCATATTGTGTGTAAATACGTGTAAGATAATAAATAAATAAATGAAAATATGACTGCTTGTTTTGATTATATGGTCAGCTTTAAAGGTAAACATACTACTGTAAATACGCGCCCACTTGTTATGCTTTGTTTATATGTAAATGTTATTATTTGTTTGTAGATGTTATTATTTGACCAAGGTAAATACCCATTGTAATAGTCACAGGTGTGTTGTTTGTCCAAATATATTTTTATTACCGATCATTTAAACTTCTCCAATTGTGTTAGATTGTGCAACATATAAAACTGTGACTTGAAAATTGTGGAAGAGGCCTATATCACATATATCACACATATATAGCAGTGGACATCTTGCGACTGAGATGATGATGAACATGTAAAAAAAGTCGCGGATGAAGTCGCGGACAAAAGCTACTAATGGTTATATGGATGGCGCATAGATTATATGCTAAAGTTGTTAAAGATTTATTAACCTAACTTTGTTTCACGACTGGCTTTCTAGTTACTGCGATAACTGCTCGTGCTCCTCTTTTTAGGTGACCTAATTAGTGTTACTGTTTGTTTTATAATATATATAAAAGTCAAATAAAAGTTTAAAATAAGAGCGCCTCAGAGACGTTTGGAATTTAACTTTAAAGCTTCAATAATTAAATTTATATTAGAGATGTAATTCAAAGGTAAACTTCAACTTTGAACCTTTTTGATTTTGCAAATCAGTTGTGTAGCTTACTAGTGAGTAGACGGTCCATATCAGATGGATATATAGATAATATATAATGTTCTTTTAATGTCATTATTTTAGTTAAAGCAAGGAACCTTTAATATGTCGCAAACGTCTCTATGAGAAAGTCATATTCCAGTCTTAATGGTTACTAGTAAACATAAAAATATCTTAAATTATTCACAGCACGAGTGCCTCATACACATAATTATATGTGTATTGTATGTGGGAGCGAGCGTATGAGTAAGCTTGCAAATTATTGGTCACTGTGCAATCTAAGTTTACATAATATATTGTCCAATTATCGCGCCTCTAATCTCATAAACAAAGCAACAATAACCCTTTTTCGTAGGCCCTCAACTCGCTACGACGTAGCACCGAAGCGCTACGAAAGTGCTACGCCTCCACTAGAAGTGGGAGCAAACAATACAATGTGAACTCGTTTATAGTAGTGTTATTCATGAAATCAAGGGTGTGATTATACTCGTGTTTGTGTTATAAAAATGTTTTTTGTGTTTTAAGGGGTTGAGGGTTGTTTTACGGGGCGTTTTACTGAATGGTGCGTTTTTATGGCTGTATTCGTAAAGTGGAGAGTCCGTTAAACATTTAGAAAATACGTTTTATGGGTTAGTGAAACGTAAATAAACTTTCTACGGATAGCGAGTGTGTTATTTAAGCATTTGTGCTTTATTTATTCGCCTGATCTACAATAGTAATAATCCAGTATTAAGTAACTATATATAGGCGCACATTATCTATTCGGTTATTTTTTTTGGGATACACCAGTACATAATGAATTAGTAAACCTTATGACCTGAACCTGTGGGTTGTTATGTTTGAAGGTTTGCTTGAATTGAAGGTATTCTATTCACTGTGGTATATATTAGTAATCTGCAATTACCATTGTGTCCAAAAGTAATAAATCCATGTCGTTCCAAATTACTTTTTATCCCTGAAATATGAGTTTGTTGAAACGTGGTTAACGTTTATATACAGTTGGGCCAAAGTTGGGCTGCAAGGTACAAAATCCTAGTCGGGCCTGTACCTGTCACTGTTTTTCTATTTCATATGAAAAAAAAAAGATGAAGTCCGCGTCTTATGGACGACAGTATCAAAATTTGAATAAAGGATCCCGGATCACGTCAAATAGGTTAAAAATGTATGAAACGAGCACAACACACAAACATTTAAATCGGCGTATATTATCCCGTTCACAAGTTTCGGTGCTTAGCGTCATTCCGTCCCAAAAACTTTCGGTACGAAAGCTTTAGTAAACATGATTAATGTAAAGTTAATGGCCCATTGTTTACCGCGATAAGGGGCCTTGCAAACATCTTTTATTAAGGTATATTGAAATAGGAAGCCATTTGGTAGATGAGATTTCACAGGAACTTTGCAGATTGAATTTTCCTGCAACTTATAATACAAAAACATTCCTAGTTTATCACTCTTTCCTTTAGTGAAAACTGTATCAAAATTCATTGTGTGGTTTAGACAAGTTAGCTAGAAGCACACAGCGACTTTCAGCCACGACAAATGACCCTTCTGTAGTAAGAACACTGCTTTATACCCATTCTTAAAAAAAAAAAAAGTCTAGTTCTCATTAAAGACCGCGTTCAAAAATTAGTATTCCAACAGTAAGCCCCTTATCGTATATATCTAAATTATTTAGCCGAACTTCACCCAAGTCGTATAAAGGCATAGATTTCCCTGTACAACTGCTAACTAGAACAATTGCGGGAACGAACTTAGTTGTTGCCATAATGTTTGTATTGAGAATGCCGGAGCCTTCACTTGTTCGAATTAACTATGTTTCAAATCCAAATTAAACTTTACATTAAAGTGCATCAACTTTCAACTAAGTAACCAACTCAGGTTAAAAATCACTTATTATATAGATAATTTGAAAAAAAAAAAAAAAAACAGATAAATTTTAAAAACAGCTGTTCGCTAGTAATTAAATAAAATCACGAAACAAAGATTTCATTCTAATAAATAATGAAGTTATTCTATGGCTCACCGTGTAGATTATTGTTCCATATTGTATAATCCAGAGGCACGTCCGTATATACATCCCGAAGCAATATCCGCCGATCGTCATCGTTATTATTTGCTGTCCGCCCCGTGGTTTAATAAATAGCCCGCCAGAAAGAGACAGAGTATGCACTCAGTGGTACGGTTGGAGAGAGATAGCGATCGCGTGTTTTGCGAAATAAATTAGGCTGGGCCGTTGTACGTGTGTAGTTGCTTTGTCATTAAAAACGCTTTAGTCTGTATGTACTAGAAGCGTGCATTGTTAATACAAATAAAATTATACTTTTTTTAAATGTTTTAAACGACCAATAAAATAGTTTTATTAACATAAACTGTCAACATTTGAATTTTAGAATAGAAGTTAACAATAACTCGATAAAAAATCAGATTAATTTTTAATTTGTTTCGAAACATATGTACGAGTATATATATCTACATTTTAATAATTTATTTATTTAATAGCTAACCTTACAGCATGTAACATTTATAGCCTATTACAAGGTTAGACATATTAAAATTTATAAGTAAGTATTACACCATCACTTAGATAAATTTTCACGGACGTTTTTGCATATATACGTTTTGCGTATATGAATATAATTTGCAAAAATAAACGCATGAATGAATATCTAAATGAAGAACATTACCTGTGAGAAAGACTAGTTAAAGCTTCACGCCTCTCTTGATTATCTGACTTGTACAAACGATGGACTACCGGTCGTCGGCGATAGTTGGCGTGGCGAAAAAGCGTCGCCTTGGATAAGATAATGGCGTCCATCGCTTCATTACGTAACGAACTTAAATTATATTAAAACCAAACATATAAAATATTTTAAAGAATTTAATTTACTTATAAAACCCAACAAAATAATGTATGTGAAATGCTTAATTAAACTAAACTAACTATAATTTAAACAAACACCTCTAATTTCTCTTACAGTAGAAATAATTTGACGCTATAACTCGACAACTTAAATGTATTTAAACTTAAACAAATAATTATGTTGCTTTAATTTTTGATTATAATGTTTAATTAAAAATGAGAGCAAACTGTAATGTAACTAAAAATATAAGACTATTTAGTACAATTTAATATATTATGATTTTTAAAAAAGTAGTAATAATTAAAAATAGAATAGATTTACAATTTAGAAATATTAATATATAATGAAAATAATAAATCTATACTAATATTATATAAAGAGAGAAAATGTGTGTTAGTAATGAATAAACTCAAAAACTTGGACCGTATTTGAAAATTCTCTATGGAAAATTCTAAGCTATAGAAAGCTACGTTATCAGCGAGTAACATAGGCTATCTTTTAAAGTTATGCGGGCGAAGTCGCGTGCAACAGCTAGTTTATAAATATTTTCACAACGCCTGACGATGTGAGACATTAGATACTGATATTATTTACAAATTTACATTTTGTCACTGAAAATTACCACTGATAACGCAAAATAATAATTTCTTAAAGCTGCGAGGGCTCTAATTGAAGTTGTCGTGTGCCAGTGAACTTTTAACACCGCTACTAGTTAACTGTGGGAGCTTAAACCAAGGTATTTAACATCACCTTAACTGTAAAAGCTTAAGTTACCAGGTCTAGTAAGTTAATGAGAAGATTAATCTTAACTACTAATTACGTTTGTTACGGAATAAGTTAATTTTGAAAATGTTAGATTACCTTACAGAGAATTAATATTAATAGTGCTTTATTAGAAATCACATACAGATAACTTGAGTAGAGTCTTGTTTCGTGAAATATATATGCACATCATGGAAAGACAGGGTTCTAAATTTTTTACATCCCGCGAACATCATGTTAGGTTTCACACTGTGAAATAGGTCGTCTGTCCATTGCACTATAAAATACTTATGTACTTAGTAGATAATAACACTTAATTTTAAAATTAACAATTAATTTAAAAAGCACGACATTATATCATAGCTGCTTACAATTTCTATTGGGGAGCTAATATAATTATTAGGGAGCTATTTAGTTTGTTCTATATGCATAATTCTACAGATATACATCTGTTAACATATTATAACAATTACAACATAAAACTAAATAACTAATTTTACTATACAGATCCAAAACAGTAACGTTAGCGTCTGCTATTTATGTCGACTGAAGTTGATTGAAAAGTGCTCTGATTCATTCATTCGTTCGTTCGTTCGTTCAGATTCATTCGGTGGTATGAGATTGAAAGGTTATCAGTCAGTTGAACGAACGCGTTCGCTAAGGGAGGTCGTTGTCGTATGTCCGCACATCTTTTAGTTGGAATTGTATAATAGTTCTGACATATCGGTCGGTCGATAAAAGTATTTGTAGAGGGTGCTAACAGTAATAAGTTATTATAAAAAAACTATAAGTATCAAAATTGTCTGCATCTGTGAAAGAATGTATTACATGTATGAGTAGTAATAAGTACTCGTAGGTACACAAAGATAAAGGGAACTAAAGTAAAATGTTCGCGAAGGGACGAGATGGTGATTTTACTGTGTCATAAAAATATCTACTTTACGTGAAAGTGATGACGAATAAAATATTCATACTGTTACTTGTATGCCATCGCTTTTCGCGTTTTATTCCATATTTACGATGCAAATAAACTCTCTCCACGTAATGCTGAACAAATTGGAAATCGATATTGTAATATAATATTTAATAAAATGACACTTAACTCGTGAAGCCTATTCTTTGACATAATTTGTTGACGTCATCTTTTTGAAAGCATTTTTTAATTTAGAATTATGACTTTTTCTATGAAAAAGGATCTTAGATTTTTGATAGGTGACGCTATAAACCAATGCAACACCAAGGGAATAATCGCAACCCGTCGATTCTGTCAGAATAAAGGTCAAAAGATACGATTTGAGTATATTCTGTGGCTTATTTGGGTGCTAACTCACATAAGTCACAGTAAAGAAGTAGGCTTAACGTACCTTCGATAGATATTCTCTCGAGGACGCAGTTTTCCTCCCGATGTATTTTTTTTTCACCATTCGAACAAGGTGATAAAATTTTACAATCAACAAAATAAATAGATTTTTTTTAGAAATGCAGGTCTAATATATTGATGTAAAATGTGTATAACGATTAGCGCTAGGTAATGAAAAACAAAAATAATATACGAAAATTACTGTTCGGTCATTAGAATTCGCCCTGAAGGGTTCACTCCTCCTCAGTAATAAATGTTAAAACTGTGAACACATTACCGGACATTTAGCGGTAGCGATTATTTAAAACATTTTACTACGCGAATTAATAAAAAATTAAATGCTCTTAAGTCGAAAACTTGAGCTCCATGTAGAAGTTTCAAATTCGATTAAGTCATTACTTTTTTTTAATTTATAAGCATAAATTATAATTTTAAATTATAATTTTTAAAGGTATATATATTTTAAATTTTAAAGGTATAAAGACATATTTAACGACTATTTTTCGGAAAAAAAAACCAAGTTTTGGTATCATAATCGCTGCTCGTATCACAAAGCTCGCCATCTTTAGAAATGCCTCAAAGGCCCATAGAGATCATTTCAACTTTTATGACCCTAGCTTTAGAGGCCCTGTCAAATGTTACGCTAATGACCCCATAAAGGACTAGCTACAGTGAAACGAGGCTTATCATAATTAGAATTATTTTATGTGAAAATATTAGTGAAACATTAGATGCTTTCAACAGAAATATTAAGAAGATGAAGTTGATCTTCAAAGTTTTATGTGTAATGACTATTTATTTACATTATCTATGTATACTTATATAAAATTCTCGTATCACAGTGTTTGTAACCAAACTCCTCCGAAACGGCTTGACCAATTTTTATGAAATATTTTGTGTATATTCGATAGGTCTGAGGATAGGTCGTAAACTATTTTTTATATCCCTAATCAGTGATAAGGGTGGGCGACCCCAAAAAAATTTTTTTTTGGCAAAACAACATTTGCCGGGTCAGCTAGTAGTGTTATATAAAATTTATGAATTTTTTCAAAATTAATAATTATTATATTTATAGAAATTGTTATTAATTAGTGTATAATATCAAGCTTGGGTCGCTTAGGCAGGGTTCAAAGCATGCTATCATCAACTCAGCCGTAGGACGTCCACTGCTCGACATAAGTCTCCCCTATAATTTTCCAAAAGGGCCGGTCAGAAGGAGGTTGTATTCACCGTCGGCCTGTGGCCCTTATCAGATCGTCTGTCTGCCTTGATCACTCTTGCCGGTCCGTGGCCTCCACTCGAGAACCTGTCTAATTATATAAAATACTTAGATATTAATATATATTTATTTATAATGACTAATGTCAATTTTGTTACAATAATATACTCAAGTTGTCCAAAACAAACATTTGTATCGTTTGTATACGCTTGAAATATACAGGCTGATGTAACTTTGTCCCTTCTGGTGTTTCTAAAAAATTGCGTTTCGCAAAATAAGCATGTATTTTTATGTTTGTAACGCGTATCGCTCGGGGCTTTTATATTAGAATATGCGGTGAAGGTATGAAAGGTTTTTGTGTTGTGTGATATGTTTTTTTTTTGTTTATAATCATACCTCTGTATATATCAAGTAAATTTGGCTCATATTTAGTCCTACTACTGGTTCCAAATAACGGACAAGTACCGAATTTAAGATATTTAGTCCGCATAGAGAAGTTCATTTACTACATAAATTGTATTGTATATTAAAAATTCAAAAGTGAGTTTGTTTGATTGTTACGCTTTCACGCTTTCACGCTTTTACCACTCACCCGGCCATCATAAAATTTTGGGTCAGGGATTCCAAAAACTTATAGAGCACTTTCCACACAGAAAAAAAATACTGTGTCAAAGAGATCATTTAAAAATAAAAATGAAAAATTCAACGCCTGACAAAAAATATATTAGCAATAACTATTGAATAAATACTTCAACACCTAAAAAAAGAGGCGCGGACGAAGTCGCGGTCAAGAGCTATTAAATAAATAGAAAAAATATCCTATCGAAAGAGTTTTTTAAGTAATGTCAGAAAAAAATGAATAGAAAAGGTGCGAACCACACATATGCCAAATTATTTAACCAAGTCACAACTGACAATATAAAAGTTAAATTTATTACTAAAAACATTTTAAAATAAGTCATTTTGGTATTCAATTGTTGCCTCAGTTGCCGATATCCTTAATCTGATAACCAGAAATTTCCCGTTCTAACATTTCCATAACTAATTCAAGCTGCTTACGTATGCCAAGCTGGTGTCTGATTATATTCGAAGCTATAAATCTAAAGCGTGAGGTCCCGATGTGTTTATAAATTTGCCAAATAAATTTTTTAGTAATTTACAACGCGAACATACATCAAATTCGGTCTCTGGGGGATAAGCGATAAACGCGTTTTGTTTGCTACGAAACCGGATACGTGCTACGAGAGACTACGAAGGGCTACGAGGCCGCTACGCGTTACTCAAATTAATTATGTAGTAGTAATTTTATTTGAACAGCTTTGGTTACCATACTGTCAATATTGAGTACTATTTACTCTTCAGTCTTTCCCGAGACTTTTCTAATTGATCACTCCATAAAATTACTCAAATTACATTAATGATGACAAATAATGCAATGTAATAAATAATAAGCGATGTAAATGTTACAATTCAATGTCTAATTTAATTTTGTTTAACTTAAGTTATTTCATTGCAGGAAATCGCCGCGATTCTCATCAGCTTTGATAAACACACAGAATGGCAGTCAAAAGAAGTCAAAATACGGTAAGAAATTAGATTAAGTATCCCGTAAATTAAATACTTTTCGACGTCATCAGTCGTCAAATTTATGCGATTTTTTCTTGTGAGAACTCAGGACAAACATACAGTTTCTAGCCGCGCTTCTTAGGTCTGTATAAATATTTCTATTGTCTGTATTTTGTTTTCGCGAATAAATATCTAATGAAATGTCTCATTGTTTTTAACGTAAACATTATAATAGTTCATTTTGTGTAAATACACGAAATCCATTATATTTGTAGAGATATTTATTCAAACAAATCACATCCGAAAGGACACTAAACAATAATTGGGTGGCAGATTTAACGGCAACATTTGCATATCTGACAAATTGCTCCATTCACTAATCACCGGATTGTGATTGGTCGAAGCTCATCTCAGGATTACGCTGATTGGATAATTTACGGTGACGTCGGTCTGCTGAGACAGGACCTATGCTAATGCGAATCTGTATTTAATGATTGAATACTTTTTTTTGCGACTACGGAATGTCAAAATATATTTTCTTAAAAATTAAAATTTAGAAAATAAGATATCGAATTTTAATATTTAACTATTTCTTTTTATATTAAGGCTCGAGTTCACTAACAGACGGTTATTTTTAAACAGCTGTTTAAAATTTAAACAGCCGTTTAATAATATTTTGTTGTTCAAAAATAGCTGTTTAAAAATAACCGTCTGTTGGTGAACTTGCGGGTTAAATGCCCTAAACATCTGATTAACTTAATGATCAGAGCGTTTAACCCGCAGTTTAGCGATGCTGATCAACCAAATATTATTAAACGGCTGTTTAAATTTTAATCGGCTGTTTAAAAATAACCGTCTGTTGGTGAACTCGAGCCTAAGTATAGTTAATTTTTTTAATTAATTTATCGTATACAATCATTAATTAGAATACTATTAGGTGCTAAAATTAGAAATTGTTGCCTAAGGACCCTAGCTCCTCCAAGAACATTTCATTTTCAACTTTTTTTTAAATTTTATAATTCTTGTAATAACTCTTAACTTTGTCTATGCTTGTGAAGGTAGTAGTGAACTTATGTGGCTCAATCGAAGGTTTTACGTTTAGTACACTCTTCAGTTGCGCTAAAACAGATTTTTAACAAGTATGAATCCTGTTTCAAAAGCTCGTTTTGCTTAAAAATAAATAAAAAATAAATAAATATTACTGTAAATTGCATTGTGTAGATACATGTGTAGCTTAATGCGTTGTATATATTTTTTGATGTACAATAATTTTATGGACGAAAGTCTGAAATAAATAAATATTATTATTATTATTATTAAAGTCGCTTGTATTTTCGAAATATTTCCAAGGTAGTGGTATCCTCTAAAGGGTTTTACTAGAGTTGTCATGCGGCTTCTGAAAACAATAAGTAACATGTGCAACGCTTTAAATATTTAACTAATATCGTCTTTGAGAGAGAGACTCACGTACGAAACTACACTACGGCCTCATAAAGAGTTAATATTTCAAAGGCGAAGACAAAGCGACCAGTAGTCACAGTGCAAGTTTTAATTTGCTTAAAGTTGTTACAAGTTGGAACGGGTCCCTCGTTGAACGCCAAATTAGGTACCGTCACAGAATAAAGTATAAAAGTAAGACATTACCTCCTTTGATAGTTTAATTTGTTCAAAACTTCTTTGTTGCATTTTTGCGTGCGATTCTTTAGAAAATGCGATTGTTAATTATAAAGTTTTTCTTATTGAACTTAGTTTTGTTGGTGTTATTTTTTGTAAAAAACTATATTAAAAATAATAAATAATTATGTCGAGAACGGAACACAACATGGATCAGTTTAGGACATGTGTACCTTTAACTAATTTTATTAAAGATAAATTTTGACATGTCTTATGCTATAGTCATAAAGCTTACATGCAATAAAAACTGTTGTAAATATAAGTAATTAATTACAAGCAGAAATTAGTATTCCCTGAAAATGGTATTTAAATATTTTTATTACAGTTAACAAAAAACTAAGAGAGGTTTTATTACATGCACTGTGTTATGCAAATTCGGACCTTTGACTACAGAATGAATAAGTTTACAAGTTCGTTTCGTGATTTTCGTATTCTAGTCTTAATTTTTTTTTTAAAGTTTCAAGTTGTAATACAATAAGTGGTTTTCAACTAATTGCACACGATTCGACAATTTGCCGTTTGCGATGTAATTAGTTAATTGTAGCTACAGTGTTTATAACCTTACCTTGTATTGTAGTCAAGGGGCAGACCATTTTTAGATTATATTTAATATTTAGACTGATACTGCAATATTTCCGTACTGCCATAAGTACTTATCAACTTTGCAAATTTCAAAAATCCTTTATTAAAGTATGCTCACATGGTTCCAAAATAAACACATGTTCTAAATTTCAGTCATATTAGGATTTAGATTACTGTTGAGTGTATTTCCAGCTCCCGATGAACATCGCAACGGTTTTCACCTAAGAAGGTTAAAGTTTTAACACCAAACACAACTCAATAAAACACAAAACAAATTTTCCCTCTTAAAATCCTTCAAAATTAATTATTCTTTATGTATTAGTTTTTGACATTTTTGTCAATGAAAGGGTGTTGTCAAGTATCGCTTTTAAAATGACTGCTTCATGCAGTCAGAGATATATTATTTCAGATATATCTCTGACAGAGATCAGAGAGCAGTCGGGATATGTGCTTAGCAGATTAAAAAAATAACAAGGAGAGGTAATCGTTACTAAATTTGTTTTCTCTATTTTCTGTAAACATTACAGCATTGGTGCTGTTTTTGCAAATGTTAATGTTAATTTTCCGTAACAGCGTGGCAAATGCCGGCAGCAAGGCTGCGTGATACAGCGTGCCATCCGATTTCCGTTTATGCGCAATTTACATTTTCGAATAAATAAAAACACAATTCGAGATTCCATTAGAAAGAAGCGAATCGTATATTCGAACAATTGGAACAAAACTTTGTTCAGTTCACAAATAAAATTATGTGTTCCAACCACGACAGAATTGGTCAAAGTATTGCCATAAATCGGATTTCTAAACGACCGCAATAAACTCGAGAGGAATTAGCCGTCACGATACCATTTTTATTTGGACAGTTAATTCTGCCATGTTTTTCATTCAATCTTTAAGGGGTGCGTAAAAAAATTTTGTATTTGCTTTTTTTTAAAGAGATCCGCTTTCACTTTGTGGGCTTTACATGTGGGCTTCATGTCCTTCTTAATATTACTGCGTTCTTTTAAGAATAAAA
Organism: Synanthedon myopaeformis; assembly: GCA_944738685.1. NCBI lineage: Eukaryota > Metazoa > Arthropoda > Insecta > Lepidoptera > Sesiidae > Synanthedon > Synanthedon myopaeformis. The sequence continues at coordinate 9,446,745 of OX122926.1, read as the reverse complement.
AAAAAAAACAGAATGAAGCTTATAGTGTCTTTTTCTCATTAGGTTAAAAGGTACTTAAGGCTAATTATAATAAACATTTTCTCCTTTTAATTAGTAATTCGGATTAGATAAAGGCAAATTGACAATCAAGCAATCAATCAAATCATTTATTTGCCCTGTACATGGGTGTAAAATCAGATAACATAAATACTATTTAATACAACGTCCCACATTTGGTGTGCAAAATATTATATATCATATGTCAAAACAACTATTACACAAATCAAAGTCAAATTTAAAATGCATCAGACCCTAATCAGACCACAGTTCTAGAATGTGTCTTTATTAATTGATTCTAGAACGTTTATTAATTGATAATACTACTCTTAATAGCAAGATATATTGTTATGATTGCGTTTCGCAATCATAAACTTGTCGGTCCATCTGGCAGCAGTAACCTATCCCCAATAAAAGACAAGTTAAAGTGAATGAGTATACAACTCATTCACATATTTCCTTCTTAGCCATTATACTTTATTCTAGTCTCCAGCGCGATTGCAACGTCTATGGCGTTACTTGTTTTAATAATGCGACGGTCACTTCCTTGGCTTACCTATTGTTGATGGCGGTCCTGTAAGCTATTATATAAATATGTCACTTTACCTGCTTCTAGGATTTTGTATTTAGTTGTTCACCGTCAATTCTGTGTTATTTTAATTTATAAATAAATGAGGGTGGACCTAAATTGCGGGCAGCAAATCGTTTAAAGTTTACCCACATGCTCCCGCGCAGACATCGACTAACTAAATGTTTAAATTTCTTTCTATCGCAAACCGCGGCCACACCTGCAAAGGTATGAATATAAAAAAAGGTGAATTTATTAAAAAAATATTTTTAATGTCTGCTTCAGTTGATATCTCAAAATATAAAATCTCAAAGTGCCTAAAGTATTACAACCAGTAAACACAAAGAGCGCGAGGACACTGTCACCTTAACATTCTGATTAGAGAATAGGAATCAGAAAAGTATAACATCGCTCGTGAATAAAGTTGTGCTTTTTGACTATTAAAACTGTCTTATTATTGATTTATATTTCAAAGAAACGCGATATTTAACTGTTCCTGTCGCTTGGTATGGAATAGCTTTTTCGTATTTACAATGTATATTTTATATGGCCTACAAATTTAACTATATTTGGTTACACTAATATTAAAGTAACATTGATACTAATGACTTGTCTCTTAGTTTGAAGGCTCTGTCCGAGTTCTGTACATTTTCCTTTCGCATTTGGCAACTGGGGACGATGTTGCGAGTCAGGTACCTAATTGAGTGGCCAGTCTGGCGCTAAGCCATCACTCTTGTTTAAAACTTAGTTTGCATTAGACAGGTGTCCGAGGGAGAGAATGTTAAAACCTTCTAGAGAAATTAAGGAAAAATACTTACGTTTTAATTATTACTATGTTACTGTAAAAGTTCTAATAACGGTAGGCTTTATCTTCAAGTTGAAAGTAATCATCGTAGAGGTTGTAAAATGTGATACATTCTAAACTGTGTAAAACGTAAAACGTGATATATTCTAACCGTATATTTTCTAAACTGTGGTTATACATATGTCTAAAATGGTTTTCAAGTCCTTAGTACGTTAAAGTGACCAAAACTTAGTGAGCACTTTAACCATGCAGTAAGTGTTTGTCGATCTAAAAGCTCAGTAAAGTAATCTAGCTCTATTTCAAATACCTACCTATATTTCTACCTAATACATAGTAAAATTATGATCTACGTACGAGATCAGGCGTTTCTGAGGTGTTCTATTTTTTATTTTTCAACTCGTACGAAGTCGCGGCACCAGCTAGTCTATAATAATTCTTTGATGATTTCAGCTGACTAACTAACTAACTAACTTTTATTAATGTGCCAAAATATAAGGATGGAAGTAAGCTTTAAACATAGCGCTTGCGTTTTTAATAACAATTTTTAAGCATAATTTATTTTATGAATATTTTCATTGAACCAACGATGCAACGACCATACTCAATCAACCTCGCGTTGTGTAATAACACGCTATGTAGGTCCAAAACATTGGCTAAAGAATCGATAGGCAGTGCCCAATCCAGCCTATCATACGTCAGCATTAATCCCAATCTTCCGCCTCAATCACGCTAATCGCGCCGATAAATACACCGGACGAGAATCGATTCACGAATCGGACGATTAAATCGAGTTCGAAACGAGAATTTACGTAATCATGCCAGTTGTTCTATTTGTTACGTGTGAAATAGGTTGGAATTAGGGATGCAATTGTATGCGTCGCACTGTTTCTGTGGAACGATTCATTATTTGCTTTCAACACACTGCTATATTTGGACCTTGTTGTTGAGGGTTAAAGTTGATTTCAGCTTGAAACGTTTCAAGCTTAAGAGCAAGTAAAGGTGCAGTGATTAAATATTTTGAATATATATAGCAGTGAGTAGTCCTGTGGGTCTTAAGTTCGGCTGTCGAATCGGTAGATACAGGTTCGCATCCTTTGGAATGTCTTTGTAAGATATGAATCACTATCAAAGAAATGCCACTACCTAGTAGTGGGCGGTACAGTAGGTACTTACAATATATATATACATACATTTAATATTGTTTATCTGTTCTTAAATACTGTTACAATAAAATAAAGAATGACCAATTATTAAGTGCTCTGATAAATAAATAAGGTCTCATTGTCGGTAAAAAGACAAATCAGAACCACACAAGCGGCGTACAATATAAATTTGACATACGTTCCTGAGAATTTAAAGTTTAAAAGAAATCGTACTACGATTTAATTTACGAGTATACTTATATAATAAAGTTTGATAAGTTTGTTTGTTTGGTTGAACGCATTAAACTCTGAAACTATCGGTCGAATAAAAAAAATCTTTTTGCATTTGTTAGCCCGATTCTTGAGGAAGGTTAAAGCTATTTATCATCATAGCGAGGCAAATATTAAATTGATAGAAATTAAAAGTAATATTGTCTGTACAACAAATTTCAATAAAATGTACGTTTTAAAACAACGAGGATGAAACTTTTCTAATTGTTAAATGTAGTAAAAATGTTGGCAGACTTACAGACTGGTCCTTCCAATTATTATTGTGCTGCGCTGTCTTTCAGAACGCCTACAACTTTAAGTGAGTTGCCAATACGCTTCCAAATCTTGCATTTCACTTAAATCGATACCCACAAAAGCGAATAAGTTAAATTTATATAAATTATTAAAGTTATTTGCTGCAATTTGAAAACTGATACCTATACGATTGGATGATTTTTATGTCGCAAAGAATATCTATCATTAATTTTATAAACACTATTAGAAGAAATTATTAACATTTTATAACTTAAATGAAATTCTTTAAATATTTTTCATACACAATTAAAAATAAAAAAAAGATTTCATACAATATCTATACGACAGACCACCTATGTGTTTTATATAAAAGTACAGTAGCATTATATGCTACTGGCCTATCTTCTCATCCTTTGTGAGCAGCCAGCCTCTGCCGCTTTTTCATATTAAAAAAAAACACTACATGCTTATCTTTAAAACACATTTAAAAAAAATCTCGTCTCTTGGTTTGTATATTTCGTCTAATTGGTTTTCATATAGGTATGTACTGAAAGTATACTGATACAAAATGTATGTTGTGTTTGGTCAAATTTCAGCTTACATTATATGTGGATGTGAATAATTGAATTACGTAATACAAGCCTTAAGGGTTAAATCTAAATCGTTCCAGTACAATTCGTAGGAGGAATGTCCAATTTGTGGCAACAATGCTAAATCGAGCTTCAAAGTCAGCACTGAAGCAACCTTCTCTAAGCTGTAGAGACTTGATTGTGTCATGCCTTTAAGTCTCGCCACATACGATGCAATTCGCTTAATACGGCTAAAGGTTCGGTTTACGGTCTGACCCATTGCTTTTCTTCCTGAAGAAATATCAAATAATTCTAACAACACAACACAAGACTTGCTATATATGAATAAATCAGACTTAGACTATTAAGTCAAGTTAATATGTTTTAAACAAGGTTTCAAGTTTTATAAAGCTAAGGGCCTCTTTCACCAACTACAAGTGAAGTGTTGATTAGTTACTTTTAGAAATAATTTTATGTTTTATTAAATTATGCACTCGGTTTATTGCATCCTTCGATAGGTGAATTTTTTTTTATTATTTTCTTTTTAATGTTTGGGACTTTTACCATACAAGCCATCATTCCCGGTGACCGGTGACTTTAAATGGCGGTTAGCCTAAACGATAAATGACAAGTAAATTTTTGATAAGTTACTTTTAGAAATAATTTTATGTTTTATTAAATTATGCACTCGGTTTATTGCATCCTTCGATAGGTGAATTTTTTTATTATTTTCTTTTTAATGTTTGGGACTTTTACCATACAAGCCATCATTCCCGGTGACCGGTGACTTTAAATGGCGGTTAGCCTAAACGATAAATGACAAGTAAAGTTTTGATTAGTTACTTTTAGAAATAATTTTATTTTTTATTCAATTATGCACTCGGTTTACCGCATCCTTCAATAGGCGATTTTTTTATTATTATTAAGGTATATCAGCTCCATCATTCCCGGTGACCGGTGACTTTAAATGCGGTTAGCCTACTTGACACTTTACTCAGACATTGTGAAAGAGGTCCTTACTATTATATAAATTTACTAGCGCCCCAGCTCTTCTTACTACATCATTATTTCTTAATTAAGGGTGTTTGTAGTAGTTTATCATTTAGTAGACATAAATCATCGACAATAAAAATTAGTGTCGCTTTTGATCCCCGTGGATCAAGTACTTAAATTCCGAGGAAGCCCATCGCTTATAATTTGTAGGGCTCTAAGTCCCGGGTAATATTTGCTTCGTACCTCACTACCCGGCTTATTATGTTGACTTTGATTTATATGGAAGTTGTTGATTTATTTCGTCATTTCATAACAGAAAATGAATACATCGAGATTTGTGCCCATTATATTATTTAAAATAATATTAAAGTTTTAAAAAAAATTGATATATAAAAAAATATATAAATTTTAACTGATAAATACCTCGATATATAAAAAGGGTTAAACCATAGACATCTAATAGACATAGATTAACCTCGGATCACTCGTGTATAAAATTGGCAACACAACAGAAAACAGACAACGTATCTTAGATAGACAATTCAACATGAACGAACAGCATTTATGTCTCTGGTCCTCACTTAGTCTCTGAAAGTTAATTATGTACTCAATAATTTGACAAAAAAATAATAATTGTAAAGTTGTATGAAAATTCACTTAAAATTTACTTAGTGGTTCTCTAACAATAACAGAAAAATTATAAGATTACTGGAATCTGCTGGACTGAAATTACAAAATGAGTAGCCTATTTGGCGTCTATAGCCACTTACAAAAGACACAAGCGTTTGTCGGTGTCTTTCGGTGCCTGACTTCACAGATTCCCCAAGCCATTCGTATTGTTTTCATATTTTAACTTGCCCTAAAGACCGTCACAAACGTAGCTATAATATATATTAATATACTGTGCTATAATATATATTACGGTATATGTTGGTGACGTCATAGAAATATATATTATAGCTGCGTATGAGGTCTCCCCAATATTTGTATAGAAAATATATCGTAATATGCGTTGATATAATTTATATTAATATATACTATAGATACGTGTGTGATGGGCTTAAATCATATATCCTATTTCTATAACAACTAGTAATCAAGCCCGGGCTTCGCGCGGACGCAATGTTTTTCTGCAAATTATATACACAAAGCTTCCTCGTTTATCGCTCTTTCGATCAGTGAAAACCGTATCAAAATCGTTAAAAGAAGTTTGTGGAGAAACAGACAGATGCGGACGGCATCTGTCTTTTATACTTTATTTTATAACTGGCTGTTGCACGCGACTTGGTCCGAGTAATTTTTTATTATAAAACATGTTCATCATCATCATCATCATCATCATCTCAGCCGCAGGACGTCCACTGCTGGACATAGGCCTTCCACATAATTTTCTGAAGCAGTCTGGATCCACCTTGTGGGTGAACTATAATATGCCCTTATGTCGGCAACTTTCGTACGTCTACGATATATGTTACTCGCTGATAATATATTAATACCTAATACCTCGCTGATAATATCTATAATTGAAAGAATTTTTAAAATAGGCCCAGTAGTTTTTGATTTTATACATTACAAACATACAAAAATACAAATCTTCTCTATCTACAATTTTTATATAATATATAACATGCATATATATATCGAATGAAATAATATTGCATAAGTGTCCTTAATAGAAATTCTCTCGGCCACGATAAGCAGACATGTATAATGTGTTTAGCTTGTCTTCTCTGCACTAAATAGGTTTCTATTAGCAATAGTGTTGACTGAGCGCTTGTGATTTCAGATCGATTTGTGTTTAATAGTGTTTGGATGTTTGCTTTGTCCCTACGCCCTCAATTTACTGTGTGAATATTTGACAACGCCCCGCATTCATTTATTCAGATAATGTGTGTAAGAAAATATGTTTCACGATGCATGAAAATATTTAGTAAAGTAACATTAGTATTGTGAGAAATTTTCCTGTGATTCGAAGTAGTTGTTCTGTATGATTGTATTATAAATATAAATGTTCATTATAATTTTATTTACACACATATTTAAAAGTAGTAACAAAAACTGAGGCATATTACTGAATTTTGCTGATAAATGAATGAAAAATTAATTTAGCCATTCGCTGTTGGGAAATTTTAAATTAATAATTTAACAAATGGTATTTTTGTATAGTTATTTCCAATTTTGCTTATTTAAACTATAATTATGTAAATTAGCTCATTTTGTAACTATGCTCTCACTTGTTGAAAAAATTTTATACTGAATTGAGTACTATAAAAAGTAAGTTGAAACAACTTACTGATTTTTTATGTAATGCTCAGATAAATGCTTTGAATTCCTCTCTATAGCATGCTAATTAACTTGAAACTTTGTGAATATTTCATCGGTATTTCTGATCTTATACATTGTCCTGTGGTATAAAATAAAGGAGGCTCTACTTAAGGTTTACTTACAGTTACTTATCTTACCTTATCTTAATTTACTTACTGTCAACGAAGCAACATTCGCTTGTATAAGCATTGAGAAACATCACTCCACAATTAAGGTTGTCAGGTACGTTAGAATTGTTGGAACTGGCATATAAATATAAATAAATATAAATATATTCACACATGCCACACAGCACCATCTAGTTCCACAGTAAGCAAGTAATGCTTGTATTATGGATACCAAACAGTTGATATATTACATAGATTACTTTTTTTTTGTAAATACATACATATTATAAATATAAAACATCCATGACTCGGGTACAAAGGTAAAATGTTAACACATAAACATTCGTTAACAGCTAGGGTTACTAGCCACTAGACCAAACGTGTCGTCAACAGTACACATCTTTTTGTAGCCTCAATACTGATTGTGGATTATACTAAGCATTATTTCGGGCTTGAGGACAAAGGGAATCGTTGATATATTCGTGCAGGGATAGAGGTCACGGACTATCCTCCCCACAATTCATTCACAGGCTATCTGGTGACACGTGGCCTGCAAATTGGTAACGATCCGTTACCTGAACTGCGTTCACAGGATCCGATATTTCAATAGTTGAATAATAGATTTTCGATGTTAAACGTTTGAGTTTAGAATTGGTATATCGCCTTGAATTTATGCCGTCTCTTACCCCAATGTGTTCTGCCAGTATCTATTTTGTAATAAAGGAAACGACGAAAGGCATACTATATTTCACTGGCTGTTTCCCGCTGTTTCACTCGCGTCGTCTATTGATATATTTATAACATGCTATGTCTGCAACTTCGTACACGCTGTAGTTCGTGTTTTGAAAACCCCAAACAAGGAACCTAACATTTTTCCAGGGCCAAAAGTATCCTATTAATTAAGCTGTTCTTGAGATTAGCGTGTAGACAAAAATTCTTAAAAAAATTAAATTTTGACTTTGTACAGGACAACGGCTTCATTACGATTTTATTATATGTAGATACAGAATACAGAAACATCATTAAAATCCGTTTAGTAATATTTCCATTGAAGAGTAACAAACATACATCTTCACATAGACATTCGCATTTATGATATTAATTCAATTTTAATATCATAAATGCGAAAGTCTAAAGCGAAAGTTTTTTTTAATTTCTATTGATCGGCATGTCTCATAAGATTTGTATATTTTGTTACTTATATATACTTAACTTGAGAAAACATATGATTCCGATTTATTAGTATAAAGAAAATACTTCCTCCCATCATGGCACAACTGATTTTTATAAGGCAAAAACGAATTTTTTTTAGTCATGCCGTCGAATTTTAAAGTTATAAGTAAAGTGGAAACGAATTGTAAATATAAATTCATTATACAAGATGGCCTCTTTTGTAATAAATTAAAAGTTGTCTTCTAATAAAAATTATATAAAAGCTCTCCAGAAGCGCTATTTAACGAGAAACGGGGAAGGCATTAAAATGCAACTCGCGCTTCACACTTTACCAGGTTGCAATTAAATTTGCGAGCTTTCGACCGGAAAGCTTTAATTGATTGGTGATACCGAGCCATGCGAGGACTCTTACAAAGTGTTACCGATGAATATTCAAACATTAATCTAAATTATGAGCAAAATATTCAAATAGAAACAGCTCTTACAATGTTTTCGTGTGTAACCTTACAGACTATGACTATTATGTCATCCCTCTCATTATATTTTTACTGTGCTGTTGTTTTGATAACATTTTATTTTAACAATCTATTTAGTATTGGTTTCATTTATCCATATTATAGATACGTAATTTAAGAAGCAGATAGTCATTGTCTATGTTTATTACATACAAGTCTAGGTGATGCAGATTTTGTTTCAATTGATCGTGATCGTACTTCTTCCATGAACTGAAACATTCATTTGGAGTTGATTTCCTTTTTATCAGTGTGTTTGAGGCTAAGGCTAAGGTAAGCCTCAAACAGACTCTTTTTACTTTATTACACAGAAGTATTACAAGAATGCTTTAATCGTTAATTCGATTGTGCTTTTCAGGTAGGTACTTAGCATTTGTAGTGTTAAAGTATATGTAAGAATAGTCATATGTAACAGTACATCAAAGTTGACGTTTTATTATTTGGAAAATTATAGACGACTAGCTGGTGCCCGCGACTTCGTCCGCGTTGAACGATGAAAGGCACCCTATGTCCTTTCTGGTGTCCCAGACAACGTGTATACAAAATTTCGTGGTGATCGGTTCAGTAGTTTTTGCGTGAAAGAGCTACAAACATCCATACATCCAAACATACTTTCGCATTTATAATATTAGTACGTATTAGTACAAGATTACAAAAATCATTAGTTGAAATAGAGGATTGATAAATCGCATACATTTATTTTTGAATCTCAGTCGTGAAATACTCAATTTCAACACAAATATTCAAATTATAAATAGTGCTAGTATAAAAAAGTGGGTTAAACCCAAATATTTCTGTTGTGCTTCATAATAATAATTTTATATAACGCGTTAAGCCGAAAAATATTGACTCACAAATATTAATTAAGTATGCGAAGTACAATAAAATGAAATTACGAGTAGGTCTGGCCTGTACGAAGCAGGAATTACGTCCGCCACCGCTTTTTAATCTCCGTACAGCAGACAAATAGTCAGCTATAAAGGGTGTTCCTGCCACAAGCGATTTGTCAAGTAAACGAGCCTAGAGCCTGTGATTTTCCAAATATTCGCCAACTCTCAATTGGTTTACGACGGTTTTTCAAGTGGATTCAGAATTTTGTTGGCTTTTAAAAATGGCCTTTCGAGTTTATATATTTTAAAAATAAGCGTCACATAAAAATGGCCTTTCGAGTTTATATATTTTAAAAATAAGCGTCACATAAAGATGGCCTTTCGAGTTTATATATTTTAAAAAAATAAGCGTCACATAAAAATGGCCTTTCGAGTTTATATAATTTAAAAATAAGCGTCACATAAAGATGGCCTTTCGAGTTTATATATTTTAAAAATAAGCGTCACATAAAGATGGCCTTTCGAGTTTATATATTTTAAAAATAAGCGTCACATAAAAATGACCTTTCGAGTTTATATATTTTAAATGACATAAATTATTACACATTTGTTTTCGTTATAACTTTCTTTGTTATTTGACACTTCTTAAGTAAACTTTTATAGATACGTATGTTTTTTAACATAAATCTATGTATACTTTTATAGATATATTTGTAAATCTATTGTGTTAAATTATCATAATTAATTTATCATGTATGTGGATGATTATTTTCTTTTAATTATTTTAATGTTAATAGTATTTTTAAACGACTAAACCAGCAACATTTGGTATGCAAAATATAATATCACATGTCAATTCAGTCCAGTCAAACAAAGTCATATTATTACATAAAATTATTAGATATTGTCTTTTAAAAAAAATAAAATTAACTTTAATGAAAATAAAAAACAAATTCTTCTACAGAGAATAAAGAAGAAAAAGTTTTTCGAAGACGTTCAGCTTTGAATGTACGTACTTCTTAGTCCATTAGATTTGAGTCACGTACACATTGAGTAAAATGGAAAATCGGAGTCCCAACTCCAGCCTAATGAGGGCGCAGTGCATTGTGTAGGACGACATGCAATTCGATATAATTTTGCGAACCATTCGCATGATAAACATTTCGCTAATAAATCCTTCCACAGTTTCACCTACATTTTAGGCGGTACAAAAACCATGAAATTACCCGCACAAGGGACGGTAAATAGTGAACACCATCGTTCGAAACTTGTAAAATAGCAAATAAATATCTCAATCGAAATCCAAAAGAGTTATGTTGGCTCAACACGAACAAGAGTGCCGGCGTTCGTTGGTGTGTGGCCCAAGTGAATATTTATATTAACAACTTAATGATTTACCTACTTACTTAAATTAAAAAATATATATATGAGCACAATTAACAGATTAACAATGCTCCAAAATTTACTTCAAATTCCCATCAGGACTAAAAACACGCCAAAGGAGTCGTAGTGGGTAAACATCCCACATAACCCTACGCGCATTTGCTTTACACGCAGCATTTTTATTCAGAGGCTATTTTTGTGAAAACCTTCTCGTAAAAGAAATTTCAAATGTTGTCTAAAACGATGAAAAAAGAACACAGGGGACTGCTAATATCAAATCTCAGTACACCCCATCAAAGTCTACTGAGATATAGGTATACAACTTAACTTATAACCTTAGCCTTTTTTCATCCTGTGACGGCTATAGTGCACTGACAGTACTTACCTTGTAATAGGCGTGCTTTGTATAATATATATATACATAAAAAAAAATTAATATTCGTACTAATATTGGCTCCTGTGACTTGTACCACACACCCAAAATATGGTAACGAATCGAAGCGTTTGAAATCGGCAACAGTTCGCCTGACACCGCACAAAGATATTGGAAACATTAATTGCAATCGCCATCATGCGATGTGGCGAGCGGCGGGAGGCGGAAATTTCTAGATATTAAAACCTTTAATATGGAGCGTGGCACGATGATTTGAAAAGTTCGCTTTTAAAAAAAAATACTTTTAAATTTCCAGTCAAGGACGGTTTTGATTCCGTTCAAGCCTCCGATTTGCTAACGAGGCGGCTGTGAATACTTTTTTCTTCAGATGTTTTGCTTTTGATTAATATTGCCTTGTGTTTGCCTATGTTTAAACTTTATAATCCAGTCAAAGAGAGTGGAATATTTGTTCAATGATTTTCAAGTAAGAAAAGATTTCATTAAAGCGATTAGACGCCCTTCAGTAGTTGGTAAATATTAAAAGAAACTACGCAAGTTATATGAACTTTGTAAGCGTCTACCTGGCTTTTCTAAAGAAAAAAACTGATTTTAGAAATTGTGAGATTAAAGATCAAAGAATCTATGGGCGCTAGAAAAGTTATGACTGCTTATCTGTCTTAAAATTGTTAATATTTTATTTTGAACCTTCATAAATTATAGCTAAAAACCATTTCGACCAAGTTAACTTTCACCCATAAAAACGTCATTAAAATCGATCCATCCGTTACACATATTAAACTTGTAATATACATCTTTTTGCGTCGGACGTTAAAAAGAAACGTCTCTCTACTAAAGTGTTATTAATTTACAACATTTCCATGTAATAGTGGAAGCGCCCAAGTGGATAATAACTACCCACCTGATCTCGACGGCTCACAAACGATGGACTCATGCCAACAAATTCACAAAGGTCAAGCCTGAAGCCAGGTGTGCGCCTAACAAAATTTGATAATTAATGTAGCGACTTGTCGCGCCTCGTTTAAAAAGATGAGCTCTTTTCAATGTCAACATACGAGTAATATAAACATACGGACGTCTTGAAATTTTTCATTTCTTGAAATAGTATAGCTATAAAGTTCAGTCGGAATGTAAGTAGCTTGAACAACAGAGTTACCTCGTAAAGGAGTTTATGCTGTGCTCTGTGACTTTGCTTGATTTTAAATTCGATAATAAATTTGATAATTTAATTATGAAACATCTAATGTATTTATATTCTAGTTTTTTTTTTATATATTCAACACTATTTTGACTCTCACGGATTTATTCCGAGTTAATGTTGTCTGTTACAATATCTGTGTTGATGAATATATATTAAGTGTTGGTACCAGATAATGATAATATTAGCGTGAGCCATACTTTGTAAAGTATATAGTAGGTCAGTCTTTTATGTGATGTCTTTTCTCTCGCTTTGGCAGCAGTGGTGCCATCTATTAGGCTATCATTAAATTCAGAGCTGATATTTCAACTGAACACAAGAGTATAACGGATCAAGTTGTCGATACATCTCACGCTGATCATAATTATCATCGTGTTTAGTTTGTTAATCAAATTTTAAAGATATTTCAAACAATTTAAAGCAATTTGTCGTTGCATCGATTTTTACTCGTACGTTGAGTGACAGGCGAAAAAAAAGCTAGCGCAGATCGGCTGGATTTATTAGTTGAAACTGACGATTTATTTGTAGACCAAATATCATGAATCTACTTGTTTTTGCCGGTTCCCGTTACGTCACATTTTAGCTTTAGCACGCCGCTCGCTGCTTGCCTTTTCAAATAAAATAAAACTGCTTCCATTTAGAAGTGAGATTTTTATGCAATAAAATTCAGTACGCTCCGTAACACCCTCCAATAGAAGGCCACTTACAGGGTGTGATAACAATTATTATATATAAGAACATATAAAGATTGTACTAATACTTATAGAAGACCAATTTCAGGTTGAATACCACATGTATAATAAGACCATTAACTGGTTGAGTACCACTTGTAGAAGACCATTTATAGGTTAAATACCTACCACATGTATAAGACCATTTACAGATTGAATACCACATATATAAGACCATTTACAGGTTGAATACCATTTGTAGAAGGCCATTTAGAGGTTGAATACCTATCACATATATAAAACCATTAACTGGTTGAGTACCACTTGTAGAAGACCATTTACAGGTTGAATACCACATGTATAAGACCATTTACAGGTTGAATACCACATGTATAAGACCATTTACAGGTTGAATACCACATGTATAAGACCATTTACAGGTTGAATACCAAATGTATAAGACTATTTACAGGTTGAATACCACATGTATAAGACCATTTACAGGTTGAATACCACATGTATAAGACGATTAACTGGTTGAGTACCACTTGTAGAAGGCCATTTAGAGGTTGAACACCTATCACATATATAAAACCATTTACAGGTTGAATACCACATGTATAAGACTATTCTGAATTGCCTCTCACTATGGAAGCTCCCACTAAAGACGTATTTAGAAATGCCACTGAAGGTTTCATGTTTTTTTTTTGATTTAGTAAACTTGTAAAACTGTATGCAAATGAAGTTTGGTGATTTTAACATATAATTATCTTTTTCCATTATGTCAAAAGAACTTTCATGTTATACACCTTACATTCTGTGAGTAACTTTGTTTTTCAGCTCCAATTAGTGTCGACTCAGCACGATCGGCAAAGCACTGCAATGTATATATATTTGAATTGCTTCGTTTTTAAAATTCCCTGTGAACGGTACAATCGTAAGTAGCAACGTAATTTGCTTCTACCGAAATAGGAATAATAGTACCTGTCTTCTTTCTATAGTACGATAATTTATTAAGTACGATAAATTATTAATTTTTTAAGCATCTAGGAAAAAATTCGAAAATGTTTTCAACGTAAGAAAAAAACAACAAAAAATATGTATCATTAAGATAAATTTGTCGGTAAATATATATACTGAGAATAAAATAATTTGTTGGCAGATTACTTCAGGCATCAAAAAATTCTTATAGATCGTTATAAAGACAGAGAAATATAGGAGAAACAAGAATTAGATACCTTTGAATGAACTAGACGAAAAGTCTCGTTAGATCACTTAGATCCATCAAGTTATCGGACATAATTATTCCTTCAAAGTATAAGTTAGAAACTACTACTAGAACTTTGGAACAAACCGCGAATAAACGCTTTAGCTGCAAATTTTCTGTAACATTTGCATGAAAGTCTTCATCGATTATCCTCTCATCCGAGAACTTAGTCTATTTCTCTTCAAGCCGGAATGTTATTATTATAAAACTCCTCCCGGAACTTCTCGGATAATAGGGATTTTAAATATTTATACCGAAGCGAAATGGATAGAAACTCTCAATTACTTCAGTTTCTATATCAATTTAATAAAGAAAGCTTTTCAAAAGATCTCACGGCTTTTTTTTTAAATTATACAACGTTCTCGATTTAAGTTTTAAAAAATCATAACTACTCGTATCTTCTTTACATAGTATAAAACAATGTCGCTTCCCGCCTTCTGTCCCTCTGTATGTACGCTTAGATCTTTTGAAGTACTTAACGGATTTTAATGTGATTTTCACTAATGGGAAGAACGAAAACGAGGAAGGTGTAAAGCCAGGAGGCGGCCCGCCAATTATATTATATGTATCTTAGTTAACATGTTTGGCATTGACACTGTAGTTGCATACTTGGGCCTTGTGTGGCGACATGAGATACCCGCTGCTGCATACAGTAATGATGACGAAAATTGCTATTTTCGTGATGACTTACGCTTTACGCTTTCCTTCTGGAAAGCGTAAAGTGGGAAGAAGAAGGTTGTCATGGCAACGTAACATCAGAAAGTGGAGCAATTGTTTCGACTCGTGAAGCATGGAGACATTTAAGAAATTAACTACCGAACGTCACTGATGTAGAGGCAACTAAAGAGTGGCGCTTCATAATAATATTAATGCTGTAAATTTTATGAAATAAATCTTGACGTTTTTTATGTGTTTTAATATTATAAAAGGTGGCAGGCAAGGCCGCCGGTCCACTTGATGATATATTGTCTTAGGACACAAGCAATACCGAGGGGATTCAGGTGCGCTGCTGGCCCTGCAGGATTTTTTTACAGCTCTCTTGAAGCAGCCAAAATCAGTCGGAAACACTTAACTCAGTATACTACGTTATACATCATTGATACATTTCACCTTTATATTATTGACGATGTAATAAATATTCTCTGTGAACCTCGGCATGGAGTCTAAAATGAGCGTTCTGATAAAAAATTTACTAATTTAATTCATATTTTATAAATTCAGTAATATTTCAGTAGTGTCCGAAGCTATAAAACCAGACTTAAGTTACAAGCCAATATGATAATTTGGTCGTAAACTGAGTTCTGACTTAACGCTGTCGTTTTACAACTTCGCGATAAATCCGGGACACGAATTCTGTAATAATTCAGAATGTTTTCCGGCTGATTCGGTCTGTTTTATGCTGAACAAGGTTTTGGAAACTCGTTAATTTTGAACAAGATTTCGACGAGAGAATTTCCAAATTTTTTTTATATAGCACAATATGTTCACGGAAATTTTTGTCTAGATTAAAAAGACTTCACAAATACTGTTTTGATATTGGCAGAGATAAACAAACATGCTGTCTGACTGTATTAACTATACCTCCTTATATTTATATATAATATACAAGGTATCACCATGAAATAATTGCTTTCGTATTCTTGCTATATAAGTAAGATATCAGAGCACATCGTCAAGCCAGGATGGGCACTTAATTAGTTAAGAAATAAAAATCTTGTTTCAGGCCAAAAAGCGGATCCATGTTGCTGTACAGCCGAAAGAAAGTGCGCTACCGACGCGACGGTTACTGCTGGAAGAAACGCAAGGATGGCAAAACCACTCGAGAAGACCACATGAAGTTAAAAGTGCAAGGAACAGAGGTTTGTGCATCCACTTTTAACGCCATTGTGATTTAATTTATTTAGGGTTCGACAATGGACTGTGAATCGATTCTGTGATACTGCTACAACTTAATCGGTTGATGCAGGCGTCATACATAACATATCATGCATAAGAAATGGATCACACAGTGTGTCATTCTTTAATATATGGCATATACTATGTAGGTTTATACCGTTTTAGGCTTCATGAATGTATCCAAATATAATATACTTAATTTTTTTTTTAATTAAAAAAAAACTGGCTTTTATAAATTTTTTAACACCTATTTATACATTATGGTTTTGCAATAAATGATTGAATTGAATTGAAAAAATTTAAAAGCTGAATGGTTCGGCAAAATAAACACTTCTAGAACGATACTTTTGTACGAAATCTGCAAAAGTAAGAGACACTCGAAAACGTCTTTGAATATGGGCCATTTAAAAGTAAAACCGATGGCAACCAATTTCCAACTCGCTCCATTCATGTGGTTGGCTTTTGTGCACATCTATCGGAACTTTTAAGGAATACGAAAGAGCCATTTCACTTGATAGTTTTTCAGTGAATAGAAAAGTAGATTCGAGGAAAGGAAACTAAATTATTGTGTAATTTAAACTAAACACGTTCATATATATATACTATACATGCTTTGAATTGGCTCCTTTTTTTTTTAAGTAATGGCTTATACTCGTAGTTAACCTACACAGGACCGCAAAGAAAAATTGTCTATTAGAAAATCTTCAATATCTTCAAAAGTACCTGATCTAGCTATAAATGAAATAGAGACTAAATTAAAGAATATCTTAATGTGCTTAAATAAAAATAAAATTTAATAAGTTTAGCTTTAATTTAGTCTTTATTTCATAAAGCTAGGTCAGGTACTTTTGAAGATATTTAATATTTTCTAACCGAACCCTTTTGTTTGCGGTCCAGTGTATTTATATGTACTGTCTTCTTAATGGGAACACATGTTTCATATATGTTCATATATAATATGTATGAACATATATGAAAAATGTATATGAAACATATATAGAACATATATGAAACATGTATATGAAACATATATATAACATATATGAACATATATGAAACATGTATATGAAACATATATATATAATATATATGAACATATATGAAACATGTATATGAAACATATATAGAACATGTATGAAACATATATATAATATATATGAACATATATGGAACATGTATATGAAACATATATATAATATATATGAACATATATGAAAAATGTATATGAAACATATATAGAACATATATGAAACATATATATAATATATATGAACATAAATGAAACATGTGTTTCATATATTACAACCAAAGGTGGTTTATCTGAGACTTGTTCTATCTAAAACATAGTCTGAGTCGCGTTTACTGTCAATAAATGTATGTAGTCAATTGCTTCTTTGTATAAGTCTGTCTTCAATCAAACCAAAAACATATGAACAATTGTCCATTCGTTTTCGTTTTATTATGTTTTTCATATTTTTAAAACAAAACATTGTCTTTAATTGAAACGTTTTTAGTTATTTTAAATGGAATTATAAAATGATGTTTACTAAGTAAGTTTACAGGGGAAAAAGAATGTATTATGTGAAGAAAAACGAATAGGATTTAAATATAAAATTTGTCTTTTTTTTTTAATAATACTAACGATCCGCTCCCGGCTTCGCCCTGGGTGCAATTTTTATTAATTAATATTCATAAAGATTGACCGATAGGGCTCCATTTCAGAACAACGAGTTAAACTAAAAAAAAGCACAATTAGTATATTTGATTTCGAAAAAAATCTAGAATCGTAAAAAAAAATTCGAGTCAGACACAAATGTATTCCTGTCACAATTTTATGAACTGCGAATTTTTGATGTGTTTCGCGGTTTTGGACAATTTTGAACTAATTCGGTTCGAGCGAACAAACCGACGCACTATAATGTGAATTCGGTTTAAATATTTGCACGTAACAGTTTAACTATGAATATTGACCACAATGAATTTCGTCTGAAACTATATACACTGTCAGATATCAAAATAGATTGATGAATAATAAATTGAGAAAATTTTGTGGCCACAGTGTGGGTAGGTCGTTAAACTTGAAAGTTAACTCTATTTATGTAAAATTTTTAAAATATATTCTATACTTAAATATCAATCAGCAATACATATGATAAAATCGTGAACGACCCGTGTCTTTAGATAAAATATTTTTTCAAAAAACTATTTGTACACGTTATACTTATACTCAAGTGAAATAAATACATCGTGTGTGGTTAATCTCAGAACTTAACCGATTTGAATGCGGTTTTCACTGATGCATTGTAGCAAGCTTGTCTTAACATTAAGGGCCTCTTTCACCAACTGAAAGTAAAGTGTTGATTAGTTACTTTTAGAAATAATTTTATGTTTTATTAAATTATGCACTCGGTTTACTGCTTCATTGGATAAGCGATTTTTTTATTATTATTTTCTTTTTAATGTTTAGGACTTTTACCGTACAAACAAAGGTATATATCATTACCGGTTACCGGTGACTTTAAATGGCGGTTAGCCTACTTGACACATGGTGAAAGAGGCCCTAAGTGTTTGTTTCATTGCATTCGGTTCACATATAAAAAAGTAAAACCGAATACCGAAACAACGCGTACGAAGTCGCGGGCACAGCTAGTTATAAAATAAAGGTATATATAAAATAAATTGTAAGGAACTAATTATTAATTATCTTAACACCACTCAACGGATTTGTATACAGTTTGTGTATATAGCTTGCAGAAAAAAATTGCATACTTGCTAAGTAAAATTGCAGATCGCTAGTATTTTTTCCTTTACATTTTACCCAATTTATTTGTGGATACAAAATTTATTTTGACATATAATTACATATAATTTTCTGATTGGCTAATTAGTTTTTCATTAAACAGGAGTTAATAGAATTCGAACGAGGACTGAAAGTAATTGACCACTTAGACGGGAACATGTCACGCTATCCGAACCACCGCACCGGCAAATACAGTACAAGCTATTCACTTGTTTATGGACATTTATTTGCGTGATACTAGCTTTCACCCATAGCTGCAACATGGAAAAATTCGTGTAACCAAAATTCACCATAATCCAAAATCCAAATTAGTGAATTTCTCGCATATGACTTACGGCACCAAGAAGTCTCGAAATAGATGCGTCTACTTCCATGGCGACAACAGACAGTGTTGTATGTATGTATGTATGTATGTATGTATGTATGTATGTATGTATGTATGTTTGTATGTATGTGTGTGTGTAGTTTTTACCAACAGAGGATATCTTTGTAGCCTTGCTTCTGACCGGTTCTACAGAAGAAAAAAAAAGTGTGTGAGCTTCGACGCACGAGTGGAGTTTACTCATTACGAACGATTATAAAATACATAGATTAGTAAATGAGGGTAAATAAATGCATTTTGTTAGCTTTATTAGTTTGTTAATTTTCTCAATACGAATATAAATATAAATATATTTTATGTATTATATTATATTAATATGTATTGAAGCATAATATTGTAGCCTGTAACGCGTAACGTGTGACATGTGACATTTGATTGTACTCCCATAAATTTTCATACCCAGGGCTTATATATATGAAAATCGATTCTTAAGGAGTAAAGTTCAAAAAGGGACGTGTAACTGGATATGACGTGTAACTCTAGTGGCGTCTTCGATGTACTTAATGGGTAATTTAAGTACAGGGATAGTAAGAGGATAGTCATTTCTTAATTATGCATCTCTGTATGAAACACCATACGAGTAAGTAACACAATAAAATAACACAATGTTAAGAAACACAACAGAAACACAACAGAAACACCAGAAGTAACAAAATAATAATAACACATGTTTCAGACGAGCTGCCCTGCTTGTGAGATATTCGTAACATAACTTATTTATATAAAATTAAATTTATGCATCGGGTCAGCGCAAGCTTTAAATTTAGATACAAGAGTTTATATACTGGTAGATTCATATTTCCATATAAAGTTAAAAATAAAAATAAAATAAACCCCGCGTCAAAGGTCACCTCTTCAGTTGTAAGCATATCTTATTTTTATTTGAATAGTTCTAAAGAGTGAATTGAAATTGTATGTTATTTGCGTCTCATAATATATCTTTTTAACTTTTGCATCGTGGTGAATATTATACTTGGCGGATCAGAGTAAAACGAGGCATAATTTCGATTTATTATACCTTATTTTTATGGCGTCTTTATGACTTTTTAAATATCAACAGAGCATCTACAAGTACGAGAAGGAACAGAAATAAGAATACCTTAAAAATTTTTTTTAAAACAAATATAATTTTTATTACACAACTTTTAAACAAAACCTTTAAATTCAAGGGTTGGGGAAAGATAAAATAAGTTATCCCTTTTCTGAGTTCTTTAAATATATCTTTAATGTAACTCACAGCCTTCACATAGGCGAGTTGACACAGTGACATTATATTATAGTGTAATGAATTTTAAATGCTATCTATCGCCATGGCGTTACTTTGCCATTGATTTGTAATGGTATATAGGTTTAAAGTTTCGTTGATCAAAATAATGAACCCTCACACCTTGAGGTTTAATTAGTTGTTCGTCATTTGAACACGACATTTTGAGGTTCGTTGAGGTCATGTCATGGAGTACGACTGACAGTTCGAAAGCGAAATTGAGGAGAGTCGGGCGGAATGAGAAAATGAACAGTCTGCAATGCTTTTTATTGCCTACTTTCGCCGAGTGTTCCGTTAACGTACACTTAACAACAATAAGTATCTAAGTTTAAAATCTTTACGTTTAAGAGCATCAGTACCTTTAACATGAGTTTACAATGACCGCAATCGCTAGCGAGAGCATAAAATATTTATTATGGAAAATTGTCAATTTGACATTGACAGTTGACAGTTTTTCATATAAACGCTTTACCCTAGCAAGAGCATAAAATATTTATTATGGAAAATTGTCAATTTGACATTGACAGTTGACAGTTTTTCATATAAATGCTTTACCCTAGCGAGAGCATAAAATATTTATTATGGAAAATTGTCAATTTGACATTGACAGTTGACAGTTTTTCATATAAATGCTTTACCCTCTCGCTAGCGAGTGCGGTCATTGTAAACTCGTGGTAAAGGTTGTTATCGCTGGAGGGGTCAAACTTCATCCAATTTTTATTTTTTTAATAAACATTGTTTTAATAACACTCTGTTAGTTCACTTCTGTCCTTGACGATAACTGATAAGAAGTGTGTAGAGGAATGGGTTCTGGAATCCTCACCAATATTAATAACACATTAAAAAAAAGCAACTTTCCACTTCAAAACCGTTAAATATTTGTGTGAATATTAAACTTTGTAACTTTGTGAATAATTTTCGAGACTGATATTTTTTATGACAATAAGAGAGACAATTGTGATGCTGAAATAATAATAATAATAAAAAAATGTCACGCTCTAGTCTGTTAATTCTCCCTTCTGCATATTATTGTTAGAATATGGTTCTGAAGCGTGCTTATAACTTTTAAAACATGTTCCATTTCGGTCATGATATCGTGGAAAATCTTTACGCCCCACAAAATTCCATTAACTATCAAACCCACATAAACGAGAGAGGCCTATAGTGTTGTAACTTTACTAACGGTGGTTTTTCTCTATTTATAAAAGTTTTTAATTTATTTACAAGATTTTGCACGCGTCTTCGTCCGCATATTTTGATAAATTTTTAGCTTTTGTTATAATTAAGATTATAATTACGATAAATTATTAGTAAATTACTTTTAAAGCTTTTGTGTGAAAGTTTAAAAAACATCCATTACATACATCCATGCTCATAAACTTTTAGCATACTCGTTAATAGTACTACTTTTAGTTACTATTACTTTTTCTGTATTAATAGTAAGAAACTAATTTATTAATTAATTACACCTACACTAAACTTATTTTTAAAATTTCATTTCTCAATAATGATTTTTAACCCGATTTGAAATTTTCAAAGGCTCAGATATAGTTTGAAATATTAAAATATACTCGAGTACATTAGTACTAATATTATAAATGCGAAAGTATGTTTGGATGTTTGACGACACGTTTGGTCTAGTGGCTAGTAACCCTAGCTATTAACCATACGGTCGTGGGTTCGAATCCCGCTAGGGGCAAATGTTTATGTGTTAACATTTTACCTTTGTACCTGAGTCATGGATGTTTTCTATTTATAATATGTATGTATTTACAAAAAAAAAGAAATCTAATATGTACTATATCAACTGTCTGGTATCCATAATACAAGCATTAGTTGCTTACTGTGGAACTAGATGGTGCTGTGTGGAATGTGTGAAGATATTTATTTATTTATTTATGGATATTTGTAACTCTTTCACGCAAAAGCTACTGAACCGATCACCATGATGAAATTTTGCATACACATCGTCTGGGACACCAGAAAGGACATAGGGTACCTTTTATCGTTCAACGCGGACGAAGTCGCGGGCACCAGCTAGTATATAATAATATAAATTTTCTAAATTTAATTCACAATTATTAATATAAAATGCAGTAGTTAAAAACAGTTAATAGTTAATCTACTGCTTTTTGGGAGTACTAATGGCTGTTGACCGGTCCCCCAGTCGACACGGATTGATGAATGAGTAAATAAATCCATTCCAATTAGTTCAGAACATTCGGTAACCACTAATTGGTGTAGTAATATTGGAGCGCCAAGCAAGTGTTTCGATTTCATTAAACATTTTTACTATGGTAATACTATGACTCTGGGACAACACAGAGAGAGGGTGTTTTAAATTTATGAACTGTTTCTTTTATAAAAGAAGAAAATAATTTTTAATTTTTAGTACATAATCCAAAAAAAAAAAATCATTTTAGTATTTAGGCGTCATATAGTGGACAGGCTGTCTCGCGGTTTGCTCTGGACGAGTTTGACTGATATATTTTTTTGTATTAGCTTAAAAAAAGTGTACAAATAAGTACTATTAAACTTTAGGTCACCGCATGATTCGATCGTTTGAAAGATTAGGCATTAGAGTATGTTAAATTTATCAACGAAAAACTGTGACTGCTTCCATTTGATAAATCTGATTTTACCTGACCAATGTTTCAGCCCATTGTTGTTTGCTAGACTGTGAGGACTACAAATGTTTTATTATATTTATTTTCTTTATATATGTCCTAACTTATTAGTATTATTAATGCGAAAGTAAGTTTGTTTGTTAAGTTTTCACGCCTTAACTACTCAAGCGATCGTCATGAAATTTTGTATACGCGTCGCATACACGTTTAAAAGGACACAGGGTATTTATCTAGAAAAAAAGTACTATTTCTAAAGACATTGGTTCGGCCAATATGTATGATAATAAGTGGACTGTATTTTTCTTTATGGTGCGTGCAATCAAGGGGCTAGGAAGAGAATTGGATCAGGACATGCAACACCTACCTCGTATGCTGCTGGTAATGATGCAGATCCTCCAGGCCGATGGAGACGGGGGCGGGCCCGCCACACACGTTCTGGTTTCCAAATTGTCCTTTCTTTTATTTCACCTCAACTGCACTCGCGGGGCCTAACCACTTGTATGGATTATAAAAGCACAATGCTTCAGCGGGAGCGATATGGAAAATTAACCGAATTTATTTATATTATAAATTCGCGCGGTGCGGTATGCGTGATTCGAACGTTGCGTTCACTTTCTTATTATTTCCGCCAGAGGGCGTCCTCGGCAGTGTGCGGTGTATGCATGTTTGTTGGCGTGGATTCGAGGAATTGGGAAGCACCATAGTCAATTAATTATCTTTGCGCCACCATTTCCACCCGCCCTTAATGGGTCACCATTAAAGAAACTAACATAAAAAATGAGAAAAGAGAAAATATATATATATATATCCCATGACTTCAGGATGAAGCGTCTAATGCGCGCGGGGTTAGCAATGAGTCCAAAAGTCACGGTGTAGCGGAAGTAAAATCAAGATATAGATAGATATGCGAAGCGGTAAAATAATAAAATATTTAATATAGCGGTATTGATATATACAACTTATAACTAAAACGCGGTGCGAAACTTATAACTAACAGACTAAATTATTGTTTTGGAAGAGGGCATAACTTAATTACAGGGCGAAGGTAAGTTCCCCTGGCGGTCCTCACAGTCGCAGCGCGCACGATCCCATCCTTAGAGGGATGAATCTTATCTATGATAGCTAATGGCCAGGCTAGGGGCGGCACATTATCACTCATCATTATCACGACCGTTCCAGGTGTGATAGGTGCGGTAGGAGTGTTCCACTTTTGCCTAACCTGTAAACTGTGCAGATACTCCACTCTCCAGCGCTTCCAAAACGACTGAACTAATTTATCCAGCAGCGAGTGCCTATGAAGAAGTCCGACAGGGTCGGGTTCGACTTCAGGCGCGGGTAATGAGTTTAGCGGAGCAGTATGTAAAAAATGACTCGGAGTTAGAGCCGAAGGCTCGGCAGGATCGGGGCTCAGTACTGTCAGCGGGCGCGAGTTAAGTAAGCACTCAATCTGAGTGAGAACAGTACAGAGTTCCTCATACGAAAGAAGCTGTTGTCCTAATACACGTAAAAATGACTTCACGACCTTTACCATGCTCTCCCAAGCGCCTCCAAAATGAGGAGAGTTGGGACAGATGAACCTCCACGTTATACGGCTCTCAGCGCACTCCTGCTCAAGCTTCGGATGATATTCATCCTTGAGAAATTTATATAAGTCACGGAGGTACGAAGCGGCTCCTTTAAAGTTTGTCGCGTTGTCCGAGTGCAAGTACTGCACTGGTCCTCGACGAGAGAGAAAGCGCTTGAGCGCGGCGAGAAAACTTGCAGTGCTGAGGTCTGTGG
Source organism: Synanthedon myopaeformis (assembly GCA_944738685.1). Lineage (NCBI taxonomy): Eukaryota > Metazoa > Arthropoda > Insecta > Lepidoptera > Sesiidae > Synanthedon > Synanthedon myopaeformis. Next base: position 9,421,502 of record OX122926.1, on the reverse strand, counting down.
CGACTTCAATATGCACAGCACGAGTCGTAAGGCATGTGAATAAACACAAGTAGGCCTTCTCACTGCGAACGCCACGGCGGCGCACAGGAGTGTAGGGCACGGGGCCGGCATAGTCGCAGCCCGTATGCGTAAACGCCTTGACGAACTGACGTGTGCGGCAGTCAGGTAAGTCAGCCATCAGTGGGTAAGTAGGGCGCGGTCTTCGTCGGAAGCAAATATTGCACATGTGGACTCTTTGTCTCACGATGCGGCGTGCGGATAAGATCCAAAACCTTTGTCGTAGCAGCGACATTAGTAGTTCTGGCCCGGCATGTAGGTATTTTACATGATAGTAATCAATGATCATGTTCACTACATGATCACTGCGCGGTAAAATAGCTGGATGCATGTGTGCATATTCCAGCGCGGAGTTGACGAGGCGACCGCCTACGCGGATCAGGCCGTCGTCAATGAAGGGTCTCAAACGGTTAAAGGCTGGCGAGCACGATTTATTATTTTTAATTTTAAGATATTCCTCCGCAAAGTGCTGGCTTTGCAGGGAGCGCAGCATCTTATTTTCAGCGAACTGAATATCATCGGCGTTCGCTGTAACAGTGCTGCGGCGAGGCAATAATTTTGCGAACTTACATACGTATGTAATGATTAGTAGAAGCCTACTCCAGGAGGAGGTGCGAAGGGCGAGCTCATATAAAGCGCAATGCTTTACAGGCGTGCACACTGGGTGCGCGTAAACCTTCTGTTCCGGTATGTCTGTAATAGACTGTCCGTCAAGAGTCTTAAGAGGCCATTCAGACGGATGCGATGAAGCCCACTGAGGCCCGTGGAGCCACAGAGGGTGCGAGAGTAATTTCTGTGGCGTAATGCCACGCGAGAGTATGTCGGCGGGGTTTTCAGTGCCCGCGACGTGATAAAAGTTGTCAGCTGGAATGTTATCCGTAACTTGCATAACGCGATTTGCGACGAACGTTTGCCACCTGTGTGGTGAGCTCTTAATCCAGTATAGTGCAACTTTAGAGTCTATAAATGCGTAAGTCTCTATTGGGAGGTGACGAGAATAGTTATCGTGAACCGTACGAAGTAGCTTCGACAACAAAACAGCTCCGCATAGCTCGAGTCGGGCGATCGAATGCGGTTTGGTAGGTGCTACCTTCGTCTTCGCGCACACCAGCTGAACCGTGTTGCCAGTGGGGGCGGTCACGTGCATATACACTACGGCACCGTAAGCCTGCAGACTGGCATCGGAGAAACCCACGAGGGTTACGTCACAGTCCGCGGACACACCTACGTGACGAGGGATGCGTAGGCTATTGAGAGCCGGCAATTCGAAGCAAAACCGCTGCCACATCTTAGTGATGTGTAGCGGCGGTGTATCGTCCCAATCGAGATTAAGCTGCCAAAGCTGTTTTATTAACATCTTGGCGTATACAACCGTGGGGGCAACGAAACCCATTATGTCCCACAGGCGCGCGACGGTGGACAAAATGGAGCGCTTAGTGCACTTCACTTCGGCGGGAACGGAGATTTTAAAATAGAAGGCGTCATTATCTGTGGACCAGTGCAAGCCTAATATTTTGTGTTGCACGGCCTTATCAAACTCCACCTCAGTGGGAAGTCTGTGCGAAGCGGGGAGATTATCTAAGACAGATCGACTGTTACTATTCCACTTAACGAGTTCCCACTGTGCACCCTTAAATAAATCAATCAGCTGCCGAGACGCGTGGACCGCTTCTCGTTCGGTAGGAAGCGAGAAGGCGAGGTCGTCCATGAACAACGAAGTAGGCACAATGCTACTCGCGAGCGGAAACTTAGCGCCGTCGTCGTCGATGAGCTGTCGAACCGTGCGCAGTGCATGGTATGGACTTGACGTTAGACCGAAGCACACGCGATTGAAGTGGTACAATATGAGAGGGTCTTGTGAACGGAATCGATACAAAAAACACTGATAACGACGATCAGGTTCGCGGACAACGATTTGTAGGAACTGCTGGCGACAGTCAGCGGTCATTGCGAATTTATGTAAGCGGAAACCCAAAATAATTTGGAATAAGTCGCCTTGCAAGTTCGGCCCTGCATGCAGGATGTCGTTCAGCGATCGTTGGGAGCGGCTGCTAGTCTTACTGCTAGCATCCAAAACCATGCGGAGTCGAGTGGATGTCTTGTCTTCGCGCACGACTCCATGATGCGGTATGACGTATATAGGAGTGGGGTCATGGAGATCGTACAGCGGCGCGGGAGCAATATAATCTTTCGCGAGGTAATCGTTAATGACGTCATCATATGCCGACCTAAGTTTAGGTGAGGCTTCTAGCTTTCTTTCGAGGCATAAGAAACGCTTGCGAGCGGTTTCGAAAGAATCTCCGAGAGAATAAACATCGTCGTTAAATGGTAGGCCAACAGTGTATCTACCAGTAACGCGATCGCGGGTCGTAGTTGATTTATAAAATTCTTCGCATTCAACATCGGCGGGATGAAGAACGGGCGGTGCGGATGGAAGCTCTTCGAGCTCCCAAAATCGCCTGACTAGTGAGTCAATAGCGGCAGGCTCTTGAGCGAGGCAACATGTCAAGGCCTGGTTGTTAATGAGCGTGGGTATCGTGGGTGCGGAACCCATAATAACATACCCCAATACTGTGCGTAAAGCAGAGGGCGCCGACGAGTCGCGCGGGGCGTGAACTACGTCGGGGAGAAAGAGATGCGGGAAGAGTGCGGCTCCGATCAACGCGTCTATTTTATTTGGCATGCCGAAACTCTCATCCGCGAGCGGCACCCCTGATAGGTGTGATAACACAGAAGTGTCCACCACAGCAGTGGGTAATAAATCGGTAATTCGATCAACAACGAGCGACGAAATATTATAATTAATGTTGTTGTCAAAGCGCGAATAAATTTTCAAATCGACTGAGTTAGTCTTAATAATTTTCTCAGCTCCACCGAACCCCTTCACAATAGTACGTTCAGTATCATGAAGCTGTATTCCTAACCGATCGCAGCACTCTTTCGTAATAAAGTGGCTTTGCGATGCTGAATCCAATAGTACGCGAATAACATGCCGATCGCCTTTAATATCATACGCGACGACTTGAGCGGTTGATAATAAAATAGTAGATTGTTTACTACGCGCGGGCGCATCATGCAATCGATTATTTATATATGAATAGGTACATAACGCAACATCTGAGCGCGCGGGGGAAGGTTGCGGCGACTGCGCGGGGGTCGCGTGCCCAGCGGTATGACATTGAGCAGCGATCAAAGGCGGAGGCTTCGACGCGGGTCCGGGGACTGCGCTGCCGGACTCCGTTCGCTTGAAGTGTAACATTGTGTGGTGCCTTTGTTTACAAACGCGGCAATTAGAATTAGATGAGCAATTTGAAACTCGGTGTTTTAAACTTAGGCAATTAACACAAGCATTGTTATCCTTCACGCATTGGAAACGTTCATGAGCAGTCATCCTATTAAATTTCGAACATTTAAATAAATGCTGATGCGTTACATTAGTGCAAAGACACTTGCACTGTGAGTCGACCGTTGTACTCAAGTAGGTTTGGTACTTAGGCGGCGGTGCGTTATTATTATTACTAGAGCGACGATTATTATTATTATTATTTTGACGAGTATTCATTGCACCGGATGAGCTAGGCTGAGTGCGTTCCAAAACCTTAGCGCGAGAGGTAATAAATTCGACTAAGTTATCGAACGTAGGTATTTTAGAATCACAACTCAACTCGAAAGCGCGAACAGTATCTAAGTCTATTTTCTTAAGCGCGATATGAAGTATGATTAAGTCGGTCAGATTATCCAACTTTAGATTCTTTAAAGCGCGCACTGCACTTGTAAAGTTATCTGTAAATAAATCAAAGTTCGTCGCGGTGGCAGATTGTAAAGGTTTAAACTCAAACATTTGATTTAAATACGCGGAAGCGAGCATCCGCTGATCTTCATACTTGTCAATCAGCGTCTGTAAAAGAAGTTCGTAATTCTCAGCGCAAGGAGAGATACCTGCGCATGCGGACTGAGCCTTACCCTTCAGCCTGCCTAGCAGATAGTACAACTTTTCGGAGTTTGTGAGCGATGGGTTATCATGAACGGTAGACTTAAAGCTGGCATAAAACAATGACCATGAGCGAACGTCACCCGAAAAGTCCATCAGTTGTATCGGCGGCAGTGTAGGGATAGCCTTATGTGCGTGTGGATCTCGCTTATCAGTTGGCGGCAAATATTTTAATTGAACTCCCTTTATTCTAGCATACAAAGACTCGAAAGCAACGAGGCCTTTATAGCTAGGTTTCGCGTTAGGATTCAATGCTAATAAGCGGGAATTATAATTATCTAAATTCGTTTCGAACTGTGTGCGTAACGATTCGATCTGTAAAGAAGCGCCAGAGAAACTTTCCTTATCTGAAGACATATCATAAATATTTTGTAACATTTCGAAGATAGCTTCATATTTAGCTTTTGCAATAGCTAGTTGAGCGTCTGGAACATCCTCTTTAGGCGGCATTATAGAATGTAACATAATATACTTAAGTTAAATTAGTGAAATCAAATATTTTTTAAATTAATGAAATCAAATATTACGCGGGAAAATACAATACGAAGCGAATGATAACGCGTGACTTCGTGACTCGGTGGTATAATATCGAACAATTTACTATAACACGATTTGTTAGCGCGGTAGATTAGGTAGGTAGATTATTATTTATAAAATAATTTATAAATATCAGTTTTATGATTAATTGGCTTAATAGTTTTATGAAATATATTATGTATTACATAGATATATATTATATCTAGGCGGGAAATCACGTAACTTAGGTTGTTACGGGCTTTTATGTAAAAAATTAAAGGTGAATATTTTAGTAAATAAGTAGGTAAATGCGGGTTGATAATATAAATATTCACAATGAATATAATTGAAATCTCTTACTAGGGCCTATAAAGTATCCTAATAAGGGCGGCTGGATGGGACCACAACAGGATCACGCAGATGATCCGGTTCGTAAGGACCACTAATATGGTTCGGCCAATATGTATGATAATAAGTGGACTGTATTTTTCTTTATGGTGCGTGCAATCAAGGGGCTAGGAAGAGAATTGGATCAGGACATGCAACACCTACCTCGTATGCTGCTGGTAATGATGCAGATCCTCCAGGCCGATGGAGACGGGGGCGGGCCCGCCACACACGTTCTGGTTTCCAAATTGTCCTTTCTTTTATTTCACCTCAACTGCACTCGCGGGGCCTAACCACTTGTATGGATTATAAAAGCACAATGCTTCAGCGGGAGCGATATGGAAAATTAACCGAATTTATTTATATTATAAATTCGCGCGGTGCGGTATGCGTGATTCGAACGTTGCGTTCACTTTCTTATTATTTCCGCCAGAGGGCGTCCTCGGCGGTGTGCGGTGTATGCATGTTTGTTGGCGTGGATTCGAGGAATTGGGAAGCACCATAGTCAATTAATTATCTTTGCGCCACCAGACATCTATAAATAAAAATAAAAAATTCAACGCCACATACAACGTCAGATACGCCAAAAGCTATTAATTTTTTTTTTGTTGAAATAACTTACTTAAAATAGCAATCGAACATCGCGTATCGCGTGTGTAACACCTCAACAATTCGCTCGTCCGTTGACAAGGCGATGATGGCGTGCCAATGCCAATGTTGCGAGTGACATATTGAACTTCAATTTACACATCAAAGGTTTTACTACTGGCCTTTACTAGTTAGAAGCCGGGGCAGATGTAATAGTGTTAATATTTGTGAAATTGTGTTCTTCAAACAATAATAAAAGATTGTGTAAATATATTCCAATATAGTGTTCGCAACAGACATAATTTATTGATAATCGTATTAGTCCATATTCAATACTATTCCATACAAAGCATGGAGTAATTTCATACAAAGTAAATTTGTAAGTAACTCTGTCTGTCTTTTTTTTCTGTATAAAAAGTACCCCATGTCTTTTCTTGTATCCTTGACAACGTGTATTTAAAATTTCATGACGATCGGTTGAGTAATTAAGACGTGAAAAGGTAATGGACAGACAGACAGAAAGAGTTATTTTCACATTTATAATATTAGTATGCATATGGATGGATAGTATGGATAACTCTAATGTTAGTGCAGATTAATAGTATGAAATTCAAAGAATCTTTTTAAACAAAGTTTCTTTAAGGGTCTCTTTCACCATCTCTGAGTAAAGTATCAAGTAGGCTAATCGCCATTTAAAGTCACCGGTGACCGGGAATGATGGAGATGATATACCTTTGTTTGTACGGTAAAAGTCCCAAACATTAAAAAGATAATAATAAAAAAAATTCGCCTATCGAAGGATGCAGTAAACCGAGTGCATAATTTAATAAAACATAAAATTATTTCTAAAACGAACTAATCAACACTTTACTTGTAGTTGGTGAAAAAGACCCTAATACTAATAGTGTTACGAGGAATATGTAATTTGTATTTAGGGGCACACGGGCACAATATAAATCTAGAGGTTTAAAATCGGGAATCAGTTTAACTCAAGCTTATTCTCGCACGGTATCAGAGAGTACGACACCTACAGTTGTACAGGCACGTTAGTTGCTTGGAATAATGCCAGAGGTCCGGTCCACAAGTGATGAGCGTTTTTATTACATAATTACTGTTGATGACGGTCACCTATAAGTTATTATTATTATGTAATAAGCTATTATAAATATATGATTTATATTTATGTAAAATGTAATATTTAACTTTACCTGCTTCTAGGATAATTGTTATTTTTATTTATTAATAAATGAGGGTAGACCGAGTTTGCGGGCGGCAAATCGTTTAACTTTTTAGGTTAGTTACCCACATACTCCCGCGCTGACGATATGTGTCCAAACTCGAGTCGCTCGCATCTCGGACATCGACTAAATAATTGATTTAAGCATTTTTCTTTCGCAAACCGCGGCCTCACCTTCGCATCACCAACAATTACATTTTTCGTTTAATGAAATGTGTTTATATTGCCACAATTAAAATTTATAATAATTAAATTTGCTTCGTCCTTGAAAATTCCCTATGAATTCCATGTACCCATGAATTATTGTGTGAGGTTTTATTTACCATTACCTAAATTTTATAGAATATAGATATAATATATATGGATATATTGTATAAAATCTAGGTAATAATAAATCTATCGATTTCACAAACAAATAAAGTTCTAATTAGTTATTTTAAAACAAAATAAAAACTCGATTAAAGTATGATTAAACTGATTTTCCTGACACCGATAGGAATGTTCAAAAATGAATTTATCTACCTTTATGTCTTGTAAATATCTAGGTACTGATGGGTGTTCTTGAGAAATCCCGGTCGAAAGCTAGTTGATAATATTAATATGAAACAGTATAAAAAACGCGTCCGCTTATGCCTTGAGTCAACTGCTTATAAAGGCACGCAAGACTGTCACTTGTTTATGGGCAAAAACAACTCGTAGATGTAGAGTCCACCTGCAAAGTGTCACGAGGACCAACCAACTTATCTTTGAAGATTTATCATTTGTACCTTGTGTATAGTTCATGTAAGGTCTATTTTAAGTTTTGTACTAGTAACGTTTTTACAAAAACATCTATGTCATCCCAGAATTAGGCATTAACTAAATTGTACAGAAAAAAGAAATGCCTGATACTTTTTTTTTTGAAAAAATATTCAATGTACAACAGTACGTTAACTATTTTATTATGTGTATGTAGATGAATCGCAGTAAAAACTTTATGAGAAAAATCAAATTAGATTAAAACAAAATATTATTATTATGTGTCTCGTAAACCTCAATTATCGTTGACTTGATAACTTTAAAACTTAACTCATTAACTTGTGAGAGCGTGAATGCAAAGACAAATGCATTTAGTTCAAAAGGTTGCATGCAGTGGCTCAACTTACTTATAACTATAACTATTAACAACAAGGTTTGTAACTAAATGGGGCATAAAGCTATTAAGTCTAATTAGGCTGATTCAATACTAGCCGTGGGCCGCGGCTTTGTACGTTTTATTTTGATTTGATGGTAGACTCTATGTCGCTCACTCCTAGTGTAGTACTAGTGGTAAAAAAATGCGTCATATTAAAAGTCAAAGTGTAAGTGGCAACTTTCGTATAGGAACTTAATACAAATAAAGTTCTTACTTGACTTGAGTATAACTTCACTCAAGTGAAATTATAAAATAAAAAATTTCAGTAATTAAGTAGATACCATCAAATCTTTTTCTGTAGGCTGTATTTAAACATTTTAGTTATTTTCTTTAAAAAAAATACCATAATTTTACAGTAGGTACATCAAAAGTAACATTTCTACCTTGTTCACCAATAGTTAAAATAAGTCAAAAGTATTCAATGCACTAATCCGTACTTTTATATATATATATCCGTATTAATATTATAAATGCGAAAGTATGTTTGGATGTATGGATGTTTGTAACTCTTTCACGCAAAAACTACTGAACCGATCACCATGAAATTTTGCATACACGTTGTCTGGGACACCAGAAAGGACATAGGGTACCTTTCATCGTTCAACGCGGACGAAGTCGCGGGCACCAGCTAGTTAAATATATAAATAATATGAAAGAGACGACGTTAGCGTTAAGTTTTGTTTTTTAAATATAAATAGGTTCTCTAAAACAGTTAATTGTTATCGTCAAACGAGTGACCCGCTTGAGCATTTAATTTTAGTCCAATAATATTAAAGTCTGGCACGACGCCAGCGCGACTTTGCAGTTACGTAAGCGCTTTTGGATTTCTCAAAACCTGTTCACGTCTCGAGAGTTTAAAGATCCGATTCTCTACTTCCACCCATTCTGCAAAAGGTGCTTATTTTCAATAGATAAAACTCTTGATAACAGCAAAACAAGTATATAAAACTCAGGAATAATAGTTTGAAATCTCTAATAATTCTAAACATTATTAATTAGGTTTTCATTTTTATCTTTCTTTAAATTAGTCTATGGCCTTATGGCCTCTTTCACCATGTGTCAAGTAGGCTAACCGCCATTTAAAGTCACCGGTAACCGGTAATGATGGAGATGATATACCTTTGTTTGTGCGGTAAAAGTCCCAAACATTAAAAAGAAAATAATAAAAAAATTCGCCTATCGAAGGATGCAATAAACCGAGTGCATAATTTAATAAAACATAAAATTATTTCTAAAAGTAACTAATCAACACTTTACTTGTAGTTGGTGAAAGAGGCCCTTATACTGTAAAGTGTTGATAGAAATAATTTTATGTTTTTATATGAAGAAACCCAAAAACGCATAATATATTAGCCACATGCTTAGACACAAATATTTTTAAAGTTATTCATAACTATTTATCTGTTATAATGACATAGTGTTTTTTATAACTGTTATTAAAACTACATCAACAAATGTCTCTCGAACAGTAAGTATATACATGATTTCCTGTTCAAAATGAAGTTTCATTCTCTGAAAAAGTAATCAGAGTTTTTAACTGAAATTCGAGTCGTAAATTGCTGATTTACCGATGGCTTTCAAAATCAGCAAACCCTGTCCGTTTATTGCAGAACGTTTCAATACAGAATGGTTTGGATTTGGATTTGGAATTAGCTTTTATCTTTTATTCATTGAAAATTCAACACAGACTTTATTTGATTTTATGAGATTTCATTTGTATTTACTTAAGACTAAACCATTTAAAACTTTATTAGTGTAAAAAAGTATGACAGCTTTTATTTTCAAATTTTTTTCGATTCCATTTTTCTTATTAGGTACTCAATTAAGTTAAATGTGCAGATATAGTCTGGTGTGATCTGTGCTTTCATGATTTAGACTAGGTCCCGTTAACTCGTTGAAAAGAATTATAATAATAAAAAAAAAATACTATCTCTATTTCATTGTAAACTTTTTTAATTTTACCATTAAAAACTATCTGGTGTCCGCGACTTCGTCCGCGTTAAAAAATAAAAAAAGCCAGCAATATAACACCTGCTATGTTTATGGCTATTAAACTTTTGCTAGGCGTTACTTATCTTAATTTTAGATGATAAATGGTACCATATATCCTTTTCGGTATCCCTGACAACGTGTATGCAAAATTTCACGATGATCGGTTGAGTAGTTAGTGCTTAAAAAGGTAACAGACAGACAGACAGAGTTACTTTTACATTTATAATATTAGTATGGAAGTATGGATTAGTTTCGAATGGTATACTTGCAGCGTAAAACCACATCTACAGACTAGTGGTAGACATTCTAATCGTACGTGAGTTTCATTCTGATTCGGTGTCTACATCGCCTACAGCAAGATCATAAGTATAACTTGGTTTGTGGTCACTTTGGACATATTAAAGCACAATTTCAGTAGAATTTTATAATCCCATTACAGGACAGGTAAGTTTTGGAGTTGATTTTTCCTAAAGTTAGAGTAGACAAGACATGATAAAATATGGGAGCTTTTGAGTTTGAGTTATGCCTTTATATGCCTCTAATTTAATACTGTTAGGTAATTAGTAGGTTACTTGTACAATGTAATAATGATTTGTATTTCTTTTGATACACAAATCCACCTCTATATATTGATATAATGATCATTTGAGAGCACGTGCCTCTGATAGTAATGTACTCGTATCTTATATAAGGAGATAGGTTATGTGACAGCTCGCCATGGAGCTGGTGTCCTCGGCTGGCGGCCGGCCAAAATTTGCACGGATTTTATGACAAATTACCGCCAAAGTTGAAAAGGTCATAGTCCTGCACATTCCGAAGTGAGAATTATTTTCAAGTGAGAGATTTTGAATGATTTATAATGTGAACCAGAAGTTTTTACAAGTCAGCGAAACACCGTTAAGAGGTTCCAAACGGAAGACACGTTGGCACTCGACCAGACAGGATTTCATGGTATTCAACCCTCAACACCTGTCACCTGGTATATCCACTCTCTTCTTTATAATAACCACAAGTATCTTTGTATTTACACCACTTATATTACGCATAAGTAAGTTCTGCACATATTATGTAAAAGCTTACACTAAAAAGTTTTAGGGTATACTTCCTTATACCCTTTATCTCACTAATAATTCAAAATTTTCACAGATGCTATAATTCTAAGTTGATCTTTTGGAAGGTTATGGCAGGACTGGGAAACCAGTGTGCCTAGCCACTACTGAATTAGTAAAGATGTTCTTTTATGTTGTAGTTCTTATATTTATAATATAAGTTCCATTTGACGTTTGTTGATACGCTTCCCTAAACTTATAGCAATTTCGTTAGCTGCGTATATCCTTAACGATACACGTTAGCACTTAGATTGATCATGCCAACTGCACGGACGTTGGCATTGATAAATTACGGCGATAACTTAGCGCGAATAGCTTATATCCATCGGATATTGGGATCCGTGGTAACAGCATTAGGATAAACGTATCTTGCCTTTGTCTTCGATATATTTGATAGATTTTCCAAACTCAAAGAGCAATCATGGCTCGAAACTCAAAATTCAATGTTTTTTGGATCTTTCTAAAGCCTCTGTTTATTATTGGGGAAAGAAATTCCACAACTCACTGCATTTAATGCGTGGTTTTTTCGCCATCGAGATCCTTTTCTCAATGAAAGCTTAAAAATAACAAAACAGTAATAAAAAAACATTTTTTTTGTATCAAAGAACTCCTCCATAGCATTTATTTAGACACATGTATTCTAAACGCTGGATATTCATAAGTATTTTATAATTTAAATAATTCTAGTAACTAGTGGCAGGACACCATTTGAGTTCTATATAAGACACAAATTGGGCAGTTCTTAATAGCAAATAACAGCCACATTTTGCTGTATGCTTCGTTGAGTAAGAACCTCTTTTATTCTATCAGGGTGGTTATGCATCTATGACCTATGACACCTATGATGTTGCTTGTGTTAATTGGCGTATGTAACCACCCACTAAAAGAAGACCACAAAGAGAAAAATTCACTCTTTTACCAAATTTTATTAGTTAGAACTTAATATATGTATGATGACATTGTTTTTTTAATTACGCCCACCCAAGTGAACTAATGCAAACGTCTTTTAAAGCAAGCTATGCAATTTTTTCCCTGTCTGGGGATATTACCGAAGAAATATGTCAAGATGTTATTGTGAGTAGAAAAAGCTAAGGTCGTCTTAGCGGAAGTGTATGAGTGTAGAGGCGGAAGCGTCTAAATGCGGAGAGGTCGATATGGTGGAGAGTTTGCGTAGCTGTGACTCATCAAATGGAACTATGAGAGTACTCTACGGAACTAGAAAATTGTACACGAATGGAACGAACGTATTATATGAATGCAATTTTTTTCTTAAGTAGAGCGTTCAAGCGAGTTATTTTATTACTGTGATCGGTTGACCCTTGAATAATATATAATATTCTATGCAGATATAAACAACAGTGGAATCAAAACGAAAAATTACAAAATTTTTAACTATTCTAATTTTTTTTTGTAGTCAGCTTAGAAAAGAGAATTTAAAGAAAAGAGCCTTGGCCTTCAAGAAAATATAATATAAAAAAAATATTACTAGGTTAAAATCTCATGCACATTCTTGTGACATATTTCAGAATTAAATGAATGCTAAAATAACGTAAAATTTGTGTATTTTTATAATAAACATATTTTTATTATAAAAAAAAAATATCGAACGAACAATTTATCAATGTTACTTCAAGATTGTCACCAAGTATTACTTTGCAGACCACATAAATGGGGATAAAATAAGACGTGTGACAAAATTTGTGAAGAAATACTCGTACAGCTCTATTCAAGAATGATTTTGACGAGTGTCTGTAGATATCAGTAATCGCAAATTACTACCTTCGCTACGTGGCTCGGATTCCTCTGAGTCGTAAAAGTCTAATTCACTCACGAGCCGCTTCTCGGCCGGATATTACGATCGGGTACACGTGACAGGAGGTAGCGAGGGCAGCATTTGAATTTGCCACGAGTGCATCGATGCGCATCGACTCGTTTCCAGAATATTACTTTTACGATTTCAAAAGGAAAGGAGTAAACAAAAGTCAATCGTTTTCACTTTGGATTTATTTAATATATTTTTATTTTATACACGTTTTACTCCAATGTAAATTCGTAAAATGAAAAAAGTTGATTAGTTTAGTGCTGCCATGGCCCGATATCTGAATTTGTTTTATATTAATAACACAGGTATATGTATTTGTAAGTGTTTTTTTTTTTTAATGATATATATTAATTATTAGTATCAATTATATATTTATATTAATTTATTTTAATTATATTTTTGAACACAACATTTTGTTCTGCATTTGTTATTTATAGTGAGACGGAAAAACTCATGAAAAACTCCTAGTGTTTTTGATGTTCACCTATTTTTTATAAGGTAATTCTAGTGTTAATAGGCAACGGTAAGCTACCAGCTAGTGGTCCTTTAACTAACCAGCAGTATTTTCTCATAAGAAAACCGTTGAAGTGGTTTGAATAAAAAATATCTCTTAACAGTTCGATAGGTTATAGCACGTGACCTGAGACTTGGACCGGCCTCTCATTCGCCTGACGTCCGGATATCCCCTTCGAAAAACCCACTACAGAGCCGGTTATTGGCTGCGATGGCACCGCAAAAATACGATTTGGCAATATGGCCACGCGATTTGGACTTGAGTGTCCATTTACCAGGCTAAAAGTGGATAAAAGTGGATAAGACTGCTAGTATAGCAGTCTTATAATGTGATTGACGCCCAGTCATTACAAAATTTTTTACCTACCTCTTTTTGATACTACTGATACAAAAAATAGAGTTGACTTGTATTTTTATTAATTACAAATAAATGTACTTATTTATATTTATATTAATCATAAACTTATATTAATTCTATTTATATTAACTTATGGGATTTGATACACTGGATGCGTCTTATGGCCTGTCGTGCGGTCCGATCAAACGAAACCAACCAATGGGTAGGACAAGCAGCGGCAGTATTATATTTAGTTCTGTTTTAGTGTTCCATTTGAGATAATTAATCACCAAGGAAGGAAAACATATACTGTGCTATCTTACGACGTGCTGGTTCGCATCAAACATAGTTCATGCATCGCATCGCGCGTTTTACAGAATCTTTAGAAAAAATAAAAGATGTTCACACATGATGCGTTCGCTAAGACCGAACCGGAGGACCCAGAAAGCGCCCAGTGAGAATAGTCTTTAAATGTCTACGAAAAGAAAGGAATATCGTGAACATACACCACCTTGTGAAGATTCACTTTAAAAGGGGACGCACATAAAGGTCTCAATATGAAGTCCATCATTTAATCGTCATCAATATTAGAACTGTTTCGGTCATCAATGCCAGAAACCAGATATATTCTAAAATAAATTAGCAAATAAGGCCTTCTAATAAACCTTATGATTCATTATAATCCAAATGCATTCTGAATAATGATAATGATTCTTTATAATCAGTGATTTTTATTTTAAGTCATGTGGAACTATAACGCTTGGCAGGATGTTAGAGATACCTTTTTCAATTTCCAAAATAAGCCCAAAGCAATTTGCCAGTACATCGGCACAGCATCCAGCGACACGTATCGGTGATACCAATACATCGCGACCCCATGAGACTCGCCACGTACGCTTCGGGCAAGGAGCGCTGAATAATACATTTCGCACATATGCGACTGTCGAGTGCAGCTCGCTCTAGGTTTCAATATAAAGGCGATTAGCGGAAAGCGGTTGTACACGTAGAGTGTTTGACGACACGTTTGTTCTAGTGGCTATAGTAACCCTAGCTGTTAACCAAACGGTCGCTGGTTCGAATCCCGCTAGGGGCAAATGTTTATGTGTTAACATTTTACCTTTGCATCTGAGCCATGATGGATGTTTGTATTTATAATATGTATGTATTTACAAAAAAAAAGTAATCTATGTATTATATCAACTGTCTGGTATCCATAATACAAGCATTAGTTGCTTACTGTGGAACTGTGCTGTGTGGAATGTGTGAAGATATTATATAGTGTTTCTTAAATTTACAAACGTTATGATGATTTATTGGAAAATTCTTAATACCAATCAGCTGTTTTAATAAGTACATGTTGATATGATTGTAAAATCGGTCTATAAGCTTTTGTAATTCTTATTAAATTACAAACTAAAAAATTTGGCAACAAACAATTTCTCACATAATGTATAATACAATATTTGAAATTTCATCTATGAAAACTAAGGAAAAAATTACAAATAACAAATGAGTCCGTGAGAAAAAAATTTCTTACATTTTTCTGTTACTTGTGTTTTAAGTTTTCGACAGACAGATTTATAGGTGAGACTATTTTTTTTTATTAAATAAATAATATTGCACATTTGAAACTTTACAATTAAATATATATTTTTATTTTTATGTAAATACTAGCTGTTTCTCGCGACTTCATCCGCGTTGAAAATTAAAAACGCTTGACCTCGTGTTGCTATAGCACTTTGGCCAGGCGTTAGTTTTTTATTTTTTTATTTATTCCTCGGGAATAGCCCTTTTTTCTGGATGAAAGGTACCCTATGTCCTTTCTGGTGTCCCAGACAACGTGTATACAAAATTTCATGGTGATCGGTTCAGTAGTTTTTGCATGAAAGAGTTACAAACATACATACATCCAAACATACTTTCGCATTTATAATATTAGTACGGAATTAAACGCAAATGTCTTTTAAATTGTACCACACGGTACAGTGAAAGGCTGTCCGAATAACGAAGTTAGTGCAGGTGCCAATTATTCTAGGTTAGCCTTGTTTCAGGGTGTCTCTTTGGTGTATAGGAATTGAGCGTATGCCATGTTGATTTGTTGGTATAACCTGTTCGAACAAACAATACAACGTTTAGCATGAGCGAGTATATACACTTGCTTTTGAATATATATTCAAAACAATGTTATACGTACTTATTGAAATGTGATTTAACGTAGTCAATAAAATACCTAACAGACTAGTTTATGAACAAAACTAAAAAATTATATCATACTAGCTGGTGCCCGCGACTTCGCTCGCGTTGAACGATGAAAGGCACCCTATGTCCTTTCTGGTGTCCCAGACAACGTGTGTGCAAAATTTCATCATAGTGATCGGTTCAGTAGTTTTTGCATGAAAGAGTTACAAACATCCATACATCCAAACATACTTTTGCATTTATAATATTAGTACGGATTAATTTTCTCGTCCTATTTTCTATATTTACATTTCACATTTCAATAAAATTATTTATTATAGGAATATAAATAATTATACTAAACAAAATAATATAAAATTTATTATACAAAAGCAAGAGAAGGTCCTCCTGACACACGTGAATACACTTTTAAAATAAAAGATTGAGATAAATAAGACTAATATTGCTTAAGATTAAAAATACTTTAAATATATTATTTGAAATTTAAAATAATGCTGGTCTGACTGTACATTTTATATTTTTTCCATTGTTTAACAGTAGCGGGTCAGAAAGACACTAAAAATCAATAAATTCTGACCCACAATGGGTCAGACGGGCACTTAAAAGTGGGTCCAACGACACTTTTCCAAGACACTTAAATGATAACTTTGCACATTTTAGGATAGCAGTTAGGCTTTCGTACTAGATTCTACTTAATGGTAAGAGTAAGAGACTATCGTCACCCTAGGACATAAACAACCCTAGAAGGAGTTATATACCATTCAATTGAAGAGTCCCATGTTGTAGCAAGACGGAAACACCTCAGCAGAGAGTTTGTCCCAAAGTTTGTGCGACCGTTAGATAAAGTTCTCAACCAATTCGCACAGCGCTCAGTGGCTCTTTATCTAAATAATGAATAAGCATTCAACATAGTGTCTAAAGGAGTTTACTTTGGGTTCTAGTCTAGATAATGTTCTTAAGTTAATAATAATAATCATAGCCATTATATCCGACTACGCTCGTTGATGGGGAACCCCATATATAGCCAAATTACCTGATCAGCTAGATCCATAGATTACGTTCATTGATGAAGAGCCAAATAGACAGCTTTGATCCACTGTTTTCCAGCCATCCCAGTAATATTTTTTTGTAGCTACGATTGTACTTTGACTATTTGTAGTTCTGACGATATGAAAAACTGACCATTTGAAAGTCTGTCCTTTTGAAAATCTGTCCATTTGAAAGTAAAGGGGTTGGCTCACTGCCACTTTAGTGAATTTTGTCAAAATAATTATTATTCCACTAATTTCCTCTTTACCTATTCTCAGATAAATAAAATGGTTAAAAGTATATACTTACACACTAAATAAAATTTATTAAATATTTTTAATAAGTTTTTTTTATAAAAATAAATTTTACTAATTACACGAAGTTGTTATTTTAAATTTCACTGTGACCTCATTTGTGTTGTGATTGTCATTGTGATTGTAAGAGCATTCTTTTGAAAATATATTTTTATAAGGAAATAATATTTTTAAATTTAATTTTAAAGTAAGAAATATATTTATTATCAAGCTAACATAAGTTTTTTAAATTTATTTCCAGTGCATCTACGGGTGTTACGTACATTCCGCGATACTGCCTACTTTCCATCGACGGTGTTACTGGCTTTTACAGGTGAGTTCGCTGTATCGTATACCTTTATAGGTTTAAATGAAAGTCTCGACTCAAGTCGCTGATTTTTAATAGAAAACGGTAAAGTCACCTTTGATAAAGCCTTTCACAAAATTGGTATAGCCCAGGTATAGAAATGTTCTTTTTAAATACATCTGAAATATTATTTACTTGAGACGTGAATGGAATTCTTCTCTATTAAACCAACGGCAACGGTTCTACATTGAGTGCAGTAAGAATTTTTTAAACTTAAATCATATTAAAATAAATAATATGAAAAGACCGGATTAGTAACTTCAACTTTCTAATTCGCCAGAGCTGACAGCCGACAGCCGACAGTCCACCTACCTGTAAGAAGATGACCCAATAAGTGGCCCTTATTGGTTACTGAATCCAGACAATTTTCGATCGTTTTTGTTATAATAGAAAATTGGAAAATGAGGCCTATGTTGACTAAAGGGCTTCCTATTGCTGAGTTTTTCTAAATCCAGGACTTAGAAAAATTCAATAAATTCTTGCCTTTTTATTCCATGCCAATGTTACTTAGTAGAAGAAAATTAAGGGGAATCTCTACTTGATTCTCAACAATCAAAGCTCAAATAACATTTGAAAATGCAATCAAACCGACGCCAAAATGTCGGTCTGTAATTGAATTTCTGATTGGCCACTCGTGTTTGTTGTGTAACAGGTGTTAGAAGCGAATGTTATACGATAAAGTTAGCTAAACGGATACATTGTTTCCTTTACAATGTTACAATATGGAACACATAGAATGTTTAATTATAATTCAGTCTGGACTTTAGTACACACTTGGCCTGTAGTTTATATATTACAAATTTTAAGTCCGCTTCCGGGCACAGAGTTCTCTGCGTGAGCCTTCTTTAAAACCTTTGACATAATCTATATCAAAAACATATCTAGACGTATCTTATTTTACATAGCTAGATTATTTGCATACTTACACATAATTTTGTCTTGTCTTTCATTGCAAGTGATTACAATTTCTAATCCATGTTAAAATAAAATAAAATAAACATTATTGATGGAAATTCCAACCACTGTTTTTTGCTGTCCGTTAATATTATTAAATTATTATAATAATATATTTAAATGAGTTCATTAATTTATTACTTTATTTAAGTATTAGCGACAACTACATTAAAAATAAGTAATGTAAGTCACGAGTAAAGCTGATTGTGGAAACAAAGTTTATTAAAAAGATTTGGTGCCTCTGAGGTTTCTACCCTGGATGACTAAAAGGGTCTCTTATTATTGCACCGAAACACAACTGTTAAGTATGCTTTAAAACTGTTGCTTATATTATTATTGGAACGTATTCAGTATAATGTTTATAATTACGTCACATAAAAACCTACGAACTATTCAGTTATCGTTCCGCATGAACTCACTTTACCAAACTCCGTCGTACACACAATAATAAGAGTCCGATAAAAGTATAAAGCAAATATTTTTAAAAATTTCAGTCCCCACACTAGCCCGCCTTAATGGTATCTAAACTCATAGAGCTGCAACTAACTTTCGACTTTGCGGCGATAAAGGAACACAACAGTTAGTAGGGTTGTCAAAAAGTAATTGTCTTATCTGATTATGACCATTCTGCTTTAACAAGTATTTATTTCATATTTTAAGTACGCATTCGTTTTAAATTGACTTTCCCCAATATTCTATCTGTATTTATAGAACATGAAATGTAGGTAAATTCAAATCTCAATTTCATGTTCTACAGTTTCCAAGTTTTATTTATTTATGATAATTGTAGGATGTATGTTAATGATTCATTTGACGATAGCCAACTGTTGCCTAGAAACTCACAATATAGCCTGAGGCACAAAATTCTAGGGGTGAACGTAATTGGGTAGTAATCGACAATAAGGTATCGCGGGAAGTAAGCCTTATGCGGAACAGGCTTGTGTGTGTATCGTTGGAAAGCGCTGATTGATGTTGATCCCTCACACATTCCGTTCAACTCGAAAATTAGCTTTTGGTAGGTATATCAAAGGTTTTTGTTATGTGCTATGGATCGAGATAAGAATTGAGTATCATGGACATCATAATTTCAGCCTAAAGACGACCTCTACTGGGCATAAACTTCCTAGATCAACCTCTCCCATAACTTTCCAATAGAACCGGTCAAAAGCAGCCTGATTTCAGCATCAGATCAGATCAACGTCTAGACGGGATTTACTGTTTTGCCAAAAAATATTTTACTAAGGAAAGTGCATTTTTGAACAGTGATTTATTTAAAAATAAATGATAGTTACACATTTTACAAATTGGTTTACTGCAACAGCAGACAATGTGGTAGCACTTCAAAAGACACAAAATTCAACTGGAATATTCTCGCTCGCAAAAATAAAAAGTTAAAATTATTATTTCAAATAGCCCCTCAACATAAATTGCGGCTCTCAGACAGTGTTTACAGGGTTTTCTCACGTTAACAACGAGTTAATGAAAAACCACAGTAACAACAATAAAACACACGTGCAGAATGGCAACCCTGTGCGGCGGCCATTACATAAATAATGGCGCCATGTTTATTGCCGCCATTTTGAAGACAAATGGATAGTTATTACGGCGTACTCCGTTTTACATTCGCTCCTCGCGTTGAAAATTAAAATATTGTATATTACTTATTTTAGTTTAACTGCGTTCGAGTCGATTTAGTACTGGGTTCGGACGTTGTTTGTTTTATACCCTTCTGTTCACTCCCTTGCCACATTTTTCCCCGAAGACTTTATGAGTCTCGAGTTTCGCTCGTTATTCAGCATTCTTCAGCTAACAAATGGTGTTCCAGCACTAAATTTTCACACATTACTGAACATTTATATCCGTATGGGATTCAAGTTTTGCTGAAGACACTTTTTATTGCCTTTGCGTGTAATTGTATACATTTTATTTAAAACGACTGACATAAATGCATAGACACTTTCGAACATTTTAGCTGTGGATTTCTTTTACACGTCACCCTTATTTCGTAATAGATTTTGAATCAATTTACTTTGTTAACAACGCAAATTTAGTACTTAAGAAATCAACATATTTTTTGAATTGTCATTTTAAAATAATTGGTTTGAATAAAACGCTGAAATCTTTTGACTAAATAATTGTAAAGCTTTTTGTTGTTGTTTATAGAAGACAATCGTAAAATAACAGCATGTGTGCTGTTGTATTTCGGTGAGTGAGTAAGGAATGTCAGAACCTATTTCCTTATCCCTTTATCTTTATTTATTTATCTTCTTAGTGGTTATTTCTGGTCTGCTAGAGTACCAGTATCACTTCGTCCATTGCTGAAATATTGTGATCGCCACGTAAACTAAAGCTCTCTACCTATGCCTACCACGTTTAGAAACTGTAGTACTTTTTTGATAGAGGCATTCCTCACATCTTCACAAGCCATTGTGTGCCTTCTTGTGACTGCGCTTGTGCATCAAGGGGCCACACTTGCACAGGATATGCATTGGTGTTTCTTCTGCCTCATGGCAGAAGCGACACTCTCCTGTACTGGTGAGACCCATTATATTAAGCCTGGTTTGTCACGTTTCGACTATAGGCTTTTATGAGCGCTTTGGAATGGTTCAGACCTGGCCAGGTAGTCCAGCGTTTGTAAGATTTAATAAAGCACTGGTCCCTTATCCTTAATCCTACTATGGTTAATGGGGCACTTTTAGCGCCTGTCGCGTTGATTGTGTTATAGGCAACCATCAAGCACCTACCTTTCATCTAGAAAAAGAGTATACTGTTCCTGAGGGATCATCTAAAACTAAGAAAACTAGCGCCTGGCAAAAGTGTTATAGCAATAAATATGTCAGGCCTTATATTGCTTACTTACTTTTTAATTTTTAACGCGGACGAAGTCGTGGGCACCGGCTAGTATGTTTACAAAAATGAAATTGTTTATAGAATTTGCTTTCATTTCAGAACCCCGACATAGTATTAGTCCACTATCTGAATGTGCCGTACCCTGATGACAACAAGCTTGCGACTGTGGCGCCTAGCTTGGCGCTTTGGGCCGATAAGAAGGAGTGGACTAAAGATGAATTGGTCAGTCAACTGAAGCCTATGTGTAAGTAATAAATATATTATTATAATATTAATATTATTTCCATTTATTACTATCCAATTAATGGTATATGGATATCATCGCCTAGTGACACACTATGGAGGAATATGTCTTCACTACTGTAGACTATACGCTAAAAGATAAAAATAGTCACCTTGTTTTGAGGACAAGGGAAAGGCCTTTACTATTATAAGCACGTTATATAGCAATATGTGAGGTCGCTCCATCGTAGGCCTCATCTTCGCTGCATATTTGAGTAACTGGCCAAGAACAAACCCATCTCTAATAAAAAAATATCAATGAACCGTCAGTCCACCCGCCAAATCACACTACAAAAAAAGAAGCAATTGTTTGTAAATAAATTACATTTTTGTCTTCTAAAACAATAAACGAATTAAATTTATTCATAATTAACAAGACAAACCAAATCCGAACAAACATTGTAATGTCAATGTGTTGTTAATATAAAGGAGTTGCCAGTTCAGTGCCTACTTATGATATTGTATCTTTTGAGATTGTTGTATATGTTGCGGTTATTACACACTTAGTACGACGCGACGCCGACAAAATTGTTGCATGTTTAATTCCCCCGACGAGCAAACTGAGCAACAAGTAAGTAAAACTCCTTGAGAGTAAGTAAGTCACACGCCGTATGAATAATTAAACTCTGATATTGGGAGGCTTCTCATCTACATAAATTTGAATAACCTTGAATAAGAAACGCGAGATAAAATCAAAGATTTGTTCAATTAACAAAATTCAGAAATGTAAAACACTAGAAATTAGAATGCACCGCAGGAAGGCTTTTTTAATATTTATGAGTGGTCGAGATTTTATTTAATTATGCGATATTAATCTCGCTCCCCATTAATTAGTTAGTTCATTTTGTATTCATTATCAATCATGAAAATTCACTTACAGTGAAGGACGCAACTTCAGTTCTTGTCAAAATATAACGTGATTTGAATTTAGGTATCCATTCACGACGATGTGAAAGTCAACTTGCTAAAACTAGGTAAATTTTTGTGATAAATAATCACATATAATATGTTTATAACCAAAGTGATCAAGTAAATAAAGAGGCTTCGTACATCTACAGAAGATCATCTGCTATATAGTATGAGTACGCTTTGAGTACATTTCTATACGTTTTTATCCAGTTTATCCATTCACTGTTTCAACTCGCTGCGGTGTCAAGTTTATTCAGTAAACATCGGGGAATGGAAGTTGATTCTAACTTGTGTTTGCACAAACACGGACCGAATAGCGATATAGATATTAATACCTATTTTATTTATAAAAATATATTTTTATTACAGTTTTCAGTGAAGATGAGCCGGATATTAACAACGAATTGGAAATTTCAGTAAGTGCTTCTGTTAGTTGTGAATAAATGTAAATGTTTTAATGAAGGATTTATTTAATGAAATGTCAGGGCAAAATGTTTCAGACGGCGGAGACGGTGGAGGCCATTGTGGGACAGCTGATGGAAAAGCAACGTGCAGCTAGAGCTGCAGCGTTGGCCAGACAACTCGAATGCGGATGTCCCGACTCCACCTGTCAAGATTCTAGAACTTGTGCACACCCACTCCGACGAATCCAAGCTGCTAAGCCGCCACCTTCAGATCACCACGTTTCTTCCACAACGGGACCTTCACCCAGGCCAATGTCTCAACCTCCACGACAATACACGAGAGATCACAGACCCTCTCCTCAACCGGCATCACCGTTGTTGCTATCTCTTGGACAGATACAGGGAGGTGGAGGTCTTCTAATTGTAAATGGAGCAAGTAGTGGTACTCAGCAACACTCCTCGTTGATATCACCATTATCGGTGACATCTTTCGTCTGTGAGGAGCCGAGAGATAGGTTTAGGCAACAGTATAAGCCCACTTTCGTGTTAAAACGGGAAATACCGGACAGTCAACCGTCTTCTTGCCTTCATAATTCTGATTCGGCCTTTGAAGTTGAAAATCAAGTAGAAAAGAAGATCGATGTGGAGACGTTTGATAGGAAAATTAAAATGGAGCCTAGAAGTAGGTCACAAGTAGTTGCTAGTGCTCCAGCGACGCCTTCTAGATATCCAGATTTAGTAGAACGATTAGAGAGTAAAGTAGCAACTGATAACTGTGATGATACACTAGTGTTACTCGGCACTGATGGCCATTTAGGAACTTCGAGCGGGTTCTTCGATGAGACGTTGGAGTTATCTCACGAGGATATACAAAAGACACTGTCAGCAAATATGCCACATTGTGAATTAGATAGAAGTGGAGTGCGTTCTACCGACACAGCTAATGTAATGGTATCGGGCATTGATACGATGGATTTCATAGAGAGTTGCGAAGCCGTAGCATCTCCCACGCATGTAGTAGATGATAATGTGTTCGTAAATCTTGATGCGTTTGATATGTTGGGCGATTTTCCGGAACTAGAAGGTTTGGACCCGAGCTCGATATCGACACATCATGTGGTAAGTTATGTAAGTTGAATTAATCAATAATGATCAAATTGAGATATACTAATGTATCTCCATTCTAATGTGTATTCTATTCTTTGCTATAATTTAACTGCAAATTTTCTTTAATATCAGCCTTTAAATGGAAAATCACCTCCCGCTGAGGAGGGTCAAGAGAAGATGCAGACTGATTGCGGTGGTGAGGGTGCCCTTAATATCACGGATTATTCTCCCGAATGGGCGTATGCCGAAGGCGGTGTCAAGGTCTTAGTGGCTGGGCCGTGGACAGAATCGTCAGACCAATACACAGTTCTGTTTGACAATTTTCCTGTGCCATCAACTTTAGTGCAGAATGGAGTATTGAGGTGTTATTGCCCAGGTAATTTTGTTTATTTTAAAATTACGCAACACATTTCATACTACACGACATATCATAATTAGTCAGAATGACTGAAATTTGGTCATATCATATTTGGTCGCTATTGGCTCGCATGGTTGTAGCCTCAATCCATTGTGGTCTGACTTTTCAATATTATGTTCACCGAATGAGGGGCCCATTGAATCAGCTGGCAAATAAATTATAAAATTGAATGTTTTTTTAATTTCAGCCCACGAAGCAGGATTAGCGGCACTACAAGTTGCGCGCGGAGGCCGTGTGGTTTCAGACACAGTAGTGTTTGAGTACAAACCGGGGCCTTCTCCAACTTCCACTTCACCAGCATCTGCCCCGCTTCCTTCCCTGGATTTTCGACGGTTTTCGCTACTGCAGCGATTTCAGCGACTTCACGGGAGATTGCAAATAAAAATTGAACCCTTGGATGAGAACAATCAGGTATATTACCTTCTCAATTAAACTTACATTTAGCAATTGTAGTCTTCTGCAATGAGACTATCGTAACAATTATCTTTCATCTTATTAAACCTTTATAACCGTTATGTTCGTTTATGAAACACTATTGCCAAATCTAAATTGTTCGTATAGTAATAATACATATTTCGTCATAGTAAAACTATTAAGTCTTGAATCATTACTAAAATGAGTAAATTGTAATTTCAGCTGGAAGACGTCCAACTTTACTCCAATCCAAAATTTGAAGAACGTCTGGTATACTTTTGTCGGTCTTTAAGCGCCCGATCAACTGGGATGTCCGAAGGATTCACCACTGAACCTGGGGAAGATGGCTCCACGATCTTGCACCTGGCTGCTGCCCTGGGGTACTCCAAGTTGACGACGGTATTGCTGCGATGGAGACAGGATGACAATAGTTTGGCTTTGGAGAAGGAAGTGAATTTGGGGGCGAGGGATAGTGATAATTTTACACCTTTAGTGAGTTATAAATTTACACCTCGTTACTTTAGTATGATTTTCAGATAATGTTGTATTATTTAATTTATCAGATGGTGGCAAGTTCCCTCGGTCATATAGAGACGGCGGTTGTGCTAGCCCGTTGGAGTGCCGGGACGCGGCGCGAAGCGGGCGCAAGACAAGCTGCTGCCGAAGCGCGAAAAGCGGGCCACGGGAAGTTGGCATCTATTCTGGACAGAATACACCCGCCGGCTAGAGACGGCGTATTCCTAAGACCGGACAGGTAAAAAACTGTGTTTGTTGTACCTATGTACGCACTTTTCAAGTTATATACTGCTTTTAGAGCGATAAATACTTATAAGCATGTAAATACTTGTTTTGGTGACTGACTAAGAGTTGTCAGAGCCCATTTCTCTATCCGTTGTTTGTATTATAGGCAACGGTAGCCACCTACCATCAAGTGGACCGTCAACCTACCTGACGATCTAAAATAAATATATATATATATATATAGAAGTTAAAAAGGAAAATTTAAACGTTTAAAGTGTATGATAATCTTATGGTAACTATAATGACACAGATTTAAAAAATAATATTTTGTCCGTTTTGTTATTATAATTAAGTAATTTTTATATTTCAGCTTATTGCAAAAGGGCAGAGTTGGCAGTCTTGAAACCAACTTGGTAAAGAGACCATCGGTAGACAGCGGTATCAATATGGCCGATTCTTTTAGATCGAATTCAGTTATCGACAGAAGCGACGGAAGATCGTCTGCTAGGTAAGAAACGAAAGGTCACATGTTTTCTAGCTGTACCGAATTGCAGAGCTTCTCTGAAATTTAGAAAATGAGCCATATAATCAAATGTTTCAGATGGGAACGTAGTATGTCACTACCTCTAGACTCCGACACATCGGAAGATAGCTTCGGAGATTCAAAAGTCGGCCGAAGAATGGATTTAGCTCTTTGTAAGTTTAATGTTTCGGTCAACATATAGTCTTGAATTTTCATTTGCTGGTTTATTTTATCGGCACGGTGAAAGACCATTATTTTTATATTTCGGTTGCATATTTCCTTTTGTAGTAGTATTAAAAAAGTTTATCGGTCTTTAAACTGTTTCAATTTCTTCGGAGTTTCTTCTTTTTTTCGATCGAATCAAAGCTACGCAATGTTTTTAATAGATATTTTAAGTAATTTACGGTAAGTTTATATAATAGATATGATTTACAGTCAATTACAGTCTTGCATGCAAAAGTATTATTTTTTGTGAATTTATATATTGTTTCGGGACAGGTTTTATGAGGACTTCATCAGCGTTAAAATTACGTCGATTTTGAACGTGAATTTTGAACTAAATGTTAGATGCAGAATTCCGTCCATTCAGTTTATTGAATGGAATAGAAATGCTATGTTGAAGTGCCGATTAGTTAGACGTTGTTGAGGTTAGGATAGGAAAGGTGAGATATTAATGGAGGCAGTTGTGCAGGCGAGACGGCACAGAGGCGTTCGGCCAGTCCCCTCATTGACGTGGAGACACTGTCCGATGCTTCGGAAGCAGCACCCTCACCACCGCCCTCCACCGAAGGTCAGTCGCTGCGCGTAAACGGTATAGATCAGAATGATCAGAATGATCAGAATCAAAATTAACACTACAAATGAGAGATATAAACTCATTCCATTTGAATTAATGTAAACATATTATTTCAAATTTAAAAGCAGTGAAATGACACAGCTTAAAACCAATTGGTAGCTTCAAAGTTTTTTTCGTGGTGATGAAAAATTAAGTTAAAGCGATAGATATATTGAAGTAATAAAACACAAACAATAATTATAATAAATTGACAATTTGCATGTCGATATGCAGTTATTTTTTGTATAATTTTGGTTAAAATTAAATTAAACAAAATGATTCTATACCGTTTAAGGATGCAGCAAATCTCCGTCCCTATATCGATGTTGTGTTTGTAGTAGTTGCATCGCCGCTCTGGCCGCTCGTTTCTCTTCTTCTAACCAATGTTGTCTATATATCTTTGTCTCCCTCTATCGCCAGTCTGTAGCCCTGTGATCACTGTACGTCGGTAGACACTTGTAGTTTCTTCTGTTATTTAGTATTCATTGTAAGAGCGGAGTGTCCCCAGTGTTGGTGTCAGTAGAATTCCTAAGTTAAGCCGAGTTTTATTAATCAAAAAATGATCCAATAATTATGTGGCCAAAATAAAAATTAGTTTATTGACACTTAAACATGGATTATATTTTTATCAAGAAATCAAAACTATTTTTTTTTTTTAATCTTTATATATTCGGATAGTGGATCCAAATCTTTTAGATTTAGATTTGGATATTACTATTGTAGACTTATTAAATTTTAAATTTGCTTTGAATTTAAATTTTGATCACATAACATGGATTTTAAATGGTCGCTATCAAGGCAAAACAATAATACCTACCAAATGAATAAATAATATCGGTTTAACTTGCTCGATGTTGTCCATCGATGTTGCTTTCAATGGTTCGTATTGGTCTATCCACAGTCACTATACTTCGAACACAACCGAATGAATTGGCTACTCTCCTAAAAAACAACATTTTTACATTTCAGCACAATGGATTGTCAACAAGTACTCAACAAAGGTTATTTTATTGCAAATTTTTCGTAACATTGCTATTATTCTTAAAACATTTCAAAGTAATATAGTAAAGCCAAGGAGACAACGCAAACAATGTAAACAAACACGGTCCTCTGTCATTTTCCCCTCACACGAAGCTGCCGGCGCTATCTGTTTCACGGTATCTTGACAACCCTTGAAATTTTGTTTACATACTTTGCGTTGTAAACATTGTGTTTCGTTGGTCTTGCTTTACATTGTGTATTCTGATTTTTAGGTCTGTCAACAATATTAAAGTTAAATTTCTTCTAAAAACCACATAATTTATGCCACTCTCTAAGCTTTTACAAAACCCTTAATAGCAATGTTGCGAGATTTCTAATGCAAAAAAAATTAAGTATATATTTTTATAAATATAATATAAAGTTAATAAATATAATCAATAAAAACGATACAACAAAACACTGCATGACAGCTATGTTGCTTTGCATGCGATTAATTACAAGTATAATTAATTACCATGAAAGCTTTTTATGTGTATTATACTCGTACTTAAATAATTTATACAATTTTGTTGAATGACGAAAAAAATAATGATATTTTTTTATTGAAACGAATTTTGGGAATGTGTTTTTCTTTTCTTTTCTATACATATATTTGTTAAAATAATTATAGTCATATACTTCTTGCTGCTACTTATTCTACGACAGTATAGTAAGTAAACTGACCAACGTATTGCAAGTTGAGTGACAAACAAAGATTTTCGTACTGACTTTTAAGAATGTTTTATATATTGGGAATATTAAAAAAACAATTTTTAAACCATTAAACTTAATAATATACTATTGAGTAATGATAAGATACAAAACTTTGCCACAATAAAAATATTTTACATACATTTTACATGTATAAATAATGTTAGAATAATAAAATGGAACCGTTAAAATTATAAAATAGAAACAATTTTAGGAAATCTCAGTCAACGTTAGCCATTTATTCTTACTTTAGCCTCTTTATTCCACAGTGATGAAAGGAGCACATAAGTAATTCTCAAAATTACATTTCTTTTTTAAAATACAATTCACAATACGAACCGTATTCTCACCTAAGTACCACTTTTTAAGAAATGACCAAATGCAGTTCCAACATATTCTGTCTAATCAAAGTAATCAATAAATGTATTGATCGCCAATGAGATTATATATTTTTTTGTGTTATTTTTAAGTTGTTATGAGCACCCACATAAAATACAATTTCAGGGGAGCAGGATGACCGAGTGTTCACATTGGCTGAGCAGATAATTGCGGCGATGCCAGAGAGGATAAAGGTAAAAAATCAAGTCAATAAGAGAATGTTGAAATAACTTAACTACACCTGATTACTCAAAGCTCTTACTGGGAATAGAACTAGTTTTCTACTAACTAAAAATGAGTGCACTTTGCACTCATAAAGATGATTTTTCAGTTGTGTTTCGGTGTATGATGGATGTCAGTGCATATTTTCTTGACCCATTTGATTACCTTGTTCTTTATTTTATTGGTTTTGGCAGCACACCTGCATCACCTAGGTTGCGATAGTTATTTACCGTCAAGTTGACAATCAGCTTGATTGACTTTATTTTCTATGATACTCCACAAAATAAGATTTCATGACCGATTCCCTTTTCTTGAAACAGAATTATAAATGCACTTTGCAGTCACGAAATTCATTTGACCCGAAAAATTTAATTTTTATTTACCAACTGCTCATTGGATGAACGCAATTTGCCAGTAGGTATAAAGCAAAACTATTTACCAACAATGTTGGTGTGGCAGTTAACACAGCTACGCAATAATCAACTTAAGTGAGTGAGTAAGTAAAGTTAGAGCCACAATCTACACAACCTTAACTAGTTTCTTAACTTTACCTTTTGTATCCAAAATAGATATCTAGAATTAAGAATTTGTAAAGTAATCTTGATATTATTCTAAACTGCCAATGACTGAATGGCAAATTTAGGTACATAATGACTTACTTTCAATATTGTTATAATCAATTGCAAATAAGTCAAAAATACATCAAATTCATGTGTTTTTTTATCAAGTATTTTGTAGAATTAATACAACTTGTACAGTAAAAAAAATAATTTATCGGCCGTATTTTTTTTTTAGAACGAAAGTACTTCCTTACTGTCCGGTTGTGGATTAGAAAATGGATCTGTCAACGAAGACACCCTCATGGCTCCACTTCTCGACGATGGCAACACCTTCAACAGCGAGTTTAGTTTTGAATTCTGCGATAACACTTACAGGTTTGTCATTAGTTACATGAAATTGTAAAAATTTGCATGCTGACTTACAAAAGATGAGACTTAGTTTGTCTCATCTTTTTACAAAAGATTAGCAAATTAAAAAAAAAAATCCATCTTTAAACAAAAACAGAGATTGAATGAAATCTGAATGATCTGAATGAAATTCAGATCTGAATGAAATTCAGAACTGAATAAAAATTCAGTTGCTTTCTTTCATGTAAAGGTCGGCAGGCACGGTGACGGTCTACTTACTTAATGGTAGGTGGTTACCATCGCATAATAACTAATACATGTGCGCTGACCGACCTTAATCTGAGTTCATGCAACAAATCGAATAAGTAGCCTATGTGAAAATTTTTTAAAAATCTGAAGATGTGTTGGATCTTTAAAATAATTTTAAATTTTAAATCCAAATATCCCTAAAATGTTTTTTTTTTTTAAATTTTCATTTAAACAAAACTGTTTGTTATTCTTTGAAAGAACACTGTAACCTACTGTAATATGTCCGTGATTTTAACAGATACTGTGGAGGTTCTACTCCGTCGTCGGGGTCTGTGTCACCTGGGTCGGTGCTGTCGCCACCTCCTCCGCCACCTGCTTCCCCGAGGGCGCCCTCTGCCACTCTGCAAGAGTTTCTCAATACTACCACACATTTCTCCAGTCTAACTCTAAATGGTAAGCTACATTCATTCCTACTTACATTATAAAATAAACCTAACTTTTAAATTTCAGCTTATCTAGATGTAGTAGTATCTAGATCAGTTAGCTGGCTGACTGATAGTCAGTAAAGAGAAACGATTTTATAATGTTATCACTCTTTACTTCGGGTACATTAATTAAACCACTTTGTGTTGAGTCACTATACTTTTATTGACCTACCGATACATCAGTACCTTTACTATAAGTTTACAATGACCGCAATCGCTAGCGAGAGCATAAAATATTTATTGGAAAATTGTCAATTTGACCTTCTCGCTAGCGAGTGCGGTCATTGTAAACTCACAGAACTACATTTCCAACTACGAGTATAAGATGTGCTGATATACGACAACGACCTCTCTTCGCGAACGCGTTCGTTCAACTGAATTATACCATTTCAATATCATACCACCGAATGAATCTGAACGAATGAACACCTCTTTTTGAACGTCACAGAGCACTTTTCAATCAACTTCAGTCGACACAAATAGCATACGCTATCAATAAGTATAGCGTGTTGTTTATTTCAAAATGCTTTAGTCGATTTCCTTGTTCGCAGACCGTGAACAAAGGGAGCTGTACTCTGCCGCTATAACGATTCAAAAGGCGTATCGCCAATACCGCGGTCGGCAACTCCAACGGCGCGCTGCGGCTGCTGCCATTACAATACAGAACTGCTATCGGCGGTACAAACAGGTTGGCTTTTACTTCTCTCACTGATTTTTATACATCTATATCTATACTTCTATACTTTATACTATATACTTATACTATATATACTATCTATACTCTATACTAATATTATAAATGCGAAAGTATGTTTGGATATATGGATGTTTGTAACTCTTTCACGCAAAAACTACTGAACCGATCACCATAAAATTTTGCATACACGTTGTCTGAGACATAGGGTACTTTTCATCCAGAAAAAAAGGACTACTCTCGAGGGATAAATAAAAAATAAAAAACTAACGCCTGGCCAAAGTGTTATAGCAACACGAGGTCAAGCGTTATATTGCTTTTTTTTTAATTTTCAACGCGGACGAAGTCGCGGGCACCAGCTAGTTTTGATATATAATAATCTCAGTGGCATCTTAAGTTACATTTAAGTTTAGGTCTTGTCATTGTCACCTATTGGAATCGAAAGCAGTTTTCCTACGCAATGCAGGCCACGGTGGTCGTCCTCGTAGAGATAAGAACGTAGAGTTTGCGCACTCGTATAGTAATGCAATAAATGTGTTAGTAAGCCCCGCAAAAGCTAAATGCCACTGTGATAACTTAATCTCGTGACACACTCGGTACCGTTATCAAAATTCTGGACGAGTTTTTGGTTGTGGATGACGTCACGTGTATGTCAAAGCGACAAAGTTCCTACGCATGAGCAATATTCGGACGTTATAGTATACGATAACTGAGTCATGAAATCTGACACATGGCTGCACAAATGAATTATTCAAGTAATAATATTGATGTGTTTTTCGTCAGTTCGCGTATTTGAAGGAGATGCACGCCGCGGCCACCGTGATCCAACGCGGCTACCGTTCGCATCGTGATAGAAGACTCGCTCATACATCGGCCACTGTCAAGTGAGTACCATTTAGTTACTATTTAGTTTACTTAGGGCCTCTTTCACCAACTGCAAGTTAAGTGTTGATTAGTTACTTTTCGAAATAATTTTATGTTTTATTATTAAATTATGCACTCGGTTTACTGCATCCTTCGATAGGCGATTTTTTTTAAATTATTTTCTTTTAAATATTTGGGACTTTTACAGTACAAACAAAGGTATATATTATCTCCTTCATTTCCGATTACCGGTGACTTTAAATGGCGGTTAGCCTACTTGATACGTGATGAAAGAGGCTCTTAACATTTAGTTCTCTTCTTTAACCAAAAACAATTATTATATTTCTGCGTTTATTGTAAACATTATGATCCCTATTTTTTATACAATGAATTTTTACTGGTTTAAAAGTGGAATGACATTTAATAATCAATAGATTCTAATGAGCTGCCTGTTGCATTATTACGTCATCGGGACATACGTTCTTCTTGTGTAGAACAAGAGGCCGTTACGAGTATTCTTGGGAATACTCACATCGAGCAAAATTGCTCCCAAGTCCCAACTTGACCCCCAATGAGTTTTTGGTCAAGAGCAAATGGATCACGATATTCTTGGCTCCTAAATTAGCTATGCATTCACAGTGTAGGTACAATTTAGTTGTATCAAATTTAATATTGTACGCATATTAAATTTTCTCGCCGACTGCATACAGTAGCAATGCTTATTTAATTAAATTTATTTTACAAAGGACGACTACGGCTTAATTTATAAACCACTTTGTAAAATTTATATTTTTTTTAACAATCTTTGTTCTGGAGAAATGCAATTTATCTAGATCTGATAAAGCGTGACTTGAAGTGCTTTAATTAAAGCATACTGACTGAAGTCCATAGACAATATTTTTCCATAGACAATGCAAAGTTTTAGATATAATAAATCAGTTATTTCATTTAATTTTTAATGCACAGGAGGACCTATTCACAAAGGCGTCAAAATCAAGCAGCGAGGAAGATTCAACAATTCATGAGGCAAACCAAAATCAAGTAAGTATTTTTGTTAACTCGTATTGAAATTGTTACTTGATGTAGTCACCCTGTATCAATTCAATTTGAATGAAACAATTTAAAGCTTTTAAGAATAAATATTTCAATAATTTACAGTTTGATAGCTGTAAATTATTTAAATATTTAAATAAATTTTATAATTTTTAAATTTTTCTGTAGTCCTTTTTTATATAGTCCGTACTAACATTATAAATGCAAAAGTATGTTTGAATGTATGGATGTTTGTGACTCTTTCACGCAAAAACTACTGAACCGATCACGATGAAATTTTGCATACACGTTGTCTGGGACACCAGAAAGGACATAGGGTACCTTTCATCGTTCAACGCGGACGAAGTCGCGGGCACCAGCTAGTATAACATAAAGTCGTTTCCCGCCGTCTGTTCCTCTGTATGTACGCTTAGATCTTTTATAAGCTACGCAACGGATTTTAATGCTGTTTTCACTAAAGGAAAGAGCGTTAAACGAGGAAGTATTTTATATAATTATAATTTGCACTCGTACGAAGCTGGTTGCTAGTAAATAATATTTTAAAATATAATTGTTTAAAGAAAAATTTTTGTTGTATGATAAAATTAAAGTTTTCAAAATTCAAAAAGTTCGGAAATTCTTCAAAGGATGTCTTTAAGAATCATTCACTTCTAAAATAGAAAGAAATGTGTACATATCGAGAGATATTTATTATGAGTGAAGGAAAATATTATTTACATGTATGACAGAATTCGAAGACGTTTTCCGTGTATACAAACGACAATAACATTATTTTCGGTATAATGACTTCCATATAATTGGAAAAAGTTTCTTTGTCCAACTGATTCTAATTTTCCACATAAATGAACGCCTCTCGTCGTTCGCTGCCAATATTTTTGGATTATTTATTCCAGTATACAGTTCGTATATTATATTTCATTTGCAATTTTGTCTATGGTTCTGATGTTGTTTCGAGTGGGCATCTACAAATATAGTTATATAAAAAGTTAAATAAATTATTGATCACTAAACGCGCTCCGAAAACAGTTAAAATTTCAGAAATTACGTAAAAAAATAATTAATTTGATTTCAATTATATTTTTATTACTTCCTTACAATTCTTACATTATTAATTAATTAAAGTTCAGTCTATTTGGGATTCAGATGTATTCACATTTCAGGCAATTTGGGATTTGGTTGTAATGCTTAAAAATTTTTATAAAAATAAATAATAAGCCTTAGTGAGAATAAAAACCCATTTCATACAAGATGTATGAGAACATTAATTTTCTTCATATCGGTTCAGCCGTTCTCGAGTTACAAATGCTGTAACTAACACGACTTTCTTTTATATATATAAGAATATTGATCTCTCTCTCTCTCTCTCTCTCTCTCTCTCTCTCTCTCTCTCTCTGTGTGTGTGTGTGTGTGTGTGTGTGTCTTTTTTTTTTCTTTCTGCTGTGTGTCAATTTATGTAAACTGGAGAGTCTGTTCAGCTAACAAATCATCTGCTGAGTCCAAAACTGAACACAAAAATAAATTTTTCCGTAAATTTGAAAAATAGTATTTTATCTATTTAATCGCATAATCTGTGTAAATAAAAATAAATGTTACATTTCGGAGAAAAAATTCAAATTTCGGAAAATATTATAAATACGAGTTTGTAAGTACTCGTATATATTTATAGATGTATAGGTAGGTGTTGGTTAATCTTTCACGCAAAAACGGCTTTGATGAAATTTGGCACATAGATAGTTCATTACTTGGATTAGCATATAGAACACTTTTTATCTTGAAAAAAAAAAAAAAAAAAAAATAGTTTCCCGAGGGATCGTCTACGGGCACCAGCTAGTATTATAAATGCAAAAGTAAATTTGGATGTATGGATGTTTGTAACTCTTTCACGCAAAAACTACTAAACCTATCACCATGAAATTTTGCATACACGTTGTCTGTTACACGAGAAAGGATATAGGGTACCTTTTATCGTTCAACGCGGACGAAGTCGCGGGCACCAGCTAGTAATGCATATGTATATATATCTTATTATTACTATACTCCATTCTTCTTGGCATTGCGTCTATATTTAATCCGAAGCCCAATGAGCAACAAAGGAGCTTAAATATAATACAGACTAAAAGCATATAAGAGATATATATTCAGTGACCTTTAGCCGAAAGTTGTTTGCCCAAATGTAATATCGCGACTTCATTATGCCCTTATTGAAGCTTTCACCCGGACCCTTTTAATATTTGCCGGCTTTATTGTGGAAATATAAAATAGATATTAGTTTAGTTACAGAATGCATTATAATTTAAATATTTAAATTACGTACGTCTACATATTTGTACTTGTTTTTTTTTGTTATATAATATACTAGCTGTTGCCCGCGACTTCGTCCGCGTTGAACGATGAAAGGTACCCTATGTCCTTTCTGGTGTCCCAGACGACGTGTATACAGAATTTCATAGTGATCGGTTCAGTAGTTTTTGCTTGAAAGAGTCACAAACATCCATACATCCAAACATACTTTCGACATATTATTACGGATTAAATTGGAAGGAGGCACTTTTAAATATGCACATTTATTTTTTGAAATGCTGACGTTTTTAAAGCATATTAAAGAGGATACAATTTTACCATAGAAATAAATTTAAATTTCAACCGATTACTAAAGTGTGTAGGTACCATTAAAAAAAAATTTTGAGAGAAGGAACTGTTTTTTTTTTTCTAACCGATGTATCGTGACGGTAAGAA
This sequence comes from Synanthedon myopaeformis, assembly GCA_944738685.1. Classification (NCBI taxonomy): domain Eukaryota; kingdom Metazoa; phylum Arthropoda; class Insecta; order Lepidoptera; family Sesiidae; genus Synanthedon; species Synanthedon myopaeformis. The sequence continues at coordinate 9,385,134 of OX122926.1, read as the reverse complement.
AAAAAAAGAATTCAAACTGTAACTTAAATATCGCTAAATGCTATGCTAAATAATTACATAACGATTACTAATTATTATTACCATAGAGTAAATAGTACTTACTATTTACTCTATGCTATTACTATTATGGCCTCTTTCACCATGTGTCAAGTAGGCTAACCGCCATTTAAAGTCACCGGTAACTGGGAATGAAGGAGATGATATACATTTGTTTGCATGGTAAAAGTCCCAAAGATTAAAATGAAAATAATTAAAAAAAATGCCTATCGAAGGATGCAATAAACCGAGTACATAATTTAATAAAACATAAAATTACTTGTAGTTGGTGAAAGAGGCATTTGCAATTGTTATTTTTAATATCTAAAGTTATGTGATTTATTTAAGGGGGGGAAATTATTTCGTTACCCCATGCATTACGAATGATAAGTCATTATTCATAATAAAAAAACTTAAATGTGGCGAATCGAACGATGAACAGTGGTATCAAAGTCAATTACTGTGATTGCTACAAAAGTTGACATAACAATATCATACATTCATGTTTAACGCACACTGCTAAAATTAACAATTTTAAAGAAATCGGTTTCTCTTTCGCTAATCTCTCTCTCTCTCTATCCGATTGAACGGCTCAATCTTAACAGTGACATTTTATTTATGTATCGGAAAAAGCAAAATATCCATAGTAGACCAGTAATGGCTTCAAATTGAGGACACGGAACTAGCGTCATCAATTAGCCTGGCTAGGCGGAAGGAGTATGTGGGGGTAGCCCAGCACCTAATAATAGCGGCACTGGGAATACCCACTAAAACTCCCCGGTGCCCCCAACAATTCTGATCCACCCCAGGGCGGCCTAGCCATTGCTGGCTAGACTAACACCGGGGCAATCCCCAGGCGGGGGGACCTTGTGCAGGCACACACAGCTAGCCAGCTATGTGCGCAGGTCCCCTAGGACATTTGAAGATGGGCTAGATATGCCCGCCTTCTCCTGCCCAGCCGCCTGCGTCTCAGGGAAGCGAGACCTGCCTCTTCCTCTCGCTCCCTCTCACCTGCCTCCTTCTGCGACATTAGCGTCATCAATTAGCCTATTAAAACATCGTGAACATTACCTACTGATTTGTGTAGTGAGGGCAAGGGTTTCCGCAGGGAATTAAAAAGGTTCAAATGATAAAACCACAGTTACTATGTATGTATATTATTGTCAAGCAAGCTCTTTCTCGGTTGCAAGTGTTTATTTAAATTATTGTTATCTCCTTCTATAAAATAAGTCTAGGTAATGAAAATTTTAAATTAAACTATTCGTTTACCACTTCAGCATTTTGTGTCAAACTTATATGGCATTTTATTTTAATATTTATAATTTTTTATATAATATTTTCGGCAAAGATGTTAGTATATACTAACGTAATAAATCTAAAATGATTTCCGTAGAACTAGAGCCGAATAAAAACTATGTTTTCTCTCTTTATGTTATTGCGAAGCGACTACTTTATTCGACGTTAATGATCTCTTTTTGTAGCCTTTTGTTACAACAAAGCTTTGTTTTATGTCACAGCTATTATTGCCAGAGGCTTTTAAGAAATCTGCAGAGAATTGAGTCGTTACATGGGGGACCGGGATTAATTTCCTTTTAATACGTTCATTGTTAGAATTTCCAAACTCTGCGAATCGAAGCATTATTACTCGTAGGTGCTTACGTCGTTAAGACTTTTAATAATAGGCTGTTAAATTGCATAGTTTTAAATTCTTCCGCTTGAATTAAAATGGCGTTGTTTTATTAAACTATTTTTGAATATAGTTAACCCACAGGTTACATGTATAAAAACGCTGATAATATGTCTTAAATAACGTTATTTTAACTTCATTAGAATAATGTGTAAACTTTATTTTTGCGTGGGAAAATCTGCGATTCAGATTCCCACCGACCTTGGGGGAGATCGGTGGGGTATGTGGGACTTCTACTTACTAAAAAACCCACGGTGTTCCCACGCGCTGTCTATGGGCTGGGGCAGAGGAACGTTAAGACACGCTACCTTCTCCCCCCGCCAGACGAGGCCCGCACATTTGTGGGCTCCACCTCTATAAGGCGCGGAGTGTAACCTCCGCGCCGTGAAGAGACGTGCCGGAAACACACAGCACGTCTCCTTTCATTGTCCAGTGTTGTGGTGACCCAACACAAACCCATTCGTCTTTCGTCACCACAACACTGGACCCCCCCACACAAACAAACATCCCCCCCACACACACAAACAGCCCCCCCCCCCCCACACAAATACCTCCCCACGCATACACCTCCCCACACATACACACCCCCCCCCCACCACAACCACCCCCTCCCCCACACACACAAACCCACCTCCCCCACCACACCGCCCCCCTCCCCTCCCCACCACACCACAACCGCCGCCCCCGGCCGAAGTGGCAGCGGGCAGAACGCGCAAACCTGGCGGGCCATCATATAACATCTCCGACAATTTAACTAGCACTCAGAAAAAAAAAATTAAATCAATATAGAACTCTAATTTAAGAAAAATAAGGTTGTTTTCGTTGTTACATTTTATTGTTCCTATCGTCAAATGTTTACGCTCGGTAAAAGTTTTATATACAACTGTCCGACATTTGATTTACGAGTAGATACTATATAGTCCTTAACTATTATGACGTTATTTGTGTTTAACAATCGCTTTGATGTCCTCGTCTCTTAAAAGTGGAATGAAATACGATTAATAATACCCACATGAGTTTTAATTTTAAAAATACTGGATGATACCTTATTTTTTGATGCCACCAGATGGGCAGATTTAATATATCAATTAATAATTAATATCAATTAGGTCAAGATTAATTAATATAGCAGCTTAATTTAAATGTAGTAGTATAATAATAATAATTAATAATATGTATATTTATTATTTGCACGCGTCAAGTACTTGGGAAGAGTTCACCACAAACGTAAGTTTCTTAAATGGCACCTTTATACAACGAATACATCGTGACAACCACGGTATTCTCTATGTTTAAGAAGACTTAACACACCAGTTTATATTCATAATAATATCAATTTAAATTATATAGCAATAAAGTTGACAATTGGTTGTTTAGATTGCAGAAAGAGCGAGCAGGAAACGCGAGGGTGGTCCGGCTGTCGCCGGTTGTCCGCCGAAGCTCGCCGCAGCACACCACCAGTATGCTACACACGCCCAATAGGTCAGTATTATTATACTTAGGTAGGTACCTATGGCTAACATTTCTATACTAATATTATAAATGCGAAAGTATGTTTGGATGTATAGATGTTTGTAACTTTTTCAAGCAAAAACTACTGAACCGATCACCATGAAATTTTGCATACACGTTGTCTGGAACACCAGAAAGGACATAGGGTAGCTTTCATCGTTCAACGCGGACGAAGTCGCGGGCAACAGCTAGTATTTCTATACTTTTTAAATCCACCGCACATCTACATATTATGTGGATCAGAATTAAATATATTAGAATAAGTAATTAACACTTTTTCTAACGATGAAGAATAATATCGTGAGGAAACTTGCATGTGTTAGAAAACTAGCAAAAGTGACGCTAGCGCCCAATAGTAGGACATAATCTTATAGTAAGTATAATAGAATAATATATAATAGAATAATATATAATAGTAGTATATAGTCCCATAGTAGGTATATAAGTATATAAAAACCGATGTGTGTTCCCTATGGACTCTCAACCGATGTAAATGAAACTATCAGGCAATCTTCAAATCTGAAGCATCTGGCTAATCAGCTTGGTAGGTGATTCTGTGAAGTTTAGTAGCGATCTGTTGATAAGTGCTTTTTTATTTATTTTTTTCCTAATTTCCCTACGAATATTTTTTTATAAATAAAAATAGTTATGGACTTCAAAACCGCTCAACCGATCACGGTGAAATTTTGCATACAGCTTGTCGGGGTTTCAGAAAAGGATTATACTTTACACTCTGACCAGACGAAGTCGCGGGCAAAAGCTAGTATATGTATATTTAATATAATATTAAGAATACACAAAGACATGCAAATTATAATTTAATTTTTTTTTATCTCATAGGGTCATAAACTACTTAGCACCGGAATCCCCAATGGACGCTGATGAGGACTTACTACTGGAACTATTGTTCAAAATGTGACCAGATGCGAAAAAATCGCTAAAATTCAAGGAGAGCAAGAAGATTGAAGGGAAATTAATTTGGAAATATAAAAATGACAAATCTTACTTTACAGTTACATTGAAAATGTAATAATAAAAAGGGATGTAACACCATACGTTCTTGTGTAATCCTATTTTGGCTACGAGATGTTTAGAATTTAAAATGTGGCTGTTAATAGTTTTACAAGGATTCCCATTTTTTTTTTTTTTGACATATTGTTTTGTTTAAAAATTGACAGAACTAATCTAATTGAATATTTAGTTCTAAAAGTTTTCGGTAAAATCTCGTCCAAATTTGAATTAGGAAACGTTCATATATTTAAATTTTATCCCAAGAAAAACTTTAAGGAAAAATTACATTAAAATCATGTTTTTTTTTTCAAGTTAAAATCTATCCACACTACGGTATTGGAATATCGTGAATTATTTTACTCCATCTATTAAATAGTTAAAGTACATCTCCATATAATATGTTTCACAGATAGATGATTTATTTTCTCTATTAAAAAAAAGTTATCAACATTAATTAACTGTGTATAATTAACGAATAAAACAGGTTTTTTCCTAGCGTTGTGAGACAAATCTCGCCTTGTCTTTTAAAACTTCGACAGTTTTGTTTGTGACTGTTATTGAAGTGGTTTAATAAATAAATAAATTAATGTATTTCTCTGTCTTTGCTCGGTTCAGGTGTTTAAGCTGATTTTTTTTTTATTTAATTGTTCGGTTCTATAGTTGACTTGTTCAGAGTTACTGAAATTATTCTTTGTTTAAAAACTCTTCAGGTCATAGACAGGGTTCTATTTAGTGTAAATTTTATCGTATTTGTATTATATTTTCATAAAGTATTTTTGAGATGTTTGTTTAGAACATTTATTGGAATTATATTTTTGAAAACTCTAAATTCGATGTAAAAGTTTGAATAGAACGAATGTAACTATTGGCTATATATATTATTATTTTTTTGGTTTAATTTTAACAAAATTCAAGTAAATTGAAAACTAATATTTTAGATGTTTGGCTGTTGTGAATAAAATTCATTTCACGTTTTAAGTACCTATGTTCGTTTGTGAAAATAAATTTTCTTTGTGACTAGTGACTACAGCTGGGCTGCGTTGAAAATATTTTTTAACATGATCGATGAAAAGGCAAACTCCTTCGAACACTTATTATGATTTCTGAATGGAGTTTAATATGTAGGTTAAGTACAAATTCAAATTATTAAAACGCCACTGTTCTTATAAAGTAGTTGCACCTAGCATATAATACAATAAACCCGAAGAGCTGTGAGTATTTTGAGATTTTATCGTATTTAAGAAAAAAAAAAAAGAATAAAAAGTAATTTGTGCAATTATTTTGTCGGTTGAATCAAGTTTCGTTCAGCCTAACTAGGTTACGTCTAAAGACATTGACGCCATTTTATATACATCGAATGTGGTGTGAGACGATACATCGATCATTATCGTTTAATCGATTCGTACGATTGATTAATATCGATTAAATAATTCGTACGATTGATTGTTATCGATTAATCTATTCGTACGGTTGGTCATTATCTATTAATCGATTAGTAGGATTGATCATTATCGTTTAATATATTCGTACGATTGATCATTATCGTTTAATCTATTCGTACGATTGATCATTATCGTTTAATCTATTCGTACGATTGATCATTATCGTTTAATCTATTCGTACGATTGATCATTATCGTTTAATCGATTCGTACGATTGATCATTATCGATTAACCGATTCATAAGATCGGTCGTTATCGATTAATTATCAGTTACATTCCTTTAAAGTAAAAGATTCGTCAGTTACTTTCGGACTGTTCTTTCTTATTTAATTTAAATACTATTATTGTTTAGGTTCATAACTTATGTAACACTTTAGTGTCATGAATTTTCCGCCCTAGTTCCTAACTCAAATATAGAAATTCTTAACCTAATACTTAGTTTTTTAGCTAGTTAGTTTACGTTTTTAGTCTCCTTAAATAATGCTAAATGCCATACTTAACTAGCGTTCATGAAACAATAAGGTTGTGCACCATTTATATAGTAATAATTAATTACCTAAATATTCCCTTTTTCTGAATTCTCTGATATTTTAATGTAGTATAGTTCAAATAGCGATTAAGATAAATATAGATAATCATAGCTTACAACAAGACGACGACGTGCGACCGTCGAATATTTTCGATTCGTATTTTTATAAAGCAAAAGTTACGAACGATCAAGAACGCTTTGCTTATGCAGGGCCAAGGGTTTAGACCGGATGTTGTTTTGGTTTTGAGATTTACTTTTCATTTTTTTTTATTTTTTTTTATTTCCCTCTGGGAAATTAAATGCTAACTAAATCAAAATTGAGTAGGAATTGTGTTTCCAAATAATTTTTTTTTTACTTTGCTATTATATTATTTACGTTCGATAATATCGATGCCTAATCGAGTATTAATATCGATTGTTGATACTGTTGAGAAAATGATGAATGTCGCACGACGCAAATTGAATATAACCGTCCATTTGTGGCGGCTTTTGCACCCTCTGGTAGCGTAACGGCAAAAGTCGCATGACAGTACCAAGTGAAAATGAATCTTGAGACCGATGTGTTTAGGAAGCGATTCGCTTAAGGGCGAGTGGGCACCCGAGGGCGCATACGAATACAACTTGTATATTTTATATTTTTGGATCGCTAATTTTAAGAAGTTATATTTATATATGTATATGTAGTAACGGCGGATACATAAGCAGTATTTCGAAAAGTATATCGCCAAAAAGTTTTGATGTAATAATTTTCCATAAAAGTTATTCTCACTCTTTTAATTTTGAAACGGTAAATAGTTCGTACAGCTAGTGGTCATGCGTTGACATTGAATTAAATAAAAATTATTACTTTTATAGAGTCAGCGCGCTAAACAAATTCTACTGCTCAACTCGCTCGGTCACTTCCCTAAAGGTTATAGTCCCTAAAGGTATTGTTTTTCTCTTAATTTTATACCAACGTATTTTGAATTTTAAGTATTAAACAAAAAAGTGGCATATTAATGATTAATTAAACATAATTAATAAATTTTTTGATTATTATCTAATTAACTATCTATTAATATGGTGAATCTACACTTATGTAATAGCACTCCCGTTTAACTAGAGCTCTGTTAAGTGTTTAATTAATTAATAATTAATATAGTCAATATGCACTTAAAAGAATTCTTATTTAAGCAGATTAGTTAATGATTAATTTGATTTATTATAATTATAATTATAATTATAATGAATCTGCACTTCACAGGTCATGTTAAGAGACAGAGCGGAGTGAGGAGTTTGTATATTACATAAAAGTCTCGTTTAGCGTGTTTATTCTATTAAATATTTAACTCAATGTGCGTAAATAAGTTATGAAAGCGTGCATGAAGGCTTAAAGTGGCGCCATTAAAGAATATGAAAACTAAAAGTTTATAAAAAAATAATAATAATTGAATATTTTTAACGGTAACACAAAACCTCTGAAAGCAATAATATTTTTGTGGTAAAATTACTCCGATTTGTAAGAAAAGAGTATTTTATTATCCAACTGATGGTCACAAAACAGTTAATAATAGTACGCTTCTTAGTGCGGCCGTAAGGTGTGTTATTTCTCAATAAAAAATTCGTTTAGTTTTATAAGTATTATTAGTTATTTAATTATTTTATTGACATAATAATTTCAATTAAGTATTATATATGATTGAAGACGATGGAATGAAGTGGTCGTTCACCTGATTTATAGCGACTGTCACTTCCGTACAACAAGTGTAGTTAAGTAACAGTTGTGCTGAAAAGTTCGTAGGCTAACATAGAAAAAAAAATTTTTTTTTTTTTTAATAAAATTTGATTCAATTTAGTTGCCTTCGAAGGCGATACAACTATTATAGCGGTCACACAATTTTTCGATACCATTTTTTTAGTACGATTTTGTAGCCTCAAAATAGGTCTCAGTTTCGGCGAATATTTGGAGAATACGATCGATGCGAAAGCAATTCGAAGCCCAATTCACGTTTTCACAAGATTACTTTTTATCTAAATACTTAAAACTAATTCAAAATGCTCTATCCCACAAACTAATAGTCCGACAGCTGTGAAATTTGTACACGTGTCTTTTGAAGGTTAGGGTTAACTAAAAATCATATGGATTTAATTTTAATAGCGCCATCTGTGTGTTAGCCTATAAACTTTTCAGCCCAACCTTGTATGTAAACTCAGTTTGTGGAAAATTCAAAAAAAAGTTATATATATATTGAAGTTATTATATTACCTACACAAAACTTTATAGTGAGTATTCTCTTATTTCGTGGATTTGAGCACGTTCTTTGGGTGAGTAAGGAGTACCAGAATCCATTCCCCTAACAATTCCTAATGCTCTAGTAATTTCCATTTCCTTATCCTTATTTAGTAGGATAAGGAATAAGTAGTGAAGCATAAGTAATATGTCTTTTAAATCCGGACCTAAATTGAATTATAATTAGTAATTACCTAAACACTCCCTTTTTTCTTTTCCTAATATGACGCTCATACAAAATTCAATTCGATGATCATTCAAATACAGTTTCAAAATAGCAATTCAATTTTTATTTAAAAAAATGTAAAATAATTATTTAACTATATTATAACTTTAAATAGATCAGCAAATACACATCTGCCTCTTTTAATATATATATATTTATAAATGTTCTAGTGCTTGTGATTTGTCAAGAACTAAGAACTTTTTTTTTTTTTTTTTTTTTTTTTTCAATTATCTTATTAAGTTAAATAACACACTTACGGCTATTGGTAGTATTGACCACGGCTACGAAAAATATTAGTGCACTAGAAGTAGAGAAGTATAGTTAGATAAATTACTACTTATGTATATGAAAATAATTATAAAAAAAAAATCTTGAAATCTATACATAGAAATAAAATTAAAAGTTTAAATAATACTTTTTATTATTATAAATATAAGAAGCTTGTTCACACATTTTAACTTCATATTTAGTATATAACTTATTAAAATAAGAATTGAAAAAGTTACGGTTCGGGAATGGGACAATTAGTGAGATGTCGGTTGGGAATATTCCAATTTTTTTTTTTCGGGTGGGCAATTTTTAGCAAAATCGAATGCCAAAGGCGATATTAATAAGTACCGCGATATTTTCTTATAGATTAATTTATGTGTTTGTGACGATGACTTACTACATTGTGCTTCTGAGATAACTGTAATGAGTTATGTAAACCGGCTTCATACATTGTTTTACTGAATATCTTGACTTAATTGTTTGCTACAAATTAAACTGCGTACTTACTGTCACTGTCTAGACTATTAAAGTGCAAAATATAGGTATACTGAATTGAAAATTTAAGCATTAATCAAATTAATTAATTAATTAATTAATGCTTTTATATATAATTTGATCAGATTAAATTAATTAAATTGGTTAATTAATTTAATAATTCAAATTAATTAATAACTAAGTGATAATTAATTAATTAATTAATTATCATTATTCATTTACTGAGTGATAAATTGTTCCTGAGTGAGTGGTTAATATGTTGATCAAATAATGGTCAAATAATTAATTATCATTAATTAATTAATTAATTAATTATCATTATTCATTTACTGAGTGATTAATTAATTATTCCTGAGTGAGTGGTTAATATGTTGGTCAAATAATGATCAAATAATTAATTATCATTATTCATTTACTGAGTGATTAATTACCCCTGAGTGAGTGATTAATATTATGAACAAATAATGAAAAAGTAATTGATTACTTTATTAAGTATATAATTAGGATGAACAAATAGAAAAACAGGTTTCACTTAAGTTGTACTTAAGGTACGAATGCCATTTATACATAGTTCATTAGAGTTTTCGAAGAATCTCAAAGTAAGTTAAGTACTTAGTTCATTTGCGCGATAGCTTTCTTTTGAAAACATATTTCTTTCGAAAATTGAGCCTGCCTAAAATGTATTGCATATCACTTAGATTATTATAAACGTTATCATACTGTTGGTATTGAAAAGTTCTCTGCGCAACGTTTTTACGCCATTTTTAGGCATGTTTTTAACGGTTTAAGGGTCAGTTGACAAGTTTTACAACTGCATAGGATGTCACAGAATATTTTAGGATAAGTTAGTGTAAAATCGTTGCGCACAGAACGACAACGTGTTTATGTTTAATTAATGCTAGAACAATAGTTATTTGTTTGTGTAATCATTTACTAGATGCTTCTTGTAAAATGGGTTGTAACTATTTGAATGCTTCGCGAATTTAAAAATTATTGTAAGCTTTAACTACTAATTTAAAATAGCTGTTATTTAGTTTCAGCTTAAAGAGAAATAGGTACATAATTTTTTTTAGCCACGAGAGCAAAAAAATATTAAATCCAGAATGATCCAGAAAAATACCTGATTCAGCAGCAAACATCTTATCTTATTTATAATATATTAGTTACTATTAAATATATTATAAATATATTGTTATGATCATGATAAACGATGTTATCATAAACTTTAACGTATTCTATATGAGTAACATGTTTTTAAAAAAAAATTCCACAAACAGAAGACATTTAATTTTCTTAAAACTGCATTAATTGATGTCCATTAGTATTTACGGTTTTTATATATATTATAACTAGCGAACCGCTCCCAACTTTGTACGGATGTCCAATTTTTCTCTTCATTAGAACCTTTCTTAGGCTTCAACGAACAAAGAAAAAAAAATTGCCGAATCGGTCTGTCTGTTCTCGAGTTTTGAGCTTAGCAACTCATTTTTAGCCTTTAGCGATTCTTTGTACAATAGAGTAAATAGTACTTTACTGGTTAAGTACTATTTACTCTATTATTATACTTAGTTAGATTAGGATTTATAACATATAAAAGAATTTCCGTCTTTGAAATGTGATTTTTTTGCAGTTTTACTGCAGAACTTTTTATTTTTCGCGGCATTCAGTTCTGTTACAACCCATGTATTACCGACATTAAATTTTCGTGTTGTTTGCTTGAAATTTTTATATTCTAGCATATTTGTATTTGATAGCAAATTTTATGACGTTATTTTTAAAAGATTTTTATAATTTAAATGTGAGAAAATAAATTAAGTTTGTATGCTATTTTAAGCGTTACATTTAAGCTTTGTTTAAGACTTAGCAATTGTAAGATACCTATTGTTATGTACTGCCAGTTTCAACAATACTGAAACACCAAAATTCGGTAAGGTGTATGAATGGAAGGATTGAAAATGTTTATAGGAAGGAATATTCTCGTTTTATTTTTCTTCTTAACGTATGTTCTCATTGCTGTGTATACTTAAGGTGTCTTTCCCAAAAAACATAAGATTTTTATTTCTTAAAAAATTTAAGAAGAAAATACATAGAAGTAATTATTAAATAGCATAGCCATTTTGAATTGTTAAAATTCTAATTACAAGAAAAATTCTTTTATAATTTTTCCTCCAAAAAAAATAATAGCAGTATTAATAATCCATAAATATTTAGGTGGGGGTATACAATATATATTTTTAGTGTACTTACATTCTGGGAAAGGAAGAGAACATATTTTAATTTAATTAAAAAATAATTATTATATTTCTTATAACCAATGAAAGTAAAAATTTTGATCTCAAAAATGTTTAAAATACAATGGGGTTTGAGAACGCAAATGTGTAGGTATTATGCAATCAAAAATACTATTAAAGGCAGAAGTGATTTGTTTGTTCATTATTGTGTAATTATTATATACATTTAAAAGTCAAAATTATTATAAATTTTGACTCTAAATTTGTCAGTAAATAGATTTGAGATAAAGAAATTACAAAACCAACAATTTATTTTGAAAATGTTTCGTTTTTAATACTTGTAGCTCTGATGTTAAATAATAATACAATTTTAGGCTTTTTTTTATTAGAAAAAAAAAATGCACGTAAAAAACCAATTGATTTATATAATTCATTAGTCTTTCAGTAAAATACAAAAAAAAAAATGAAAATCAAATTATAACCTAAAAACGGAATAGGATCAATCAATCAATCGATTTAAGACAATCTTGTAACGAGTTATTATTAGATTTTGATATAAAATTCAAAATAACGTAATTTTTATTTAATTCAAATCTAATTACTGATACAACTTTTTTGTTATTTAAAATATTATAAAATTTATAATAATTATAAATTTTATCAAGTAACTGGATTAATACTGAGTGTATTTCTAAACTTAAGTGTTTATCTGAAAATTGTTAAACGAATTTTAAATGAAAGTAGGTACAATGAAATTCAATTTCATGTTTCATTTTTCACGTATAAAAAAAAACATTTTTTTATTAAGTTATGTCAAAGAGTCTTTAGTTCTCTGAAAATGTGAATTATTCTGGTTAATCATGAATTATTGAAATTTTGAAACAATTTGATCTATTTGAAAATATCTCCTTTAAAGTAAGGCGTTAACAATGTGCGAGAAAAAATATTTAAATATTTAAATAAATATTTTTTCTCGCGAACAATAGCTCAAATAAATATATAATATTTTAATCACTTTATTGTTTACCGAAGTACATATTATTACAAACGTAAAGAACTCTTTTTAATATATTAGCAAGAAGCGTATTTTACTACAAATACAAAATAAAAAAATATGTAATTAAAAACTAAATAATAATAAAAAAATCTACTTAGTTAAAAATTAAAAATTAACTCTCGAATTTCTATTGAGCCCAAACACGCTATATCTGTCGTAAGTTGTTAAAGCTAAAGAGTTGGGAATCACACAGACTTCTTGATTGTGCAGCATCAGTTTTAAAGTTACCATGTCATGGAAATATCACACGAGTAAACAGTAGGTACACCAAATTTCAAATAAATCGAACCCGTGGAAGTTAGGGACATCCCTTCGTCAACTAGGGCATGGGTTGATGGTCTTCAAACGCTTGAACAGTATCTCTCTACCATGAGTAATGACCACACTCCCTAGCGAGAGCGTAAAAAATTTATATAAAAAACTGTCAACAGTCAATGTCAAATTGTCAATTATCCAAATAAATATTTTACACTCTCGCTAGCGAGTGCGTAAAAAATTTATATAAAAAACTGTCAACAGTCAACGTCAAATTAACAATTTTTCATATAAATATTTATAGTCTCGTTAGCGAGTGCGTAAAAAATTTATATAAAAAACTGTCAACAGTCAATGTCAAATTGACAATTTTCCATATAAATATTTTACGCTCTCGCTAGCGAGTGCGTAAAAAATTTATATAAAAAACTGCCAACAGTCAATGTCAAATTGACAATTTTCCATATAAATATTTTACGCTCTCGCTAGCGAGTGCTGTTATTGTAAAGTTAAACTTAACTTATTAGATAGTTAAACTTATGTACTTGCATGAAATCGATATTTTGGCGTCAAGAGACATATACTATTTTTTTTTTCTAAATTATACCAGAATAATTTATTTTCATTCAAAAGTTAATTATTTATAATTGGAGTTGCGCGGGTCTGAAAATTTTCAGTTCCGCAAACATAAAAAGAAAACATTCCTATTTGCGTGAAATCTGTAAATGAATATTGCGGGTGCTAGTGAAATTTCATTGTGTGTTACTTAGCGTACGAAATGAGAATCGAAATGATTTCTTTGTAAGAATTGTGTTTAATGAGACGACAATTAAGTATTGTTGTGCTAAAGTCACACTAAGTTAACATTCCTATAAAATCACTATATAATACGGTTGAAACGAAGATGGATTTGAATGTAAAGCTAAAATTTGGCGGAAAGTGTATTTTGAATAAAACAAATCTTCCTTTGTAATTATAATCTATAACACTACAGAATGTGATTGAAAGCAATTCAGAAATATTACTGCTGATTATAAAGTATTGTGTTTTATTTCCTAGTACCTACTTCAATTCACATCACATCGAAATGCGACGCGACGTGCATATCCTAATACTTAATATAAATGCGAAAGTTTATATGTTTAGATGTTTGTTACTCAATAACGCAAAAACTGCTGAACGGATTTCGATGAAATTTGCACACACCTAGATTAACATTTTTTATCCTGAACAAAATGTACGAAGTCGAAGTCGTAGGCGTAGCCTAGTACTTTATAAAAAATATTTACTACACAAAAAAGTACGCAGTTCATTGAGTACAGGAAAGTGTACGAAGGCTTTATATACGATTCACCGCGATTTATCTCTCGATGTCGCTAGTCAATAACGCTCGTTGTACAATAACAAACGACTCTTCAAGCCTCCTCGCGTCGTTTGTTTGAAATACAATTCAGTAAATAAAGGCTGATTTACATTGATACAGTATCTGGATCCAGCATCACTGGATCGCGTCGTTTACACGCGTCCAGTAGTCATTTCTACTTTGTTGTAGTAACTACACATTTGCATCCTAACATAAGCACTCTTCCTGTCTACATAATTGCACAAACTTAATGAGCTACTCATCGGACCACTTTTTAGATGACATTTTCGATGTGCGATTAGGCTCTAGCGACTGGCGTTCACTGGCGCGTAATGTTAATACGGATCCAGTGCCACTGGATCGAAAAATAGGCAGCCAGTCTATTTGCGATCCAGTGCTGGATACTGGATGCTGGACTGGATTGAAACATGTTCACATTGATACAGTGATGCTGGCGCCAGCTACTGTATCAATGTAAAACAGCCTTAATTATTGTACTTGCAGCACATACGGCGTTGCTTCTGTTAATAGGCGACGGACCAACAAATTACCAAAAAATGGATGTCAGCCTGTCTTTAATAAATAAATAAAATAGTACAAGTGGGAGCAAACTCCCTATTGACTATGAATCAAATAACGCAAGAATTCACACACAAGGTGTAAATAAAAAGTACAAAAAGTGAGTACCTATGTTGAAACAGGCTGCAAAATTTACTTACAAACGCAACGGCACAAGTGCTGTTATCTTATAGCTCTTTATACATTAACGGAAGTCTTTAAGGAAAAAGATTTATTAATGACACCGTGGATGAACCATGGATTTGTCATGGATGAATGAATGAATAGTGTTGTCGCTAGACTCTGCTATTTTACTGATTGTTACTTTTTTTTTGAAACATTAATATTGACAATCAGCTAATTGGCCGTCTATATTTCTTTTAAAAGTGTCTTTTCATCGCAATGATAAATAACATTAGATAATTATACATAATTTATCTTAAGCCTTAATCAGCCAATGAAAGTAGACTGTTTTATTTTGATTTCTCTGGAGATGATCTTTTAAATGATTCATTATTTTTCACAAATGAATATTAACGAACACTGTTGTGGTATTGTTAACAAATTGTTTTGGTAGTGTCGTTAATAAATGTAATCGGTCTCTCTTCAAACTACAACAGACTGTTGGCAACAACAGTCTAAAATAATAACTTATACGTGAAATCATACTGTGTGTGCTATGTAATTAATTATTGAATTTAAGTAGAAAGAAAGAAGCATTTATTTATTTATTTATTTATTTATTTTATTTTAGGGTAACTTACAGGTATTATTACATGATAACAGTTTGAATAGGTAGCTACCACCTCTTCACATGAAGGTCGCAAGTAGGTACATTTGCAACCGATAAGATGTTGCTTGCGGTAGTTACCTACCATCAAGTGGACCGTCAGCCTCTCTGCCAAACTTTGCACAAAAAAATAAAAAATACATTTTGGAGAATACAAATCGAAATATAAATAGGATTGTTGTTTGTAAAAGCTCAAAGTCTGAGCACAATTTGTTACTCCTTTCAGTGGGTCTGCGAAAAATGACGGAGCTTACTCGTATTGATGTCGGAGGCATTCGTTCAACTATCCTCTGAACGATACTGAAGGCCGCTGTCATGTATTAATAATATTTGGATGTTTCCTTGTGAAATGTTGTCGATGTTGAAAAGCACTTTAATAAAACTTATTCATCTTTTCATTTTCATATCATCATGTACGTTTTGTTATATGCTTTTATTATCTTAATCATACATAAATTAAATTAAAGTGTCTGTTAGTAATGTCAAAATAACAGATTTTTACTAAATGGAAGTATATCAAAGTATATACGGTACCAATAACAAATAACAATACTATTTTTGAAATTATTATCTGCTTGTGAAACCGCTGGAACGATATTGACAGGGCTTTAACTAGAAGATAGCTGATGTTATGAGGAGTACTTCCACTGGCACGATTTTGACGGTACCTTTATTGGCAGGTAGCTGATGTAATATCTTCCCTTCTGAACCCGTTGGTGCCGTTGAAATCGGCTAAACCACCAAAGGGAGGGCAGCAGCGCCCTTTGTAGACAATTATAATATTATTAAACTGCGCACGCCCGCCTGCCATGCGTGGTAAGTTTAGGCTTAACCATGATTTACAGAAAAGAGTAAGTAATTAAGGCTACATTTATTTTAGAAAAATAAATAATAGGTATATACTGTTTGCTGTTTCAATCTTCCGTTGCTACAACTCAAAAATATCGAGTACACAACACATATTATGGTTATCGACAAATCAATCAACGTAGAGCCGTATGTAGAGCTTTTTTTTTTGAATCACATTTACGGCGAGGGAGTATGTGGGACTCAGTCGGCTAAGTAACGTATCACTAAAAGCCTCCATGTTCCACCATAGCGTCGGCGGAAAATAGCCGTAGGAAAACCTACCGATGTATTAGCAGTCAGCTTAAGCAAGACCTAATTTTAAAATGCGGCAGTGAGCTTTTTTGTTTGTTCCGTTTCCACGCCTTAACAACGAAACCGATCGTCATGAAATTTTGCAAACACGTCAGGGATACAGAAAAGGACATAGGGTTACCTTACATCCATAAAAAGTACTCTTTCCCAGGAATCCATCTAATAATAATAACAAAAATTGACCAGATTTTATCTTATCATTTCTTAGTATTATTCAACAACTTAAAGCTAAATATGTTATTAATTGCAAATGTTTTATTTTAAATTGACTCAGTGCTGTTCTCATTAGTCAGTAACTGAACCATACTACAATTGTTCAATAGATACTGTCAGTTAAGCCTTACTGAAATGCATTGAGATTAGGTTTTAATATTGTAAATCGTATGCAAATGATCGAATTGTTCTAAGCAAATAAATAATATTTAATTATTATATTTTTAAATTTATTACTAAAAAAGGTTTTGAATATCATAAATCCGTAGTTTTTCGTACAAATCCTTAGAAGGGACGATAATAGATTGGGTCCGTAATTCCGCTCTTTAAAGGGCACGTAAAATTTTAACGACCCCATATTTTATTGGTGGGCGTCCAGGACTTTGATTAAAAATCTTTTCCGTGTACCCCCAATCGTTATAGAACATTTATTTATCTGGTTGAAAGATTTTATTTCAGCAATTAGTACAATAGTACAGTGATCATATTGTGCAAATTAAATTGTATTATGTGATTTCATTAGCAATGTTGGTGTCGTTCTTCTTCATTATATGCCTCTCAATGACATTATTTGGTGATTCACTCGCTTATGCTTACTATGGATGTATGGATATTTGTGACTCTTTCACACAAAAACTACTGAACCGATCACCATGAAATTTTGCATACACGTTGTCTGGGAAACCAGAAAGGACATAGGGTACCTTTCATCGTTCAACGCGGACGAAGTCGCCGGTACCAGCTAATATAATAATAATACACATTTAGATCAACCAGTTCTAGCCCGAGTACAAAGTGATTAAAAAACAAAATGTAATTATTTGCTTTCTATGCTTACAATATACAAAATATTATTACATAAAAAATGAAAAAAAAAAAAAAAAAAAAAAAAAAAATTACACTCAAAAAAATCGTTTTTACAATAACCGTGATCGAAGACTCCTTCATCACCATCACCATGAAATTTTTCATACACGTTCACCATGAAATTTTTCATACACGTTGTCTGGGAAACCAGAAAGGACATAGGGTACCTTTTATCGTTCAACACGGACCAAGTCGCTGGCACCAGCTAGTGTTCTATAAAGATGGCCATATCTACAGAACCATTTATAAAACCTTAACAGTTTTTTCTGTCTTATAAACAATGGTGCTGTTATATATTATAAATCCTCTCATCCGTTAATTATATCTTAAGATGAGGTAAATCTATCTATAATTTATACAACGCACACTATAATTTACGTTCACGGATTTGATCGTTACAAGTGCAGAGAGTGTTTGTGGGATAATCCGGGTAATACCCGGTATAAATTGTAGGGCTCGGCTAAAAATCTACCAAGCACCGTTTGTTGTCTGGATTATTTACATGGAAATGAGAGTTTTTCTTTAAATATATAACTTGACATTGTTTTTTTTTTAATTTTTTTTTTTTTTTTTATATATAAACATTGACCTGCAGGCTGGTTATCCACTTGATGGTAGTCGGTAAGTATATCATTTGTATTAAAAAATTATATTAATTTTAAATATTAACATACGAACAAATAAAACATTATAAAGAAATATTAGTAAATGATTTTATTTGCATATCCGTTTTTAGATTAAATTATCTCGTGGCTGCATTATAGAACTCGTATAGCACTATCGTCTGAGGCAGAAACTTTGACTTAGACTAATATTGTATACTGAGTGATTTTTGTATGTTTTTTAAGCAAGTTGTTAATAAAGTTTAAGCAGTTGTTAATTTAAATATTTATCTTATTATAAAATTAAATATACCTACCTATACTTTTAGTTAGTTAAAATATAAAAAAAAATTTTTTATTTTTTTTATTAAAGATTTTTTTTTAAAGGGTTTGCTCTTGACCAACAACCAACTGTGTAGCAAGGATGAGGCCTAAGATGGAGCGAACCTCATTCTCAACACAGAAGATGCCAATTCACTCGAACTTTGAAAAGATTTGTGTTATATGAGCTCAGGAGTTCCAAACGTTGGCAGTGCGCATTATAAAACATGTTTTAAAGCGCTTGGTCGGAAATAGAGGGATATATCGTCAAGATGAGAATGGTAACCATTTGTACGTCTGTATGTCCGATGGAAGAAAGGGGAAGGTGGTATGAGTTCATACAGCTCTTGAGCACACTCTCCGAAGTACATCTTATACGAGTAAAAGACACATAGACTGGCAATTTTACGTCTATGTGCCAGGCTCTGCATATTAGTTTTAAAAAATTATATTTGAGATAAAAATAATAACAGTCAAGTTGATGTTAGGCTGTTGTTACTTAGGCAGCCAGCTTAGAAGTTTATTAAGTATATTTGAGAGCCTGTATTTGGTAAAGGCGGTGAAAGACTTGGGAGTTTCTACTCGGGCCTAAACATAATCCTATTAGTGAGGGACGGATGTATAGATGCATGCATCCCAAATCAATTATTTAGGCTTCATTAGATACGGAATTGAAAATGTATATGTAAAGAAAAATATATACTTAATTTTCTTCAATGTATATTCAAACCCTTGTTTTGTTTTGAAAACTATTTGTTTAAGCAACAATTGATTATAAAAATAACGACTTAATTGTCATGTACTCAAAAGTCAATTTATAAAAATAAATATTAAATATATCTTTTTTTTTTTTTGAAAATATAAATCTGAATTGTAAATATAAGTCATTAGGAATCGAAATTGTAAATAAAAACATTTAATGTCGTTTCTTTTCTTACAGCTATAGTTACTAGATAGATATTTTTATACTTATGTTATTTTTTGTAAATGTATGAATTATCAAAATACAATCTTTGCTTAAAGAGAAACTCAATTCTATTTTAATCCTGAAACGATGTGTATATATTCTGAATATATATATATTCAGGAGATTTTTTTTTCTTTTTTCTTCAATAAGTATAATACAAGATCTACTGTGAAGTTTTGGAATTTCTAAAGCATTATATTTTTCAATACGCAATATCACATAGAAGTCTTCTATGTGATATTGTCAACCAATTGATCCAATTATAGATTTGTCTTGTTTACTTATTTTGTCGAATATTTAATACATAACAGGCACATATCAAACTTTCAAATAAAGATACTCTCTCAATGAGGAAAACTCGTGTATTTTTTAAGTTATTAGCAACAGTTAAAAATTGTTTTTTTGAATCTCTCGGGCGCTTCGTTGTTGTATATGTAACGCACGCATTAAATATGTCGGCTGTGTGAAATATTAAAACTTTGACTGCTTGTAACTTCGTCAATATTAGGTATTTTAACTCAAAAAGTGATGTACCCTAGATAAATAATAATCAGTTAAACAATAAACCAAAAAAGTGTACGAAGTGTGACTAATTTCCCCTTTGATGAACAATATCAAAGACGTTCCGCTACTAATTATTTAATTTGTTACGGATATTTATTATAGCATATTTTAAAATAATATTCAATATTAACAATAAAGGTATAAATACATAAGAAAATGTAAATAAAATGTTTTTTTATTTTCGTGTTTTACAATTAATGATTCTATTGAATACAATTTAACATAAATAAAATTATTATATATTTTAGCACTTACTTTTTAAATGCTTCAAAGAATTCTTTTGAAAGCATTATTATTATTAGCGTTTATTAATAAAAATACTTCATTCTTGAAGCTTTTATATGTATTAGTATGTTGGTGTTATTCTAAAAATAGCTATAATTAATCAATATGTTTCTATTGCTATCAATAGACGACACGTTTGATCTAGTGGCTAGTAACCCTAGCTGTTAACCAAACGGTCGCGGGTTCGAATCCCGCTAGGGGCGAATGTTTATGTCTTAACATTTACCTTTTTATCTGAGTCATGCATGTTTATATTTATAATATTTATGTATTTACAAAAAAGTAATCTATGTATTATATCAAGTGTCTGGTATACATAATACAAGCATTAGTTGCTTAGTGTGGAACTAGATGGTATTGTGTGGATTGTTTTAAAATATTTTTTTTTTATTGTTATTTTCTTTTATTTAATAAAATATTATAAAATCAATATTTTATGTATATTTTTAAAAAATACTTGAGACTCTACTTCAAATATAACAATGCAAGTCAATGAACATTCTAAATAACAATTATCCAAATTAGGTGTAACTAATTTTGTGGTATTTTACAATACAATTGCATTCCGGACAAAACTGGGCTAAATGTTCTCCTATTTATTTATTTTTATTTCACCATATTGTAAAGTATTCTTTATATTATATACTCTTAAAATTTTTATGTAAAAGTTATTTTTTTTTGCAATCATTTATTATTTCAATTCAATTGTTTTCTTTGGTGTAGTATATAAGTTAAATGCACAACCGTATTTTTGTTCATTTTGTGTTCAACATCAGAAGTGCTAGGTACTATTACAATTTGTACTGACTAAAATTTGTTATTAATTTTTTCAAAAAAAAAAATGGAAAATCTTCCATACGTAGCACCGTTAGATTTGTGCATGAATCAGTGTTGGAAAATGGAGGTAAGCTTTTAATTTTATTTTAATTAATGTGTTCTGTGTAATCCAGTATTATAGATTTTAATTATTTATGATTATATAATATTATTTGTAACATAGAATTTAATATTTCTTAGTATTTTCCTTATTCTATTTATATGTTCTTAATCATAAATATTAAGTATAATGATTCAATTGAATTTAATTTTGGATTTTTTAACATTGTTTCAGCTACACGAATGGATCAATGAGGTTCTGCCCACAATTCTTGTTCGCACTGCGAGGGAGAAATTTTGTAAGGCGCAATTTTCAGCTCAGGTGAGGCTATATATGGCTTTAGAATTTAATCTGATACATAGTTTTCTCTGCTCGTTAACTACTCCTTACTCAAGACTGTTGTAAAGTACAACATTTTTTGCTAAAGTGATCAAAAAACGAATATTTAAAGTTCTTCTAAGCAAAGTGATTTCCTTCTAAATAAATAATGTACTATCGAATTACAACTATATGAGAAATAAGTGGTAATCGTATAAATACTCTTTCAGAGACAAAGACTAAGTGTTGGAGACAAAACATTGCACGTTCTGAGAGCGAAGAAAAAAATGTGGAAAGACGAGCCTTCGAACAACACAGGCTACTATGAGGTGAGGCTAAACATTGCTAATTAATCCATTTACAACGTATATTTTTGAATTCAATTCAATACATAGATTCCACATAAAATATTCACTACAATTTTTCAAATATTATTTTCAAATATCCCAAATGTGTCGAAAAGGTTTTGATGTATTTGCAAAAATGAATAGAACCTGCACATAAATAATAATTCTATTGTTATTTCAGAATAAGCAACGGACAGATGAGGCAGGAAAGGTAATGAAGCCTTCGTCGTCCACAGGTGGATGTCTCCCAAGCTCTCAGCCGAAGTCGCGTTCACCAAAGACAATAACTTTAGTCGCTGGGCGGACTTTCGGGCCGATAGAACACTCGGAAAAAGCTCCGGAGAAACCTTCGTGGATGCATTATGTGGTACCGGCGCCTTTTAGAATTTCACCGTTGCGTTTGTCAGCTAATTCCACATTCGTTGAAAACTTACAAATGAAGAACTAGTGAAAAATAGCTTTCAATTTATTATATAAGGCGGCAGACATTGTGATGATATACTTGATGGTAGATGGCAACCGTCACGAGAAAACAAAAACGACATCACGTGGTCGGGAAAGTTTTATTTTAATTGTAAATAAATTAATATTTGTGTCTGTTGTAAGTAAAATAAGTAATGCTAAGTCCATTGTAACATATAATTATACAGTTGTTTAACTTAGAATGTAGGTAATGCTTTTATAATATGTTTTGACAACTTTAAATATAATTGTTAATACATATTAATTTAATTAATAATTATTTTTCATAAAATAAGTTTGTAAGATTTGTTGAGAATTTATGCATTCGTTTACTCATTGTTGGTTCTATGAAATATTTGTTAATTATAATTGTGACCCTCAACAATTAAAAAATAAATAATTTAGTACTTAGTCTATTCATCATAGAGTTGTCTTAAAGTATAAGTTACTATAAACAATAAATGTATATGACAAAAAAAAAAAATGTCTTTTATTTTTCGACTTTTACAATAGCAATTAAGGGACCCATTGAATACTATTCCCATAAATATAATTATTATATATTTTAACACTTCTTTTTTAAATTCTTCAAGGAATTCTTTTGAAAGCACTATTGTTACTCGTATTAGCGTTTACTAGTGAAAATACAAATCATACGAAAACTGTACAGGGAACACGATATTAAAAAAAAAATAACTTCTTTGACAACATTAATATCATTGCAAATACTTTAGTCAAATGTAGTTAATTTTCATAAAGTAAATTCGTAATGTTTTTTAGATCAATAATCAATCGTTAATCCATTGTTAGTTCCATGAAATATTATCTTATGATAACTACTTAATTGAGAATATTAACATACCAATTAGTTAATTGCGATAGCAAAAAATCGATTTAATAACCTACTCGCACCGTTACGTTCTCTGAGCGACACCCTCGTTGACATTTAATTATTTATATGAAATAAGCCCGATTTACCCGAATTAGTACTTACTTCTTGGCTAATAATAATCTTAATATCGTTAATAGTTTATTAAGATCAATAGTTGTTAAGACAAACCTCCAAGAGCGAGCACGCCGTAACATCCTTTTCTTGAAGCGATTCACGTCACATTTGAGACCCATAACTTAGTTGTGTATAAATCAAGATGGTTGATTTAATTTTTAGTGTCCAATAAAATAAAAATAAAACTAGCTATATTACCAAATATCAAATAATAATAGGTACTTTATAGTTTACGAATTATCGCTAGTCAAAGTTATTTATTTTGGACAGCATCTCCTTGAATTCTATCAAAAGTCTAAGCCTACTTCGAGTATAGTCTCAAAAAAAATTTTTTATTTTATTTTTAGCTAGCGTACAGCCTATAATAGAAGAAAAATTTATATATCCTAAAATGTATTATTCATTAAATATAAATAAAGTTTTATATAAAAAGGGACGGGCCTTAGCATTACTATTAAGCATCGGAACAGTAATTTTTAGCAGTCTTATGGCCTCTTTCAACAACTACAAGTAAAGTGTTGATTAGTTACTTTTAGAAATAATTTTATGTTTTATTAAATTATGCACTCGGTTTACTGCATCCTTCGATAGGCCCTAAGGGCCTCTTTCACCATGTGTCAAGTAGGCTAACCGCCATTTAAAGTCACCGGTAACCGGTAATGATGGGAGATAATATACCTTTGTTTGTACAGTAAAAGTCCCAAACATTAAAAAATAATAATAAAAAAAATTCGCCTATCGAATGATGCAGTAAAGCGATGCATTCGGTTAATAAACGGTTAACAAAATTTAATAAAACATAAAATTATTTTTAAGAGTAACTAATCAACACTTTACTTGTAGTTAGTGAAAGAAGCCCTTACAAACTTAAAATTTTAAATTTTAGTTAGCGTTTAGCCTATAAAGAAAGTAAAAAAAATTTTTTATTGAATTGAAATTGAATTTTGTTTTGAAATTTATTTTTCTATAATGAATAAATTAATGATTTATTAAAAAGGGGGGCAGCGCTTAGCATTTTTAAGCACCAAAGCCAAACATAACGATACCTATCGCTTTTTGTTTAATAATTTCGATTGCTATTATTGGTTTAATTATTGAAAGCTTTTTTTTGTTTATGTATTTAGTCCAAATATATTTACTGCAATTAATTAATCTTTATGAGTAATATTTTACCTGTCTTTAGCCAAAGTAATTATCAAATTATTCTACAGTCATTTATTAATTTCTGCAAAAGTAATTATTAAGTAGATAATAGTTTTTGTAAGTATATAAGTCAAATGTACAAGCATACTTTAGTTCATTTTGTGTCTCAACACCTGAAGAACAACTTCAATTTGTACGCGACAAAATTTTTTTTTAAATTATTTTGAAAATGGAAAATCTTCCGTACATAGCCCCGTTGGATTTGTGTATAGGGGAGTGCTTCAAAATGGAGGTAAGCTTTTATTTTTTCCTTTCATTAAATTTTATGTGCATTTAAGTATTGTAAGCAGTAAGCTTTATCAGCTTCGTGGTGACAACACCAACCATAGACATATGATGCATATCATGATGTATTCTAATTTTAATATTTCTGTCGTTCTTAATATATTATTATATTTAGGTAAAGTCGGGGTGAGAGAAGATTCGTCATTTTAAAGTCGAGCTTTACTTGCACCAGGGAAAATTATCAGTCATATCAAAGTTTCATTTCAAATGTCTGTCAGTTGTCTGCTTAGTGGCTTAAGTTACAAAAGGTGTTAAGAGTTTATGACTCTTAATATGATGATTTTGAAAATCGACGAAGGTTTTCGTACCGCGACTGTACAACTTAAAATTTAACATTTATATTGTAAATCCACTAGCTAGTGCCCGCGACTTCGTCCGTGTTGAACGATGAAAGGTATCATATGTTCTTTCTGGTGTCCCAGACAACGTGTATACAAAATTTCATGGTGATCGGTTCAGTAGTTTTTGTGTGAAAGAGTTACAAACATCCATACATTGATACATACTTTCGCATTTATAATATTAGTACGGACTAGTACGGATGTATAGAAAGAAATTATATTATTTCTCAAGTTGTATTTACATCAATAAATGATTTAATTGAATTTAATTTTGGATTTTTTTAACATTGTTTCAGCTACACGAATGGATCGATGAGATTCTGCCCACGAATCTTATTCGCACTGCGAGGGAGACCTTTTTCAATGTGCTGTATACAGCTAAGGTGAGGCTATAATTTTGAAAATTAAAAATTCAGTCTTTCACGTGATAAAATAACTATTAAAACTCTTGCACATAATTAAATGATAATTGTATTGTTATTTCAGAATATGCAATGGTTAGATGGTCATGCAGTTCAAGTTCCTCATGCTAAAGAAAAGCCAACGCAACTGACGAAGGCTGCGTCTAGTCGTCTAAGCTCTCAGGCGAAACCGCTGTTGCCAAAGGCAATAAGTTTGATTCCAGGGCGGACCTTCGCGCCTATAGGAGAGCATTACTACTACAGTGAAGCTATTTCCTTACCGAAAGCCCCAAAGATACCACCAAGGATTCTTTATGTGATACCGGCGCCGTTCAGAATTTCGCCATTGCGTGTGTTAGCTAGTATCACTTACCAAAGGCGAAATTAATTGTATTTTTATGTTAAAAGGTGGCAGACAGGATGACGGTATACTTCATTGTATATGGCGACCGTCATTGGAAAACAAACATTGTTCATTGGATTCAAAATGCTCTGCCAATAATTATATATAATAGACATTTATCTCAGGAGGCTATTCTAAGGGAGTCGTGTCTATTGTAGCGTCCAAAGTATCTAGTGCTACAGTTGTGTATATATATATATTGATATGATTGTATATAAATACTGTGAAATGTATAGTGATCGTTAATAAATGTACATAAAATTATGTGTTATTTTTTTTTTATCAAATTGAAATAAAGCCTTGTTTTAAACCTCTTGCCTTTGACATAATTTTACAAGTAGGCATTAGATTTTTGCGTATAATTATTATCTGTTATACATATAACTATGTATTTGTGTGTTTTTGTATATATCTGAATTCAATTGATTTTTATTTATAAGGCTGTATAGCAAATTTTTAATTTACTTTCGTTACTTTCGCGATATATATATATTATATATTTGGCAATTTTTAATATCATTCCAAATATTAACTCAAAACTCATTGCAAAACTTTTAATATAACTGAAATAAATAAATTTTATTTCATATTATTTTTATGCACACACGATTTTAGCTTTAATAAATTTCTTCTTACTTCACACTTTATTAACGTCTTAGTATAATTAAATTAGGTGTAATATATTTTTTAAATATTTTCAATGATTTACTTTTCATAAGATTAATTTACGAATACAAATGTAAAGTGTAATAACGTCGAGTGGATTTTGTTTCCAAATATTTGTTTTTCCTTAAGTAGAAATATTAAATGACAGTACCTCAATTGTTTGAACTTAATCCATAATGAGTTAATGAGCTTTTTTTTATATTTATATACCATAACTATTATTTTGAAGATAAATGCATAAATAAACCGGCACACATTATAGTACATATCTTAATTAATTAATTTTAATTAACATTAATTATTTTTTTAATTATATTATTTAAAATTAATTAAATAAATATACTTACATATTTAATGAATATATATATATATTAATATGTCTTAAAATATATATTCCATTAAATAGTTTTTTTTTTAAATAAAAAAAAATGTTTGATATTAAAATTTTTGTCTGCATTTTTTTTAAATAAAAAAAAATATTTGATATTAAAATTTTTGTCTGCATTTTTTAAAATAAAAAAAAAATTTTGATATTCAAATTTTGGTCTGCATTTTTTATTCCACTTTTTATACCTACTGCATTATTATCATGCGTGAAAAATACCTGAAAAAAGTCTACTGGCGTAACATAAAATTCACAAACGAAAGAATCCTCTCCTTATGCCGAATATGTTGGGTACACGGCGAAATTCGATTTCACGGTTCATTTTTCTGAACCCTTTCGGGGCAAAGTTTAAATAGTACCCTTATAATAATGTCCCTTCCTTGTTTTTTCTATCGTGATGGGACGTTGTGGGTAATCCACTTTACAGCAGTTACTCATCATAATTATAATAATAATAGGTATATTCATAATTTTATTAAAATACTAGGCGACCCGTCTCTTAGGGTTCGCAAGGAATATTTTCAAATTTTTCTCTTCATGAGAATTTTTCTCGGATTTCAACGAATATTCAAAAAAATATCAAAATTAGTATAACGTCAATTACAGTTTGTGCACAGGTTAAAAAGCGGATGAAAAAGCCTAAAGAATTATTACTGACCGAATAGTAAGTATCACTAATCTTTACATAGTATAATTTGAAGTCGCTTTACTCGTCTAAATAATAAAAAATATAACACTTACAAAATATAATTATGAGTAATATAACGGCTGTCGCCGTAAAATGTGACGCCGCCATCGCTGACTACATTTTTTTATCGTCATCGCCACATTTTTTTATATTTTTCATGATCTCTCGGAAACAGAACTTTTTCTGGAAGAAAGATATCCTAAGTCCTTTTCTTTCCTGTATCCGTGACAACGTGTAATGCATAATTTCATGATGATCGACTTAGTACTTACGACAGAGTTACTTTGAAATTTATAATAATAATAATTATTATTTATAATGTATTTTATGGGGTATGACTGCTCTTCCTATCTAAGGCAGTTGTCCCACCGCCGGCGAGCAAGCGACTATTTATATGGAAAATTGTCAATTTGACATTGACAGTTGAGAGTTTTTCGTATAAATGTTTTACCTTCTCGCTAGCGAGTGCGGTGATTGTAAACTCATGGTAAAGGTACAGGACTCGCCGAGATACCAACCAACACATCTTCCAAGCTGCGTCTTTCACGTCTAATTGTTTATAGGAAGTGTAGTGTCTGAGGGGCACTGGCTCGTCAATTCACCCTGTATGTGGCACATCACTCGACTTACACATCCCACTCGGTCCGCGGCCCAACAAATACTCTGTACATATTCATCAGTGTTGCCACTATACAGTGAACGCAAGACAGCCTATATAACTATTTAATAGTTATATCTATACAAAAACACTACAGGAAGGTAGTTTAATAAAATTGTTATAGGAAGGTAGTCCGGCTAGCCGCTCCGAGCGAGTGGTGCGAGTAATAGCCCGTCGCAAAACAACACTCGCTTATAGCCGAGCGACAAAACTATCAAAACTACACACTGGCTTCTCGCTGCTCGGCAACTCGTTTCTAGTTTCTAGCTTTAATCGCTACTCGTCCATCGTCGGCAGTGGGACAACTGCCTAAAACGAATTCTAATCCCGGCGAACATTAAGTCGTGGTTTTCAATATTACCCAAAACATTCCGTTTGTGTTAATAAAATTCCTTTCCCACCTTTAATAAATAATCTATCCAAACCCCAAACGCCATCAAGTGAAAAACTCAGCGACCCATAAAATCAATTATTTAAACAAGGTTTGATGCAAGTTTGATTTTAACAATTCTATGGGCTCAAATTTACCTACATAGAAATCTTTTATGTAGACATTTGCTGTGTACAAAAAGTAAAGTTCCAGGAATTAATATTTGTGTATTAGTTTACCGATTATTGATTTATTTGTTTTTTTTTTTTAAACTCAAATTGAACAAATTCAATTGACTAATTTTAAATATTATAATTTAATAACATGCCTTGCTTTTAAGTACTGAGAAGAATGTGCAGCGTCTTTAAGTGCCTAATTGAGTAAATATTTCGTAAAATATCGTTAAGTGTAAAGGCTGCGAAGTATTTCGTGTAATTTGACGTAGCCTTTTACAGGATGTTCAATATAGAAGGTAGAAGCAATTTCAGCCATTTAGATTGAATTCCGTAGACGAAACTCAAGGGGTACCGAGTGTATGGTAGCTTTGAATTTCTTACAGACAAAATCTTGAGAATAAAGCTCAAATTTCTACTAGGTAATATCTATTTCACTTGATCTTTTAAACTGCTCATCGGATTTTAATGTGGTTTTCACTAGTAGAAAAAGCGTTAAAGGAGAAAGATTTTTATGTATATATATTTGCAGAAAAAATCCGTGCGAAAGCCGGTGTAGACCCGCTAGTTATCTATAATATATAATATATATATAATCTCTTTCTTATGATAAAGGAAATGGTTAGAGCTGTACAGAAATTAATAAAAAATTTATGAGAAAGCAGTTCTTTATATCGACCGGGATACTATTGTTTTATAAATGTTTTAAACTTTTTCGTTTTTCAGTTAGAAATAACAATTTTTTCTCAATTAGGTAGGTAGCTGTTTAAGCTATAAACAATGCTATAAGCATTAAAATACATTATTTAGTACAACACCGAAGCCAATGGATACAATAAATTTGCGGCCGCCTCTCGTCTCTAACATTATTTAGATTAAATGCTTTACCAGACGGCGTCGAATAGTATTTACATTATTGTCATCGCATTAAACCCTGTCATTTAGGTTTATCTGAATGAAATTGAGTAACATTTACAACATAAAATAAAATACTTGAATAAATGTTCCGAAACCGTGGTAAATTTAAATTTATAATGACGATTATAAGTGTTTCTTGGAGAAACCTAATTGATAAATAAATATTATAGTTTTTTATTCTATTGATAAGGTAACTTGTAGTACTTTAATAAGAATGACTAGGGAAAAAAGAGTTCATATTTACTTGTTAAATATTTCAATCTTATAAACTTATATTATCGATGGTATATTAAGTTTTTATAGATGTACTGTGAAAATAAAAATAGTATATTGACTTCTTTAAAATGATTGTAAAAATTTTTACTAATCAAGCTCATTTAGTGATTGGTTAATATGTTAAATTGCATATTATAATTTTATTAAAACCCCTTGTATCATGAAACAGGGAGAAAACATATTTTTGCATAATTTAACTATACTCATAAATCGCTCTGCTTATAGTTTTAGGTCCTCTTTCACCATCTGTCAAGTAGGCTAACCGTCATTTAAAGTCACCTGTCACCGGGAATGATGGAGCTGATATATGCCTTTGTTTGTACGGTAAAAGTCCCAAACACTAAAAAGAAAATAGTAATAAAAAAATTGCCTATCGAAGGATGCACAAAATTATTTCTAAAAGTAACTAATCAACACTTTACTTGTAGTTGGTGAAAGAGGGCCTTAGGAAAATAACAGTAACTGACAGAAACAAATGTCTATTGAGTTTATAAAGACAAGGAAAAAAATTCCACAATGATGTAAAAACCGAATACCAAGACATTAACGAGAGTCAGTTGATACGCTTCGACACTCCGTTCGACAGTTTAACCAAGGAAATATTGCCAAATATCTCATCCACTAAGTAAAAGTATCTCTTTCTTTTAAATAATATAATTTAATAATAATAATTTATTATTTAAAAAAATTATATTAATTTATTATTTAATTATTTTTTTAGAATTTATTATTTAAATATTTTTTTTAGAATTTATTATTTAATAATAATAATTTTTAATAATTTTTCTTTTTAATTCTCTTTCTTTCTCTTTAATAAAAGTATCTCTTTCTTTTTTTCTTTTTTCTTTTAAATTTCTTTCAAAAAATGTATCTCTTCATATTATTTTCACCTATGTTAAATTAGGTGTACGTCGTCATAGAACCGCGAATATAAATGTTATATTATAATGTGATTTTGTGTATAACTAATTGAAGTAATTGTTATTATTTTATTATTTTAAAGATGACAAAAAGAATGGTTCTTTCGGGGTTTCTTCTCAGGATTGTCATCATCTTGCATTTTTTATCCGAAACCTAATTGATGAATAAATATTTTGATTTTGAACAATCACAACTTTAAAACGACAGAGGAAAAAACAACGTAGTTCTTTGCTATTTTCAAAATATTAAATATTTAAATATTTAATACGTAAATAATTACTCATAGGTACATCGACTTTGAATAGAATCACTAATTATATTATGGAGTTTTAAACTTACTTAGGTACTTACATTTTTTTAAAAACCTGTCATTATATTAACTCATGTACACACTAATTCATGTACTTCGGGCTTGTCCAATTTCTCTTTAATCTACACTAAATCTCTACAACCTTTGCAAAGTTCTCAGTTTGAAAAAAAAAAAAAGAAAAATCCAACGCCATTTCCGCAAAAACCATTTTAAAATTGGAACTGGCGCGCAAATCCTAAGCGGATTTTTGCACTAGCCAATATTTTACCGTACCATTGAACTTTATCGCTGAAGCATAAAGTCGAAAATACATCACACACAAATGCATGCAGGTTTTGTGTCGCTTCACAAAGCCGTGCATAGAGAACACAGATTTCAAATAAGGGACACCTCGGCTCATGCGATTGGTAGCTAACTGCCATTTTCGATATCACATTTTAAAAGAGAGTACAAAACTATTTGCTTTTACTTTTTTATGGCAATGACAGTCAGTCTGACAGCTTCTAGGATGGTAAGTGGCTACGTGCACAGTCAGACAAGTAACAATAGGAGAGTTCCATTAGCAGTGCAGATTTAAAAAAAAAATTACAGCAACCTCGAAACAACTGTACAGAAACATCTCGATAGAGACTTTTCCTGTAGGTATATAAATAAAATCATTTAAAAAAGGAATTTAAGATGGCGGCGGTCATAGAATATTGTATTGTGGCTATTGTCAGTAGAAAACATTTATTTATTTTGACTTGCATGGTTTTTTTATGTCTTGTGCAATCTACATATATTTAAACATATTATAAAGACAGGTCGCCTTTAAAACATCTACCGGATTTTGATACGGTTTACACTAATGCAAAGTGATATAAGCGAGGAAGGTTTGCATATGTAATTTTCAAAATAAAATTGCATTGGTGGTGTAGAACGGTATTATAGCTAAATAACTGTTGTTGATATGATTAAAAGTTGCTAGATGGCGCTAGTAGTTTGTTATGGCAACAAAATGCAACTCACTATCAGTAGATTTATTATGTTAAACAAAATATGTATGAGAATTGATTAATTGATTTGAGGTCCGATGATTTTTATTTGTGACAGTCTCACCTGTATTTTTATATCATTTCCTGCGAGTACACGAGCAATTGCACAGGTGGGAAGTCAGTAAGTTGACTATAAAAGAGTGTGTAACATATTAATTTTAAGTACATATTAATTAGTAAGTATTAAGCAGTGACACTGCGTTTCACAGTCACTTGGGCAGCCCGTCTGGCAGCAGTAACCACCCTCTTACAGAACACCACCGTGAAATATCAGCAAATACTCGTGATTATGTGCGGTTGTGTTTGAGTAAGGGAATTCTGAGCCCATTTCCCTATATCTCCCTAACTTATCCTTAACCCTACTATGGTCGACAACGCACATGCAATTCCCGTGGCGTTTCTTGTGTAATAGGCGACGGTAACCACCTACAAATCTGGCAATCTGACTTTCTACTTAATTGTAGTTGGCTACGGTCGCCCTCTGAGAATGTGAATATAATGGTGAAGGAGTTCTTCCATCAAGTGTTCTGTATGGATTAGTTAGAGTTTGGCTGACTTATGTTGCTAAAATCCTATCTAGATATTTCTACTTTTTTTTTAAAGCCTACGAATTAATGTGACATGACGTCCATTCTGTCACTCGGTGGATAAGCGTCACCAAAAAAGGTTGCCCTCATTAATCTCCACATTAATGGCCCATGAGAAGCTCGTGTTTTCTGTAAAAATGTATAAACTTAAGGTCAACTATATAGAAATACTAGTTACACGCTCCCGGCTTCGCCCCGGTTCAAAATAAAAACATCCTATCTTTTAAGTTGGACCAAATTACACATAGTTTTATCAAAATCGGTTCAGTAGTTTAGGAGTTCATCGCCGACAAACAACGTGACACGAAATTCTTATATAAGTATATAGAAATTTAGTTTTAACTTTGGATTTGGTTTGATTTGTTATTAATTTGACATTTACTTAAAATGTGCTTTTGAACTAAGTTGTGATAAAATTTATGTAATGAATTTATGTAATTTTAATTAAAATTCAACACTAATGCAAATACGCCGATATAAAGAATATTTTCAAAATAAAGTTTTGCTACACCTTTCTGCCTTAAATAGATTGAGTTGATTACAGGCTGATCAATCCAAATGGGTCAGTGAGGGCATATCTCAAACCAATACGAAAATTTGTTCTCATGAATTGTCTTCGAATTTTTTAATTAATAAAAATTGCATTCAAACTATTTAAAACCTGTCATATCAGGGTTCGATTCCCGGCAAGCTCAACTTTGGAAGTGGACTTTTCAAGTTGGCTCTGGTCTGGATCTGGCAAGTAGTGGCAGGACATACTAAATTTCGAAATTTAGCATTATTTCCAATTATAAATCATTGCTCTTGAATTTTCTCGAGTCAATTCCATTTTCACACTGACTTTACAAGTTCGACAAGACCTTGTGACAAGACCGAGTTCTTTTTAAAAAATAAATAAATGGTATTCGATTAATAAAACCAAGGAGTTTTCGATTATAAGGACTTTATTATTCCAGGAGCAATGGAAATATTCCAATCCCGATACTTTTAGTGCAGCCCTTGTAATACATATAAATGGAAGTAATATAGACATGCTATGTAGAAATAACCAAAACGAAGCAAACATTAAACTCTGATGGATAATAAATATGATAAACAAAGCCTTTGTCAATGTGAAATTGAACACACGACACGTAGCGAATATAAATATAGTACAGGAGTACGAACCAAAATTCTGAAATATTTTTTTAATTTAATAATTAATAAATTAAAGATTTAATTTATTTCTTTAATTTATTAATTTAACCCTTTATCGTTAATCCTGCTATGATCGGAAGCTCACTTACAGCATTTTTTTAAGTTGTTTGTGGTACAGGCGACAGTAGCCACTTACCGTCAAGTGGACCGCAGATTGTTCAATGACCTTGACATATAACATTATTGTCGTCGTGGGTACAAATGTTTACAATGAAATGAGAGTTTTCATTTCATGCTTGATTATATTGAATGTCTAATAAAAGTGGACACAATTCAAAAAGGCTCCGTACAAAACTGGACTCGTTCTTTCTGGAACATTTCTTATAACCAAAATGTTGAAATAAAAAATAAGAAAATATGAAAATTATAAGAGCTAATTATATTTGATAATGATTACTATTTACGACTTTTGATAAAGTTTGGGATAAGCTTGGATTCTTTTAAGGTTAATTAAGATAAAGAAAAAGAACAATAAGTATTTTATATTCATGAAATAATTCATATATTAATTATGTTTCATGAAAAACTTACGCTTGTAAATTAATTTCAATGATCTCGTATCTCTTGTATGAAGCACCGAAACTAGGTACGCTTGATTTAAAAAAAAATACAATCTTAGACAATTCATCGCGTCCTTTTTGGGTTATTCGCTCCTGATCTATTTGTAGCATTAAACGAAACAATATATCTTGAATTGAGCAAACAAACCGTACGACGCTGCAAGAATTGTTAAAACAAACAAACATAATTTGTATTAGAGACTCAAAGGAACTTGAGGGCAACGATCTCGGATACCTATTACGTTGTTCAACAAAGAATTTTTCTAAAGAAATGTCTCGTATCCACACAATTTTACACAACGTCGTATAGCATAGTAATAATTAAATATTTCGATTAAGAGATTTTTATTTCAGACCATTTGATTACATTAAAAATAAGTTTGATATTAATTTTTAACTTATTTAAGGATTTAAAAATTGTTTTCAGATGTTAAATGTGAACTACATTAGTTACTTAAACATACATTATTTCATATTTTCATAATAATTACTAGCTGGTGTTCGCGACTTCGTCCGCGTTGGAATTTGAAAAATATAACACCTGAGAAAGTATTATATTTTGGTATAACGCCTTACATCGTTATCGGCGTGACGACGGTGGCGCTGCCACGGCGACAGAGAGCACTATTTTTATACAGGATAAAAAGTATCCCATATGTTAATCCAGGTAATAAACTATCTGTGTGCCAAATTTCATCTAAATCCGCTTAGCCGTTTTTGCGTGAAAGAGTTAACAAAAATCCATCCTCACAATAAGCACGAAATAACGTCAGTTTTATTTGTTTAGAACAACGTATAGCGATCTATTATGTAAGTTCTAACCGAAAGCATCGTTCGCTCCATTTCAATGGCTTCAGGAATAGCCCTGAGATCACCAGTCAATAATGTTCCAAGTATTTTAATATGTAAATTCTTGCTAATGGGCCGCCATTAAGCCTAACCGGAAGTACAGTTTCAGGATACTGACCTCCGACCCCAAAGGCCAAGAACTCTCCTATTAAAACATTAAATGACAGCCTGTACAGCCTATTTTTTGTAAAATAACAAACGGCCGGCGGATTCTACTGACTGATTAAAATAATAAAGGTGTTTAGAATGATATAAAGGATTAATTTAGTCCACACTAATTATTAATTTAGTTTACTTTTTGGACGAACTATGTTAATAAATATGGCTCTCTTACTAATGAAAGAAATTAGTTACTCAATTGGTGATATTAATTTTATTAGTGACAAAATTTTCACTAATAAAATAATATGAATATTTAACAAGCCATTTCATTTATGTACACAGAAATGCTTGTAGTTGAAAATAAATTAGATTAACAAGAGAAAACCAAAATTGTATTAACAAGGGAGTAAAAGGCATCTGTTTAATCCACGTCAAGAATAAGATTGGCAGACGCGCCTTAAGGAGTATTTTTTTTTTTAATTAGTCGAGCAGCTCTAGCTTTGTCATAGTATAGATTTAATATAGTAGGTAACTGTAATAAATGAGATCATTAAATATGTAAGCACACTGTTTTACAGAATACTTGATATTAAAATTTTGTTTGTTACGTCAGTCGATAAACCTTCAATCACATTAGTATGTCATTAATAAGTTATTAAAAAAGGAATTTTTATAAACAAGTTCATAAATTACAAATATATCTGTTTTAAATTTTTATAATTAATAATGATTTTTATTGTCATAAATAAATAGAAAAATATGATTTTTTAACATTTTAACTTTTAAGGATTTTCTCTAAATATTATGTTAAAATATAAAATAGTAAATTTTCTTTTAATATGGAATCAAATTTTTTTTCCCCAGCAATTTTTCTTAGTTTATAAACTGTTATTGCCAGTTACTTTTTTTCTTAATCATTTCCATGACACTAAATTAAAAATTAAAATTTCAGCTTTGGAACGTGAGGGTAGAAAAATATAAATACACTATAATGGTAAGGATAATAAAGCAAAAACTAACCTCAGAGGAGCACAACCTTTATAGAGCTAGCCATGACTGGGCACTGACGTCGTGTCATAACGTCTCGCACAATTTAGTGATTTCGCACAATTTTATTTCGTACGAATTGTGCTAAGAACAAGGTACATAAAAATGTATTATTGAGCTCGAGTTTAGATCATTTAGGCAAACGGTATTAATAGATATTGTAATAATGAAATAACCAAGAAACACAAAATACATATAATTTTATTTCGTTTAGGGCCTCTTTCACAATGTGTCAAGTAGGCTAACCGCCATTTAAAGTCACCGGTAACCGGGAATGATGGAGATGATATACCTTTATTAAAAATAATAATAAAAAAAAAATCGCCTATCAAAGGATGCAGTAAACCGAGCTCATAATTTAATAAAACATAAAATTATTTCTAAAAGTAAATAATCAACACTTTACTTGTAGCTGGTCAAAGAGGCCCCTAAAGTTGGATCTAATCTAATTAATTCATATTATTTAAATTGTAGCATTTTCTTGGAGTCCTAGAATTTAATTTAAATACATAAAAAATAGAGTGAATTATTAAGAAAACAATAGGAAGCAAAAATAACCTTCCTTTTTATAAACACTTCGGTGACAAACATATCAACAACTAAATGTTGCCAGCAACTTCGTACGCGCTGTTGTTCGTTTTTTGAAAATCCCACAATACCCTTATATTGTTGCCGGATAAAAAGTATCTTATAAATGTTAATCCTATAAATAAAATCTGATTAGTCGTTTCTGACATTGGCGTGTACAAACTCACAGACAAAAATTCTAAAAAACTATTTTTTGATCTTGCTAACATAAAGTACAACGTATACAAAAAAATAAATAAATAATAATGTACAGGCACAGCTCGTTCACGATTTTGTTATAATTATAAAAGTCACACAAATCTCACCCAAATCGCTCATGTTTTTCAATTTACAGTAAAACGGTAATTTAATTAAATCTCATTCCTCGCGTAGCCCATTTGAATATTTTTCATAGCTCGTTAAAAAAAATACGGAATGAAAAATGGTGCGACGCAACTTTTTGTAAGTACACTTTTATATTAACGTAAATAAAATCTGATTAAATTTTGGATGTACATAAGATAGACAATTACGAACTCATAATTCTCAATTGTAAATATCATTTTGATATACCTACTCATAGGTATGTAATTTGCCTTCTCGACTCTGCTAAGTCTATTTCTGTTAATGTTTCTTCTTCCTCTTAAAGCGGTTCTATAACTGTTTGTCAGCTTTAAAAACTTGTGCTTGTCCTGGGTCAGATGACACAGATGATCTTGCTAGGAGATGCAGGTCCATTCATTGCTTAATGCAGAACACTGCACGATCTGCAAATACTAAATTTCGAATCACATATGTGTACATTGAGAAATCATGAATAACCTATATAAAAATAACAATTGCTAATATGCAAAAATACATAGTTTAGAAGACCGATAAAAAGAAATTCAATCTGTGTAAATCTGATAAGCGTGGGTCCGATTCGGATGAAATTATATTTTTATCTTTTATTGAAATCTAATGTTACAAACCCTGATAGTTTTGCTTTCGTGTTTCTTATAAATTTTATATCAGCAGTAAAGTAACTGCTGTTGACCGATTTTATAATGTCGATATTTATGTCTTAAGGAATGTTAGCCTAATAGATCAAACGCTTTGACAGCCGCTTTTCAGCTTTTTTGAACTCAGTTGTGAACTAGAAATAATGATCACTTGATTTAATGGTGAACGTTCTTCTCGTAGGGTGTTTTATTCAAATGTCCTTCGGAGAAGAAGTAAACAAAAAGCGTCCACCGTTGGCTATAAGCGTACTTAATTTATCGACACTATATTTAGTATATATTTCGAACTCTGTACCTAACTAGTGCCTACCGCTCTATTAAGTTCAGAACCGTTGTCTCCGAAGACTTGTTTACCAAGACTTGTTTGCTGCATGCAGATATGTCCCGACCATTTCCACTTAAGCTGTTTGATTAATTGAGTTATGTTAATGACATTGGTTCTCCGACGAGCTTCCGCATTTTGGATCATATCATAGAGAGCAAAGGCGTGTAGCAAGAGCAATGGGATATATAATTATTATGATACCTTCACAATTAATATGGAATATATCCATGCCACTGTAAATGTTGGATAAATGATCCAGGAAGCAACATTTAGCTTTGAACACGTTTCCCAATGGAATAAATTACCAGTTTCCTTTCAGAATGGTTTATTTATGTTCGTTTCTGTCTTCCTCGACGCATTGTAATTTGTCGCCGGGGAAATAAAGTTTTGCTATCTTGTAGTTTGATTTGTTTGCCAATATTGATGATATTAGAGATTGCTCTGTCTTCGTGTGTGGGGCAATTGGCTAAACGGAAACTAAACAATGTGCCAAAAATGCTACCGCCAATTGAAAAACTGGTTACCTACAGCAAACCCACACAACAGAAACTCTACACCAGGAAATGCGGAAAGAAACGCAAGATTGCACGTTAACAAGCGGGGTCGGCAATACTTTTCCTGTTTGAAAAGTCTATATGCAACTTCGGTAGATACTTTTATGGTGTAGATACATATTAGTTCTAGTATATAGTTCTAGTATTTAGGTACAATGTACATTCCAAAAGAAGTTCTCTAAATGATTTTGAAAGCGACAACAAAATCGTTGTCTCTTTAAAATGAAATAAGGTGATCAACATTCAAACGCTCATAGCGAATTAGCAATTAATCGATATCATTTAAAAAAAATTAAGGATGTCTTAAAGTCAAATTAAAATAATTTAGAGACCAGTTTAATATTAAAATGGGCAGTGAAGTTGGTTTAGTATAATTTGTTGACATAGCCCACATATGTGGCCATTGGGCACCCGTAACAACCTCATGGTGATATTCCAGAAAAGTTATGTATAAAACAGGACAGGGGTGGATTAGAATTCACCATTTTGATGTGAAAGAGATTTTTTCAATATTAGTAATATATAAGTATTATTAATATTAGTAATTAACCAGTAACGACGGAGGTTTTTGTAAAACAATATTGATCATTAAGCAATGATAATTTAGCAATAAAAATATTAAGCGGGGAATTGTTAAATTTTAAACATTTAATAATTGCAATCTCAAAATAAGAATGAAATTAGATTGCAGTAAATTGTCTTGGAGAGTTCGAATTAAAAACAGAGCACGCTCGTCTCTGGACTGGGTCCAAATATATTTCACTTGATTCCGAAATTATTAGGAAAATGTCAACTGCATACTGTTTTGTGAAGAGTACCATTTAGTTATTATACCAGCTTTGTCTTTCTTTGCTAATAAGCTTGAATAGAGCTTCGTTACTGATTTTTTGATGAAAATTCAGGAAATTCGCTAAGTAGTTTTTGAGATTATCGCAAACATACAGACAGACAGACGCGTCAGGTTACTTTGTTTTATAATATGTAAGGACAATGACATGTGACCTTCTTTAATTTATGTTTCGAATTAAAAAGGTTTATTTTACATAAGCTCAAAAGGCTATAAAATATCCAAATAATTTGCCCAAAAAGCTTTATAAACTATTCTAGAGAGCGAAACTTTGAAGGTGAAAAAGGCAGCAATATCGGCTCGGCCCGGTCTAGGCACAATGCCAGGCTGTTAACCGTCTCATTACCGGACTACCCGGTAAACTTTAATAAGCTCGTAACACTTTGACGTATGATAAAGTTGTAACAAAACGGTACGATGAGCACCCTTGTTTTCAATAGGCATTCAAATATTCAACATTCAAAATTTCAAACATTCATTTGAGTACTTAATTGAGAAATTTTGTATTTTAAAATGTTGTGTTTTAAACTAAGTATTTGATTATTTGATTATTTAAGTTGTTGAATGATAAGCTACCGTCGCCTATAACACAATAAATGCCGCAGGTGAAGACCATGATAGGATTAAGGGTAAGAGATAAGGAAGGGATAGGGTAACGGAATAATTATTATTTTAGTGAGATCCCTTCGTCAAATTATTGAAGAAAATAATAGCCAAGCACCATCTCCTTTACGTCAGATTTTAAACAAAAAGAAACAGATCAAACTCGGTCCATCAGATCCAGGAGTTACAATACCACACATACTTTTGCGTCGTGCGTCGAGGGTTAAAAAGGAGACTAAACATGTCCGGTGATTTCGTTGATAAATCTTGATAATATTTCGAATAGGTATAAACATTGACAAATTTCATCGCACGCACTCCGTTCTTAGAGATTTATGTCTCAATTTCCTAAACCTAACAAATGGCTCGCATTTGGGTGATACAGCGTGGAGTCGAGAATAATGGCCGAAAAAATTATGCGCCACATCGCTACGTAGATGACGCGTGAAATACTTTCATAATGAAAAATAATAATAGACATCATTTGTAGGGTGTCGGATTAAAAAAAAAAAAAACTGAAGCGATGAGCTTTTTAGGGTACTTTTATTTAAAAAAAAAATTGTATTTTTAAAGTTCAAATTTTAAAACAAACTCTGAAAGGCATTCATAATTCCTCCTTTTATTGGTCTTAAACTAAGATATGTGTCTTACCCTAAGATAAAGATAGTTGATGATAAAGATAAAGATGAGCTTTTTAGGGTACTTTTATTTAAAAAAAGTATTTTTAGAGTTCAAATTTTAAAACAGACTGAAAGGCATTCATAATTCCTCCTTTTATTGGTCTTAAACTAAGATATGTGTCTTACCCTAAGATAAAGATAGTTGATGATAAAGATAAAGATGAGCTTTTTAGGGTACTTTTATTTAAAATAAAAGAAAAGTATTTTTAGAGTTCAAATTTTAAAACAGACTGAAAGGCATTCATAATTCCTCCTTTTATTGGTCTTAAACTAAAATATGTGTCTCACCCTAATATAAAGATAGTTGGCTATCTTATCTAAGGATAGAACTTAGCTGACAACTTATTATACATTCTATGACTATGATCATTATGTTAGGATGTATAAAAAAGTTGATGTTAAAATTGTATTTGAAAATAATAGTTAATAGTGATAGTTTTCTTGGTAACTTTTTAGTTCAGTTTTTTTATTTTTTTTATTTACTTCTTTTTAATTTTTTTTTTATATATATATTTTCCTCTTTTTTTTTATTTATTTTTTGTTTGTACTGTAATCACTTTTCGTTTTTTTTTTTTCTTTTACCTTTTATAGTATTATTATTATCGAAGCACATGCTTCGAGCGGGGTCGTGGCGCTACACTTGAGGTGAAGCGGTAGTTGTGTTTTTTCCTTTTTAGATGAATAAGTGAGAAAGATCGATCGAGTTGGATCATTGTAGTTTTGATATTAGCGTTCTTTCTTTGTTTGTTGAAGAAGGTAGGTGCCTTGAACCCGCTGCTCGGTCTAAATATTGTAAAGTGACAAATTACTGTTTATTTCTTAATTAAAATCGTATAAATCAGTGTTTATCGTGTTTTGTGCTTGCATTTAACCCTAATGACGCCCACTAAACCTGCAACAACTAATGACGATGTCGAGGAAAACAATGTGTTTATAAGATGCAAATTTATTAGTTTAATATAATGCTTAATTGAAATGTAGCTTACAGATCCACCCGATAGCTTTTATCTAAATTATCCGGTATTTAGGGTTCCTCCCCTACAAGCCTCTCTAAGGCCAGACCTAATCCCGACATTACCTAACACTTTAGCATTTTCGAGGTCTATTTTGAATTATCTAAATTCAATCCAGTTTCTTGTGTATAAACAATTGAAGAATAATAATGAAATAAAATCATTTATAAAAAAATGTATGATAATTATAAAAAAAATA
Organism: Synanthedon myopaeformis; assembly: GCA_944738685.1. Taxonomy (NCBI): domain Eukaryota; kingdom Metazoa; phylum Arthropoda; class Insecta; order Lepidoptera; family Sesiidae; genus Synanthedon; species Synanthedon myopaeformis. The sequence goes on along the minus strand of OX122926.1, from coordinate 9,342,250 downwards.
TCATGATAATATATATTTTTTTTAAATCTTAATATTTTTATCGCGTTTTCTTTTGTATTGCACTTTTTTGACTAATATTAAAAATTATTTAAATTATAAATGTTTAATGAGAAAACTCTCGCTATAAATGTTTAAAGCAATTGTTAGGGTTTGTTTATAATTTTATAATATAACTAGATGTTGCACGCGACGTCGTCTGTGTTACTTTATAAAATATAGCCCATGTTACTCGCTGATAATGTAGCTTTCTATAGGTGAAAGAATTTTTAAGATCAGTCTAGTAGTTTTTGAGTTTATTCATTACAAACAAAAATACAAAAATAAAAATCTTTTCTCATTAATATTTGTGTAGATGTCGTATACCAAAAAAACAATTTAAATAAAAATTTAAAAGCAATTTTCATGCATGTTAATAATGCATAAATTGCTATAGATATGTGTGGAGATATTCTTGAAATATATCTCTTTTCATTTGAGTTGAAAAAGGTCAAACCGTTCTCGCCTCTGATAGATTTATGGTCACTTTGTGCGCGATGGGTGACCAATTTTCCCGTTCTACGATGGACAGATAGACCTCGTACAGGTGATATATAGCATGTGAACACTTTTTGAATATAAAATTGCGAGGAGAATGGACACATTATTGTGATATTTGGACTTCAAAGCCGGAACTCGTCGTAAAATGACCACGTTTATAACAAATTTATGTTTAAGCTAAACAAGCATACAAGTTTCTCCCACGGCTTTGTCCGAGCGAAATATAGCCTATATCCTTCACCAGTATTTACTGTCTTTGTTATAAATTTTAAAATAATCAGTTCAATTGTTCAGTATATATTTTTTTGAGTTATATAAAATACTCACAAATTATCATTTTTTTCAAATATAATATAATAAAATATTAGGACTAGGATGCATATTTTGTAGAAATTTAAAAAAAAAAAAAACACTGTTGATAAAAAAAAATGTAAAGAATATCGACAGTATAAATTTGATAACATTTGAGAAATAACAAAATTTCTCAAAATATTATTAACCCAATATATTATGTACTACTAACAATTTATGAATTTGGCAATCAATAGAACTTTTCAAACACATATTTAATTATGTTTTAAGATAAGTTAATGTAAAATTATACTTATTAAATTTAATAGGTTGAATCTAAGTCCGATTACATGATTGAAGACCTCTTCCGGGATTTGATAAAAAAAATTATGAGAATTATTAACACAGCATTTAGATTGTGTTACAAATTATAGCCTGGTAGCGATTATATTTCATAATTTTGGTACGAATCCGACATAACCCCGCAGTGTCCCCTACACTGTCGGGAATTCCAGGAAATCCCAACGTTAAAAAAAGGACGTCCACTTACAAGGTGGACAGACGACTTTGGATCCAAACTGCTTCTAACCGGTCTTATTGGATAATCATGGGTGAGGCCTATGTCCAGTAGTGGATGTCCTGCGGCTGATATGATGATGATGATGATAGTATTCTATCAGCATCATCATATCAGCCGATAATATATATTATATACAGGGCGTCCCAAGACTATGCGACATGAATGGAAAGTACCTTAAATATCGTAGATAGGATATTTTGCTGAAAGAAGACTTTATATTATTTTTAAAAGTTAGTAATACTGCATTCAAAGATGTTCTAAAAATTACTTGCTTCGTCTGGGAATTGAACCCACTTAAATGAGCCAATCGTAAAAATGGACAAATAATAATAATTCTTCTTAAGTATCATAGTGTCTTGTAAAATGTTTGATTCATTTTCAAGAATATTATTTATTGCCGACGAAACAAGTAATTTTTAGAAAATCTTTGAATGCAGTATTACTAACTTTTAAAAATAACATATATAAGGCGTCTAATAACGAGTAGATCTAAATGCAAAACAATTCCGTGAACGCGTTAAAATTGAACCAGCCAGAGATTATAAGCTTCGTCTTGGTCGGATAGGATTATCCGGGATCGATTCAATTTAAATTGGCTGTGTAACTAATAATTAAATTCAATGTAGCCACCCGGCTTCAGTCGGCTTTACATGAAGGTTACTGGAAAAAATATTGGCGACCAATTGATATGGATTTGCGAGTTTTCAATTTATAGAGGTCGTCCTTTGTTCCATTGGATTTCCTGAGCGAAGTTATCTAAATTATCTATAATTAATCAAAGGCTACTGACAATTATTAATCACTGCGAAATCCTTTCAGAGTGAGTTGGTGGACATTTTTTTTAGATTTTACTATCTATAGAAATTTGTCAGTACATAAACCATATTTGCATAGAATGTTTTAAAATTTAAAAATGTTTGTCTTTACAATACCTTTTGTACAATGCACGCTCGGTGTTGGCGTCCCAGGTTCAATTTCCTACAGGGTCAACTTTTTAAATGAACCTTTCAAATTTAATTCTGGTCTATAGATGTGCAAAATTTCGTCCCCTGTCTGTTGAATGATTATCACATAGAACAAGCTTATAAGTGCTCAGCTTGACACTTAGCTTAGCTTGTGTTTAGTCTCGGCGATTCACTTATTTTTTATATTACTTAGAATATAAACTTTACAGAAGTCATGTGTTTTCAACAGTCAAAATTATTTGCAATTTTTTTTTCTAATTCTGTTTTGGTTTCTCGCTTTATAAATCTAAACAATTTTATCATATTCTCGAATTACTTAATTCATTTTGTTTACGTCTGGTCCGTTTTCGGCGAAGTTAGTGCCTTCTAGTGTCCTGTGGGAGCAGACTCTGACAGGCTAGCAAACGAAATTATTATGTATTGTGCGCTGGAAACTTTGTAACACGTAAAAGGACAACTGGGAATTCTGGCTTTTGGACCATAATTGCGGTTTGAACTATCCCAAACTAGTTACATTCTCACTTTATATCAGATCCAATAACAAAATATCTAAGAATTTATTTTCAAACCTTTTCAAAGGTTAATATGAAGTAGTGACAGAGTAATGGTACTACTGATTTGACAGACGTAGAGTCTAATGAGGCCTGGCTCTTGAGTCATTCAGATGTAATAATCATTATTTGTAATCTTACAGTGAAAGACCAATTATTATAAGTGCCCAATGAGACCAACTAATATTTTAAATCTATGATTTTGTTTTGCTCAATTTTTTGCCTAATATTACCAAAACTATGTGTAAATTAAAGGATATTATTTAAGTAGAATTCTAAGTCTTGTCAAGTTTGTTTTTAATTAATATTTTCAAATAACAAGAGTTCAATGAACTTAATTAATATGAAAATAATTCAACGAATTTTGTATTACAAGTCATAGTATTTTTGTGGTGAACAAACATAAGATTTGAGTAATATAAGTATCTTTCTAGCTTTTACCCTTGACTTTTTAAGTCATTTTTCTTAGGTATTAAAACAATTATTCAATCTTCATTGCTTATAATTAATTTCATCAGACGTTAAAATTTTTATTTTTAAACAGTCCTCTCTTCTGGATGAAATGTATGAATTTGTATGCAAAATTTCATAATAATCGGTCGAGTAGTTAGAGCGTGAAAACGTAATAAACAAACTTTCGCATTTATAATATTCGGATTATCTATACACAGTGTTGAATAACATTTGAAAACGAATAACATAACCATACAAAATGATTATTCCTCCCTGTTAGATATTAAAGTATAAATTGTACTTATGCATCAAATGTATATTTTTACAAACTTAAAAGTTATAAAAAGTTTTCAAAAAACTGTCAAGCCGTCTCACTGCGAAATAATTACTTTAATCTCAACAGAATAAAGTACATTGTTTAACGGATGGCTGTTTTGAAAATGCTTAAGATAGTCTTAAACTATATTTATAGCCTTAAGCGGCACTAAAAGCAGTAACCACAGCTTAAAAGCCTGTCTATTTTTATTATGTTTCAGGCAGGTTAGTTTTTCAACAGGAGGAAAGTTTGTAGACTATGCTATGTTCAGGGGAATATTAATAATGTCTACCAAGTTGTAATTTTAAGAGGCCACTTTCCAATGCGAACAGGTTACCAATTCAATGCTACATAATTCCAAGATTACTCATTAGTTATTGATCGTAACAATACATAAAAAAACGTGACATTTCCAAGACATAATATGAAAAGGCTTGCATCGAAACAAAAAACTGAAATTACTCTTATATCTAGTATAATTAATTTCTAAAATGTGCTGAATTTGTGACATTTTCGTGGATTGAATTCTTGTAATTACTGACTAAAAGCCAATAAATGTTTTTCGATGAAAACATCCTAGCTATATAATGTTTATTCAAAGTTGGGATGTCAATAGTTAACAACTATAAAGTTTTTTCTAAAATATTCGAATAGCTGGCGTCGCATTCTGTCTTCGGTTATTCGCCTTATAGAATTTTAATATTACATTAAAATTACGCAAAATTAATTAATTAATTAATTAACTAACTAAATGATAAATATAAATTATATACAAATGAATATATATAAAACTTAAAAACTAACTAATTATTTTCAAAAAATATTTATAAATATTTTTTATTTCGCCTTATAGTAAGTTGAGACAATAAATTCACCCAAATACCTATTACTGAGTTCCCACGCTTAAGTAATTCAAACAAGTTATAAAAGGCTCAAACTGGATAAGGGATTGGTAAATGGGCTCTGGCATCCGTTACTCACTCACCGAAACTCAACAGCACACGTGCTTTTGTACATAAAATAAAGTAGTATACAATTTTTGCCATCGATCGCTTATCGCTCCGCTTATCACAGTGGTAAATGAAGTCACAAGCAATTAAACACATCTGCGCTTACCTGCGGTTCGTAATTAAGGGTAAACAAAAAGGTCCACTATTTATTTTTTGCTCGAACACGAGCCGAAATAAACAAACGGTATGAGCAATTAGCCCGTGCTAATTAATGCCAATAAACAATGTGTTAACGAAATTTGTCATCAGCATTATTGATCATTATCTTGTATTGGTTATAGAGAATTTATTATAATTCAATTTATTCTAGATTATTGTATGATATGTTAGGATAAATAAATAATTTACAAAGAAATGTATGTTTATATAATGGGACTCAGACATGTTATATTTTTTACTTGAAGGTCCACTTCATGGTAAGTGTAGGTGGCTACCGTCGCCTATAATACAAGCAACGCCATGGTTGCTGCAAGTGCGCTGCCGACCATAGAAGGATTAAGGATAAGGGATAAGAAGGGATGGGATAATGGGCTCTGGCGTCCCTTACTCGATCACCGAAACGCAACAGTACATAATATGCTGTTATTTCATGGTGGTAAGGAAATGGTTACTGCCGCCAGTCGAGCTGCCCAAATTTGAAAGGAAAACTTAAAATTCTAATGATAACACTAATAATAGCTAATGATAGCTCAAAAAATAGTCTACAAAAAATAAATTAAAAGGGATCCGAAGTTTTCACTTCACATATTAGGTAATTTCTAATTATGTAATGTTCATGTCCACTGTTTGGCATAGGCTCTTCCTATGTTTAACGAAATAAAGCTATTAGAAAACCTAGATTACTGTGAATTGGTAGATTTTTATACAAGTCTATAAATATTGCTAGACTTTTATCACTTTGGCCATAATATCTAATTATCATTAATTTAAAATAGAATAAAGAAAGGCAGAATCTCTTGGGTTGCTTAATGTAATTTTTTGGATTGTAAAGGATTTTTTTTCCCACCTTAATAACATCAATAAAATAATTTATCTGTTTATCTGTTGAATTTGTATTCTCTATATTATTTGGTATCGAATAGAAGGGATGTTGTTTTTGGGGTGAGTTAGAATATAAAGGTAGGCGTTTTATGCAAAGCCTTCCCCAGATGTATCCGTGTTTCCGGTCACGTTCCTGCCGAATGATGAAATGATAACTCCTCTCAGGACCTTTACGTGAGCTCGGTTATGAATACCTCTTTTTTACTCGATTATTATGTAGTAACTATAACTATATACTGTGTAGGTATTGTTTAGTTTTCAACTAAATTCTATTCTATGACAAAGTATGTTGTCTTGCTCGCAAGATGTCTCATTCTCTCTCCTTACACATTTAACACGGCGCATACACGTCTCTCACAAATATAATAAGTTTTAATTGTATTTAGATTAAGTTACAGTGAATAAAGTGTCAAGATATGAAAATCCTTTATTTATGTGATAATCAGCCCTATAGATAAAGAAAAACGTACAGGTATATAAGGTTTTATAATACACGAGATCTACATATATTAATATATATATTATATCGGGAAAGATATATAAATATACATAAATAAATATGAATACAAAGCCTCTGCTGATTGTCAAGCATCAGTATATCAATCCATTGTCAAGCAGCAAGGCTTGAATTAGATATGAAATCCACATTACCAGAGCTGGCACGATTTTTGGATTAAAATATTCCAATATAGGTATACTAGAACGCTTCGTATTTCAATTATAAAAATCTATCTATTTGACTAGGTCCTCTGCCATATTTTTAAATGATCCATAAATCTGGTATCATCAGTGAAACTTTTTTGATTTTTGCTGATTTTTTCTTATACACAGAAATTTTCAAACAGGTGCAAGTTCGATTGATCTCTTATGGTTTTAAGTTTCCACTTATTACTAACCTGTATATTATTATGAATATAAGTAATGTTGAATATGTTTTTTTCAGTTAAATAATATCGGTATTTCAGTTTAATTTAGGCCTCAATTGTCTTACAAGCGAAGAAATACACAGTCAAAATAATTTATTACTAAGTAAGAAATACCACGAGCATTTACTTAAGCTAAATTAAATATGTAGGTTTATTATTTCTTGGAACTTTCTTGGAACTAGATTCGGCTTTCAATTCGTATTTATACCTCCCAAGGGACGCATTTGTCGCTCGCAAACTGTGTAAATCGAAATAAACGGGCATCATTTGAAGTGTTCGGATGGTGATTTTATTCTGACTCGAAATGTCTGAGATAAGATCGTATCGGACTGTTTCCTACTAGCTTTACTTAATTAAAGTTTTTCCTGTATCTTGTAAAGATTGTATATAACGTATTAAAATATAAAAAAAATCCCATTCCAAAAGCTAGGTCTAAGGACTTTTTTTTTATATTTTTTTATTTATATTAGGGAAACATACAATATCACGCTACACATTATAAATATACATACAAGAAAAAAATAAATCAGCAAAGTTTCCACTAAATTACTAAAACATATTATAAATTACAAGTCACTACAGAATATTGGAGCTGGTAGAAAACATACAAAAAGGTAAGAATCACACAACAAAAGAAAGAGAAAAACAAATAAATAAACCAAATAACATATATACAAATAACATATAACATACAAAACATACAAATAAACTGGCCGCAACAAAAAGGACACTACACAACTATATTTTCGAGAGCTTTTTTAAGCCTTCGTTTATAGGCTCCTATAGGACAACTGAAAATATCCAGATCTAGCAAGTGTTCATTATAAAATTTACAGGAGCGATGCAAAAAGGTATTGCTTGTATAATTCCTTTTGCAGAACGGACGTAACGAACACTTACGGCGTGAATTTATTCGAGTACAAAATGAGAGAGAAGTGTGTAATAAAATCAAATTTAGAAGTAGACAAACCACTTGATAAGGACAGTGGGTCGACGGTGGATCCAGCCTGCTTCTGACCAGTACTATAAGAAAATTAAGGAGGATGTCTATGGTCAGCAGTGGGCGAGATAAATTTTGGCGAGTAGTCCATTAACTAATTTTTAGAGACACTTGTCTGTCTCAGCTTACATGTTTTGCCACTGCATATATGTATACTTACTGTTGGGCTTTCTATGAAGAATTCTCAAGGCTTTTAATAGCGAGACTTTATATTTAAAAGTTTCTCTATGTTATAGAATACGTAGATTTTTTCAAGATGTATTCCTTTACACTTAAGCAAATGAATATCATTACTAAACCACACTCAAAAGTCGAAGTCACAGGCGAGAATGCATTTATAAATTTTCAGTGCTCAAGGAATTATCAAGAAATTTATTTAAAACGGGACCTAGACTAAATTAGACTAAATTTGTTTAATTAATCGACAATTGATTTGTATATATTTTTAATTGTTTTATATAATATTAAGACGAAGTCGCCGGAAAATATAGTATCAGTAGAAAAACCTGTCCGTCATATAATGCCAAGATCCCAGAATGACGAGTTCGCAAGATGACGAGATTGCAGAATGATTTAAATCACAGCACTACCTTTCAAATACATTCTATACTTACTAAAGGAAAGTAATAAAAAAAAAAATTTTTTTTTTGAAAAATAATATAAGTAAAATTATAAAAATTAAATTATAATAATAATAAATTTATTTAATAAGTATTTCATTATAAAATAGAAATGATTTTTTTATTTTATTTATAAAAATTCAATAGGAGAACAATTTTTTATTACAAAAAATTATTACAAAAAATTGTTCTTACAAAACGTACAATTATCAAACATTATTATTGTAAAGAAATTTTATTTCACACACTCAGATTGTTACAGAAATAATTTTACATAGGCTAGTGTTTTTTTTTTTTTTTTTTGCAAATCCCTTTGTTATTTAAATATAATATTCATAGGGTGTTTGTAAGAAGTGGTCTCGGTTGTGTGGTCAGCGTTTATGAAATGTTACGGTCCGTTAAACACGTATCGCGACCAAGCTGAATTCTTGCAGCGGTTGGCGTTTTCTATCCAACTTTTATTGAGCGGTCACCTAATCACTAAAAATTCTTTGGCGGCAATACGCCTTTTCTTGGCATTCTCTGCAATACATTGACCAAAATATATTGTTATTTAGTGAACTTGGGATAAGTATATTGCATTGTATGTTATTTATTTTATTTTAGGGAAACTTACAGGTATTATTACATGATAACAGTTTGAATAGGTTGAGTGAGCTTACTCCTAATAAAAAATTTCCACTTATAGTTACTGATATCTGATAATTATAATAATTTGCTAAACTTTGTACGTTTGTTTTTTGAATTTGTATGTTTATTTGTATTTATTTGTTTCTTCGAAACTACTCATCGAATAAAAAAATAATAATACCAAAAATGAATTCCATATTAAGAATTTCAAGATGAACATAGACTATCTGTACCAATATTATAAATGCGAAAGTATGTTTGGATGTATGGATGTTTGTAACTCTTTCACGCAAAAACTACTGAACCGATCACCATGAAATTTTGCATTAACCAAAATAAAACGTCAAAGATAGTAAATTTGTTAATTACTAACAGTGAAAGTAATCTTGAGTAAAAGTGATTTACCTTGTCCCATAGAATTTAAAGTATAAATTTAATGATTTTCCTTTCGTTAGAAAGATTTACCATGTTTGTTAGAGAGATTTGATCTTTATGGTTGACCCTATCGATTGATGCCTTTTATGGCAAGATTGAGAATGTTATTTATTATGTTTTATCTGGTTTATTATATTCCCGAGCGTATATTTAAAAAAAATTAAATGCAAATTTATTTCTTTTTAAAAGGAAATAAAAGTTTAATTTCTCTATCTTCAGTATTTAGAGAACATTCCCTCCAGGTGGCATTAAAAATTTAACTATAATATATCTTTTTCTGTTTTTCATCTAACTTATTCTAAACCACGTGGAAGATTTGTATATAAGATTTGCAGAATTTTTTTTTTCTATTTTTAATAAGTATTTGTTAATCCGATCGCAAAAAGTACTATTTCTTTACCGGAAGTAATACATTCTCCTGGTATACCTACAGCAATTTCTCGAGAACATATATTATAAGAGCGCCATCTAAACATCATTTTGATAGTTATTTCTGTTATTTTCTTCGAAGTATTTTCCTGGTGTGTGTATTAATTTTGCGTTTACAGTTAGTTCATAAAATCGCTAGTCGCTTGTGGTTTGGGCCAGCGTTTCGTGCTCACGCTCCGCTAGTTCCTCGTGGATTAAGATGTTTCCACCAAAGTCAGCTGGTTCACATACCGTTACAGAATTTATTTCATAAAACTTAAAAGAAATTGTACTCGCTAAACGAAATGTAAAGGAAGAGGGAATTGAGGCTCACAAGAGTTATAAGGTATGAATTTATCAAAACTTACTGCACTCTTGTAAGCATTTTCAGTGTATATTTTCTAATTATTCCTTTCGAGTTTTACCCCTTAACATTATTAGATCATACAAACATTAAAAAGATTATTATAAAATTTAAAAGACACAGATTAAAAAGCAGAATTTGGTTCTTAATAGTCGTACATAATAGTTATAGTTTTCAACATTATAAAAGTAACAAAAACACTTCAGACCCTACTTCAAATATAATGCAGGTCAATAAATATTCTAAACAACTGTAATTTACCTATGCTGGGCACTCCAGCCCAGCGTAAGTAAAAGCCTTTAAAGAAATTAGAAAAATCACCCTGTGGTAGAAACTCTACAATAAGCATTGGTTGAATGCGACACGAATGTCTAAAATTAATTTAGATAAATGAATTCCATAATAATCTAGTAAATATATAGAGATTCTCTCCTTTGAAACCATCGCTTTGAAATACCTGTTAATTTTCTTTGACACAGAAGATACTTGGTGAAGTCGGTCTGTCATTATTCCAATTACACTAGGGATTATGAATGTAAAATTATTTTAAAATTAATCTCAGATTTTAAAATTAAGTGGATGAAAATGTACTTTTTTAAGATTAAGTGGATGAAAATTTTCATAAGACTTTTATTTTTGTTATATGTTTGAAATGCTGACAATGTATCAACCATAGAGAATAAAGATAACTCCTTACCATTATATATAATTGGTAAACTGAAAAGGCGGACAGAGACCTTATTTTTGTAATAGGTATATATAGAGACATGTATAGAGAAAGATATAGATAGATATCTACACTAGTATTATAAACATTTGATATTTTGTATGTTTGTTTGTAAAGGATAAACTCAAAAACTACTTAAGTAAGCGATTATAAAAATAGGTAAATGAATTTTTAAAATTAACAGCGTTCCAATCTTTAAACAAAGCAGAATAACATAAAGGAAATAAGAAATTACACTTTAAATTGCACATAATAAAGTCTAATTTCGTTATGAAATACTAGCTGGTGCTCGCGACTTTGCGTTGAATATAAAAAAATAGCAATATAACTCTTGACCTCGTATTGCTATAACACTTTGGCCAGGCGTTAGTTATTTATTTTTTATTTATCCCTCGGGAATAGTCCTTTTTTCTGGATGAAAGGTACCCTATGTCCTTTCTGGTGTCCCAGACAACGTGTATGCAAAATTTCATGGTGATCGGTTCAGTAGTTTTTGAGTGAAAGAGTTTCAAACATCCATACATCCAAACATACTTTCGCATTTATAATATTAGTACGGAAGTAGGGATATAACTTTCCATGGTAAAGCTTCAGGCCCCAGTTGAAAACAAAAGGGGCCAGTTATTTTTTTTTTCATCTGGCTCGATCGCAGCTAAATGGGAAGTCATCTGTGAAATGACCCACCCTCAGTACTTTTGACGCTTTCCCACGCTTTATCGAGTTATCCTAATTCTGATTTAAGGGACTTGCAGAATTGGTGCTGAAAGTCGATTACTTGGAGAGATGTTTTTACGGTCCTCCACTTCTGTTCAATGGAGCACTTTATTCCACTAATTAAACTAGTGGAATAGTTCTTGAGATACTCTTATACGTAAAGTAGAAGCGTGTAATCATCCGTATTTCCGTACTAATATTATAAATGCGAAAATATGTTTAGATGTATGGATGTTTGTAACTCTTTCACGCAAAAACTACTGAACCGATCACCATGAAATTTTGCATACACGTTGTCTGGGACACCAGAAAGGACATAGGATACAATTCATCGTTCAACACGGACGAAGTCGCGGGCACTAGATAGTAAACTATACAAATAAACCATACAATACCAATAAGCCATTTATATTTTACACTTAAATAAGACGAATAATCATAGACTATCAAAAGTAAAGAGAAAATTGTTGAAGCTATAATTTTTTTTTATTTTATTTACACACACAAAAAAAATACAATTAGTGGTACACAGTATAGGTGTACTATAAACTTAAATAGGTTTAATATAATTATGTAGTAGGTACTGGCATAATTTGAATTATAGTATTAAATTCAATTTCAAAATATTCGTTGTCATGTGTAGTCTTTCTGGTTGAAGGTTTTTTTTTATGTTAAGGACGTGAGACAGGCTGACGTTTCACTTGATGGTAGGTGTCACGTACCTACATAAAAATATATACATATAATAATGTCTAGGTTTATTAAGATATATTAGGTTTCGAGTTAATTGTTGCTAAATTCGATTGCTAACAGACAAAAAAGTTTTAAATAAGTTTTTTTTTTGGATAAGAACCATATACATTTAGTAAAAAGCAGTCAACAGACACTTCAATTTAATTTATTAGTATCTATAGATAATGTTAGCTGTTGGAATATCGTAATACAAACTAACGAAAAGTGCCGATCAGAGCCGAGTTTCGCCGATTATTTGTCGAGCCTATATATCTTCTTCCTTCAAATTGAGTATAATTCAAACAAAGGACCGTAATAGGCAAGCTTAGAGCAACTTAAAGTTACCGTATAAATGTTGGAGTTAAACTCTAGTTTAAGTTAACGTCAGCAATCCAGACGGTAAATTTACTTAGCACTTTATGTCAATTGGAAGTTAGATTTGAATCGGTTTTGTGGACCTGTTCTTTAACAACTCCTTAGTTGTGGGCCTTAGAATTGGCTGCCTTCAGTATTGTTACTGTAACAATACTATAACAGTATATTATATGCTACTAGTATTATAAATGCGAAAGTTGCTGATGTATGGATGTTTGTTACTGTTTCACGCAATAACGGCTTAACAGATTTTGATGAAATTTAGCGTACAGATAGTTCATTATCTGATATAAAATATGAGATTTTATCCTGGAAAATTGTTAGGTTCCGAGGCATCGTCTAAAAATATATATATAAAAAAAATTGGCTGTGACGAAGTCAGAAATTTTCTCAGGTGTTATAATTTTTCAACGTGATCGAAGTCGCGGGCAACAGCTAGTATGAAATAATTAAAAAAATCTTAAGCTTGATACAGTTAAAGCTCGTCAAAGCTATTTAGTAAAAAAAGAATATCTGTTCACATTCGGTTAAGGTGTTTGCCTTTGAGATTTATCTCAAGGGACCTGGGTTCGATTACCAGCAGGACAAACTTTGAAAATGCACTTTTAGAAGTTGGCTCTAACCCACCCAACGGATTTTAATTCGGTTATCACTTATGGAAAGACGGATAAACGAGAAAGGTTTGTGTATATAAAAAACTATCTATATCTACCTATACTAATACTAATACCTATATCTATACTAATATTATAAATGCGAAAGTACGTTTGGATGTATGGATGTTTGTAACTCTTTCACGCAAAAACTACTGAACCGATCACCATGAAATTTTGCATACACGTTGTCTGGGACACCAGAAAGGACATAGGGCACCTTTCATCCAGAAAAAAGGACTATTCGCGAGGGATAAATAAAAAATAAAAAACTAACGCCTGGCCAAAGTGTTATAGCAACACGAGCTCAAAAGTTATATTGCTTTTTTTTTTAATTTTCAACGCGGACGAAGTCGCGAGCACCAGCTAGTATAAGCTATAAAATTTTCTCAATTCTAAAGACATTGAGAATTCAATATATGAGACACTTGGAAAGTTGACTGTATTTTTCAACTTCTCCTGATTTAATCGTGTGTTCATAAGTTTTCAAACATTTCCTTACACCTGCGACCTCGTCCAACATAAGAATTTAGCATTTTCACTTTATTCCTATTGCAATTATCGCTAACACAAAACTTGAGTCAATTTAAGTCTATATAGGCAAAACCCATATATAAACCTATAAGGCTTATATTATGAGATACTAGCTTTTGCCTGCGACTTTTGGTGCGCGCCCCTTTTTCTTTTTTATTATTATTTTTAGATAATCTCACAGGAAAAGCACTGTGTATATTTAATTTATTACTGTATGAAAGGAACTCTATGTATTTTTCTGTATGGAATAGCTGTTGCATGCGACTTCGTCCCATGTAGCTTTATAAAATATTACCTATGTATTACGCTGATAATGTAGCTTTTTATATGTGAAATAATTCATAAAATCAATCCAGTAGTTTTTAAGTATATTCATTACAAACAAAAATACAAATCTTTTCTCTTTATAATTATAGATATAAATAATGTGTATGTAAAATTTCATGATGATCGATTTTGTAGTTAAAAGCATAATAAACAAACTCACTTTCTCATTCATAATACATATTTAGTTAGAATCAAAACCTAGGCCACTGTGATCAAAATAAGTATAAAATGTCTGTTATCTAGGTAACCTAGATGGGAATAAAATCAAAGTTGGCATCCTCATTACTCGACCAAGAAGCGTTTTAGTCTTTGTTCCGAGTGAATCTTAAGGAATATAAAATCTGGAAAAGGCCATTCAGAGATTGGACTCAATCTGTGCGGAACCCTCTAGACCTTTGTAATGGGCCATCTAACGCCATGTGACGCGACACGCATTATACAAAAGACCTCGTATTCGTTTCTTTGGAAAATATCCTGAGAAATATCTTTTATTCGTGGACCTATGAGGGAAAAGTTATTTTTGAGAAACAATGTTTTTTTTTGAGAACTATTTGACGACATGGAAACCAGACTCTCATAAATTTCCTATTCTATTGTATTTAGATCTATTGTATTTAGTCCAGTGCTTTACCTCCTCTACACGTCTGATCTACCAACATCTGATTCTACCACTACCGGAACCTTTGCTGACGACACGGCAATCCTAGCTTCCCATCGGGACCCTATTGAGGCAGCGAGAATCTTGCAAAACGGACTCAATGACATATCTGATTGGCTGAAAATGTGGAGAATTAAAGCAAATGAATCCAAATCAGTTAATGTTACTTTCACCTTGAGAAGAGGCAACTGTCCGCCAGTGAAGCTAAATAATCTGGAGGTCCCACAGGCGGACCACGTGAGATACTTGGGATTACACCTAGATAAGCGGCTTACGTGGCAGAAACACATATTTACTAAGCGCAAACAGCTAGGTCTACAGATGAGAAAGTTATATTGGCTGATTAGTCGAAGGTCCCAACTATCTCTCAGTAGCAAAATCCTTCTGTATAAAGTCATTTTAAAACCGATTTGGAGCTATGGAATCCAACTTTGGGGAACAGCCTCTCATTCCAATGTCGAAATAATCCAGAGATTCCAGAACAAGATGTTGAGATTAATAACCGACGCCCCTTGGTATGTCACAAACGAACAACTGCATCACGATTTACACGTCAATATGGTCACAGAAGAAATTCATCGACATGCCAAAACGTATAAAAAAAGGATTTTAACTCACCCTAACACCTTGGCGAGGGTTCTGATGGAGGATGGTCTGATAATTCGCAGACTGAAGCGCAAAGTTCCCCAGGACATATTAAATAATTACTAAATAGGATGTGACACAGGTCACATACCTAGCATGCCAGTTGCCAACCCAACACACCTACTATTTATTGTCCCTTTAAGGCGACAGATGGTAGTACATAGTAGAGGAAAAAAAAAAAAAAAAAAAAAAAAATCTTTTGTCCTTTGATAAAACTATCACTTAATTTGCCCGTGGATTTAAGTGACATTCGGTAATACCTATACAAGGTTTCTCAGTATACAGCAACATTCCCTAGCATTAATTCTATGAGTGTCCTCGTTAGTATTTGTATTACTTCTTAATTCTATAGTTCCTATAGGCATCGCATAGGCACTTCAATGAATCACTGAGCAATTGTACAACTTTCTAACTACAGTTAATAAAACTAAACAAACACCTAATGCGAGGACCCTTATAAATCGAGACTGGGGACGCGGAAGTTAGAGTGTCCCTTAAAGTTAAATCGACTAGGATTATGTGGCTTTATATTCTGTTTCAGTTTTTGGAACGACCGCATTTATCCTCAACTAGTTTTGTATACTTGTACATACATTTATAAGTGGTGAAGTTCTTTTGCGTTTGCGAATTTTGTAATATCTCTATTCTTCACTACATACAACTATTGGACGAATGGCTTTTCTACACTTTGACATTGCGAAAAATAATGTTTTTTGTCTATATATATATATCAATTAAATTATAAATTAAATTATAAATATATTAAATCAATTAAATTATAAATGAATTAACAAATGTCAATGAGATCAAAAATACAAATACCTAAATCAACTTACATATTATTATAATCAATCAGTAACATAAAATCAATCAAGTCAATAAAACAAAAATAGCAATCAATAATAAATAAAATAAAATAAAAATAAAAATAGCCTTTATTGCTGAAGTTAGTTAACAAGAGAAAAAAAAAATAAGTATGTTATTTATCACCAACAACTCCAACATGTCTTGCGACATAGGCCTCTTCCAAAGTTTTCCACTCAGTGCGGTCCCTTGTCGTTTTTTTGCCACACTCCGTTTGTGGTCTTGTCCAGGTCATCTGTCCATCTGAGATAAGGTCTTCCTCTTTTCCGTAATGATCCTCTCGGGTACCATTTCACAATGTCTATGGTCCATTTACTCACGCTTTGTCTGATCATGTGTCTACTCCAAAACAATCAATAATAGAGAGAAATAATTCAATAAAGGAAAAATAAGAAAACTTAAGAAAAAAAGTAAATCAATCAACATTTTTTTATTCAATATATATACATACTAATTTCGGTATGCGGCGCGAGTGTAACGCTTTAAGTTACCCGCACAATGCTGCGCGCATTTGAATTGGGTGCTCTCTCAAAATTTCATTCTTTGTTTTAAACTACCCGCGTTAATGTCACGTAAATATTTCAACAGGTGATACATGCGGTGGGCCCCGTGACGTCACGTCCGGAATGTTAAAACTGGGTTATATCCGTGTGAAGCCGAGGCACGCATGCTAATGCTGCCTAAAAATATTAGGGGTTGGAACAATTTATGGGGAGCGATATACCGGTGAAACAGTGTTAATATATTAGGGTGGATTTTTATATCCGCGCATATACTGCAATATTAAAATTCATGGAAAGTTCTATTGTGTTTGAAAAATAAAATGTACCTTATCATCGATGTGAACGTTGTCATGATTAAAAACGTAATAATACTCTTTAACACGCAGAGGAAATTGTGTACATATATTAATAAAACAGCAGTACGATAAGTCCTAATGCCGAGTTCTCCAAGCTACTAAATGTCAGTGAAGAATTGTATCAAGTTTAAATTGGAAACAAAGCGTCGACTTGCTAACCCTTATTAATTTACTGAACGGATTCCCCATCAAAGGTACGGTTCCATTCATCTTTTCCCCTTGACATTTTCCATGGTTTATCGTCAAGTTATTTATTACCTACCACCCTCCGGCCCACGTCGGTTTTTCCAACGTTTTCCCCGTTGTGATGAGTTATACGAGATGGATTATCCTCAAGATGTTTGATGGTTCATGGAAACACTCACGAAAAAATTATGTCATAACTTATTTATTATCCTGCCTATATAAAATGACATTCAACATTACAATTTGCAAGTTAACGCGTAAGTGAATAACTTAAATTTAATTAATATTCATTAAGCTTTTTATTTATTATACTTTTAAGGAAGCTTGCATATGTCTCTGCAATTTCTGGCAACACAACTTTCTGACAGCTTATCGTAACGAGAAAAGTTTGTGGCTTAAGCAGATTTGTAACAAGTTATTACTAATTCAGCTTCTTATTATGTCATTCAGCCTCATGTACATACGGGTAATTATGTACATACTACCTTTTGTCAGCGAGTTCGTCCGCGTGTCTTCTTCTGAGATGTTAAAACATTTATTCAATCTTTATTGCTTACATATTTTTTATTTTAATTTTTAGATAATTATCGATAATTTTGAGATCGATATAAATAAAATATTTATATCGTCAGCGCATTTGCAGCATCTTATGGCGCTTTGTTTTTCTTGTTGGCGACAGTAGCAACCTAAATATCAAATGGATCGTCGGCCTATCTGTAGACCATTACAGAAAAATAATTGTGATATCAAAATGACAGATTAATTCAGGATTAATTCCATCGAAATAGAATATTAAGGGCCTCTTTCACCATTTCTGAGTAAAGTGTCAAGTAGGCTAGCCGTCATTTAAAGTCACAGGTCACCGGGTATGATGGAGCTGATATACCTTTGTTTGTACGGTAAAAGTCCCAAAGATTAGAAAGAAAATAATTTAAAAAAAATCGCTTATCGAAGGATGCAGTAAACAGAGTGCATAATTTAATAAAACATAAAATTATTTCTAAAAGTAACTAATCAACTTACTTGTAATTAACTTTATTTGTACGAGTAGTTGGTGAAAGGGGCCCTAATTGTCAATATTTATATATATGTGGCACAATACTTAACATTATTAATAAATATAATGTTTTATTAGATAAAATTATAAAAATATATTTCATAAATATAATTTATCTGTAACTTTTTCATTCACTACATCATAATGTTAATTTTTTAGATGAGCTTCAAGCGCAAGGTCATTTATCATCTTTATATTTTGATTGATTGTGAGAATATTTTTTAACAAATTTTGTTAGATTTGCTAACTTTTCAAAACACAAAGTATGAGACAGGATCTAGTCAAATATCGTATAAGTAAATTAAATTATTCAGTTTTACATTACAATTTTATCATGACAATGTTAAATTTGTATAATCACATTATGATTTTTTGGACACATTATGACTTCTTTCAGACAAGCAGGTTTTCTCGCGTTGTATTATTTCGTAGAAAGGTAAACGGGATTCGATTTAATATCTACGATATTATATACATACATAAGTATAAATTTAATATACATATGTCAAAGTCATTAATCAGGTCAGACTATGTAGTTAGATATTGAAATGTCGGCAAACCACAATTTCCCGCAATCTATCATACAATTTGCATACGACGTCGACACGATGACACCCTCATTGGTCTAATTAACTAGGCAGGCAGTGATAGGCACTAAAAAAGTTGAAGAAATAAACTTTATGGATTTGCAATAAAGTTAATTTTAATTGGCTATATACTCGTGATTTTTACGGTTTCTCGATTACAGAGAGCTATGTATGTACATACTGATTGAAGAATCGACGAGTGCTACGAAGTTTTCGCTCTTAAGTGAGTCTCAAACAGAATCTTGTACAAATAATCATCTGCTGCTGGATATAAGCCTCCATCTTTCAATAGCATAATCTTTCAATAGGACCAATCAGAAGCAGCCAGCGTCGACTTGCGGCCCTTATTGGTTCTTAGTCCATCTTATGAATGGACGTCCTACTCTTGCCGTTCATTGCTCTTTACATTAGTGGAAACCGTATCAAAATCCGTAGATTGCTTTAGAAGTAGTGAGGACAGACAAAAACGGATAGCGACTTCATTTTATAATAATTTGAGTATACATATTGTACGTTTTTCTTTATCTATAGGGCTGATTATCACATAAATAAAGGATTTTCATATCTTGACACTTTATTCACTGTAACTTAAACTAAATACAATTGAACTTATTATATTTGTGAGAGACGTGTATGCGCCGTGTTAAATGTGTAAGGAGAGAGAATGAGACAGCTTGCGAGCAAGACAACATACTTTGTCATAGAATAGAATTTAGTTGAAAACTAAACACATATAGTTAGAAATAGATATATAAGCCAATACAATACAGTAAAGTAAAGCCTTTAAACAAGAGAAAGAGTAAGTGATTTTGTCGGAATAAACGCAAATGTTATATTGAATAGATACAAAGGGAATCCAGTAAGGTTTAAACGGTCGATTTGAACAGTAAAGTAGAACAGGAGTTGTTCAGTGGAGCACGTAGCGCGACCCAGAGTGTAGCGGATACTACGAGAGGATAATTTGTACTAAATCCACCGGGATCACGGTTAACGCTCACAAACCGAGCCTTTTACTAGTATACAAGTAAGAACCGTAGATGAGGTTGTACTATGTATGTATTTTTTTGATTATAAAAGTACCTGCTAGATGGTGGCCGCGATTTTGTCCTTGTTGAAAAATGAGAAAATATATAAGTAACAATAATGTTGTTGCTATTATTAATATGCTACAATAAAGATTATCAATGTGCCGACAGTGGCGGCGCCATCCAATTTTTTTATATTTTTAGACGTCAGATTTTATTATTTATCGGAAACCTAATATTTTTCTAGTATAAAAAGTATCCTTTTAATCCAGGTACTGATCTATATGTGTGCCAAATTTCATCCAAATCCGTTCAGCATCAGTTCACCAGAACAAAGGTATATCCATACATCCATCCTCACAAACTTTCGCATTTATAATATTAAAAAAATAGGATAATAATATTGTGTGCTTTATTTAAATATGTATGTAGTCGAAGCTGAATTTATTTTACCTGATAAAAGAAGTAGGTTAATATTCAAAAGCAAAGCAAACATTTTTAAAACTTCATATAATTGAATAAATTATATTGAAATGTTTTATCCGACAAATTTTTTTTATTAATCGCAACATATTACTTTTAGAAGATGTTTCTCTGAAAAATCCTTTGTAACGTGGATATATTTTCCAAGGGTCGTGGAAAGAAATCTTTATTTATTTAAATACGTATTTATTATTATGTTTATTTGTGGTGTGTGAAGAAAATATTACGGTTAGAAAGAGTACCCTTTCCGCTATAATGAGCTTGTTTTATGTACTTAAGCACTTTTTATGTGAACATTCTATTGTTGTGCGTTCCATGGTTATAAATTGTACAGCAATTCTGGGGGTTAAGTGATCATTCCTATCAAAATTATCACTTAACTCAAGTGTTAATACTTAAAACAATTTTTACACGTCGTCGTTTTTTTGTTTTCTATAAAAGAATTTAAAAAAATGGTTGGCAAATGCTTAGTAATTCAATAAACAGTAGACTTCTTGGTTGTCCTATTTGAGATCTGTCAAAAAATATTTTTTTCAGAGCTACATGTTCCATGCAACTTCAGGAAGTAGCGTGAGAAAATTTTTTTGCAGATTTTTTGATTTTTCTTTTAACTCCACGGGCTTAAATAAAATTTTTCCAACTAAGCCATGGTATAGACTAGATAGCATGTTTATTCAGCTTCAATTTGATTTTTTTAGGACCTCGTACGATCACTTTTAGCTGAGATATTGAACTTTAAATCAAAAAGGATCCTTTTGCCTTTGATCGACGATATTTCAAGAACCAATGGTTGCACAGAAAATTTAAGAACAGTTCTGAAAAGTGGAATAATTTTTTTATAAAATTCTGCTGCGACCTTAAAAAAATTTTTTTTCGTCAGTGACGTGAAATCGAAAAAAAAAATATGAAAAAATTATCGTTTTTCAGAACATCAACGGCTAAATTTCTAATTTTCACGAAATGATTAATGTTGAGTGGGCCTTTTACAGTTGAATGTACCCTCAGTAATCCTGAAAATATCAATTTGATCGAGCGAACCGTTTCTTTGCTTCAAACGATCAAATTTTTGAAAAAATTAAAGGAACCCGGTTTTTTTGCTCTCAAACACTTTCTGCATTTTCTGTATTTTGGGATACTACGAATTGGCTTACACCCATACGAGCAGCCTAAAAGAATTTTTTTTAAACCTCGATACGAGTATTTTTCACTGAGATACAGCATTTTGAAAAATCACTAAAATTTCCAAAAAAAATTTTTTTATCCTTTAATTTTTTCCATTAGTATATATTTTTATTACTATATATCTTATTATGTTTATTCTAAAAAACCTGTTTGACGCTTTCATGTAATTAAGAAACCTCAGTTACGTGAATTTCTTATAGCAGAATATATTGTTATTTATTGTTTCCTACTTCACAGATGTATACAGAAATATATTTTATTCTTTTAGTCCCAAAAACGAAATAGAATAAGGAATAGTGGACACCATAACAATAAAGCAAGTGGACACCCGACCTTACGAATATAAATTGTACATCTGGATGTTGATGCATTATTCAGTTAGTGGCGCGTTTATTTACACTTTACTAAATGAATTAAATTGCCAACGATCTGCCTTTAGGTGGACCTGAATTATTATTTTTTAAACCTTGACTTTTGTACTTACATTATGTCTGTATATGTTGGATGTTTGAATTTTATACTGGTGATAAATTTAAGATATAATTTGGAATGTGATTTTAAAAAACAAAGATTTTTTTTTAGAATGAATGTCATTGTTGATTTGAAAATATTTAGGAGTGTGTTTTAGAAATTGTATTGAGATGGTTATAAAGTAATTTTGATGAATATGTTTATACATAGCTATGTAAAATGAAGTGATTAAATGTATGATATGGAAATATAAGAAAGTTTTCTTATTTAATTATCTTATGGGGCCCATTAAGAAGTTTAGAAGAAACTGAAGTAAAAGTCAAAAATTTCAACAACAGTATACACCAACACACGTATATGTTTTTTTATACTTAGAGTAAGTAACCATTATATCCGCCAGATCTATAAGAATCTTAATTTTAATTTTATGTAATCTACTCGTTTTCTTATGTAAAGGTCGTCAGACAAGCTGACGGTCCACTTGATGGTAGGTGGCTACCGTCGCCTTAAATACAAGTAACGTCACAGGTGCAGTGCAAGTGAGCTGGCGTTGTAATAAGCTTAAGGACGTGGGATTGGATAGGGATAAGGAAATGGGCCCTTACTCCAAATTTCCAAATATCAAGGGCTGTCCAAATGCAACTACTTGTCAGATTCAGACCAGAGACAACTATAAAAATATTATTTCTTAAGTTGGCCCTGTTGAAAACCTATCCCGGAATGCTGATGTTTCGGCCGAATATAAGGGCATTTAATATTCGTAATTTTTTAAAAATATTTAAGGTATTTATGCGGTTTTTTTATTTAAAGTATTAAATATAAGTATTAGGTACTTATTAAATATAAGTCCTTTCACTACCATTTACAATTTTAACAATAGATATGTGCTTTTTAAAGACATACTAATATCATTGTAATAAATAAATAATAAGTATGGTTTTGATTTTGGATAAGTTTAGCTGTATACTATTAGATACAAATATGATACTATTAGATACAAAAAAAAATGCATAGTTTATGATCCTCGACCTACACACGTAGGACTAATTGCATCTGCTCTTGCAGAGTCTATTGATCCGTGTGCACAAACATTCGAAATTCAATTTTATATGTAAATATATAACTGTTTGTGTATTCAGTTGTGTTGTGTATCGTCCGCGACATAGTCCTCTCATATCACGCGACATAGATATGAACGCGCAACAGAATTAATAAACATTTTATATTATTATCTGTAAAACAAAAATAGGTTACCTATATACCAACCATCTATATAAATAGTTAGTTTACATTTATGTACTGATTGACTGACTGATTTGACTGACTGTTTGGTCTAGTGGTTAGTAACACTAGCTGTTAACTAAAATGGTCGCAGGTTCGAATCCCGCTAGGGGCAAATGTTTATGTGTTAACATTTATATACTTTGTACCTGAGTCATGGATGTTTGTATCTAATATGTCGCTGCTTAAATTCAAAAGTACCACAAATCAAATTTACATTTTTTTACAGGAGAGCTAATCGAAAAAAAAATGGTCTATTTTTTTCTTATTAGATATATAATCAAATATATGCATATTATACATCGTTAGAAGCGTATTTTTAAGTAGCATTAAATGTTTTAAGTACTTTTATAATAAATTGAACAGTAGAGGAGATATAAGCATAAAATATGTAGGCTATGGGTAAAAGTTAAGTTCTGAAATATAAACGTTTTACTTCGTATTCTAAATATAAAAACGACATGTAAGTAAATCGAAGTCTAAGGGCCTCTTTCACCAACTACAAGTAAAGTATTGATTAGTTAGTTTTAGAAATAATTTTATGTTTTATTAAATTATGCACTCGGTTTAACTGCATCCTTCGATAGGCGATTTTTTTTATTATTTTCCTTTTAATGTTTGGGACTTTTACCTTTAGGGCCTCTTTCACCATGTGTCAAGTAGGCTAACCGCCATTTAAAATCATCGGTAACAGGGAATGAACACTTGTAATTGGTGAAAGAGGTCCTAGGAGAGATTATGTTAATTATTTTGAGTAGGATGACATCTACTTAGAACCTTGTGGGCAGATCACACTTTGTAGGTCATCACAAAACGCAAGCAAAACAGCAAACGACGAGGGTAGTATTAAATAGTAAGGCACAGGGTATAAGTCGTTTACGCTAGCACCGAAACATAACAGCAGACGTGATGTTCTATCACGGTTGTCTTCTGTAAGAAGGTTCTGTAAGAAGCATACATGCTGTTATGTTATACAGGTCTCGAGGCATTGACATCGATAAATTCCCAAACGACATAATAATATCCTCTCCGATACTGTTACGTTTTAATACTTAAAATTGAAAATTATTATTCAGAATTCTGTCCCAAAGGGGGATATAGCTTTCACTGTAGTCAGCAAAATTATTGTCAATTTACATAAATTCGTTATAGTAGTTGATACATAGAGGACTCGTTACATTGCTAATACTACGAAACAAAATATTTAACAAACAGTACAGTTCCTTCAATGCACATAAAAAAAGCAATGATCAGACCTTAATATTTAATTGTTTCCTTGAATTAGGCCATTATTTAGTCCAAATTATTTTATGTTAATAGACAACAGAGTATAAATTTATTTATTTTTACAAATAAATCCATATAAGAGTTTGTTTGTTTGGTTGAAACAGGCGTTAATTTCAGGAACTACTGGTTCGAATTGAAAAATTACTTTTGTGTTGGATAGTTCATTTATTGAGGAAGGCTTTAGGCTATATAACATCACGCTGCGACCAATAGTAGCGGAGAGTCAATGGAAAATGTTGAAAAAATGGGAAAAATTGGGCGCCACTGTCGCGTGGCGGCGCCACCGTCGTCACAGCGAAAACGTTATCAAAACGTTGAAATAATTCACTTCAATAATTTACAAAAGTGTTGCCACTTACGTATGGCTATGTTGTTTCACGCTTAGGTTGCGTCGGATGCCTCTAGCAATTAGTTTTATTAAGTTTTCCAGTTAACATACTGTTTGCCTTGTTGTATCGATAGTATGCATATGCCATGGGGCCCATACGGTTTACTAAATAGCTATTAGTTATGCGAGCCTTAGATTTGCATATTAATCCATCCTTTGAAGATTGTATCCTGTTCTCCGGTAGTTGATAAAGCAAAGTGTCCTTAGGCAAAACTTTGTCAAATTGTTGACGTAATAATGAATCATCTGCTATAATATCTTTATTATTATTGATATTATTATTATATATAGGTTTATTTTAATAAATTGTTACTATTTTTACTAACTAATTTTTAGAATTTTTTTTTAATATATATTTTTACCACAAGTTTGATTTTGGTAATTATATTATTGAGAAAATATTTACATCTATATATATTAAAAAAAAAAACTATAGAATTTTGATCAAAGCCTTATGATCACTGTAATTATACTTGCGCCTCGTCCCCGACCTCGCACAGATGATATTTTTTTCAGCAAATTATATACACAAACCTTCCTAGTTTATCGCTCTTTCTATTAGTAAAAACTGCATAAAAATCTGTTGAGTGATTTACAGACTTAGACGGACATTTAAATTATATATACTTAGTTATAGATATACTTAGATCACGATTAGCCGTGATCAAGTATACAGTCGCAATGCAGAGCTATAATACTAATTTGACTTTGATAATGAAACTTTAAAATAAAAATCGCGTAATGAAAAATAATAAATTTAAGCTCGCCACGAACCTTCATAATTTACCGTCAAAATATTTATCGGTCGTTTAGTTGATTTTCCGCTTTTATATTGGATTATTATGGAAGTGGAAATTGATGTACGGTCAATTTTATTGACAATAAAACAGCTCCAGTTGTGAAAATGATCGACGGACGAACGTGAATATTAAAATGTCGCGTTTCTTTATTAATTTTTATTACTTTATGATATTACAATTAAGTTATTTTTATTTTATTTTGCATAAAACGTGCATAATCATTTATCATGACTAAATATCGTATTTTTATATCATATCATCAAATATAATATCATATTTTAATATTCTACTAGCGATCCGTTTCCGGCTTCGCACTGATGCAATTATATTTCTGCAAATTATATTACACAATTTTTTCTCGGTTATAACTCGCATAATATTATATAATTATAAGGGTATAGTTTAGAATAAGTTGCCAGAGAAACAGAGAGAGGGATTATATGTATATGTGGAAACTGATTTTTGTATGTACTTGGTTTTCGTTTAACTAAACTAAATGAGTTTTCCTTCTTCCAAATAGAATTGAATGAAAATATCTTTAAAAATTGTGTGCTGTCAACAATATTTTCATCTATTATGTCGACTAAAACGCATCACAACCATCAAGTAGACCGTAGAATCCGCACTAATATTATAAATGCGAAAGTATGTTTGGGTGTATGGATGTTTGTAACTCTTTCACGCAAAAACTACTGAACCTATCACCATGAAATTTTGCATACACGTTGTCTGTTACACGAGAAAGGACATAGGGTACCTTTTATCGTTCAATACGGACGAAGTCGCGGGCACCAGCTAGTATAAAATAAATAAAGAAAGAGCAGTAACATGAGATACCGAACTTGTTAGAGAAATACAAATTGAGTTGGAAAAAACTTTGCTGCATCCGCCGGGTACGACCGGATTAAAATAAGGTTTGAAAGAGTCACGTGTTCAACTTAGCGATGAAAGCGGAAGTCCACAGAACTCTAGCAACGACAACTGTGAACATTGATAGAAAGTTTTATAAAAGAAACAAACTTTCTAAATAATTAACTACTGAAACTATGAGTGCATGAGATTTTTTTTTTTTTTGAGAATGTGCTCCATACAGGTTTGAAGATTGATAGTGATTTATTGTATAAAGCAGATGATAGTTCTGTCTGAAACAGACAGAATTTCTTCTAAATCAACTGATGGATTTTGATATATTGACAGAAAACGTTTGAGAATACAATTTGCAGAAAAAAAAGGCTTCGCACGGATGCAATTATTGCAAGAAAGCAGTGAGTTATAATATAAGGGATATGTAAAAGCTAAGGACAGGTCATCCATCATAAACAATACACAATACAAAGTCTTAAGGAGAAGTGGGATACAATACCAGCATTTGATAGCTGAGTAACAGAGCTTTATCTAAAACTCACGTTATTTTATTGTATACATGTTCACACGAAGCAAGCTTAGTTTCCTTTAAGTAGTTAAATAAAGGAATACTTTACTATCTCGTGTGCGAAATCTTAACACTGAAAAATGTTTGCTAATCTCTCACTATTAAAAAACGTATTATTAAAAAGCTAAATCAGTCGCCATAAAAAATATACCTATACATAATTTAATAATTTCACTTAACAAATTAATATAAATAAAATAATGAGTTATTTTTTTTGCCACACACTTCTCATAATACATTTTTATGATAATTTAAGGTCAAAGTTGGACTAGTAAACGAAATAGGTATATTTATTTGGGAATACTTATAGGACCAAATGAAAATTTCTAAATTAAGATTAGAAAAATCATTCGTCGAGAACGATAAATAAACTTTTAAGAATTCAAAAAGCCTTATATCTCAAAACAGTGCCTTTTGTGATAAGGCCAAATTGTGTTTTTCTAAAAGGCAGTGATATGCCTATCTATAACTCCAATATAGATCACCCTATATATATTACTATATAGATATGTATAGAATCTGTAGAAATATTTATTCCAATTTGCTAAAAAGCCAGAGTAAAATGAAGCAACGGTCTAGAAACGGATTTTTTGAGAAAAAAAATCGTTGAAAACATTTATAATGTTTTGAACAAGTTTGTTTTCAATGACGCTAAATTTGCAACGTACATTCACGTCGATGATGTGATGCGTGATACCGGTAAAACAAAATCGAGGGTCATCTTAGTTTGAGCTGTAATTTTTAACTTTCGACTCGTTCTGTTATCGTTACCCTTTTGAAAGTGAGTGGATTTTTAAATTTTCGAATTTTGGGTCTCAATTTTTAAAATGAAATTTTTTTGAATTTTTTTTATTATTGATAAAAAAATGTATGACAATTTTTTTAATTGTAATTAAATTAAACTGAATTTCTTTCATACAAATATAACATAAGGTAAAAATGTATTTTCATTTTCAACATTGAATTAAATATAAAAAAAAAAAACTAAATAAAAAATAACTTTATTTTACATTTAATTCAATCCTGCCAAAGACCAAACCTGTTTTAAAAATGCTTTTAAAAATTTTAAAATAATTTATGGAAATAGGTAAGATATAGTATCTTATTTATAGTTTTAAAATTAAATTTTAATATTTATATTGTAAAAAAATAATATAATATTAATTAAATAGGTGCATTTTCAAAATGCAGTTGAAATTACAATATTTCAATATAAAATAATCCATTATACGAGTACAACCCGCAAACCTTTCACCGTATACAGATTTCGTAGTGTAAAAAATTTCACGAAACGAAATGCTGAAATTTAAAAAAGAAACTCGGTTTTTTTTTTTGCTGAAAACACGGCTTGGAAGCGAAGCACTTTAGTCATTACGATTTTAAAAGCACATTTTTATCAGGATTTCTTGTATCAAATATTTTCCTCACCTTAATAACTTATTTTAGCGGTTACGTTTATTTCAACTAAGTGTATTTTTTTTATCGTATTGGCTCCATCACTTTTTTTTTATCATAAGCCCGTAACTAAACTAAGATCAATATTGTTTGAAAGTGGAAGTCGGGGACATGTTTTTATTTTTGAATATATCTAATTTATTTATATTAGATGAAGTTGTCTTGTTTTGTTTTGTCATAACATGCTTGTCATAACATAAATATTTATTTTTTCTTCTTCTTTCTTTTCTTCAATACTTCACATGATCCATTTACTTTCCAAAACTCTCCCTTTTCTAATGTAATAATGTAGTTGCTGCAAGATTAAGTAAGTATAAAGAAATTGTATAATAGCTTCAGCTTAAGCTTAAGCTTAAGAATTGAAGCTTAGCTTCAAGGATAGAAGAAAAATCTTCATTATAAAAGATATTGATGAAGTATTGCTTGCATTAATGAAATATTTCTTGGATTATACTTAAACTTTTGGATGACATCATTAATAATGTGTAACCACAAGTTATATTACACATATTTTATATACTTAATTATATGCGAGTTCATTTGATCCTATTGTTGTGCTGTTTTATGGGACTATATTAAATTGTAAGTTTTTATTCTTTGTTTGGTATATAAATAAATAAATAAATTCAATTCAATTCTAAAATATCGAAAGAGAGGGGTCGTAAATTCATGTCAGTTAAATCTTATGTTGACACTTTTATTGGGTGGTATATTGAAGACGTGTAGTGTATCGAAGTTTGATAGTTGTTCCTCAGATAAAACAGGATTCAAAGATGGAGGCTGTGGCCCTCAAAGTGAAGACTTGGCCGTGTACAGACATGGTTACACGCACACAAATGCAATCAAATTACGCCTCGTCTTATTAAAACATTTACATTATTAAAACAAGGGTGTAAAAACAAGATTCGCCCGCGTAATTTTATAAAATATAGCCTATGTTACACGTTGATAATATAGCTCCCCAACAGTGAAAGAATTTTTCAAATCGGTCCAGTAGTTTCGGAGCCTATTCAATGCAAACAAACAAACAATACAATGATGATTTTCAATTTAATTTTTATACATACAAATTAATGTTAAGTTGGTTGTATAATTTTAAAAAACTCGAGAATGTGTAGATCGCGATTTTAATTTTGATTTTTATAATATTAATAATATAGATTATTCAAAATTGTCTTTCTTACTTTATCTTATCTTGTCAAAATTCTGTCTATAGTTCTTATTTGATCTGAGAGTGGTTCTTCCAAAATTGACATTTCGCAAAACGCGCGAATATCGCTCAGAGCGCGCACAATTTGCATTTTATACTCGCGTCTCGTCCCTGTTCGCCATTTCGTGAGGAATACACAAGCAGGTGCGATATGCGTTCAGAATTTGGAATTCTATTTGTTAACCTTTGCTACTAAAAATCCATCAAATGTGTATTTAGATTATTTTTTTTTTTAATATATTACTCGTAATATTCTTGATAATAAATAACCTAACTAACGTACTTAGTGAGTCTCATTTATCTCGTGTGACCTTTAAAGAGTACAAGCATTTCATTCAAACTTTTTGATGATATTATTATAGGTTTATTTTAGAACGAATATGATCTACGTTGTTAGAGTAATATATATTTATTTAGATTTAAAATGAAATGCTCAAAATAAGGTCAATTAAAATTATTATAAATGGGAAAGTGATGCACTGGCAAGTATGGGTACTATAATTGCCAATATTAAAATTGTTCTCATTAAACTTGTATTGTATTTATGCTATTTGTGTTTCGAACCTATTTCGAACTCAATAAAAATTCTATTCTTTCTTCTTTCTTTCTTTCATATTTTTATAATATTAATTTATAATGACATATACTAGTATTATTTACGAATCTACACTATTGTAATAAAGCTGAAGAGTAGGTTGGGATCAACGCTCTTAATTTCTGGAACTGTCAGGGTTTTAGAATGATTTTTGAAGGACCCAATTCTCGAAGAAGACTACCGAGAGGAGCTGTCATGTGTATGACTTTGGCGATTTAAACTAAACGGCGGATAAAACCTCGGGTCGCATCTAGTTAAAATATATTTTAACAAAACATGAGACGATGCCGATGATAATACAATCGGCACATAAAATTTCATGTTATTTTATGTAAATTTTGTGGCACTGATTAGCATGCTAATCAGTGAACAGGCAAATTCTACGGTATTATACTGGTTCATTGATTGTTTTACTGCAATTTTAATATATTTAATGATTTATAAATTGTTATTATTTGAATTTTTAATTATTTTAATTAATATAATGAAGCACACGATAAAGGCTTGCATGCCTAGTGTGTGTTTTCATAGGCAATAAACTAAATATATATGTTCCTGTAAATAAATAAATAAATAAATAAAATTGGCTCATTGGCGGCATAAGATTGGCTCATTTAGGAACTAAGCTGCACAGCTTGGCACATAAACGCAATATCGCCTGTCTTCTATAAGATGTAATTCGGAGAGTATGCTCAGGAGCTTTATGAGATCATACTGCATTCCCCTTTCATTCATCGGACATTCAGACGTACGGCAGATTAACATCCTCATCTTGTCAAAATTTTTTGGACAAAACGTTTTAAAAACTCTTTCATAATACGCATTGCCAAGGATTGGAACTCCCTTCTGGCGTCTATGTTTCCTAATAGCTCATATAACCCAAATATTTTTAAAGTTCAAGTGTATAGGCATCTTCTGGACGAACTTTCTCCATCTTCGTCGGCCTCACTTTGCTACACAGCTAGGTGCTGGCCAATAGCGAACCCATTGTTAATTAGAAATAATAGCGCTCATAACAGCCTATAGTCGAAACGTGACAAACCAGGCTATGTCACTTAGTAGGACCAATCTGTGTATGTTAACTAGGGCGCTAACGGGGCACTGCCGCCTCAATAGGCACCTTAAATTAATGGGTTTCACTAACACAGAGGAGTGTCGTTTCTGTCGTGAGGCAGAAGAAACACCAATGCATATCCTGTGCGAGTGTGGCCCTTTGATACACAAGCGCAGTCACATCCTAGGTGGCCACACATTGACTTGCGAAGATGTGAGGAATGCCTCTATCAAAAAAGTACTACAGTTTCTGAACGTGGTAGGTATAGGTAGAGAGCTCTAGTTCACGTGACGATCACAATATTTCAGCAATGGACGAAGTGATACTGGTACTTTAGCAGACCAGAAATAGCCACCAAAGATATAATAATAATTAGAAATAAATAAAACTGTAAATATAAGCTCCGTAACTCTAAAATCTTTTACGTAAAAGCAGCCTTCATTAGTTAAATATTTCTTATACAATCCCATCTAGATTGACAACATTAATTGGCATAATACTTACAAGTATTAAGACAATGGATAATTAAGAGAATTCCAACATTCGACCCGACTAATTATGTTGAAGATACCAACTTGTTTTTCGGCTCAAATCCCCCAATTTGGAGGCTGTGTCATTTGAAAGAAGTTCACCGGCTTTACAAGTTAAGCTCAGTGTGGAAAATTTGCGCAATTGTGCAATTTTAAACCTGATAAATGTATTAAGTTCTCTGTGTTTTCTTGACTTTAATATGCGAGATTAAATTGTAATAATTAAGTATACATGTAACAGAAAACTTTAAAGTTTAATTTGATTTTATATATTATAAAAATAAGTTGTTCTAAAAATCTGATGTTTTTGCAACTACTATTTGTAAAACTTATATGATTATGATATGCTAGCTGGTGCCCGCGACTTCGTCCGCGTTGAACGATGAAAGGTATCCTATGTCCTTTCTAGTGTCCCAGACAACGTGTATGCGAAATTTCATAGTGATCGGTTCAGTAGTTTTTGCGTGAAAGAGTCACAAACATCCAAACATACTTTCGCATTTATAATATTAGAGTACGGATTAGGTACGTCTATTAAAGGGCAAGCAGAGAAGGCCTAAAATACTGAAAATATACCAGATCAACAAATAAAAATAGCTCCTCCCACATGTCTCAAATTTGCTATCACCTCTAATTTTGACCTGTTTTATTTTTATTACCTGTTTACAATTCCACTTAGGTTTTATTTTTGGATTTTAAATCATATTGCAATGCGGACACATCTAAAATTGGAAATAGAATGTTCTGAAGTAGCCAAGAGCATCGACTAGCCATCTCGTTCGCACTAGAAATCATTTCAATCATGACATAATGTAGTACTAGTACTGCGACTTGATGATTCATGAATCATGTCAACGGTGAACGTGAATACCAGAGATAATTAGTAGCAGATGCGTACATGCTCTCTCTTGAAAATATATCGCAATATTAGTTAACTAGCTGGTGCCCGCGACTTGGTCCGCGTTGAACGATGAAAGGTACCCTATGTCCTTTCTGCTGTTCCAGACAACGTGTATGCAAAATTTCATGGCGATCGGTTCAGTAGTTTTTGCGTGAAAGAGTCACAAACATCCATACATCCAAACATACTTTCGCATTTATAATGTTAGTACGGATATTCTAGACTAAATTTGAATAAAAAAAATATTATTAGAATACGCATACTTATACAAGTGAAAGACTTCTATCTTTAACTTGACGGTAATATAAGCCGCAAGACCCATCAAAAATCATTGTCCCCAAGAGCGGTCAGAATAAGGACGGGCTGAGAATCCGAAGGAGCGTTCGAGATCGGGACTATAGACTTAGGAACATTAAAAAAAAATCAGAGAAAAAGTATAAATAAAGTGCGTCCAAAGAGTATATGTATTAATATAATTTACAAATAAAATGTAACTAATATTTAAGAATTAATTTAAGAGATATTGTCTATAAAAAGCATTGGAAACATTGTATATTTTGTACAAAACAAATCTAGGGTGAAATAGTAGTAACCTTTATAAAAAAAATTAAAAAATAATAACTATTAAAAAAAAAATTTTAACTTTATATAATACTTTTTAATGATAAAGCATTTCACAAGAAGTTTGGAGATTGCTTGAACGTAAGTATAAGATAAGAATATAATGCTTTTGCTATGAGAATATATATAATGCTGCTAATGCTAATATAATATAATATAATATAATGCTGTTGTATTTCGGTGAGTGAGTAAGGAATGCCAGAGCCCATTTCCCTTTCCAATCATTTATCCTTAAGGATTAATCATCAGGATTAATCCTGTTGTTTCACAGTTATTTAACGGTGTAAGAGAGTGGTTACTGCGACCAGACGGAATGCCCAAATGACTGCGAAACGCATCTTGCCCTGCCACTACTTCAATCTATCATCAAATCTATAATTAAACATAATTAAATTTAGTATAAGTTTCGCCATTTATAGGTTTTAATTAAAATGTTAGAATTTAATGAAAACCCTAATATAAAGCACATATGTAGACACTTTAGACACTTCTTTTAAACTCTCAACACCTTCTCTAAGTTTCCTTAGAAATGTAACCTTACTTAAGTCTTAAAACATATTGTGAATTTAAACAATTGAAAACCGGAAAGAGAGAAAATGTAAAAGCCATTTCTCATGTTTAAACTGTAAACTCTCCAGAACCATTACTTGTATAAACCGTGTCTGAAAATTGTTCGCTCTACAGTTCTTTCTATACCCAATTTGTAGACGGTGCCATGAGTGGGCAAACACATTACCCCTCTTCGAAGTGTAGTTGCCTTTACATGTATGGAAATTTGAGTTTTATTCGCCCTCACTTGTAATTGGAATTGTGGAATGAAATAGAAAAAAAATATTTATTTATGGAATAAGGGGTTATAAATCCTACTGATATTGTTTGTTGAGTGGTGTATGAATGTTTGTTGCCCTTTCACACAGAATCTTATTATGATGTTAGTATGCTCTCCTCCCGTATTTTTCGGCCCAAAGACTGCCCCACACAGGACCGAAGAGCTGGTCGACGTCACTGGAATATTACGGTGGCGCTGCCTGTTTGTTCTAGGCGTTAGAGAAGTGCATCTGGCGTCTGGGACTCAACGGGTGAGAGGTGTGGTGGCCCCATTGATATTCCAATGGGTCGCCACAGTAGTAGAACGCGGCTTGGCAGCAGGAGATTGGGTCCTCGAGGACATGGCGGTGTCTGTGGGGCCCGAGGATAAGGCCTCGCTGTAATACCGGGTCTCATATTTGCCGCAGATAGTGGAACATGAGGGGGTTTTAGTGGGTAGTCCCGGCGTTATAAGGCCCGCCGGGAAGTCTCACATTGAGATTTCCCCTCCTCAAAAAAAAGCTTTCTATTCATTACAAACGAAAATATAAATATTCTTTCTAAATACTATTCGTAAAATACGATGAAAGTAATGTAAAATCTACTAAAAGTATTTTAAAAGTAATCTTATTTTTTTCATCAGTACACATCCATTAAATGTAGATTAAAAATCTTTTTACATAATGTTTCTCTAAAAGTTACACCAAAAGTGTTTGTGCGTCCACGTGCAAGTGATATGCAAATGTGTTAGCTAAATAAAAGTAATTTTAAAAGTAAACCACTTTAGACACAAATTGTCTCTAAATTCAGATTTATGATCTGGCTTCCATTGTCCTCTAACATAGATAAGTTAGGTCTTCAAATTCACACGTCAATCATAAACTCCGAAAGCTTCAACAGCAGTCGTTAGTGCTATCATACAACATCATTGGCGGCTATCATCTATCATTCCACGATTTAGATATGAATGGTTCATCAAAAAGTTAATCCAAAGTTAATGTGGCATATCTAACGCGACCCCTATCTGACGATGGAGCCACTCCTTTTAAGGGGTTCGTTTCACTCGAAGCGACAAAGCGGCAATATTTATTTATTTATTTAGGTTTCTTGTTATACGATGGTCATGTCATGGTCAAGTAGGTTTACAAATAGAACCGCCCATTTTCCTGCTAGTTACAAAAATGAAAGGAAATACATATTTTCCTTAACAAGAAATAACGTTTTTAACGTTATTTAGTCGTATACAGTGGTATCGACCTTTAATTCCGCGATTACATCTAAGTATGTTAAACCATACAAGTTTACATGAGCTATTTATTTAGTAAAACAGTTTTAACAGTTTCGAATAATTTAGGGACAAAAGTATCTAAATTTAAAGATTTTATCTACAAATGAAGTGGTCGTATGTTTCTGATGCGTTTAGAAACATTATGTGTATATGAAAGGGTAATATTTTCTTTTTTACTTATTGTGATTTCTATACAAAAAAAAAAGGTTTTTAAGTGTCTTAAGGTCCTTAAAGGAAAAACAAACGGACCCAAAGGCGTACCACACCTACTCGATAGAGACATATCCACTCTCTAAAAATAGTTAGGTACACAGTAAAAATTGCTATACTTTATTTTGTTTTAGAGTCTAGACTCTGTTGTTTTGTTTTGATTTTTTTGTATAGAAAAATATGAGTGTTTTTTACTCTTTTATTGAGTGAACTTATCTTGTTAAAA
Source organism: Synanthedon myopaeformis (assembly GCA_944738685.1). NCBI lineage: Eukaryota > Metazoa > Arthropoda > Insecta > Lepidoptera > Sesiidae > Synanthedon > Synanthedon myopaeformis. Next base: position 9,305,959 of record OX122926.1, on the reverse strand, counting down.
CTTTATACTTTATGTAATTTATACACCAGCTAGTAAGAACTAGTTGTGTAAAATATCTAATACTTAGTCAATTTTATGTTTCACTAGATGTGTCCCTGGACTCGTACTTTCAAATTCTACAACATAAAAATCATCTCCATGAAAAAGTAGATATTACAACTCCAATTTTCATATATACCTAATGACAGGCAAAACGGTGTGGAAATTTAACGATGTGTCATCATTTTAATTATATAACAGCTTAGACAAAAACATTTTTTTTTTTTTTCTAAACTCGTTCATTATGATTACAATAACATTTTTGAAAGAGGCCACTGCACATACATTTACATGCGTAGTAGTATGCACCTCTGAGGGGCTCTTTCACCAACTACAAGTAAAGTGTTGATTAGTTACTTTTAGAAATAATTTTATGTTTTATTAAATTATGCACTCGGTTTACTGCATCCTTCGATAGGCGAATTTTTTTTATTATTTTCTTTTTAATGTTTGGGACTTTTACCGTTCAAACAAATGTATATCATCTCCTTCATTTCCGGTTACCGGTGGCTTTAAATGACAGTTAGCCTACTTGAGACAAGGTGAAAGAGGCCCTGAGTCTACTTCAAGGCTTCGGTTATTACAGTGAAAATCTGTCCGCTTGACAATTCGCGAATAAATGATGACTTTTTAGGAAAATTTTTAAGACGTACAAATTTTTATCAATACATATTGTAAAACAAAGTCTCAGTCTGCCTCTCGCTTACTTTTTCTAAACAATTTACAACGGATTTTGATACGGTTTTAACTAATAGAAAGAGCGATAAACGAGGCAGACTTATGTATATTGTTTGCATAAAAAATGCATCCTTGCGAAGCCGGGGTACGTCGCTAGTTTATTATAAGATCGCCTACTATCGCTATAATAATAATAATATAATAATACCTTCACACATTCCACACAGTACCATCTACATAGTTCCACACTATGCAACTAATGTATTATGGATACCAGACAGTTGATATAATACATAGATTTTTTTTTTTTTGTAAATACATACCTACATATTATAAATACAAAAATCCATGACAGGCACAAAGGTAAATGTTAACACATAAAGATTTGCCCTTAGCGGGATTCGAACCTGCACCGTTTGGTTAACAGCTAGGGTTACTAGCCACTAGACCAAACGTGTCGTCAATGACGTAGATGGACACAGTCTTTTTAGGGACAGAATCAGTTATTAATGATAAATATTTAAATTGTATATTCTGGGTATACTGTACTAACACTGTTCAACTGAAATAAGAAAGGCAATAAAACGTAGTGTTTATAATATCTAAAAGCAGAAAATTCTGGATAGAAAAAGTGTTTGGTTTACGTAATTCGTTTGGCAAGTAGCACATTCTATTCCTGGTCGGGTTAAGGGCGATGTCACCTTTAATAGATACACGTTGAGATGACAGAATGCACGCTATTATACTGTTTACTCTCTTTTTAAATAAGTAACAAAATAACACTACAGTCTTAATATATAAAATTAACATGTCACTATGTTCGTTGACGCTAATCTCCGGAACCATTCAATTTTATTTAAATTTTATGAATTTCAAGCCTCCAAAATACTTTATAAATATGATACGTTAATATTTGCTCGAAGCTACATTAAGACAAAGTCGTGAGAAAAAATTAAAGATTACTTTGCGTTATATGTTAGTAAAATACGCAAACATATAATTAATGTGATTATAAAGAGATTGCGTAAAATCTGTTTATAAAGAGAGTTAATAAAAATATTTTCAAATTTTCAACTACTTACTTGTATTTAATTAAAACATAAATAAATCATAATTATTGTATAATCGATTTTTTCTAACTGTAAATAAACATTTTTATTTTTATTATGCTATGGTCGGCAGACAGACTGACGGTCCACTTGATGGTAGGTGGTTACCGTCGCCTATAACACAAGCAACGCAACAGGTGCTGCAAGTGTGCTGCCGACTATAATAGGATTAAGGATCAAGTGATTGGGAATTACTTTCTGTAATTGTTTGACCACCTAACGATCGTTTAGTAAATTATATAAATCACTAGCTGGTGCCCGCGACTTCGTCCGCGTTGAACGATGAATGGTACCCTATGTCCTTTCTGGTGTCCCAGACGATGTGTATGCAAAATTTCATAGTGATCGGTTCAGTAGTTTTTGCGTGAAAGAGTCACAAACATCCATACATCCAAACATACTATCGCATTTATAATATTAGTACGAATGTGTGAGAATATTTGTCACATTTTTAAAGTGTTATAAAAAATTCTAGAGACGTATCAGAACGAAAGGCGGCGGTCCACTGTAATGAGTGTTCATCTTTTTTTAGATTTCAGCCAACGAATAATACTTACTTACCGGTGAGCCGAATAGAGACAGTAACGTATCGGTAGGCGCGCGCACTACAGTAAGTCCTCAATTTGAATATTTACCATTTAAAAAAAAAAAATTTAACAAAAAGATAAACTTCACGAAAAGTTTCCTTTGCCTGACACAATTTAAAAAAAAAATACGTACGCGCATTAAAAAAAAAAAGTGCTTCCAATTTTAAAATGTGCACTGTCGATGGAGATGAAAATGTTTCGTGAAGTTTGTGATTCGAAAGTGTTTTCTTTAAAAAAAAAAAATGAATGTGGAAAAGTGTGCTGGTGATAATGAGGTTGACGATTTGTGAATATATTTTTTGAAGGTTTTTTTTTTTTTGAGTGACACGTGAGAACATTATCCCGGGTGCGATCTTACGGATCTATTTCGGAACTGTTATATATACGTTTGACATAAATATAGATAAGTAATATATATTTAGTAGCGAAATGTTAAGAGAATATTTTTTATAACGAATATATTTAACATTTCCATAAGAATGCTTCATATTGATTAGATATATTTTAATATAGGTATATTATATTTGAAAAGAAAAATGTATTTTCGTCCGCTTTTAAACTATGCGACGGATTTTTATGTATAATAATTTTTGCTATTATTTATTTAAAATCCATTGCGAAGGTACATTTAATAAATATCCCAATTGATAAATTATGTAAATAGTTTATAATATTTATATTACAAATGCATTTTTCATGCTAATTGATGTTTGTTTCTATGCAGAAATTAATGAACGGATTTTTATGAAATTTTTTCGGAATTGCATAGTTGCAGACAAAAGCTGTAATAAAATTACCCTCAATTTTTTAATCATACGAAAAGGGTTAATTTAAAATAGACATAATTAGTTTCTATTAAAATATGAATCCATTTTATAAATTACAGTAAACACCAATTATATATATTAATAAAATCATAACACTCACATTCTAGTGACATAATGTTAACATAAAATGTTTGGAAGCGAGCCGTTAATGATTTATGCTATGACAAACAATTTACGCCTATACATCACGTAAATTACCCTTAATTCCGTCATTTAAGGTGCGATGGCGCGAAATAGCACCGCGATAAGACTTGTACAAATCTACGTACCGCCACTAAAACTATGAACTTTGGATTTTGGAATAAAAAAAGTATCTACTGTGCAATCTGCCTCTAATACGACTCCAATAGGACGTTTCTCCATCTGTACAAGTTACTTAAATACCATTAATGTTACGAGACTCTATATTAAGGTCCAAAATCGTACCATTTTTCATTATAAGTACAAATGCATTTATAAAAACTATAAAAAATGACAAGTACAGTACTTTTTGTTTGTTTTTTTTTTTATAAAACTGGAATTTAATAAAACTGTAATAATTTAAAAAAAAAGAACGCAAATTCAGAACACCGAACCGGTGAAGCTGAAAGTAGGCACCTACCTACATACAGCTTCACCGGTTGAATAAAACCGGTTGTAATTAAAATATTATGATTGCGAATTATGATATTTTTACGATACTATTATTATTCTAATATCGACTATTCTAACATCAAGTAAAATCTATTTATATTAATATTTTTTTTGTATTGAATCCTACATTCATTGTTAAAAAAAATTCCCAAGTTCAAAGTTTACCCACACAAGTTACTCGTTAATCTATCCGTATGAGAAGAGCTTGACGTCTACAGCAGTATTCAGTCAAATCCCATGTAAATTAATGTATCACTTAAACTAACGTCATATGCAAATACATACGATTCACATTAATTTATTACTAATGTGGATACGTCTGATTTGAATATTATTTATTAAGTTTATAGTGAAATCTGGTTAGCCTGTCTGGCGTCAGTAACCATCCGCTTACAGAAGACCATCGTGAAATACGTGCTGTACGTGTGCTGTTGTGTTTCTATCTTTAACAACCTGTAGCGTTGCTTGTGTTATAGGTGACGGTAGCCACCTACCATCTGATGATGTCAGCCTGTCTGTCGAACTTAATATAAAAAAATATATCATGAAATAAGGCATAATTATGTGAAGTTGTGTTTCAATATTTTCCTTATCGTTAACTAGTAATCCTTCTTTGCTTATTTCTCTTTCCATTAGTGAAAACCGTATCAAAATTCGTTGAGTGTTTTAGAAGTTAGCGAAGAAATTGAAGAAGCTTTATTTATAATATGTATAGATATAGATAGATATGTAATATACAGATACAGATGCAAAGCATAGGATAGATAGATAATTGTACACGTATTACTGTTCTCCCTGTCGACCACATTTTTTCATAAAAATTAAAACTTCGATTAAAACTTATTCGATTAAAACTTACCAAGAAAAGCATGAAAGTGAAAAGTTTCGGAGTACCCTATAAAAAGTTTGATTTTTAATTAGAATTTATCATTAAAATGCACTACGTGAAAACCAATCGGAAGCAATTCACTAAAATATAATCAAATCTTATCAAAAAAAATCACCTAAACGTGTTAGGTTTTTACGTACTTATAAAATTTTGTAAATATGTACCTATTTTAGGTTTTAGTACAGATATCGCCTAATAAGTACCACGATATCTGTACTAATAGAGTAATAAGAAAAGTTTTGTATTTTTGTTTGTAATGAATAAACTCAGAAACTACTGGACCGATTTAAAAAAATATTTCACCTATTGAAAGCTACGTTATCAGCGAGTAAATAGGCTATACTTTATAAAGTTACGAGGGCGAAGTCGCGTGCAAAAACTAGTATTTCATAAAGTTACGCTGATGAAATCGCGTTAAATAGCTAATTATTTATAAGCAAATTTTTATTTAATTTAGTATATATATATATATAACATTTAAGGTTCACAGAACTTACCTCCGAAATAATCATATCGGTTCTATTGAGTGACAGAATATTAAAGACTTATTTATTTAACATTCTATTTTTATCTACACTAATATTAGAAAGAAGTAAATCATTTTTGAACCTTTATTTATTCTCCTCTTAACAGCGACCCTTCTCTCTTTTATTCCTTTTTCCATTAGTAGAAACCGTATCCAGATCTGTAGTGTGGTTTACAACAAGTTAGCGAATAAACAGACAGCGATATTTACTTTATAAATACAAGTATTATCTAGATATATTTATATTTTACCTATAGACAATGATATTATTCATGATAAATATGATAATGATATATTTTAATAATTTTTTTAAATTAATGTGTTTTAGATCGATTTAAAAAAAAAGTCTTTATATATTAGTTTGGTTAACGATACTCTATGTAGAATATCTTTAGGTCGGGTATACGTACTTTTTTTAAATTTGGCGTTTTGGTGACAGTTTTTTTAATATTTAAATATTTTCCCTGTTACCTACGGGTTCGCCTGAGTAGTTAAGGCGTGAAAGCGTAGCAAACAAAGAAACCAACTTTCTTATATAATATTATATTAGTTGAGATATAAAGTTTAACTGACAAGGTTACTATATAGGGTTGCAAGTGCTTTGTCTGCCTTGATAGGAAATAGGGGGTTGGACTCAGTTATGATTTACACAGTTGATAGTTTTATTTTGTTAGGGTTGCTGTCGCCAGATGGACTGCTCAGATTATGACTACGGAGTGCACTGTCCAATCCCCCAAATTTTACGTCACTTTACAGTATTTACAATTTTAACACCCAAAACGGACATTTATTGCTTCTATAAAAAACATATCATTCTACAAACAATTTCATAAATACATATGGAAGATTTTAATCTTTTAAACTTATAAATTTTCAAATAGAAAAACAACAGAAGAAAATCACTCGAAAGCGAGCGAATGCAGACTATTGAAAATATGTAAAAAAGGAACGTTTAAAATGAATTTTCCACTTACAGGTGCGCCCGCCATTGAAGGAAAAATAGGTGTAACTGTGGGAACCAACAAGATGCTGTCCTGTTTCAGTTAGGAGGTAAGATATATTACCTTTTTTATAAGCCTTCATGTTACTTTTCCCTCATTATGTTTTGCAAAAAAATATTGAAAATGGAACGGAACATTAGGACCGTTTCTTACCACCAAACCTTGTGGGTTTTTGGAGAATTTTTTGCTTGGTTAATATTATTACATCTCTGTACGGGTTTTCAAACAAACTTAATTGTGTTTATTATTAAGAGTTTATATGATGTGTAAGGAGCGGATTCGCCTATTAGTAGACTGTACGCAATTTGAGCCTATCCTTCAATAAGAACAAGCTATAACTAAAATTATAAATTAATCTCCGTTTTTCTAATGAGCTCAAACACGCTATATATGTTATAAGTTTTTGAGGAGTGGAGTGTCTGTCCCGCAGACTACTTGATGATGCAGAATCAGGTCAAGGTTACCATGTCATGGAAATAGCACCGAAGTAACATTTCATAAAATTTCACATCAATGGAACCGGTGGAAGTTAGTGAAAACCCTTCGTTTACTAGGAAATGAGCTGATGGTCTTCAAACTCTTGAACAGATCTTCATAAATTAAAGCCAAGAACAATCCCCATCACGTCATCTTACAATAAAAATAAAAAAAACAGATCGAAATCGGTCTATCCGATTAGAAGCTACGGTTCCACAGTAAGATACACATATACACAGACTCACACGTCAAGCTTATAACACCCTGTTTTTGCGTCGGGCGTCAGGGGTTAAAAAAAAAAAAAAAAAAAAAAAAAAAAAAAATATATATATATAAAATAATACACGTCATGCATTGGGATATTTGGAAATATAAGGAAATGATGCTTCGTAATGAAGCTTGACTGTGCTTATTCGGTTTACCAATTTTATACGTCAAATGCGAATGGCAAAAATGCGGGTACAAAAGTCTATGTCATATAACTACATAGAAAATCAATATACATATTATAAAACAAAGTCACTCTCTGCCTCTCGTGTACTGACTGCGCTTTCTTTATTTATTTTAAATATATTCTCTGGTCTAGTTAATAATTGTCACATTTCTGAAAGGCAGTCTGACAGGCAGACGACCTGAAAGGCATCGCAGGAAATGGCTAATTGCGAAGCGTAGATAATCATATGTGGTGGAGAGCCTTGGGAAAGGCGTATATCCCAGCAATTGAGACACAAGTTCATGATGTTAATGATGACACGAAAACAAGAAATTCAAGCACATTTCATGTAAATTTAAATAATAATTTGGTATATGACACTAAATGATATTGTAAAAAAATAAAACTCCAGTAGCCTTGAAAATTTTGGCCGTGTTTACATAATGCGCGTAATTCCTAACCTATTACCGTGCGTTGACGACATGGGATAAATAAGGAGCAGGTGAGAGGCGGAAGCTGCAGGTGCGCCAAATCTAAAAACAGACTGAGTCATTGGCTGCCCTCACGCACGGTCTGCCGGTCAGCGGCAATGCAATTTCATCATTACTGCCCATAGGAATAGAGTCTTCAAACAGACTTCTAATTTGTATATTTTCGTTGCCGACATATCAATTGGGCGTTGTTAAGTAATACAATGTCAGCCCACTGCTCGCCATTCGAGTAAATCGTTAAAATTTTGTTTCTAGTACATCAATAAAATCAAGTAAAATAAAATTTGTTGAATGAGAAAAAGTAAGTATTGGAATTAATTCTAACGGACAAGCCTATTGCGGATTTGTTGGACTTCTTTTTCTTCTTGTTTGTATTGCCTCTAAAACAATAAAGGTTTGCAGTCAGCTTGTTGAAATTTATATTATACTGCACGGTTCTGAATACGCCCCCTGCTGTCCTCGGCTCCACAACCCCACCAGGGACTCTTCTTATTGACGTCGCCCGCGATGAACAATTCAGGGGTTCCGACCCGCATGGTAACGTCTTTTAGGTGATCTCTGTTGAACGCTCGAAGAGGTTGGACGCAAGCGCGGTCACTTAAACAAGATCCGCGTGGCAATAAATAGTGAAAAATCAAGTGTGCGTACGTTTTAAGTCGGAAAAACGAGTGCAATATATCATTCGAAGCGGCTCGGCGCGAGCTACACGGTGGTGTTTTCCGCGTCAAGATCCGACGAAAACTGAAGAAAATACGGCATTTTTTATTGTGAAAAAGTCACCGAAAAAATTTCGCGCGCAAACGCTGCCAAATTTTGCGCGAGAAAGTGTTCGGCTGAAAGTGCTATCGGATAGCCGGCACTTTTCTCTTATTTGAGCAACAAATTCTGGATTTTTTCTGGCCCGGAAGACGGTTACACAACCGAAATTCCGAAGGTCCCCAAACTTGGACCCCCTAAAAAGGCCCCGGAAAAATCAAGCAAAGTGACCAAAAATAGCGGATAGACTGTGAGTGCATTACTGAAAGAATTTCTCAAATCGGTCTAGCCGTTGCAGAGAAATCATAAAATTAAAATTTCCCGAAAATTGTTATATTATCGGGAGCTTGTGTTCCCTCAGAAAGGAAGTCGCGTGGAACGTCAGAAAGGTGCAGTAGTGTGCAGTGTCTTCCCTTCTATTTTTTAAGCCAAAAATCGAAATTTTCGGCCCAGTAGTTACGGAGATATAGTGAAAAACATCAGACAAGAAATCCTGCAAAAATCGAAAAATTTTAACATATACGAGGGGTCTTGCCGAACTGGCTGGACAAGGAAGAATTTGATCATCCTGGTGTCTCCAATTGAAGAAGAGGATCGGCACTTGCATCACTGTATTACACTTTGAACGCGCATTTTAACAACGCAAGCAGCACCAGAATCGGACCCGGGTGGTTGTCGGGATACTCCGGCGAACTCTTGCATATTTGCAAGAACCACGCCAAGTTGATCCGCGGCACATACTATCGCCTGCACCCGGACGTGTCCACCGAATTTAATTTTAATATCTTCAGAAGCTTAGATCTTAGCAACTAATAGCATCAAAATTCGGTGAGACGCGTCGTTGGATTCGGAAAATTACCACCTTTTTTCCCAACTTGGCGGAAAAGACTATTTCCTCACCCGACTTCACCTGCAAAAAATTGAATATTCCTTTACTCCTCTGTCCTTAGCAGTATATAGTCGTGTGGTACGTCGTTTGATAGGTCTCGACGAGTTCTGTCCGAAGGCCTCCTATTCTTGACTATTGCTGCACCCGGTTCCGTCTGGAAAATTAAAATCACTTATTTTGGCAAATTATTACTAAATTTCTTCAAAATTTTATTCCCGAACCGACTCCCTTCCTTTGTGACCTTCCTCCCCCCTAATTTGGCTACCCTCTTCCCCCCTCGTCTTTTCTGGGGTGTCTCGTTGACCGATAGCCCGGGTTGGGTACTGGATTTATATATATATATGCAGAGACTTAGTTAAGTTAGATAAGTTAGTTTTAAGTTTTATTAGACTTGTTAGGCTAGTTATTTTAACTAGTACTAATTAAGTGCTATTTTAATTTATTGACTGAGCCATTATACAGCTCAAATTTTTATTATTGACTATTTTATTTTGATTATTTAATATTTTAAATTGTTTAATTTTATTTGACATAGCAAATTTTATATTTATTGACTTTAATTGTATTTTTTATTATTATTGATTATTTATCTGATTATTTTGATATTTTAATTTGTTTTATTATATGTGACTGTAAATTTGTAATATTGATTTTAATTATATAATACCACTGTCAACCTTGACTGACGCATTTGTTTAAGAAAATTATTATTGAGTATTGCTGTAATTTAATATTGTGTAAAGATACATTGAAACTGATCTCGTGTACTCAGTCTCGACTTGTTTTTATTATTTTTCTTTTATTATATTTTATTGAAGTGGTAAAAAATTTTTAAATTTTAATTTTATTGTATTTAATTTGAAATTTTATTAGATTAGTATTAAGTTAAGTTAAGTTTTATTTTAGGCCCATATACAGCCCTTAGTTATTAAGATCTTAGACAAGTGTTTGTTGACCCCAAATCCTTTGGTCCCGCGATCCCTTGGGCTACCCCGAATCCCTTGGGCTTCCGGAGTTTTGGGTTCCTGAGCTTTCTGGGCTACCAGATCCTTTGGGTTACCGAATTCTTTGGGCACCAAATCTTTTGGGCACCAAATCTTTTGGGCACTAAACTTTTGGGCACCTGATTTTTGGGCACAAATCTTTGGGTACAAATCTTTGGGCACAAGTTTGACTTGGGCACAAATTTTTGGGCACAAATTTTTGGGCACTAATTTTTTTTGGGCACCGGATTTTTGGGCACAAATTTTTTGGGCACAGGATTTTTGGGCACAAACTTTTGGGAACCAGAATTTTTTGGGCACCAGATTTTTTGGTCACCTGAATTTTTTGGGCACAGACTTTTGGGCACAAATTTTTGGGCACAAGTTTTCTTGGGCACAGATTTTTTTTGCACAAGATTTTGGGCACAAAATTTTCTGGGCTAACGAATTTTCTGGACTAAATCTTCTGGGCTCCCGAATTTTCTGAGCTCCCGGATCGCTTGGGCCCCCGGTTCTTCGGGCTCCTGAGGTTTTCGGGCCATCGGATTGCTTGGGCCCCTGGATTTTTTGGGTCAAACTAATTATTTTATTGTTAGGTTAAGATTTTATTTTATTATTATTGACTTTTGACATAATTTTATTAAAATTTACACTAGTTTAAGTTTTAACTGTAGGCCCTTATACAGCCCATAAATTAGGATTTTAACCAAACGACACCAATCCCCCCTGCATTATGCTTCGGTCCCCCGCTAATAAGACTGACAGTAGACCCCAACCCCGCGACTCCCAGGAGTCCCCGCCCTCACAGTCGAGTGTCAGGAAGAGCATAGGGGAGTGGGAGACGGGGAAGCTTTCCGTCTCCCCCCTGACCTCGGCAAAAAGCCAAAAAGGTCCCACGCCGAAAAGGGAAACCTTAGTTGTTAAATATAAGGACAGAGTTGCTGAGGCGGGGGCTTGCCTAAAAAAGGCGAAGCTCTACCTCAGCAGCTCAAAAAATCTAAAAACGGACCTAAAGGAGGGAATACTGCAGGCTCTCGACCGCCTCTTCAGCTTGGTCGGGGAGGCGGCCGCCGAGGCCGAGGGAAAGGGGAAGGGGCTCAAAAAGAAAGAAGAGGCCCAGTCAACCGAGGGCCTATTAGAGGCCTTGAAGAAAAACAATACACTGTTAATAGAAAATAATAAAAAATTGGACGAATTGAAAGGAATCAAGGAACAGCTGACTGGGTCCACAGCCACGTGTTATGCGGGGGCCGTGGGTAACAAGGTGAAAGCGGTCAGCAGGCCGACCCTCCACTCCGTTGTTGTTACGTCCGAGGACGTGAACGACACCGGAGAGGAGGTGTTGGCAAAGGTGAGAGAGGCCGTCAATGCAAAAGACGGATGGGTAAAGGTCGAGCGAGTTAGAAAGGCAAGGGATCGCAAAATTGTGATGAGCTGCGACAGTGAGGAAGAAAGAAGGAAGATCAAAGAAAGGATCGAAAAATCAGGGAAGAGACTAGTCTGTGGTGAGGTCGCGAACAGGGACCCGTTGCTGATCCTTTGGGACGTCTTATCCATTCATAGTGATGAGGACGTCCTAAAAGCGATCAGGAACCAGAACGGGTTCCTGTTCGACGGCCTCAACGGGGAGGAAGCAAGAATTAGTATTAAGTTTAGGAAAAGAGCCAGAAATCCCCTCACGGGGCACATCGTCTTAAGCACCTCTCCGGAGGTCTGGAAAAGGGCGACTGAGCACGGGACGCTGCACGTTGATTTGCAGCGGATCAGGGTCTCGGATCAGTCGCCCCTAGTACAATGCTCGAGGTGCCTCGGCTATGGGCATAGCAAAAGGTTCTGCGGGGAGGTGGCGGACCTGTGCGGTCATTGTGGGGGAACCCATCTCAAGACGGAATGTCCCCAATGGCGGGCGGGGGCGCCGCCCTCCTGTCGAAACTGCGCTGTGGCAAAGCTGGGAGGCCGCGAGCACAATGCCTTTAGTACGGTGTGCCCCGTGAGAGCAAAATGGGATGCGATCGCCCGTTCTGCCACTCAATATTGCTAAGGGCGCCCCTGGTGCTAGCCCTACTTACGGGCTCTTGCAGGTCAATTTGCAGCGTAGCAAATTGGCCACCTCCGAGCTCCTAGTAGAAGCGGAGAAGAGGGGAGTGGCCATAGCGCTCCTTCAGGAGCCCTATGTGGGGGCGGCTCGTGCGGTTCGGAGTTACAGGGGTGTGCGGGTCTTCCAGAATCCCGTCCCAGGAGAGGGTACTGTTAAGGCTGCTATAGCTGTCTTTGACAGCAGCCTAAAGGTTATACAGTACCCGAAACTCACCACCAATAACATCGTGGTGGTGGGGATACAGACGGGAGCCTGGAGGATAACGCTAGCCTCCTTTTACTTCGAGCCGGGCCAGCCAATCGAACCCTACATCGGGCGCCTGAAGCGGGTGCAGGCCGAGCTGGGAGCTGGGAGGTGGCTGATCGGCGGTGACGCTAATGCAAAGAGTTCGTGGTGGGGCAGCAGTAAGATTGATCACAGGGGTAAAGAGTTTTCAGGTAGTCTGGAGGAGCTTGGCCTCGATGTGCTCAACACAGGAGACACTCCGACCTTCGACACAATCCGGGGGGGGCGGCGTTTCTGTAGTCATGTGGATTTAACAGCTTGTTCCCATGACCTGTTGGACCTGGTGGAGGACTGGAAAGTCCTCACTGATCTCACGAGCTCCGACCACAACGGCATCGCGCTAAAGTTGAAGCTGAAGCCCTCTCGAGGAATGGAAGTGGTCAGAACGACCAGAAAGTACAACACCAACAAGGCGAATTGGCAAAAGTTTGGCATCAAAATTAAAGAATTAACCGACAAATATAAATTCAACAAGGGTGTTGTACTCAACAAGGAAGAAACAAATTTGGCTATTCAAAATTATACGAAATTAATAACAGAGGCGTGTGACCACGCCATCCCGAAGAGAGGGTCGAAGGAGAGACTGGCGCTGCCGTGGTGGTCGGAAGAACTTGGGATCATGAAGAAAGAGGTCGCCACCAGGAGGAACAGAATCAGGAACGCTGCTCCGATCCGGAGGTCGTGGGTCGTTGAGCAATATCTCGAGAAAAAGGAGGAGTACGAGTCGGCGGTGAGGCAGGCTCAGACAGACTCCTGGAAGTCTTTCTGCGAGAGGCAGGACGGCGAAAGCGTCTGGCAGGGCATTTACAGGGTGATAGGAAGGACCACCGTCAGGGACGAGGACGTGCCACTGGAGAGGGATGGCATGGTTCTGGATGCGAAGGGCTCGGTGGGGTGGCTTGCGGAGGCATTCTACCCGAAAGACCTTCCCAATTCGGATGAAGAGGTTCACCGCCAAATCAGGAAAGCGGCGGAAGGAGTGAATATTGGGGAACAAGACTCTTCTTGGGACCCTCCATTCACTCTGACCGAGCTCGAGATGGCGGTGAGGTCCTTCAATCCGAAGAAGGCCCCCGGCGCCGATGGACTCACTGCTGACATTTGTTCCAGGGCCATCAGTTGTGACCCTAACGTATTTTTAAATTTAGTAAACAACTGCATGGCCAACCACATCTTTCCGCAGATATGGAAGGAGGCAGCAGTGATTGTTCTTCGGAAACCGGGGAAGGATAGTTATGCCACCCCCAAGTCATTCCGGCCCATTGGCCTGCTTCCCGTGCTTGGCAAAGTGTTTGAAAAGATGCTCGTGGCTCGCCTAAGGTATCACACCCTGCCAGGCATAAGCGCACGCCAGTATGGCTTTGTGCCCCAGAAAAGCACGGAAGACTCCCTCTATGACCTCGTGTCGCGGGTGCGCAGGCTGATTGGAGACAAGAAGCTTGTGACGCTCGTGTCCTTGGACATAGAGGGAGCCTTCGATGGTGTCTGGTGGCCTATGATCAGAGTCAGACTGGCGGAAGCGGGTTGCCCCGTGAACATCAGGCGGGTCTTCGACAGTTACCTCACCGACAGAACGGTAAACGTCAGGTACTGCGGTGAGGTATTCAGCACGATGACAAGCAGGGGATGCATCCAAGGGTCTATAGCCGGCCCTCTGCTCTGGAACCTGACACTCGACACATTGCTGCGGAGCCTGGAAAGTAGAGGAGTCTACTGCCAGGCTTACGCGGACGATGTGGTCCTCGTCTTTGACGGTGATACAGCCTATGACATAGAGAGGCATGCCAACGCCACCCTAGCGCATGTTCTGGCGTGGGGTGTCAAAAATAAGCTGAGGTTTGCGCCGAGCAAAACTAATGCGATGGTGCTAACCAAAAAGCTTAAATTTGACACTCCGCGCCTGAGCATGGGCGGGGTCGACATTGGCATGCAAAAAGAAATCAAATTGCTCGGCCTAACCATCGATGAAAAGCTGACCTTCAACAGTCATGTTGACAGGGTCTGTCGGAAGGCCATCGGCGTTTACAAGCAGTTGGGGAGAGCTGCCAAAACTAGCTGGGGACTTCACCCCGAAGTGGTTCGCTCAATCTATATCGCCGCGGTGGAGCCTATAATCACCTACGCTGCGAGCGCGTGGGCGCCCGCAGTCGGCAAACTGGGAGTGGCCAAGCGTTTGAACGCTGTGCAGAGGGGTTTCGCTCAAAAATTGTGTAAGGCCTACCGCACGGTGTCTCTCCACTCGGCTCTGTTATTGGCTGGGTTGCTCCCCCTTGACCTACGTGTCCGCGAAGCTGCTTCGCTTTACGAGGCCAAGAGGGGAGTACCTCAGCCGGAGCTGGCTGACAGGGACGTCGAGCGGATGGCCCCAGCAATCGAGGGTCCCCATCCCGCCGAACACACCAGTCTGGAGTTCGGAAGGCTGGTGGACGAGGAGCAACTTAAAGAAAATAGTGATTACCAACTGCGTATATATACGGACGGCAGCAAGATTGACGGCCGGGTTGGGGCCGCGCTATCCATATGGAATGGCGAGGCCGAAACGTCGGCCGTCAAACTTGGTCTGCCGTCCTATTGCACCGTCTACCAGGCCGAGCTCTTGGCGGTGTGTGAGGCGACGAGGGTGATCCTGCGACGTAGCGAAACTACCTCTGCAATTTACAGCGACTCAATGGCTGCCCTCCAGACCATCGCGGCGAATAGTTGCTTACACCCTCTGGCGGTGGAGGCCCGGAGTAACTTGAGGACTGCTTCTTCGAGGAAGAAGTGTATCAAGTTATTCTGGGTCAAGGCTCACGCCGGCCTAGAGGGTAACGAGCGGGCGGACTACCTAGCTAGGGAGGCAGCGCTAAAGTCCAAGACCAAGCCAAAGTACGACCTGTGTCCGGTCTCATTCGTCAGGCGAAGCATACGCATGCGATCGCTTGAGGAATGGGACCGCAGGTACGTGCAAGGCGACACAGCGGCAGTGTCAAAGCTGTTTTTCCCCAGTGCTGTCGGGGCCTTCTCGATAATCAAGAAGATTGGCATCAATAATATTTTGACACAGGTATTTACGGGGCACGGTGGATTCTCCGAGTACTTGAATCGCTTCAAGTGCAAGGAGAGTCCATCGTGTGTCTGTGACCCTAGTGTTGCGGAGACGGTCCCTCACCTGCTGACCGAGTGCCCGGCGACTGAGAAGGAGAGAGTCGACACTGAACTCGAAATTGACCTGAAAATTACAAAGGAAAACTTAAAAGAAATAATGAGGAGCGATAGAAGGGATAAATTCCTTAACTACTGTAAAAAGATAGCAGAAAAAGCAATAAGGAGAAATAAAGACTAAAATTGTAAATATTAAACTAAATATAAATTAATTATTGTATTTTTTGATATATTATACAGAGATGTTTGCGGAACTTAAAGTTAATATTGTATTATTCAATGCTTAGTGTCTTAATTATTGACATATTTAAATTAATGTTTTAAATAAAAATTTAATATTCCCGAATTTTAATATTGTTAATGTTTTAAATTACCGAATTTCAATAATGTTAATGTTTTAAAGAATAATTATTTAATGTTTAGCAAGCTGTGTTCAAAATGTTTTTAATGTCGTCTGTGTAATAATATTGTATAGTGTCTAATTATTTACCCTGTGTCACCCTATCTGCTAAGAGTAAGGAATAATAAAATAAGAAATAAAATAATAGATAGTCAGATCAAGAATTGATAGGCGGAAATCCCATCCGCAATGGAATGAATGAGGATGAATGTAAGAAAGACAAAGTAAGAAGCATGAAAGTACGAGAGGCAAGTGAGCGAGAACTGGTATGAAAGAGAAATGTAGATATAGGCTTCAGCGCAATGCTGGAGGGATTTAAGTTTTTTAAAAAAAAAAAAAAAAAAAAAAAAAAAAAAAAAAAAAAAAAAAAAAAAACGTCTTTTAGGTGATTGATTTGGGGCTCGATGTCCCGGTCTCCCTCGAGGTTGACATTCACAACGCCAAAACCTGAAAGCAACTATGTTTTCTTTGGTTAAACTGCTATCTATTATTAGGGATAATTGCTGATTGGCTACTAGAAACGCCGACTTAACAGGGAGTGGTGATGGGGAAGCCTGAGAGCAAAAAGTGAGGCATTCTTTAGTGGCGGCAAAGCCTCGGCCCAGGTTCGCCTGTGGTATTTTGATCTCTGATTTAACCGCCGTTGGAGTGCCCTTAGCAGTAGCGGATGGATCTACGAGCTATCGTATACCATTTCTGCCACTCCGGGCATCTGCTGCTGTAGGCCAGATGGTTGACCTCCCCAGAGTTCCGACTTGAGCACCAGTAGCATTTGGGGGTGTCAAGCCTAGCTCTTTGGTATCGTGAGGGCCCGAACAAAATCCACATATTGCCTTGTATTCTCGTGCCCTGTGCCTTATTACAAGGCATTTATAACATTGCAGTATAGGGGACTGATCTATGGCTACTACAGATTGGTAACCCAGTCTCACGTTTTTGCCGTTTAGTCGCCGCCATACTACAGAGGAGACCTCCAAAACCATATTCTGAAGTATGTCAGTTCTACCTTTTATTCAGCGACTTTTATCTCTTCTACTTTTAAAACTATTTTTTTTTTTACTTTGTTTCTATCTTCTACTAGCTGACATTCCAATAGCTGACGACTGACAGATGTTGGAGTTTTTACATTTTCCCGCCAATTTTTCTCTTCATAACAACATTCCTCGGACTTTAAATTTGAAATAAAAAATAACCCAATTATTGGTCCAGCCGTTCTCGAGTTTTGCGTCTGCAACAAACACAGTTAGCGATTCATTTTTATTTATATAGATTACATGGTTGTATCACTGTGTTATGAGCGGTTTTAATCTAAAATTAACATTTAATTCTGGTTATAATTTAAAAGGAAAATAATATTATTATTAAATAATTATAATGTTGTTATTATACTATACCACAGGTGCAATTCATTAAAAATTATCAAGGCCCATGGATATATTTCACTGCACCCTACTTCTCTTGTCAATAAGAAAATCGAAAACAAAAATCACAAGTAATCTTATCTTGTGAAGGCGTATTTCACTACCCAGTTTCCTTTAAAAGAGTAGTAATGATTTTCGCTCGATTTCTCTTACATTCGCGACGTACTCATAGCGACTATTGAAGCTTGTAATCGGCTTTGAGACCGGATTTTATTTCGCGACTACGTTTATTTCCTTTAGACTATGGTGCGTTTACACAATTCAAGTTACTGGAGCAAATAGACCTACTTTCGCAGCTGGCTTGCATGCACGATATTAGGAATTTGTGACGGATTAGTCGATAAATTCACGCATATTATAAAAAGTTGAATTTTTAGTTTAAATATATTCAAACTTTAAGGCTACTGTAGTTCTAGGGTAGGTATTTGTATATTTTTTTTAGTTATATACTAAGTATACAAAGTAAAATGTTATTACAAGTCAAAATTTTTAAAAAATAACACACCTCACCGGTGAAGTTACAAATATTTTTGAATCTTTCCACACTCTTAGAGATATTTTTCTGCCATTTCTACCATAATCAATATTTTTCAAATTTGTTTTCTGTTTAATATTCCTAGAAGGTTTAGCTATCGAATACAATAAACATATCTTTTATAGTGCAATTAAAAATAAAGATAAATCTTTAATTTAGTGCCATTATTAATACTATCTAACTTTGATGTCTTTCAATCACACAATTTTTCTTCAAACTAAAACAGGATACACATAATTGGGTAAACTTCAAATCCATTGTCTATTGTTAAGAGACTTGAAAACTTACTATAATAATATTAGATACTATAATTTACTAATTAAATTGAAGTTTGAAAACCTTCTTGTAAATCAAACATGAATTAATATAAAAGGCTACTTAATATCTATTTGTCGTACTTAATATATCTAAAAGCGCTGAAAATTGTTTATAACAATTTTTTAAATCACTTAATACTTGACTGAATAAGACAAAATAAAACAAGATCTTCAAGTAATTGAGGAAAATATTTTACAAGTACAAAAGTTCTAAGAGAACACAACGTACTTGTCTGAAAAAGAAAACTTCGAATGAAAATGGTAGGAAAACTTAGGGCGTATAAATAAAATAAAACACGTGGAGGAGAATTCACAATAGTTACTTGAAGTTAAGGTTAACTGGGAACTAACTTTCGCGGTGGTAATTCTCTTACAGTGCTCTGTGGTGGGGTAACAAGGATTTCATTGAAAATGTAGAAATATTTTCCGGCGTCATCTTTGTATTTAATAACTGTGACTGTTTTTGAATTAAAGATTATTTTATATACTATTTTGTAGACTGATTTTAAATAAGGTTTTATAAACGAGTATGTTAATGGGCGGTAAGCAATCTAAGAAACTATGACTAGTGTTTCTAATTTCAAAAGATGCTTCAAAAAGAAAAATCAATATCTCAATTTGATTTTTTTATTAGAACTTTTATATATTTTATTTTATTTATTGACTGAACATTGGTCTAGTGGTTAAGGTCAAGTACCTTAACTACTAGACGAATTATTGTCTCATGGTTAAGGTAGTCTCGTACTGTAACTCCATATCTCAGGGGCCTCAGGTTCGATTTCGGCTGGGCCAAATTTTGTAAATGAAACTCTCAACATTGTATCAAGTTTCAAGTTGCTCTGGATCTGACAAGTAGTGGTAGGATAATACTGCATTTTGCAATAATTTGGGCAACCCGTCTATTGGCAGTAACCTTACAGAAGACCACCGTGAAATAGCAGCATGTGTGCTGTTTTGTAAGTACCTAAGGGCTGCCAGAACTAATGTTCTTATAACTTCTTTATCCCTTATTCTTAAATCTACTATGATCAGCAGCGCACTTGCGACACCTGTGGCGTTGCTTCTGTTATAGACGACATTAGCCACTTACCATCAAGTTGACCGTCAGCACATTAAAAAGCCTTCACATTAAAAATAAATATTCTATATATTTAAATGAAAATTGCGGTGCTTAATGGCAACCCTAGTAACAATATCCTCGGATGAGTCTTGAAGTTCTCAGTTGACAAGGTCTTATTTCATTTCATACAAGTGTTTCTCAGTTCGCAAAGTTAACAATTAATTTAAAGATATATTTTATTATATATCATTAAATAATATTCATATTAAAAAAATTTAAAAAAAAATAAAATTACTAATACATTCAGGGATACAGGAAAGGATGTAGGGATCACCTTAAATAAAATTAAAAAATTAACGCCTGGCCAATGTGTTATAGCAACAAGAGGTCAAGCGTTGTATTACTTATATATTTTTATTTTTCAACGCCGACGAAGTCGCGGGCACCAGCTTGTATACTATATAATATTCATAAGAGTTAGACAATACATACGTATGTATAAGTGAGTAAGGGTGCTTTCAGATGACATGTACCGATTAGATAAATACAGGATAACTAATGACAAACAAACAAACAAGGGAGGGAAAGGGAAGGACATAACAGGAAATTGCACAGTAAAAATATTGCACAAAGTTCTAGAGAAGCTTCTTAATTGGTCTGAATGGTTCAACGTAGGCATAATCTGATTTCAATGATGGTTTGATGACTTAATCATATTTAAGGTATACGAGCATCACCCAGACCCATTCATCATGATTTGCCTGTGTCCCAGGCATTTTTTAACGTTGGAAAATCCTCATGGGTACCTGGCAATGATAGGGGAAAACTCAACGACTTTCTAGCATGGTCGCGAGGACGTTATGACACGACTTCAGTGCCCCGCCACGACACAGTCCTCTGCCCTTCGCATCCATATTCAGAACATAGTAAATTGTTAAAAGACACCCTGATCAATAACTTAGATTTGTCATTTTCGTATGACTCAGGTCAGTGTCATAAAGCTAAATCCACAGAAACGTGGTTCAAAACTTTTTCATTTTATCAGAACTGAAAATTAGTATTTTATCTACTTGTGAGTCCTGTTCGTTTTTCTTTGTCTATAGGGTTGGTTGATACACAAACTAAGCATTTTCATATCTTAACACTTTTATTACTTTAAACTTAATACAAATATAATTAAAACTAATTATTTACTTGAGACGTGTGTGCACCGTGTGAAATGTGGTAGAAGAGAGAGAGAGAGATAGAGAGAGAGAGATAGATAGATAGATAGAGAGAGAGAGAGAGATAGAGAGAGATATATATATATATATATATAGAGAGAGAGAGAGAGAGAGAGAGAGACCGAGACAGCATACTTTCTCATAGAATTTAGTTGAAAACTAAACAAGTCACTAAAACATTCGATAAGTGTGGTAGTTAAATTTTTGTTCTCTAACGCAGGCGAAGGAACGAGCAAACGCTTGTATAGGACACAATTGTTGGTATTAGAGAATGGGCAATTTTTTAAATAATTTTCACAATAAAGAACAAAAAACGCATTGTCTGAAACAAACTTGAGGGAAAACATTAGGGATTCAAAAAGTATAACGGGAAACAACTAAAGGCAAATATCTTTCTTCCGTAATTTATACCCAACAGTTCCTTAAGAAATGTAAATCACTTTACAACTTTTGAAGGAGCATTCATTAGACTTCTACTCAACTTACCTGAAGAATTGTTTTCCTGGGAAATTTTATGCCAAATATCAAGCCCGTCACAAATGTAGCTATAATATTTATTTATTTTTAGCTAACATTCACATAGCCAAAGTTACATAAATTATAACTAAATTAACAAAAATATAAATTATATACAAATTAATATATAAAAAACTTAAAAACTAACTAATTAATTTCACAAAATATTTATAAATAATTTAAATCTAAGCCTTTGGTATACGGAAAAGTGGCCAGAATGCTGGCGATATAATATTATATCAATATACCGTGCTATAATATATATTGCGGTATAAGTTGGTGACGTCATAGAAATATATATTATAGCTGCGTTTGTGGTCACTCCAATATTTGTATAAATCATCTTCCACTATATCTGTATGGATTAAAATGTATATTATAGTCCAAACATTTGGAGGGAATGTCGATAATGCAAATGATTATAAACAGCTATCTATTATTTGTATAGACAGCCAGTAATTAGCTAACTAATTTGTTTGCAATGTTGAGATACAGCGACCGACACTATCTCCATAATATGATTAGTACAATGTCTGTATAATTAGCCAACGAGTATTACATTATTATTACATATAATAAGCTGTATTCCGCGGTTTCACCTGCGTTATTTTTTAAATTTCAATGCTGACGAAGTCGCGGGCACAAAGTTGTATTTATAATTTTATAACATGAAAGTTGCTACCTACTATTTTCTGATGTGGAAGGTTTTTATGCTGTCAAATTTTAAGGCAAGCAACCCCGCGGGGCACAGCAAGTGTTATATAGGTAATTAGAGCTTTTATGAAGTTTCATGGCATGAAAAAAATAATAATTCTTATAAGCAAAAAAAAACCATTTCCAATATATTTCCAATTTATAGATAATTTGAAATATCTTAGAATTCGACATTAGATTCGATTCTAGGCAATAAGGAAATAGATTTTAGAGAAAAAATAAAATAAAAAAATACTCAAAGACAAAGACTTACAAATCAGACAAAGACTCACATATCGTAAATGCGATGCGGGTCTCAAAAAAAAAAAAAATTTAAAAAAAAAATTCAAAGCAGAGAGAATCTTTTAATTAAATTTTCACTAAACTCGCGCAACGGCTGAATGACCAGCGAGCAATTAAAGTGCTGACCACTTGACCATTAGACTGTTGTAATTACTTGGAACATCTTACTAGACTTGAAGTTTCAAAGTTGCCAACTACGACGAACGACCAATTCCCAACACTACGATTAATTTAATACTTTGAAATTAAACGTTCGTGTGGTCGTGCCAGTTTTCAAAGGAGATAATGAACTTTGCTATTCCGAGCACAGATTGGCGCTTGTGCGGATAGAAAATATTTTTTACTTAATTCGATTCTATATGGAGCCAAAACGAGAGGCGAACATAACTCAACACAGAGAGGACCACTTGTCTTGAGATGTTGGAGGCAGTCGCTTGAATCTCGACTGTTCGTTTCATATATATTTTTGTTGGGTCAGTCACATGAATAATGGGCTATTAACATATAAGTATACTTATATTTGTATACTGAGTAAACTTATATTTATAAAAGACTAGCTGCTGACCGCGAATTCGTCCGCGTTCTCGTATATCGCTGTGACGAACGATGGCGCCGCTATTGTGACAGTGGTGACCATTTTTTAATGTTTTTTTAGACGATTCCTCGGGAACCTAACATTTTTCCAATATAAAATGTAATCCAGGTTTAATACAGGTAATCCGTACTAATATTGTAAATGTGAAAGTAAGTTTGGATGTATGGATGTTTGTAACTCTTTCACGCAAAAACTGGTGAACCGATCACCATGAAATTTTGCATACACGTTGTCTGGGACACCAGAAAGGACATAGGGTACCTTTCATCCATAAAAATAGGACTATTCCCGAGGGATAAATAAAAAATATAAAACTAACGCCTGGCCAAAGTGTTATAGCAACACGAGGTCAAGCGTTATATTGCTTTTTTTTAAATATTCAACGCGGACGAAGTCGCAAGCACTATTTTACTTGTAGTTGGTGAAAGAGCTGTAATAGCCAAGCTTACCACCCATTTCTAAATCACAGCTTTCTACACATGATCTTACTAACAATAGTAATTTATCCTCACATATTATAAAACAAAGTCCCCCACCGCGTTTGTCTGTGTGTATATTATTATAATAAACAAAAATTGAGGTTATAACTTGGAACACAAAATCTCAATACAATAAACTGATTACGCACACATGTCATTTCTGTCTATAGTTCGTATTTGGTCTGAGCTTTAAAAGAAACTTTATCTAAAGTGCTTAAGAAATGTTAGAAGTCGACTATGTTATATACATGGTGTAAAGGATAAGTAAATTTGGACAAGTCTCCCCCTGTTTTGTGTACCTCCATTAATCCAGTCATGGATGACCGAAAATATTTTCGAGTCTTAAATTGAAAATATCTTCTGTCAGATTGGCAGGTTTTGAGTTAAGAATTTTACACATGAATTAGTCTATGAATATGATTTTTCAAAATTACAACAACAAATTTTAACTTTATACATTTAATTTGTCCTATTTCAATTTATAATAATAATAATAAATATCTTCACACATTCCACACAGCGCCATCTAGCAAGTAATGCTTGTATTATGGATACCAGACAGTTGATATGCTACATAGATTACTTTTTTTTGTAAATACATACGTATTATAAATACAAAACATCCATGACTCAGGTACAAAGTTAAAATGTTAACACATAAACAATTGCCCCCTAGCGGGATTCGAACCCGTGACCGTTTGGTTAACAGCTAGGGTTACTAGCCACTAGACCAAACGTGTCGTCATTATTATTATTATATTTATATCTATATACATAAAAATTAAAATTTAAAATTTAGTACTAGTTTTACCCATGGCTTCGGCCGTGTGTGTATATTTACAAATTGTAGTCTAAGTGTTATTGTGTATATATCTGTAAAGTTTCATCGGAATCAGTTTAGTACTTTTTTCGCGAGAGTAAAAAATCTCTAAATATCCATTATGGTTTAGGTTTAGGTTTAGGTAGGTTATACCTCCTCCAAAGCACTAGAGAAGTTCTAAACTCAAAGTTTCTCGTCTTTCACAGCAAATTGCATTATCTAGTTAAGCCAAACGTTGTTATTTATTATCCGAAGCAAAACTCCATCGCGTCTTTGTCGCGAACTTCCTTTCACTTTATGTTTCAATGGAAACTTGAAACATAGACACTAAATTTAATTTCAACATAGTTTATATCTATTTTTTTTTTTAAGAATTAGCCTTTAATATTTCAGAAACAAATGCGCCCGAAATATTAAACAAAAGCTTAATTTATTTGGAAACTAGTGTCATTGCTCTGACGGGCAAGATGGCGTCTTTATTTATTGTGTCAATCAAATGTCACTCATACTTGAGAAGTTAAGTGTCATTTATTATACGCTTGCTTGCCAGTTAAAAGGATATATTTATATATTTTCTTTTATTTCTTAAATTATAAAAAAATTAAGAAAAAAATTAAGCTATATTTTATTTATTTTATTTAAAAATAATATTTAAGCTTTATTTTATTTAAAAATAAAGCTCGACGCGCTGATTTTTCCAAACAACGTATTATAAACGCAACATTTTACAAGAAAAGAAAATTCATCTAAACTAATTGTCACTTAATCTACATCCGTACTAGTATTATAAATGCGAAAGTATGTTTGGATGTATGGATGTTTGTAACTCTTTCACGCAAAAACTACTGAACCGATCACCATGAAATTTTGCATACACGTTGTCTGGGACATCAGAAAGGACATAGGGTACCTTTCATCGTTCAATGCGGACCAGCTAGTAACATATAAACAAGGATCCGACGATCCTTGTTATACAACAACATTATAGGTTTAGAAGTAGTTATCGGAGAATTAAACAGACGCGGATTGTTTCCGCGAAATGATTGCAAAATAAATGTTGTTGGAGATTGAGCTACAAGAGTATCTTAAAATCTGAAACAAAGTTCATTGTCGTATAGATTTACACTTAGCTAAGATAATTATTCGCACTATTTTTGTAACATTCCTTTTTTGTTATCGATTAGTTTTTAACAAAAGACATCTAACGAACGCCTCACGAAAAGAAGCGACTATAAGCGGCCTTTATGTGACTAATACAAGGTTTTTATGATATAGGAGTCATTTTTTTTTTTTTAATTTTTTTTTTTCAATATTACGAAATTTATTTTAATTTAATTAGAAATATTTGTAAATAATTAATTATATATTTTAATAAATACTTACTATACATATTACACAGTTTAATCATATATATATACAATTCCATAACTAACTATGACTTTAAAGTATTTTTATTGTATTTATTGTATATATATATATATACAATAATATACAATATATAGTATATATATATATATATATATACAATAATATAAAGCCGAAAACCCCCCGAAAAACCACAGGCTGAGAGTCCACTTTAAAATCCTGTCGCCTGTAAACTATAAACAACACCAAGAAGCGATGCTAGTATGCTGCGGACCTGGAAAAAAGGTCTTTGAAAAAAGGTTACCTTGAGTGATTAAGTGTTCGTTGAGGAAGGCTTTGGCATTCCTCAACGAACACTTACTCACTCACCTGTCAATGCTGCAGCAGTCAATACTGCTATTTCACAGTGGTCTTTTAAGGAGGTGGTTACCGTCGCCAGACCAGCTGTCCAATTTATGACCTTAGTATTAAAAAATTATCAAAATTTAAAAACGATTGTAAATAATATTTTGTTCTATATTTTGTTAAATATAATTTATAAATTATATTTATTGAAATATGGCAAAACTGATTTGGAGAACTTGCTCAAGTAATTATTGGGCTTCGCACGGATGCATTTTTTCTGCAAATTTATAATAAATACACCAACCTTCCCGTTTATTGATTAGTGAAAACTGTATCTCAGAGTCCTATAAATGGCTTAGAAGTTAGCGAAGAAACAGACAGAGACCCACGGCTACTTTGCTTTAAATTTTAATACCTATGTACATATTAATATTTGCCCGATAGTTGAAACAACAGTGCCATAAAATTTTGGTACTGATGTACTAAAAAGTAGATGTTTGATGCTAATCGAAAAGGACCTTTTTATTTGAGGCAAAATAAAAGTAATACTTGATGCTAAACTAAGTTCTGAACTCCCAGTCTATATTTAGAGATTTAAGTAGGGAACTCAAAGTGATAAACTTTCTTGAAGCGTAAGCTCAAAGCTTACCTCGCTCGTTAGATGCGCTACTTCCTGAGGAAGATGTGCGTGACACCAAGGCGCCACCTTTAAAACTATAAAAAAAGTTCTATATTTTGATCGTTTTTTTATGGGTTACACTAAATTATATTTTACATTAATAACAGTAAAATTAACTTTAGCTAATGTAACCAAATAACCTATTAAAAACTAAAAATGTCTTGCTTGCCACAACAATAATCTGAGAACTTTCGTGTATGTATTTTTATTCAGTTATAACCAACTGATTAATTCAAAGAATCTCACCGAGGAAGTTATTCAGTATATAATGTATGAATATTGTTTAGTCTTTTTAGTTGATTTTTATTGCAAATAGAGGCAAGATTCACACAAATATACCAACAGTGGTATGTGATAAAGAAGTTAAGCGATAGCAGTTAAAGCACAGTTTTAATAGTGGCCGGGGTTTCAAGTAACGAATAAGTACCAATAAATTAGATATTGTTATTTAAATTAAATTTTATATACTGTTACTGCGGTTAATACCCAATTCGTAATATTTCATTCTGTAATTGAAATAGAAGGTTGCTAAAATTATTTATTAAAAACTAACTTTTGCAACCTCTTAATATGTAAATTATTGCACGCAATAATATTTTTCATACCTAATCACTGTTACTTGTGTGCGACTATAGAAAACATTATTAGATTTTCATCAGACCAACTGTCAGTCGATCTAGCAAGTTATAGAGTGAGAAAAACACACAAAAATTTAACGAAAGATTGCGTTTGCGAAGTTATCCCGCGTTTTGTTGTAAATTATTAAGTAAAAGAAAACATTAAGTCGGGGCAAATACAACGATATCGCAAGCGCCAACACTGGAGATTACCAGTCCGAGTTTTGTGCTTCAATTGCTTTGCTAGGGTTGCCACAAAGTGGAAAATCGATGAGTTTTCAATCATGTCGAGATTGTTGCCTCCTTTTCCGTAACATTGCAACAATTTTATTCTCAAATGATGTTTCATAAAAGTTGATTTTTGTTCAATCTTTTTTCAAACCCTCATCGCATTTGCAGGGATTATATTATTAAAACGTTTACATTTGTAATTTAATTTATTGTATATTTGTATTTGTTTATATTATTAATTTTACGCGCTTTTGCCAATAGCATTTATTCAATCTTTTTTGCTCATATTGCTTTTTTTTGTCAGTCGTTGATTTTTATTTTATATTTTTCAGAACAGTATTTTTTTTTTTATAAAAGTTACGCAATGTCCTTTTCGGTATGCCTAACAACGTTTACACAAAATTTCAAGGTTATCCGTTAAGTATTTAAGGCTTGAAAACGTGACAAACAAACAAAACAACGCTTTCCTAATATTAATTAGGATGATTGTATTTTTTTAATGTTTTGAAGAAAGCAGGCAGAAAGAATGCCATGTATCTTCTGAAAACACTTTATCATCTTACTCTTTACCTTCTTATTGGTTAGTAAAATTAAATAAAATCCTTAGTATGATTAAGGATTTCTAAAGGACCCTTAGAAAGACTTATGTCAACAGCATAATTGCAGTACCTTTAGCGTTGCCTGTAGCCAAAGGCAGCCCATCTACCATTAAGTGGACCTTTAGCCAGCCAGTCAGACCTTACGACTTTTGTATGACATAAAAATCAACAGTTGCCATTTAAAATTAATCCAAGTTTTGGTTTAGAATGAATCAATCGTAAAGAGGGAATGATAAGTGCGAAGAAATCACATAAAGTGACATATTTTGTTGATTGTAAAAACGTAGCCAATCAAATGTCAAAGACCCGTATCAGTAGACAAGTCGTTTCGACTGCTTGAAGAAAATCACTTTGGGAAATCTTATTTTTATATTTAGCATTCACTATCAATTCTTCAAATAGAAATCTCCGAGAGGAAATTGAAAATATCGCTAGAATTGATTTTGAAATATACATTGGTGTATAGGTAAAGTTTTACATAAAATAATATTTGCTAGAACACCTAATCAAAGTTGAACCCTTTATCTGACGGGATACCAGACAAATAGCATTACGATATATAGGTATCCTTTTTTTTAAGTGTTACACGAGGCTAACATCCATATACCTGTCAAGTTTTATTTACAATAACTATACCTTTTCCATAAGTTTAGATGTACAATACAAGTTTGGTACATGTCACGTCATGCATGTCACATGGATGCATTTCTGTCTGCAAATCTTCGTCATTTATCGCTCTTTTCATTAGTGAAAACTGTATTAAGTTAGATGGTTTAAAAGAAGTTAGCGGAGAAACAGACAGAAGCGGTGAGCAACTTTATTTTATAACTATAGCTGGTGTCCGCAAAATCATACGCGTTGACGTTCGTTTTTTGAAAATTCCACATTTTTTTAGGATCCTATATGTTAAACCAGGTACTCATCAATACATAAGTGAATAACGTATTCAAATTAGTTAAGCCATTTCTGATATTTACGTGCGCACAGACAGACAAAAATTCTAAAAACTATTTTTTGATTTGGTAAAATAATTTAAGTACAAATATTTACGTACAGAAGACACGGCTCGTTTACGATTTATATATAGATTAAAGATGTCTAATTCTATATATTATACTAATTAATTCATTTATCGTTGAAGTAATTTTAATTAATGTTACACAAAGTAAGATTTAATATCAAAATTTAATTAAATAGTTAATCATAAACAAAAAGTGACAAGTTGTGGAGATAATTTATTTCAGTCGCTAATTTGCCGCAAGCCTCATTCTTTCTCATTAACATCGCTTAAGGAAAATTTAATTAAATAAGGCCCCGGTGTCAGCCCTGCGTTTTAACGAATTTATTTACAATTTTCTTCATGAAACACACTTTGAACCGTTTCTTGGAAATTATTGGAGGACTTTAACAGAAGTAATTTCGAGTTTCAGCATCTTGGTTTAATCACAATTTAGGGAAACAGTATCCAATAGTAACTAATATTAATATATATATATTTTTAATTTTTATCAATAACAGAAGTTAGTCACATAATGCCGGTGTTAGATAGTCAAATTATTCCCTTTGAAACGGAACAAAGTTTCAACACTCTTCTGTGATAAACTGGTTGTCGGCATCTTGTACCTTACTGAATTTTTCATTTGATATAGATCATTTGAAAAAATGAAATAAATTCTTCTGAGAAAATTTCTTCAATCACTACTTTTATGGTAATAAATGTTCAGCCAATATACTCGTATATTTAAGACCGTAAATCATTTATTGTATGATCGTACCAAAAATTCAATTGAGTGAAGTCTATAAAAATTAATAGACATATACCTAGTTTGATGAGGTATAAATTTATATATACACTAGCTGACCCTGCAAGCGTTGTTTTGCCAAAAAATAAAAGACATTTTTTTTTGTATAAAAATAGTTTACAACCTATAGAATATAAGTACACAAAAAATTTCATAAAAATCGGTCAAGCCATTTCGGAGGAGTTTTGTTACAAACACTGTGACACGAGAATTTTATATATAAGAAGATTACATTTGTAACTCAAAGTAATATAGTGTAGTATTATACATTTTATTGTTTTTACAATTTTTATTTTTGTTGTTTTTCATGTTTTTTTAATAAAAATTTAAAATCAGAAGATATATGCATTATTACCAAAGCTACAGAGATAATTTATTTCACTGATTATATTAATATTAATATGTTCTCTTGTGTAACATTCGACTGTGTCACAAAAATAAAATAAGTAGAAGACGTATATCAATAATTGTTCTGATCTTAAAATAAGTTGCAAATATTAATTCAAACATATGTTTAAAATCATTAAATCGCTACAAATTTTAAAAACACTTTTTTATGTTGGCTTTGG
The DNA here is from genome assembly GCA_944738685.1 of Synanthedon myopaeformis. Lineage (NCBI taxonomy): Eukaryota > Metazoa > Arthropoda > Insecta > Lepidoptera > Sesiidae > Synanthedon > Synanthedon myopaeformis. The sequence goes on along the minus strand of OX122926.1, from coordinate 9,275,545 downwards.
ATTTTTGGTATCTAGACTATAGAAATTATAGAAATTATAATTTTAAATTTTTTTTGTATATACATATAATATGAATCTATGTTTATTAATTAAACAAAATAAAATATTTAAAATAAAATTATAAACTTCACATAAAATACATACATATATATACCACAGTACATTTTATTAAATTTTGGTTATTTGGGACCGGCCATTGATTTTAATATTGACAAAATCTTATTTCACAGCCTCCTTGTTCCGCTAACTCCAATTTTATTACCCACTATCCTGTAATGCTCGTAAAACTGAAAGAAATCTTACTCCGGAAATTCACAGGACACAGGGGTTGTGGTTTTTACGCCCCCTCAATTTATTCTTGTTCTGCTTTATTGCTATAATCTTTTTGAGCCCTAAAGTATATTTACTTTTCATTCTGGTATTAACAAAAATCCGCGTTTACGATAAAATCTTATAGAAATTCTTCAAAAAATCAATCCAATCCACTCCCACTTTGATACCTATTAGTTGTAGGTACTTCACATAAATGTCCTCATATCTCCCTTTCAACTATATATTTATGTATATAATCACAACATGAAAAATAATATTATCTTTATAAACATTACAAGGATATCAGGCAATGGTAAACCTTTAAAAGTAATTATAAAAGCATTGGGTATTATACAACGGGGTTCAATCTAAAAGTATCTATACTAATATTATAAATGCGAAAGTATGTTTCGATGTATGGATGTATGGATGTTTGTAACTCTTTCACGAAAAAACTACTGAACCGATCACCATGAAATTTTCCATACACGTTGTCTGGGACACCAGAAAGGACATAGGGTACCTTTCATCCAGAAAAAGGGACTATTCCCGAGGGATAAATGAAAATTAAAAAACTAACGCCTGGCCAAAGTGTTATAGCAACACGAGGTCAAGTCGCGAGCACCAGCTAGTTTTTTATATTATAATGATTTTCATAATAGCAATAACTATCCTTGCTTCAACGGAATTTCCCTGTCCCTTGTAAATCCTTAATCCCACTATGGTCGCCAGCGTACTTGCAGCTCCTATGGCGATGCTGGTGTTATAGGTGACGGTAACCATTAAGTTTACCGCCAGCCTGTCTGACGACCTTTAATCTGAATGTGACGACCTTATATATATATATATTTTCTTATATTGATGAAAATGTTTGAGCCCTTATAGAGAAATGTACATTGTACATATGCTTAAAGAGAACCTTGAATATTCAAATACTCGTATTACAAATTTCTCTCACAAACCAACGATGCCTTTAGAGCCATTATTAATGAAAAATTATTTGAACATTTTTTTTTTTCAAATTTTTTAATTTTGGAAGTTAAGTAAAGAACTTATAAAAAAAAATGAAATAATTAGGTACCTACATGGTTACATTTAAAATATAATTTTTAATTGTTTTTAAATTTTGTAATATAATGTAATTAATATTCTAAAACAGGAAAAAACCCTTAAATAAACATTACTCCCTGATTATATCTAAATGTATCTGCTTCAAATTGGCCGAACGAACCCCAAACCTGTGTCATATATTTTTACGAGTGCATACCCTGAATATGACGTTAAGTTTTGGGTCAAAATGTATACAGTACGTTTATAAGCATATATAATCCAAAAGGGGTGGGTAAAGTGTAACGTGTTGAAAAAAATTGAGTTGAGTAATTAAGGCGTGAAAGCGAAACAAATTCACTTCATTTATAATATTAGTTGACAAGTTAGTATGTCTTAGGGCCTCTTTCACCAACTACAAGTAAAGTGTTGATTAGTTACATTTAGAAATAATTTTAAGTTTTATTAAATTATGCACTCGGTTTACTGCATCCATCAATAGGCGATTTTTTTTTTTAATTTTCTGTTTAATGTTTGGGACTTTTACCGTACAAAGGTATATCATTCCCGGTTACCGGTGACTTTAAATGGCGGTTAGCCTACTTGACACATTGTGAAAAAGGTCCATAAAAGGCAATACAAAGTACTATTATTTTTATTTACATATAGTGCGTACGAACAAAATTCAATTACTTAACAAAAAGGTTAACAAATTGAAACTGTACGTCGCTGTAAATCGTTCATCTCGAAAATCCTTTTGTGATAAAAAGCGGTTTTCGAGTTATCTTGAAACAAATAGAACGAGATCCGGTCACATAGAGTTTTCCGAGCCGATAGCCATCTACAACGGTGATAAACTGGTTTCCGCCATATATATCACTCGATCGCTTCCTTTTTCTTTGGGTTCCGTGAGTATTCTTATGAAAAATATTAACACTAAAATTAAAAAAGTTTTTTTTTTTTTTTTTTTAAAGTATATTGCGAGTAAGACTTGCGATTAATTATATGCAAACATTCCTTTTTTCATTTGTCCTTTATAAGAGGTTGGCAACTGTCACACAAGAAGGGCTGCCCAGTTCGTAACAACTAAACGCAGTGTGCCTAAGTTAATTAGCTATTACATTATGATACATTAGCAGTAGATCATCAGATATATTTTACACTCATTTTCACATCAATAGTCACATCAAGTGCAGTATACTGAATACTCCAACTACTGTATATGAAAAATTACTAAACGCTTTGTAAAATATACCTACTTTGTAATATACCAATTTCAATAGCGTTTAATATTACGATTTAAAGTTATTATTTTTATCATTAATTACTTATTGCACTTGTCTTCTTTGACTCTGCTTATTGGAATAATGTGTCAAGTCCTTGCAAAACAAACTTTTGAGGTACGGAACCAAATAGGTGAGCTAAAAAAAGGACGCCCTTGGAGTGCACGGTCTAATTTTCTTTTCGCCAACAATATTATGTCTACATACAACATTGCGTTAGCATCTTTTTGCTTCGTTTGTTGGAGTTTCATGGCCTTTTCCTGCCATATTTGTGCCGTATTTTGTGGGAGGAGGCGAGAAAATAAACACTTTTAATTCGACGTATCCTCTCCGTTTCGTCGTGTTTTTCATTTTCCTCTTACGGTGCTTCGGTAATGTCGTCACACGAAATTCATATTAATGTTGCCATATTGAAATTGTGTTCTCATATTTAAGGGCATCATTTTTGCTGATGAATTTTCATGTGTTGTTATAATATCAGTATGTGGTCGTCGTGATGGTCAATTGTAAACAGTCCTAGATTTATTTGATTGTTTATAATATAGATAATGTTTTTGGATATTTTTATCTGAAATCCAAACTCACAAAGATTTTTTCGTTTTAAAAGATATTTTATTTACTTTTAGCAGTGATTTTTCTTTAATATTTATGAAATCTGAGTCTTATTGCCTTTATAACGTTTATTAGTATAGTAATTTTAACTAATATTATAAATGCGAAGGTTTGTTTGTTGACATGTACATTTAAATATTTTCAAATGTTAAATCGCGTTATGTACAATGTGCTTTAAAATATATTTAAAACAAAAACTAAACATATTAAATTAAAAAAAAAAATGTTCTAGGGTATTATACGTCTTTTATGGCTGTATAATTGATTTCCATAAATAAAATAGAGACATATGAATTTAAAAAATGCATAGTTCAATATTCGTCATCCAGAACAAATCGGATACAATATGTCGTCTCGTCGAATCGGCGCAAATGTTATATTCGAATGAAAAAAATTCATTTCACTGTCCAAGCGTGGAGCATTTTTCATCTGGACCTAAAAAGTCCGAGATAGCTGACCCGATTCCGTAACAACGATTTGTATTATTCTTATATTTCCTTAGGGAAATTCAGCCTATTTCCTTAGTGAAACTTTTTTTTAAGTTATTCTAAATCGTGTTAAGCCAATAGTTAAATCCGATTTGTGTTATTAATTTATGTTCGCAGCACTAACTTTACCACTTTGTTAAGTAAATTAGTTACATTTAATTTAATTAATTTAAATTAGTTACATTAACACAACACGACACACGACGATACGTTTGGTCTAATGGCTAGTAACCCTAGCTGTTAACCAAACGCACGCGGGTTCGAATCCCGCTAGGGGCGAATGTTTATGTGTTAACATTTTACCTTTGTACCTGAGTCATGGATGTTTTATATTTATAATATGTATGTATTTACAAAAAAATAATAATAATCTATGTATTATATCAACTGTCTGGTATAATACAAGCATTAGTTGCTTACTGTGGAACTAGTTGGTGATGTGTGGAATGTGTGAAGATATTTATTATTATTATTATTATTACAATATACAAATATATAGTATTATACATTACATGCACAGGAATGGCAACATTTAGGGCGAGCACTTAGATATTAATAAAATGAAATTCCTTTTAATAATAAAATACACACAAATATTATTTTTTACACTATTATGCTTAGTTTCAAAGAAGGCTTTTAAAATTATTTGAAATTATTAACTTATTTTCAAATATAATAAGTAAAAATAAAAATAATGTAAAATAGAAAAATATCAGCCCAAGTAATATAATACTTAGCTGCCAATATTAGAAACTCAGATTAAAATCAGGTCAAATTAATGAGGATAATACATGAACTTTGAACAGATTTCTTGTCCTGTAAAATTAACATAGTAAATATTTCTTAGTAGGTATTGTATGTATATTATGTTGATACTTGAATATCTATATCACTAATAGAGCACTAATAGAAAATTGCTTGCAAATCGCTAGACTCTAATAAAATATTTTTGGGGAATCGAACCTCCTTTAAAATACTTTTAGTCGACAACAAAACCGAACGGAAAATTATGAACTTGTCCTTTTTTCGATGAAATTCAGATATGGTCAATGAAAACATTTATGTAAACAATTTTTGCGGATATTTGTGTGTAAAAATGAGATTGGGACCGTACAGTTATTGACTCTCGATTTTGTACGAATTCCGTATATAAAAAATAGTTTTTATTACGTTTTGGGTGAAAATAGAGATAACTGAATTCAGCGATGTGCCCAAAAATAACGAAAAAAAGTCAATTTTTTCTTCTATTTTGTCGGCGTGTACGAAATTAAAATGGGAGCATAAAATTAATACTGCCATTCATTTTTTGCGCAAAACTCCCTTGAGTATAAAACTGTAAAAACTACTGAACGTATTTGAATAAAATTCGTCACACAGATAGTTTATTATACCTGCATTAATGTACAGCATACTTTGTATCCTGGCAAAATGTAGCTACTCGAGAAATCGTCTAAAAAATATATAAAAAATTGAGCGCCACTGTCGACACAGTGTTATTAGGTATTTTATTTTTAATTTTTCAACGCAGACAAAGTCGCGAGCACTAGCTAGTCAGAAATATAGTTAATTTAGTAATAAGTTGCCATAGGAAAACATATTATGTCACAAACTGACCGAAGTGGCGCGGCGGAAACAGATAGCAGAATATCCGTACTTCCGTACTAATATTATAAATGCGAAAGGATGTATGGATGTATGGATGTTTGTAACTCTTTCACGCAAAAACTACTGAACCGATCACCATGAAATTTTGCATACACGTTATCTGAGACACCAGAAAGGACATAGGGTTCCTTTCATCGTCCAACGCGGACGATGTCGCCGGCACAAGCTAGTTATTGATACTTATAGAAATTATAGAACAATAATAGAAATCACAATGTAATCCTTTGATACCCTTTTTATTTACAAACTTTACAAAACACATGTAAAACGTAACGTGTTCACATTAACATGGCCCAAATAAAACTTTGTTATCCGTTTAGTGGGCGGGCGCCAAGGCAGTACGTGCTCGGAATCGAATCGAGTACCTAGCTGGCTACAATTTCGACTAGATTTCGAACTGAAATTACGACCGACCAGGTAAACGAATTAAAGATTGATGACACGATTTTCATGTGAAAAACGTTCGATGTCTTAAAAAGAAAAGAAAAAATCAAATTTTTCATTTGAGTTTTCTAATAAAACAGTTATTTTTGGAATGCTACATCTAAAACTTTGCTATGCTATTCAAGGAACTTAACAAAAAAAAGATAAAAGATAAAAAAGTGTAAAAGCTCTCTTAACTTATTTACAAATAATCAAATTCAAAAATCAAACCAAGAAACTCTTATTATCGTATTTATAAAGATTAGCTATAAGTCATTATACATATATAAAAAAAGCTGTTTGGAACAATGAATCAGTCACCTGAAGATGTAAAAACGGGACAATATGTCGTGTTGCAAAGATATATTATTTCGATACGTGTAGGGGATGGTGTTTTTCATTCAATATTAAAGTCGACAGACAGACCGACGGTCCACTTGATGTTGAGGGGCTACCTTCGAATATAAAACAAACAACGCTACAGGTTCTCCAATAATAGGATCAAGGGTTTGGGATTAGGAAGGCATAGGCCAATAGCAATCGGATAGGCAATAGCAATCTATTCTTACACCTATCCCATGTGTAGACCACTGCTCGATGGACCAATAACCTATGTGTCCATGAAATAGATGATGTTTAATGGTCTGATGATGATCATTATCATCGTGGACTATATGTAAATTTAAAGTTAAATAAAAAACAAATACCCCTATATGCCAGTATCAATTTTTCTAAATAATTAACTTTTCAAATAAAACTATTGAAATTTGTTTACTAAATGAGCCCCTTAATATGTAGCAACACTATCTTATCGCTAAAGTAAACATTACTGTGAATTAATTGATAAGTCGTCTATGAAGGCCAATTTCCCTTGCTATCTTAACTGGAAGTCTGTTATCTAGCAGTTAAAATTTGCATATTAATCGGATTTTGAAGTTACATTATGTGTTCCGTATCATCATAAATATTATATAATAAATCTTAAATTGAATGATTTTTTTTAGATAGGAGCATATTAATATTAGAATATCTTGTTTGTTGTCGATGTCAAAGTTTGTCATGGTGTTTGGACGAGGAATAGATTTCTTTTGAATTAAACGGCAGAAACCGCGCAATTTTTTATTTTATAAAAAAAAATCACAAAAATTATAATCTATCTACTGTCGAATTATCGTTTGGAATATCCGCATTGTTAGCCCCTCATTAGCTTAGCGAGACAAACAAGGTAACAAGCGGTTTTGGAATTAGTGAATTTACCGAAACACCTTCTGTAGGCTGCTTAACTTGGATCGGTTCAGAACTAATGGGCAGACGTGTTTTGAATACAACACCAATTAACTGCTCTCTGAATAAACATTGAATATGTACAAAATAAACGTTTATTAATGTAAAATATTTTAACATTTAGTCCACTCTATTGTAAGTATGGCTACCGTCACCAATTAATACAAGCAATACCAGGGCGATGCCGACCCAGATAGGATGAAGATATTACGTATGAGCGCAACGAAGCCTCAAAATTAGTAAAGGCAAGCCTCAGTCCGCATTCGCTGTATACCTGTGAGTTTTCGGTTCATCTAGTGGAAGTATCTCCATTAGGTCTCTCAGAACATAACTGTCACTTGAGAACATAACTTTTGCAACTGAGTACTTAAACCTTATTAAAATTATCTATTAATAAATATCACGTGTGAAGGCATTACTAAGATACTAGTTCATAAAAACACAACGAGGTTATACTGTGAAATCGAATTAGGAATAAGGACACAAGGTGAACATACGACCTAATAAGGGTCGCAGGTCGACTGTGTATCCAGGCTACTTCATACCAGTCCATTTGGTAAATTTATGAGAGAGGCCTGTGTCCAGCTGTGGACGTCTTACGGCTGGGATGATAATATGATGATGATAATGATGAAAAAACACAAAGTAAAGACAAAATTAAATAATATTTCGAAAGCTTTAGTATAAACACATACTCTTATGCTTGTAATTTCGAAAGGAAATAAAAAGCCACTTCGCGAGAAGGCCTTCTGTCATATTGGTTTTTATTTTCGCTGCAGAACACAGTGTCAAATGGGACACGCCAGAAGGGACAAAAACAATAAAACCTTGCCCTTGGGCTGTAGATATTTCGGGATTAAATAAATCATGCTCCGTTGCTAAGGGCGTAGAAATTTGAGATATCAAGATATGCGAAGGTTGAGACCGGTCTGTAAAGGGTTATTCCCTTGTGTATTTATTGAGTGTGTATATGTTACCGGCAATCTGTATAATCCAGTATTCTATACAATACCTAGGTAATGTATGTAATGGACTTATTCATAATATTTCATACATTGCCTGGACGCCCCAAATATTCTATACATTGCCTAGGTATTGTATAAAATACCTGAATTATACAGATTGCCGGTGACATATATACTAATAGACTTAGGCGTCCTAGTCATGAATCTACTTATATATTTGATTTTATAGTGAAAAAAATAAATTATGCATCATGCAATAATGTTTTATATGCAACTTCCTTTTTTATTGCTGTTATTACTATTTTCACTGCGGCATTATTTTAATTATGAGCTAAATATTTCAAATTTATTAATTAAAGAAACTAAAGGCTTCAACACTGACTTAGAGAATATTTAATTTCTAGTGGATAAGTGACGAGGTGAATAGCTTTTGCTTACCCTTTGAAGAATAGCAGCATACCTACATTAAGAAAACCACAGTGAAATAAAAGAAAATCAAGTATGATGAAGTACATATGTTAATGAAGAAAACATAATGAGCTTTTACACGTGTTTCAATGAGATTATTCATTCCTGAGGCACCCCAGGGTATATACTAGTACAAGTGTGCTGCCAACCCCAAAGAATGAGTTGTCCTCTCCAACAATAAAATAAGGGTTCTAAAAGTGGCGAAAATGGCGCTAGTGTAGCATATCTTCTATCTATCTATCTTTATCTAATTTACTCCTCAATTCTACACTAGCTCCATCTTAATTTACTGGTATTCTGTGACCTCTTTTTAATACAAAGAGTCGGTCTTCCTAACCTCTACGACCTCTTTTTAATACATACATTCGGTCACCTGTCTTCACCTTTCTTCATCTATAATGAAGACAGGTGAATGGTGTCTTTAATCTCTAATGCAAAGAAACTCAACAATATCTGTGTTATTTTAACTATGTTCTTTTATTATATACTAGATTCAAATTGTCAAATTTATGTTTGTGGATGATAGTGTGCCTTGCATTTGATTTTGTTAGATCAAAATTGCATCACGTAATGTGAAATAGTGGTGATATAATAAAACAGATGCCACGAAGGAGGGGTTACGAGCCATTATAAGGCTGAGTACACACCCCGACATCAGTTATGTGTTGTTTGGCAAACATCCAAATAACATATGGCGTTGTTTACTTGCAATCTTTCTTGAAAATTAATTCTTCTATCGTCTCGAATGGGTTCAGCGATTTTCTTCATCAAGATCTTTTTCACATCAACACATGAAATAAAAACTTATGACCTAATAACTTATTAGTAATAAGAATGCCTGTCATATTTTATTTTATTTTTATATATAAAACTAGCTGACCTAGCAAACGTTGTTTTACAAAAAAAAAATTGGGTCGCCCATCCTTATCACTAAAGGGTGTAAAAAATAGTTTACGACCTACTCTCAGACCTACCGAATATACACAAAAAATTTCATAAAAATCTGTTTCGGAGGAGTTCGGTTACAAACACTGTGACACGAGAATTTTATATATATAGAAGAAGATATATTATCTATTATTTGAACTTCAACTGGACTCAAGACTTACCGATGGCATACTTTGCTTGGCTTTGACCAGTTGCTATAAAATACGATTAAAAATTTTTTTTCATAACTGACCGAGAAATAATTTAAATTTTACAGTTTATATCAACACATTTAGTAAAACACATTCTTTGATAATTAATAATAAATAAATATCTTCACACATTCCACACAGCACCATCTAGTTCCACACTAAGCAACTAATGCTTGTATTATGGATACCAGACAGTTGATAATACATAGATTACTTTTTTTTTTGTAAATACATACACATTATAAATACAAACATCCATGACACAGATACAACTAGCGGGATTCGAACCCGCGACTGTTTGGTTAACAGCTAGGGTTACTAGCCATTAGACCAAACGTGTCGTCAAATATCATAAATATATTAACATAAATAATATACCAACAAGTGAACACGAAACCAAACAACAAATCGTTCTGTTATCCCAAGATACAGAAATATATTGTATTGTTAGTTAAATAGGGTTGAAGAGCATGTACATATAAGTTTGTATTACGTGTGGTCCAAATGATAACTTGAAAATATTATTATCACCCACAATAATTATTTTTGCAAGTGAAGCGTCGGCCGAAACCAGATCAAAGTCAACCAACTTTAGTAAGTTCATTTTCAAAGTTGGCCTGACCAGGAATTGGACCTGGGCTCCCTGATAAAGAAACACTCACATTAACTGCTCGACAATTGGACTCTTAAATACGTAACTTCGTAGCTCTTTATATTCGATCTTGAAAATCCATTGAATGTATCATTGAGTGTGTATTGTTGATTGTAAATAAATTTCAGGTTGTTAGTTACTATGTAAACAACGTATGTATCCTTCATACAATACATCACTCAGGCAGATAGACTAGGTGACTTAGATACTATAGACCCCTGGTTTAAAAATTAAAATAGGAAAAATATATCAAATTTAAACATCACATAATTTATTTTTTTCGTATACTTTAAAAATGAATTACTAACACGCTAAAGTGATTAAATTAGACCACTAATTCTAACTGGCGTATCGCCAACCGGCATAGCCTGCGGAAGTTGAGATAGGGTACAAAAGAAATAAAGCCGACTGTTCACTGCACCACACACGGTCACAATATAACACATCAGTATACAATACACTTAATCCTCCACTCGTTGAAAAGATACTCATCTAAACCCCTTTCATGGTTCCTCAAAGACTGATAATAACGCTTCCAGTGTACCTATGGAAATACAAAAGAGACGTGTCAATCCACATAAGTACAATAAAACTTTAACATTTCTTAATCCGAAAAAATTAAATGTTCTCAATTTTACTTAGATCGATAAGTTCAGTGTAATGATCACGTGACACTTCTTGCAACGTTTCTTGTAACCGTTGACTATTTTATTTCATTTTTTATTAGGGAAAACAAAAAATTATATTATAAATATGTATAACCATTACACTATAACCATGCTATATATATATTTAACTACTGTATATACTAACAAAATTAAGAATTAATTTCAAAAAAGCTTCTCAAAGCGACGTCGATGAGTGAGTATGCCTGATCCATCGAAATAATATATCTCGCTTGACCTTTATGCTATAAAGGTCAACAGCGCGTTAATCTATACTTCTATATCTATATCTATCTATACTTCTATACTAATATTATAAATGCGAAAGTACGTTTGGATGTATGGATGTTTGTAACTCTTTCACGCAAAAACTATTGAACCGATCATCATGAAATTTTGCATACACGTTGTCTGGGACACCAGAAAGACATAGGGTACCTTCAAAGGACTATTCCCGAGGGATAAGTAAAAAATAAAAAACTAACGCCTGGCCAAAGTGTTATAGCAACACGAGGTCAAGCGTTATATTGCTTTTTTTTTTTAAATTTTCAACGCGGACAAAGTCGCGAGCACCAGCTAGTATATTATACCAGCTAGTATATTATACCAGCTAGTATATTATACCAGCTAGTATACCACCTATTATCAAGTAAACGGTCAGAATATTTGTCAACTTTTATATAAAAAAGAAAAATAGCCAAAGACAAAAGGCTTATACGTATAGGCTGCGCAAACGAACATAAGCTTCCGGTTTCCCTTCCGGTGTTGACAAAATGTGTTGTCTGAACCCAGTATTGTACAGATTAAAGAACAAACACTGCCTTCAACTACTGTGCAATATTAATGTCTTACCCACCGAGTACATTTTATAAATACAAAAAAAAAGTATACTTTGTTTCATTTAGAATTTTCATTATCCGCTTGAAGAACTTTTTAGGCTGGTTTTGACGGTTTTTACAAGCATACTTGTGTTTCGTTCTACGTGGTTTTTTTTTTTGACTGAAATGAAATTTTACGTGCTTCAAAAACAGTGTTTAAATAAAAAAAATAGGTTTATGTCGACATTATATTGCCAAGGAATGGATTTGTTTTTTAAAGAACGATGACGATATTTCTAGTTATGTTTACTTTCTTGTATTTGGATCAATACGTTTTATTTAATTGTTGTGAGCCGTGTATTGTTTTGGATGCTGTATGCTGTTACTTGGATAACAGGACGCGATTTTAACTGGAATTTTAGATTTCCCACGTTGATATTTTGCTGAAATTCAGTAATTATAAATTCTAAAACAAAGCATTTGTTCTTGAACTGATTGGCAGACGACCAAAGAATGTTGTCTGTGTATTATTTACAAATATGACAGCTCAACAGTTGGCGTGTTCAGTGGGAAACAAATTTAATCTTTGCTCGAACCGAGCCGAATTCGTGCGGGATGTTGGATATTTATTTATTTATTTATTTATTTATTTATTTATTTAACAGCTAACCTTACAGCGTGTAACAGTTCACAAATACTAAAATAAAATAAAAGGCACTAAACACACTAAATTACAATAATTGTACTTTGGTGTGTTTAGTGTCTAGACACCAAAGTGCCTTTTCATAATAAATCAAAGTTTTGAAAAATTAAAATACCTATTCATACTACGAACGCGTACAGTCAATATAAACTGATTTCTTCATTGAATAACTTAACTGACAATTATGATACGCTTGAGTTGGTTCAACTTAGGTCACGTTAGTTTTACTGGCGTGATTTGCACATTAGTTAATCAGAAACAATTGAAATTAAAATGACAAATACTTTCTGTTGATTGCTATTAATCTCAATTCCAGGACCCAGTTATCAAGTGGACTAGGAAAGGGGGAGAAAGTAGGTCCGCGCGGGCCCGGCCTACTGTCGGGCCCGCCGCCCTGTTGCACCATCGCAGCTCATTGGAAGCCTTTTAAAAGTAAGTTTTATTATCATACACATAAAAGTGATTGTATTTGTTTCTTTTTCTCGTTTTTTTTTTTTAAAAAAACATTATTTCTCTATATAAATTGGCAAACCTAACCTATGATATGTACGATATTGATATTATTTCCATGATTGAGTGTCTTGACGACGAATTCTTTCTTATAATTATGTCGTCAATAAAAACCGAACCTTAAATTCACTTAGTTAAAAATATTTCAAAATTAAATATTTTGAATACAGTCAAACGTCAAAAATCCCCTGAAATTGAAATGAACGTGACCCACAACACCAAAACAAAGGACGGTTCATTTCGCAATACTCTTTAGTATTCAGACGAGAACACGAATAAAGGATATTTTTATTTTTTATTTTACGGTTTTCCGCCAAAGGATTTATTGTTTGCTTCAAATGGGCGCACGGGAATGGGTAACAATTTTAAAAAGCCCCGCGCGAAGGATTGAAGGAATCGTGTGTAACGTTTTACGGCTTTCAGTGTATTTGATCCAATAAGCGAATCAAAATAGAGTAATAAACAGACGGTATTGACGTGATCATTTAATTTTGTTTGTGTTGTAAATGGGTGATATAATCGTAAGTATATTCCTGCACAGTTTATGCAGTAGTGTAATGAAAAATACACACGCTCGATAATAATACAGGTACTAATAATTGGGCTCACTTCTAAAATTTTCACGGCTATTATAATCCCCTCAAAATGCTAATTCGCAGGAACCTTGTCACATGTACGTCATCTGATGTGACGTCATCCGCAAATAAAAACACTGGCCGCACTAGCACTTATTCTAATAAGAGCCTCTTTCACCATATCTGAGTAAAGTGTCAAGTAGGCTAACCGCCATTTAAAGTCACCGGAAATGACGGAGCTGATATACCTTTGTTTGTACGGTAAAAGTACCAAAATTTAAAAAGAAAACAATAAAAAAATTCGCCTATCGAAATATAATTTAATAAAACATAAAATTATTTCTAAAAATAACTAATCAACACTTTACTTGCCTAAATATAGTAGATACTTTGATCAGTTTATAAAATCAATATGCGGATAGGGTCACGTGTCTTTCTTTTTCCCTTCTATCTAAGACAAAATATTGATTGTCATGTACTTATTTAAGTTGATTTTAACTTATTTAAATATAAATATTTGTCCTAATTAATTAGTTAGTTAAACTATTAGAACGGATTTTCTTTGATAAGTAGAGCACATTTAGTAATCTAGACTGGGATCATAATATCACGGTAATGTTTGCATCACAAAATGAATGAATTTCATAAATATTTCTTCATATATTATCCAAAGTTATTATTTATCACCGTTTTATTGCATTTATGTTACAAATGATAACAGGATTTCTAGCTATTAAGCATCTAATGGAAATAATGATATCAATGCCTATATGAATACATTGTTTGATACATTTTATTATTTATTTGAGTTTGTGCTTGGTTTCGATAATGTTTATCAGATCAGAAATAAGGTAGTACTTTTTATGCTAAAACTCGTCAGACAGGCTGACTATCCACTTAAAGTTAGGTGGCTACCGTCGCCGCTTCAAGTGTGCTGCCGACCATAGCAGGATTACACGGCCATACACGGGCAGCTCGAGTAGTTAGCCAGTGATCAATATATACGGACAGCTCATGCTTGAAGCTGCCATTGATAACTGCTGAAGCAGTTGGTATCAACTGCTTAAGTAACGAACGAACGAGTGGCGCATGCGACGTGGAATGAAGAGCGCGGGCGGAGGTCACTGCGCGAGAGCAGTCGACAGCTAGATCAGTCAGTGTATGTCTGGCGCCCGAAGCAGTCGCAACTGCTCCAGCTGTTCCGTGTATGTATGTGTGTAAGTAGAAGACTGTAGTTCACTATGCAGTCGCAGCTTGAAGCAGTCGATCCTGTGCTGCCTGTGTATGGCCGATCTTAGTAAGTTAGATTTAGATGCCAGAAACACTTATATAGTAAAATTCCAAAAATTATAAGAAATATCAGGAATCAGGAAGGCAACATTCAAGAATCATTTATGAAATTTTTTGGTGGAAACGGCATTCACTGAATTCCTAAATGATGAGACTATATAGTGCAAAAGGTCTTACATAATTATAGCATAAAAATAAATAAAAATACATAAATTATTAAATTATCTTGGAGGAATTATTATTAATTTTTAGATGCTTTTTAAATTTGCACACCGCTTGTCGGTTGAATACGAGTATGTGGACAATATCTATTTAAATTTACAACAACTTATGTATAACTATATTCAGCAAATAATTTATTTTGAAATTGAAACTTGAAATTGAAATTCACGGAGAAATAGATATAGGAAATTTCCCCCGATGAATTCAAACTAGATTTTTGGATTTATTTCTATTATCGAATATAGAAAATAAATAGAAATATTTGAATATTCTATCTGTTACGAAATCGTGTTCAGAAATACGTTCGTCATCACTCCACAGCGGCTATAAAATGACAATACAGAACTTGGCAACAATTCTCATCATGGCTCCCTCAAAGTTGTCTACTAAGTTATTAATTAAAAGCCCGACAGTATCATTTTGGGGGAGGGGACAGTAAAAAATTATGTTCTGATAAGGGCCCGAGACACACTGCTAATATTAATTTGGAGGAACTTTTTTATAACTTTACTAATTATTATGAATTGGTGCTTAGTAATGTTGGTAGTGTTAAAAATGGAATAATTTTAGTGAAAAATTTATGCTAATATATTAGCCGAAGATTCATTTCGTTTGAACGTATTGTTAATAAGATTTTAAATTTCTAGATTTAAAAGTCCGGCGGCAGTAACCAATTCTTTACAGAAGACCACCGTGAAATAACATCACGTGCGCTGGTGGGTTTCAGTGAATGAATAATGTATGCGAGAGCCTATTTCCCTAACTTCCTAATCCTTAACCTTGGCGTTGCTTGTGTTATAGGCGACAGTAGTCACCTACCATCAAGTGGACCGTCATCCTGTCTGTCGACCTTAACATTAAAAAAATCGATCGCTGCGATTCTCTTACTCGTGGAGGTGGCGCCTTAAAAACTTCATCGCTACACAAATTCCATACCGACATACGCAACGTATGGAATTTCGCAAAGTTTATAATGACTTTATTTGAACAAATTGCCACATGAAGTCTCTTATAGACACCATAAATCGCAAAAAGACGTTACTCGAAGAAAGCTCTTCATCGTGTCTATCCATCTGTCTCAACTTTTCAAAGCGCCACAAGAAAACATTAAAAACTTTTACGTCCTTAACATTTGCCATTGCATTAAGCACTATTACCTTTCCAGCTTTTTAAGGGGTCGTTTCACGGTTTTACGCATCACAGAGCAACATATTTATTGTAATAAAACTTGCTAAAATAATTTCCTTGTCCTCATAACTCATTTTGTCTAATAAAATGTTTAGGTCCGCTCCCTTAAGGAGGGTGCCGAACAAGGGGAACTAAAGTGGAGATATTCCACTATATTATTTTGAATAACATCCTATACAACTTTGCAACAGTAGATTTATGGAGGATCTCACTGTCAATTTGTTTATATGAAGTTTTTATAGAAAAATAATGACAAGGGATTATTATCGCCATTTAAAAAAAAATCGAATTTAGAAGTTCAGAATCATGAGCTAAGCGGATTCTTATGATACCTATTTTAAAAAAAGTTTAAGATTATTTTTGTTGTAAAATTTAAATAACAATAATAATAAAAAAACAGATTCACTATCTTTAAAATAATTCATGTTTAGTTTAAATTAACGAGCCTCTTGTATAAATGATTAGGGTGCTTGCCTTGACGCTCTGTCTCTGGTTCGATTCCCAGCAGATTAAACTTGGGAAATTAACTTTTCAGTTTTTAATAAGCATAGCATATTCTATGTGTTAGATTCACATTAAGAAACATTTAACAGTCAAACCCGCGTCCTTTAGTTAGTCAATTTGCACGTGTTAATGTTTAAAAATAAATCAAAGTCGTGCAAGTACATTTCACTTGCTAACAAATATTTCAAATTTAACTCCATCTTAAGAATGAGTTCATGAGTTATCGCCGTCTACTTACTTGAAACTATTAATTTATTACTATTCGGGGAAAACGTTTGTTACTCTCTTGAACAAATTATGGTTCATAAATTGTTGCTAATTTATACGGAAAGGGTTCTTAGTGCGTTTCCGTGTCGGAAGTGAATGGGAAATACGATTGGTTGACATCGTAACTTATATTCAGCAATACAGGTACGAATGATACAATGAAAACCTAATGCGTCTTTGAAAATGTTTATTTTTTTGGAAAAATCGCTAATCAAACTGAGGGTCCTTGATGGTATGTGGTCACCATCGTCTAGGAACACATGGGAAATCAGGAGAGATGCAAATAAGCATGAACAACAGCACACATGCTGTCATTTTACTGTACTCTTCTGTATTACAAAAGACTTCAGTTCTGAGGGGTCTGTTTCTCAGCTAACTTCTATTAAACCACCCAACGGATTTTGATACGGTTTTCACTAATGCAAGGAGCGATAAACTAAGAAGGTTTGTGTATATAGTTTACAGAAAAATATGCAATCGTATGTGTAATAAATAAATAGCGACGAATAAATCATACCAACTGCATGGCTCCCAAAGTAAGCACTATCTATGGACTTAAGTTATACAATGAGACTGGCGGCGAAACCCTGTACATCCAGACCAGAGACAACTTTTGAAAAGTTTATTAGCCGGGAATCAAACGTGGAACGCTTTGGGTTTGATTCCCACTAAACCTGAGCCAGAACGCTAAGAAAGCACTTTTAACCACTCGACCAATGGGTAAAGTTAAATAAGATCTCCTTTGTGATTTTGGCTGAAAAGCTGCGTCATACTGCATTATTACTCCAAAGATACCACAGACATAAAATCCAAACATATAGTTAAAGATTTCTGTCTCAAAAACGTTATAACAAAGTTTTTTTCTGGTAAATCTTACCGTCTTAACGAAGCATGAAGGCGTATTATTTATTAAAACCAACACGAAGGATCCTTGGCCGCAACAGGGTAAAAACAGTTCTTGCGAAAGTCTGTTACTATTTCAGGCTCATTTTAGGTTTTAGGGCTTAAATTTGTTACCAAAAAATATTCTACTTTTTAACCACTTTTTTTACATCGGAAGTTTTATAAACGATTATGACATTTTTTATTTGAATGTTCAAATCATGAACCTACGTATAAAAATGCGGTCAGTCTGTTAGTTGACTGGTTGACCGACGAAGCATTTTTACATATGCTTAGCAAAATATCTTGAAAAGGGTTTATTGCGATAATTTAATATTACTTTAAAAATATGGTAAAGTCTGTTCAATATGTTTTGCTTAATTTTTTTCGTATATACTTACATAGATTTAAAAAAAAAACAATAACACTATTCTTCTTACTCCCTTCAAGAGCGTCCACAAACTTCGTGAGAATTTTACATACAATCGTTAAGGTGAAATTCCCAGTCATTGCATAAGATATTATGTAGTTCATGTGAACGAAGATAGTAGGATTTGATAGGCTCTAACATCCTTTACTCATTAAGAATAAGGAGCGATGAGGAAGGGTTGGGATACAGAACAGCACACATTCTGTTATTTCACGGAGGCCCTCTGTAAGGAGGTGGTTACTACCGCTAGACGGGCTGCCCAATTGACTGCGAAACGCATTGAGCCATACCACTACTTAGATACGTAGAGTGAGCTTATTAAGCTGGGATAGTACTATTTGAGGCTCTACATTCTCTCTTTCTGCTAAATAACTATAAATACATTAATTAATAAATACATTAATAGGTAATTTCTTAACCTAAATAGGTAATGTAAACATTAAGATTTTTTTTTAACAAAGCAAAAAAATTTTCTTCATTAACGACATAAACGTCGTGTTCAAGCTCAAACTAATTATGCAAATTACAACTGTCAGATCGCCGTATCTAAATAATTATTTGAAAAAATATTAGGGTCATTTGACTGTAGCACAAAAATAAAGGTAGGTGTAAATTTAAGAAAATTTGACGCAGAAAAAACCAATTACGAACCACCATTACACTTAAGGAGGGCCTACTGGGATCCCTTCACATGATCTTAACGTTATGGGCGGACATCTTTTTAATGCAAATTTTAGTATACGACCGAATTACTTAGCTATATAATCCTACCAAGGAAAATGGGTCTCTGAAATTATTTTGCTTGCCTCTCTATAAAAAAATTAAATGCATATATTTTTGTAGCACTAAGTATATGCGAAAGTTTCAATGTTTGAATGTATGTTACTCAACGTTTGAATGAAATTTGGCATACAGATAATTTATTAACTGGATTTATATATATATATATATATATATATATATATATATATATATATAAGGCTTTGAATTTTCCACATACACAAAACCGCATATCCCGACCGCAGTTTGACAGCCTGTCTGTCCCACTAATATAGTATAACATTACCTCTTGCTAGAGTTTTTTGTCCTCTTTTTTCGACTCTTTTATGGATGACTAGCTGGTGTCCACGAGTTCGTCCGCGGTGAACGATGAAAGCTACCCTATGTCCTTTCTGGTGTCCCAGGCAACGTGTATGCAAAATTTCATGGTTTATAATATAGTACGGATTAGTACGTTTTTGACTCCTTTTTTTATGTATGCAAAATTTCATGATCAGCGGTTGAGTAATTAAACAAAGAAACAATCTCACATTCGCATTTAGAATATTAGGATAACTCAGCCACAAATCGTTTTTGCGCAGAGAAGTGAATAAAATTAAATTTTAAAATGAATAAATTTGAATTTTGTCTGCATGCCAAGTTTTGCCAATATCTTAGTGTTTACAATAAATAAGCCTTTCTCATAAAAGTGTTTGTACAAAAATATTTACGTAGCGATACGAACAACCATGAAAAGATTCATTCAACAAGTCACTTGTCACTTAGTCTCGAGTCTTGAGATACCCAGAGGACTGTTTCTCCAGTAATCTCGAAAATGTATCATAATGTATTTATTTCAATTCTCTTTTTATCCTACATAGGTAATATATTATTGTGTAATGATATGAAAAAAGACGCGATAGAGAAGTTTGGAAATTGTGGTCCCATGAACATTTCCTTTGGCAAAGTTTTCGATAAAGATCCAGAAATCCATTTGTATTGGTCGAAACCAACCTTTGAAACTTCCGTCCCTTGGGTGAGTTAGTTAGGAGAATCGGTAATTTTCAACAAAATTCAAAATAACTGTTCAGCTGTTGCGTAGGTATCCTGACAGAGAGTGTTTTGCTATGCTATGCTATACTATAACAGTCTTCGTAAATTGAACAAAAATTGAAATTTCCGCACTGCTGATTCTAACGGATATCTGGCAGCAAAGGGAAACGCTGCGAGGTTATGCTGGCCTCCTACCGTACAGCATAACCAAGCAGCAGCATAACCGGAAAACGTTATCAGCAGCGCCCCGTCACGGCTATCCTGAACAGCTAGATCAAGTTCAGATTCACAATTGGTCCGTTAGTATTGACATTGCTTTTCAATTTTCAATGTATTAGTGTGGATTAATTAATTTTTAAGCAACAAACGAAAAAAAGGATGACCGCATTCTTATGAAAGGTCCTATACCTTTCTGTTTTCTATTAGGGATTGGTTGCTATCGCTTGACGGATTATGTAATTTTAATTATGACTACGAAACGCAGTATGCAACAATTTTGAATGCACAACATAATATTTTAGTAAAAAATCTTAAGTGAACACGTCCCTCTCTATATATCTCCTAACCTATATATACTTTAAATTGTAATTGCTAAAAAATAAGTAAGTAGCTAGACGAAAAAAAATATCGAGTTTATCAAAAATAAAAAATAAAATATGAGCGGTCTCAATACTGTGAGGAAATTTTTACCAAGGAAATAACACTGGCATTACTCTGAATATTATATATAATAAAAGGGGGTTTATGTGGGCACACAGTGTATTACAAAATGTTACTTTTACAATAAAATGGAACTGTTACGGGTATGACTGCTCCATAATGGCGTACCTAATGTCAGTTTTGACATCACGTAGCGTGAAATTGAATTGCGTACGGAAATTATTTTGCTTAAAGAAAATATTTCTAATGAATTCTTGTACTTACAGAAGTTGTACTTTTTCGTGACATTTAAAACACATATGGACAGACGAATTTGAAATTATCAACATTAATTTAAAGTTAACATTAAATCGAGGAACAAAGCCTCAATGTTGTTCCAGGCTAACCTTAAATACCGGTGAAAACCGCATGGAAATCCGTTAAGTAATTCAGTCTAGCGTAAACGTATAGTGAGACAAGTTAAAATTAGTTTTTTTTTAAATCGAGCAATAGAGTCAGTGTAATATTCTGTTACTTAATTTCAATTTTAACATTATTACGTAAGTACACATATACTTTTTTAGTATAGATATTTTGTATTTTTGTATTATATGTAAGTATAGATATATTCCAAGAGAGAGAGGTTACTAATATATATATATTTATATATTATTTATGTTTCTAATAAAATAAATATTAAGGTTTTTAATAAAATATAATTATCTATATCTATACTAATATTATAAAGAGACAAGATTTATATGTTTGTAATGAATAAACTCAAAAACTACTTGTCCGATTTTGAAAATTCTTTCACCTATAGAAATCTACATTATCAGCGAGTAACATAGGCTATATTTTATAAAGTTACGCGGGCGAAGTCGCGTACAACAGCTAGTGTGGAATAAAATAAATTGTATTTAATTCGTCTGTCGCTGTTTGCAGCTCGTATTTGCAAATAGAAATAAGGCAATGAGTCGTAATACGACAGCCCTGGCTTTGTTGGAGTAAGTTTTCATTTTACTGTAGAGCTTTTGAGAAATCCTTTCATACTAGGCCAATTATGCAAAAGTATTTATGACAAGTTTTTTCATAAGGAATTACGTCCAAAAAGTTAAGAATCTATATGATGGATTTCTTTACATAGTAAATATTACATTATAGTCCCTAATTACATTGTAATAACATTTTATACTGCCACAGTCATATTTTAGAATGCATTATTGTATAGTTAGCTATTAAAAATACTTCATTGAATGCTAGTCGTTACACATACTCAGGTCATCGTATTTTTTGGATTTTGACGAGGCTGGCTTACGAAATACTACCATTAATTATATTATATTATATCTGTCTGTCTGGCTTTTTGTCGGTCTAAACACACACGTGTTATAATCACATGAATATGTCGCTGGTATACATTATATGAAGTATACAAGCGATTATTATAAGGATAGTAGGTGGCGACCGTCGCCTATAACACAAGCAATGCCACGGGTGTTACAAAAGCGCTCTCGACCATAGTAGGGTTAAGAATGAGGGATTATTAGGAAGGCATAGTGAAATATTTGTTCTTTGGCATCTCTTACTCACTAATCGTAACACAACAGCACATATGCTGTTATTTCACGGTGGTATG
This sequence comes from Synanthedon myopaeformis, assembly GCA_944738685.1. Lineage (NCBI taxonomy): Eukaryota > Metazoa > Arthropoda > Insecta > Lepidoptera > Sesiidae > Synanthedon > Synanthedon myopaeformis. The sequence continues at coordinate 9,253,063 of OX122926.1, read as the reverse complement.
TAAAGGATGATTCTGCCACCAGACGGACTGATCTAAATTATGCCACTTCAATTATCTCTTTTGTTTAAGACATATTATACTTACCTAATAAGTATTTTTTTTTTATAAACACAAAACAAACGCTCAAATTTGTTTAACAATACTTATCCGTTGCTATAATAACAAAACATTAGTAGGTAGCGTAAAAGAAAATAAGGCTTAATTGTGAGTTAAAAATAACAGTTAAAATAACCAAGAGTGTGATAATCCTAAAAAAATACTTACCGTAAAATATTTAATCCTAAAAAAATATGAAATTTAATCCTAGTTCCTAGTGAATATAAAGCGATTTCTCTATAATGTAATTTATTCATTTGTCTCGGTGGGTGCGAAAACCTCCCTAAAGCTCGGATCATTCCAACCAACGTCGTCGTTGTACTAAGAGCTCTCTCCCACTATTGCAAACTCCATGAAAACTTAGTGTTATTGCTCGGTTGTTTGCATATCTGTACGTCTGTTTATGGGTTTAACGGCCGTCGCCTTGAAACCGAGAGTCTGTCTCAATGTTAAGAAATTTAATTTTTTTTTTCAGGTATTCAACTGAGACTTAGAAATATAATTTTCTGACACAATCTTGGAAAAAGCAAAGTCGCAATCTCTGCTTAATTTATCTAAACCAACCTTATTGCTTATTTGGTAAAGTTTTCACAAATAGAATAAACGATAAACGAGGAAGGTTTTTTTTTGTATATAATCTGTCGAAAAAAAATGCATCCGTATCAAAACGGGGTGGGTCGCTATAGTAACATTATAAAACTTAGCACCAAATTCAAAACGACAAAGTGTTGTTCCACCAAATGTCACGTGCAAATACGTTTCATCTATTCAAAGCTGGATGTTTGTCCGATGTCCATCGCAATTTGCTTATTTTAAAGTGGTCCGAGCCGGATAAATGCAGTCCGTTGCATGTTCGCTAATATGAATTTTATGGTAATAAATGTTCATGCTTCCTTTCCAACTGATGAACAGCATTTTGTCTAATGTACCGCAATTTTGTCGCAATGTGTCTGTGTCTGCTATATTTAAATTTAGTTGTTAAATTTTCTATATTTGCATCAGCTTTAAACATGAGAACGTCTTACAGGTCTATTGCTGTTATATATATGTATTATTATAAACGATTGTAATATTCCTGAACCCATTGTTCAAATATCGATATTGGTTAATTAGCATATTTTTTATGTGAAGGTCAACGGGTGGCCTGATGTAAGCAGGTGGCTACCGTCGCCTATTAACACATGTAACACCATGGGCGCTGCAAGCTGGCGACCTTAGTAAGGAAAATTATAAGGGTGCCCGCGACTTCGTCCGCGTTGAATGATGAAAGGTATTCCTATGAAAAATATGTCCTTTCTGGTGTCCCAGACAACGTGTATGCAAAATTTCATGATGATCTGTTCAGTAAAAGAGTTACAAACATCTATAAATCCGAACATACTTTCGCATTTATAATATTATTACGGATTATTAGAAATGTATGGGGAATTGGGCTCTGGCATACCTTATTCACTCATAGAAACAAAACAGTGCACATGGCTTTATTTTATGGGTCTTCTGTAAGGGGGTGATTACTACCCCTAGATGGGCAGCCCAAATGCCTGCAAAACGCAGTATACCACTACCTAAATTTGACCATTTTACCTAAATTTAAGAAACGTTTCTTAATGGGTTAAAGTATCCAATTTATATACCACATTCAATACCTAATTATCGAAGGTACGTTTGTTAATGGGTTAAACTATCCAATTTACCACATTCAATACCACTAATTATCGATGGTTTATCCTGAAAGTCGAATTGTACGAGTATAGATTACTTTATAAATAATAAAAAAGAAAAATGGACTCCGTTCATTCACTGCATTATTCTAAAAAAGGCTTTTCGGGACTCCCATGTTACTCGATTATATTTCCGAACAATATTTTAATTTTTAACTATGTACCCATTTAGTCAAACAGTTTTTAATTGGAATCGCTTGCGAATTTTTAATGGCAAATATATTATAAAATCACGGATTACAGGAGAGCTATTAAAAAGAATAACGACCCGATAAGGAGGATCTGGCGTCGCTTCCAAAGTCCGTTTTACCCCAATTCCAGTCGATACTTTTAATAAATTTACAGAGATCGAACATTTTGCCCCGCTATTGTGAATGTACACACTTTGAGTGAAAGTGTAATTCAAGTTTCAACGACGAAAATTCAATGCAATATTTTGCACCTTTATTCAAAAAAAAAAAATTAACTCAAAATTTGCACTTTTCGAAAATTTACCATAAAACGAATTAACACTGCTAGGAAGATACGTTCAATCAATTATAGAATATATAGTGGCAGGATTCACTGCGTCTCGCCTTCATTTAGGCAGTCCGTCTGGCGGCAGTAACCACCCCCTTACAGAAGACAGCCGTGAAAAACAGCATATGTGCTATTGTATTTCGGTGAGTTAGTAAGGGATGCCAGAGCCCGTTTTCCTACTATAGTCGACAGCTCACTTACAGTACATGTGGCGTTGCTTGTGTTATAGGCGACTATAGCTACCTACCATCAAGTAGTATAGAATATCAATATCAATACACATCAATATCAATAATATATATAGAATATTAATTGTATAGAATATCAATTGTATAGAATATCAATTGTATAGAATATCATTTGTAGGATATATAGTTTGTATAGTTTGTAGGTAATTGTATATGTTATGTTGAGAACTGAGGATTTTGTGATAAATCAATCAATCAATCAATCAATACAGAATATCAAATAGAGTATAGTAGTATCAAGTAGTATAGTTAGAGTATAGTGCATGAAATACTCACTGTCCTGTCCATACAGTAACGTTAGTTTATAAGTAAAATAGGTAAAAAAATGTTTTTTTCAAATGCTTATGATAGGTCTGATCAAACCTCTGTGTCGTTTGATCTCTGAATCTCTCAGGTTTAATTAAAATATTATAAAATGTCAAAAACTGTTATTAATATGTACAATCACCAAAATTAACATTAGGCACGAGCATCTTATCGCGAAAGGTCCAAAAGCAAGGTATCTTCTTTACAACTTACAAATCTCTGAATTCGGGAGACAGTCTGAAACTTTTACATGTTTAAATATCTCTGGTTCAAAAATGAATATTTAATGCTTTCCCTGATAGGGTCGTTTTCATTTTAAATTGCTTCCGATTGTGACTGTTTGGTAGTAGACTTCTTTTCTTAGTAAGATTGTTTATTTTGCCCGCGACTTCATTCGCGCCCCTTTTTCTTGGGTATTAAAACATTAACTCAATATTTATTGCTCATATATATTTTTGTCAAGGGAACAGTACTTTTTTTCTAAATGAAAGGTATTCAATGTTCTTTTTTGTATCGCTGACAACGTGTATACAAAAATTGACGATGTTGATTTGAATAGTTAAGGCGTCAAAGCGTAACAAATAACTCACTTATAGGATTTCATACATCGATGTGTGGATCGAAATTAAGTTTGTCTGTCGTCTAGGTAGACGCAGATTCATTTCCCTGCACTTCTAAGTGCTTCTACATCGTGTATGAAATACAAACACATCGAAATAATTAATTGATTGTTGGAGGAAGCCGCAGAAAGCCACTGTAATATCAATCAATATCAATATCAATAGCAATCTACCAGTAATATACGAGTAATACATGGGATATTATAATATACTAGCTGGTGCCCGCGACTTCGTCCGCGTTGAACGATGAAAGGTACCCTATGTCCTTTCTTGTGTCCCAGACGATGTGTATGCAAAATTTCACGGTGATCGGTTCAGTAGTTTTTGCGTGAAAGAGTAACAAACATCCATACATCCAAACATACTTTCGCATTTATAATATTAGTACGAATTTACTGATACATACATAGGACCATGTTCACTACAACGATTTATTCAAAATTAAAGGTTATTCAAAAAATTTTGTAGAGCATTATAGATAAAAAAAAAAAATCTTAGTAATTTTTGACTGCAATGTAAAGGCTCGTCCGCTGTGCCAACATTCTAAAAAACATTGTTCATGAACATTGTTAGATTGCAAATTTTTCGTCCACTGCGACTTTAACAATGTTTAGTAACAAAGTTTTCTAACAAATCTTAACATTTAAATAATGAGCTCCGACGAGGAAGACGAGGAAGATGTTTCGAGTGTTTTTTGATCGACAAAACATTTAGGCCACGCCCCTAAAATTTTTCTAACAATGTTTTGTTAAAAAACTGGTTGTGTTGTATGAAAAGGATGCCAGAGCCCATTTCCTTATACATTTTTATTTAAGGTCAGCGCGCATTTGCAGTACCTGTGGCGTTGCTTGTGTTAATAGGCGACGGTAGTCACTAACCATCAAATGTAATTACCGTCAGCTTGTTTGACAATCTTTACTTTAAAAAAAAAAACCAGCAAATTTTTGCATTTATATAAGATTACCTAAAAATCTTAAACAAAGTTCATTATCGTTATAGATTTAGATAAGAAAACAATTCCTTTGTGTGATCGATCAATTCCTTAATGACTTTTCAAAATTTTAAAACAATAAGGGCTTAACAAAGCGCTTTAAAACATCTTTTAAAATGCGCACTGCCAAGGTTTGGAACCCCCTTCCGGCGTTTGCAATTCCGAACTCGTATAACCCAAATTTTTTCAAATTTCGAGTGAATAGGCATCTTCTGAGTGAACTCGCTCCATCTTAGGCCTCATCCTTGCTATACAGTTGGTTGTTGGTCAAGAGCAAACCCATCTTTTATAAAAAAAAAAAATTAAGCGAATTACTCAAATGTTTAACATTATTCTAACTTATTTTCCCCTTATTGTTTTCATCTAAGGGTCAAATATTTTAAAGTTTGTAAACACCGAAGGACACTGAGTAAATACCCGCATGAAACACTAAATACCTCTTTCACCATCTCTGAGTAAAATGCCAAGTAGGCAGAAAATAATAATAAAAAATCGCCTATCGAAGGATGCACTAAACTGAGTGCATAATTTAATAAAACATAATTTTTTTTCTTAAAGTAACTAATCAACACTTTACTTGTAGCTTGTGAAAGAAGGGTTATAATTCACAAATGTAGATACTTAATACTTATGTTATATCGGAACTATCTGTCGAATGCAACTATTTTGTATATACCTATCTGTAGGAAAGTACTTCCTTGTGCTTATGTCGTGATTCAATTACTAAAGCTTGAATATAAAAAATTAAAAAAAAATTAAAAAAAAATTTTTTGTACCAATTTTTTGAGGTTCATATTCGCATTATTCCGTTAAAAAGGAATTTTCATTTGAATAGTAATTACGTCCCTCTTGACACATCTAAAAGCTTCTCGTGATTGTGTAGACCTAAGCTTTCATTATTACTCACTCTTTCTTATCCATTCTTTATTTTACAATTCTAGTGAACCTACGCATCAATCTGATCCGAATTTCGGCGAAAAACGCGACGCTTTTTTTATCTTAGAATATAAATTATTCATAGTACCTACTCTATCAGGCCGAGCGAACCTTTTCCCAGACAGACTGTATTTTTTTTCCATTGATATTTAATAATGTAATATTATTCCATCGTCCTAGATAAACACAGCGTCATTGTCAATAAAGAGTGCACACACTTTATGAAGCGATTTTTATACCACCATAAAACTACTTGCAAGTGCCTAGCGATCTTGTTATAAAGTTATAAAGTTTATTTTTCTGTGCCCCGGGAAGATTTATCTTCGTACATAAACTATAAGCAGTTATCCGCTGGAACGCATAGGATTATAGCCTTTATATGGTGGTTTATAAAAGTGATGTGTTTGCGGAGACTTTATAACAGTAATTGATAAACTAAAACAATTTAATATCATAAAATATCAACAAATATACACTAATATTATAAATAGAAAAAAATTATATTTTGTTTTGTAATTATTTTAAAAATTCTTTCACTCGTAGAAAGCTACATTATCATCTAGTAATATAGGCTACATTTTATACAGTTACGCGGCCGAAGTCGCGTGCAACAGCTAGTTACTTATAGACATTAAAATATTAATGCCTTCACGATTCTATTGGTTTTTTACATGTGTCTAGTGGTTTTACATATATAAAATACTAGCTAAAAAAATATGTATGCCAAATTTCATTCAATAATATTCAAGTATTATTATATAGGTCATACATTTGTTATAATCATATAAAAGAAAAAAATATATAGAGTCAGCAAAAAAGTCAATTCCAAAGACCCGTTTTGATGATCATCCCTGAAAGTAATATGACTCCCCTAAACTTTAGGTGCTATAAAAGTTGGTCGCAAATTTTATAGATTCCTCATTTAACGTTACGTTTAGCTTTGATAGACGGCGTCTTTTTTTTTAATTATTAATCTTAAGTGCAGATATAAAATATAGAAAGATTTTTTAATCAACTTAATATATAGGTACGATTTCAAATAAGATATTTAGTGCTATTACATAAGTCGCTTATTCTAAATGCTACTATGGTCGGCAGCGCATATTCAGTGGCGTTGCTTGTATTATAGGCGACGGTAACCACCTACCATCAAATGAACTATCAGGTACTTCAAATGGCTAACATTGGACTATTTGGCGACAGTTAGTTAAAATTTTATGCGACTAAACTCTCTTTAGAACTCATTAGAGCTTGGTAGTATTCATTAATGATTATCAATAATTATAAGAGTGTACACGCAACGCAAACTTAATAGAGAGAAAGATGAGAGAGATGGAGAAGTCTGGCAGAGAGAGAGAGAAAGAGAGAGATAGAGAGAGAGCTGTAAATGTGACCAACGTATCATTCGAATCATGACCACGACAACTCCGTAAAGAGTGTTTCACTTAGAAGAAGAAGAAATACTCATTAATAGCCCCACCAAGTATTCAAATTGACGACACGTTTGGTCTAGTGGCTAGTAACCCTAGCTGTTAACCAAACGGTCGCGGGTTCGAATCCCGCTAGGGGCAAATGTTTATGTGTTAACATTTTACCTTTGTACCTGAGTCATGGATGTTTTCTATTTATAATATATATGTATTTACAAAAAAAAAGTAATCTATGTATTATATCAACATCAACTGTCTGTAATCCATAATACAAGCATTAGTTGCTTACTGTAGAACTAGATGGTGCTGTGTGGAATGTGTGAAGATATTTATTTATTTATTATTTAAATACAAGACAATGAAACCAACTAAACTTAATAATAATCTATTTTCATAAAAACATATTTGTGTCCCACGTCATTTCAGCCCACGGATCGATGAAAAAAATATCTGCTGTCTTCCCTTACGAAGAGTTCTTTGACTGTATACGTACATAGAATATAGGCAACAAAGTTTCATTTTTTTTTTTATTATAAATCGATCTCAAAAGCACCCCCTAATGGATTTGCTTTATTGAAAGACGTAAGCTGACTAACGTTATTTGTGACTTAATTAAGGGAAGAGAAATGAGCGGGAAATGACGCGTACAACAAACAATTAATTATCCTTGGAGCGGTTTTAAAAAGGTACTCTCGACGAGCGATTGAAACTTTAATCATGTGATTTAATAAAATGTTTAATAATTTCAAATAAATATTAATAGTGAAACTGTTTTGAAATTTTAACTTTAGTTTAATAAGTGAAGTTAAAATTTAAAAAAACAATAGTTTTTATTATTAATAAAAATTAATAAAATATGTTATGCAGTATATGCACCGCAGTTATGCTATAACATCTTCACATAGTATAAAACAAAGTCGTCTGTCCCTGTGTATGTATGTGCGCTTAGATCTTTGAAACTACGAAATGGGTTTTAATGCGATTTTCACTGATTGAAATAGCGTTAAACGAAGAAGGTTTTTATATATAATTTGCATCCGTGCGAAGCCGGGAACGGGTCGCTAGTTTTAAAATAAATAAGCATATCAAATTTCGGATTTCAATTTTAAAAGCCCGTAACACTGTTAAAATCGTTAATCGGTGATTAAAGGAGAATCATTATTAGACATATAATTATATTGTATAATAATATTGTATCCCGAGGGATAAATAAAAAATAAAAAACTAACGCCTGGCCAATGTGTTATAGCAACACGAGGTCGAGCGTTATATTGCTTTTTTTTTAATTTTCAACGCGGACGAAGTCGCGAGCACCAGCTAGTCTATACTAATATTATAAATGCAAAAGTATGTTTGGATGTATGGATGTTTGTAACTCTTTCACGCAAAAACTACTAAACCGATCACCATGAAATTTTACATACACATTGTCTGGGACACCAGAAAGGACATAGGGTACCATTTCATCGTTCAACGCGGACGAAGTCGCGGGCACCAGCTAGTACTGAATAATTTAGAGAAAAAAGTTGTTTTCGCTATAATCTTAATACCTTATCGTTTACTAGTTTAATTTTAGCAACACATCGAAATGATTTATCTATTTGTTTCAGAAAATCGGTACGTGCAGAAAGTAGTAAGTAAAATTAATTTTCAGCAAAAATCACCTTTTTATAAGAAAAAGTGTCGATCAGGTTGACAGTTTTCGGTATACATCTGTGGTTGTCTCTATCTGTGGTTTTGCTGTGGTTATCGACTCGATGTGGTTATAGAGACTCGACAATTGTCTACTTTGGTATTCACTAAGGATCTGTCAAAATGTCTATGACGTTTTTACAGTGGTTATATATTGTAAACAAAAACAACTTCAGGTAATCATAACCCGTTTATATTTATAATTGAGTAGGCGACAAATTATAATTATTCTAATAACTCTACTTTTCGCTTTCACATTATTTTCCAACTCATTTTTAATTTATTTCCCAAATACACTTTTTACTTTTCTTCGTGTCCCCAATCAACCCCAACACTAGCGACCTCTACTTCCGTTCCACGGTATTATGGCGGACGTGACGTCACCAGAAAAGTCAATGCAGTAACTTTTTAAATTAACTAATTCTAAAGAAAATAATAAAACCTTACAATATGTCAATGAAGGCTCGTTATTTGGTGGTTTTTACTTTTGACAAAATATTTTTTTCCAATTTAATGTCGACATCGGTGTCGATAAGTTTTAAAAACCACAAATAGAATATATAGGCCCGCTGATGATTTGAAATTTCTATTGTCGTTTTTTAAACGCTCGTCTGTTCTCTTTGCCGATATTTTAATGACATAATTAGAGGTAATGTGTAAATTGCTGTATACTCACTCCCGGGTAAGAAGTTGTTTTCAATTTTAACAACTTGATACTTTCCCTTGTTTCAGTTAAGGTGGTCTCAGACTGGCTTATGATAAAATTTTAATTCGTACTAGGATCTAATTAGTTAAACCAATTAAACTGATTTCTTTTTTCCCGAGAGTAGATATTAGCAAAGACCCTGTTGCATTCTCGTTAAGTAAGTAGGTTTCGCTTTGTTCTTTACACTTAACAAAATGTTATTTTGTATAAAAAAAAAACTAAGAGAAAGAGAAAAAAATTTATTAACTTAAAATAAGTTGCGCGATTACTTAAAAATTGCATCTTAAAAAAATACTTAAACACTTAATAAATACCTAATAGTCTGCTATAGACGTAATCGGTTAAGTATCATTGAAATAATTGCGTAAGTAAAATTTTTAAACAAGTTATTAAAAGTGTAGTTCAACAGAAAGGGCCTCTTTCACCAACTACAAGTAAAGTGTTGATTAGTTACTATTAGAAATAATTTTATGTTTCATTAAATTATGCACTTAATTTACTGCATCCTTCGATAGTCGATTTTTTTTAAAATAATTTATTTTTAATGTTTGGGACTCTTACTGTACAAAAAAGGTATATCAGCTCCATCATTCCCGGTTACCGGTGACTTTAAATGGCGGTTAGCCTACTTGACACTTTACTCAGAGATGGTGAAAGACTAGGTATGCCTAGTTACTTGTGCACAAAGGACAAAATGACGAATGTTGACATTGAATCCCATACAATCTGAATTTATTCTAACAAATTATTCACAATAACAAGTATTTGTGCTGTCAATTATTGTCAAATTAACATATTAGTGGCTAAACAAAGTTGTAATACCTTAAGTTGTAAAAAGGACTATTCCCGAGGGATCAATAAAAAATAAAAAACTAACGACTGACCAAATTGATAGCAACACGAGGTCAAACGTTATATTACTTATTTTTTTATTTTCAACGCGGACGAAGTCGCGTGCAACAGCTAGTAATTCATAATATTGCAACCTTATCTGAACAAGATGTTAAGAAACAAGCAGTCAGGGAGACTACCTGAATATTAAATAACATCGAAATCTTAATAAAACTTAAACAGTTGCATTTTACTTACTTACTTATATTTTACTTTTTTTTAAATATTTTAACTGGCACGTCTGAGTTCACTTCACTACATAATTAAGTAAAGGCCATTTGAATTCTGAGATCTAATTAAAATCATTAATATTAACTCATGTGTAACAGCTCGCTAAATTGAGGTTCTTTTGCCGAATTGAAACTGTTAATTAAGACTTAATATGTGCCAGTTTTGTATGTCTGTGCCGTTGATAACTTAAAGTTGGTTAGCGGTTTATTGTAACAGATGTTACAGATGGCTTTTCTATATAATTAGCGTTTTGCTATTTATATCGACGATAGTATAGTATAAAGTACTCTGTGGCATGTTATTAAAAAGGTAATGGGACAGTTTAATGAATAAGGTCGTTGTCGTATGTCCGTGCATCTTATAGAGTCTATAATATAGACAGAATTGTAGTTATGACATATATATCGGTCGGACATTAAAAGTATTCGGATTAAACATAAAGTGGTTTTAATTAATGTACTCGAAGTAGAGGGGTGATAATAATATATAATTTTTAGAACGAATAAATTAATTCTTCTTGAATAAATTAATATTAATTTCTTTAATGGTGTTTGGAATTTTATTATATATATAACTGGCGCTTGACAAAAAACACTTTTATGCATCAGGACTGTGTGTAGGATCTCTTTGTGCTCTTTTACTATCATCAGAGATTAAATAGGTTGGGGTTGGCTTTTACATACGAGTATATAACAAACTCATATATAAATAGCGATTAGCATTCGTCTAAATGTGGGGAAATAAATAAGCGTCAATTTAGGGACTCAGTGCTCGACACTCCCATGTAATCCTCTCGTGCCATGCACCATTTATCACGCGATCTCAACGAATATTACCCTCACGGTGCTCGAGCGAGTGAAAGATGCGTTTAATTTTACTCATTTCATCCCACCGAGGTTACTAGTGAAGATTTTTATAGAATAAATTCACAAGTTAAAGGCTTAATGACCTGTCTCGGCTTCGCTACAAAGAAAGCATAAACTATCGTGATGGAGGTTTTTAATGTTCATTTATATATGTGTTCGCTTGTCTGTTCCTTTGTTGTTTTGCAGGTAACACTGCTTTTGGCTTTCTACAAGCCAAAAGCAGCGGTTTACATATACATAGGCTTCTACCAATAATTGAAATTTGGAAGCCTGATTTCAATCGTGCACAGAATGCTGTTATAATCCGTACTATTCGTACTAATATTATAAATGCGAAAGTATGTTTGGATGTATGGATGTTTGTAACTCTTTCACGCAAAAACTACTGAACCGATCACCATGAAATTTATTAGAGATAATTTATTAAATTGGGATCAATCAAGGAGTAATACTGAATTACTTTTGATTGAAAACATTTCGCTTTCTTTAAGTTACTTATATAAAACTTGGAGTGTATACCAGTTATATAACATACTAGCTGGTGCTCGCGACTTGGTCCGTGTTGAACGATATGAAAGGTACCCTATGTCCTTTCTGGTGTCGCAGACGATGTGTATGCAAAATTTCATGGTGATCGGTTCACTAGTTTTTGCGTGAAATAGTTAAAAACATCCATACATCCAAGCATACTTTCGCATTTATAATATTAGTACGGATGTATGTGTGTGTGGGGGGGCTGTGGTTCAGTATTTTTCCATTTTGTTGTCAGTTTATCCTTTGTAGTATGTATTTATATAAAACATTGTAGTGTATCGGTGATTTGTCAAAGTAATTTGCTGAAATGGAAGACATGGGATAAAATGTATCTCGTAAAAATTGTACCCGACTCGACCATGACACCGGGTCTTTCTAGTGATCGGTCGAGCTTCGGCGAGACTTGTTTGGGTTAACAAGGAACAAGGAAAACACCTTTTACAGATTCACTTTCTGTCTTTATTTATTTTTCATTGTGTTCCATTGATAAAAATAAAATGTTGCAGTAAATTATCCTAGCATTATTAATGCGAAAGTGAGTTTTCATGTTTGTTTGTTACTCTTTCACGCCTTAACTACTCAACCGATCATCGTGAAATTATGCATACAAGTGGTCAGAGATACAGAAAGAGACATAAGGTACCTTTCATTCAGAATAAAAGTACTCGTCCTGAGGGATCATCTGAAAACAAAAAATTAAAAAATCATAAATATACAAGCAATAAAGATGTCAATGTTTTAACACTTTAGAAAAGGAAAAAGCTTGTTGTTGCTTATTGTAATTTTTTTATTTATAATATAAATAAAAGTCAGGCAGGCTAAGGGTCAACACTACGGTAGCTGGCTGCCGTCGCCAATAAACACAAACAACACAGTTAGAGCTTAGTGTAATCTGGATCTATTTTAATTGACTTTGATTTGTTGAATTTGTCTCCTACTCGAACAGCAGGATAACTATTTAAAAAAAAAATATTTTTATTTTGAGGCGATACGAAGTTTGCCGGGTCAGCTGGTAAAACATAAATATTACAATAACCTCGCCTTCTTCAAGCAATAGATATTTGTTTGTACATACAAAATGTACACTTTAAGAGACATATAAATATATCTTTCAACGCTTAGAATTTCATTGTCTTGTGAAATGTCGCGACAAACACGAAAAGGAAGTGAAGTCATGAAAATATACCACAAGTGGGCAATTTGCCAGATGTTTTCAAAATGTATGTGGCGTTCTTATCGCGAATATGAAATTGTTATATCCATATATTAATATGAGATAGGATAATTGGAGCACTTAATAAACGAGGCTAATTAACAATAGTAATCTCTACTGTTTGACTTTATTAGAGACAGTAATGTAACAAGAGCCCAGGGGCGAAATTTGATGAATACTAGTGGTGTGCCGGATCGTTAAAAATGTAGATCCGCGGATACGGATATTTGGTGTCAAGATCTAGGGATACGGATACGGATCTTAAATTTCTTACTCAATTCTTGGTTTTAAGTTTCTTGGTGTTGGTGCGCGTGACCTTGAAACAATATTTGACGCCCACCATTTGACGCTTTGCGCGACAGTGACAGGCAGAAGATGAATTAATAAGATAAAAGATTCGCAAAAAAGTAACGGATAGGGATACGGATCTTTCTTCTCCCTCGGATATCCGCGGATACGGATACGGATCACGAATGCGTACCAACTGGCTTGTACAAACTTTATTTAATAGACAACAAATTTAAATACGTATGGAACGAAATTAAATGTGAAAATATTTTATAATTAAAACTTTTCAATTTGTTTTAACGGTGAAATGTGTATTTTCATTACTAATAAGTTAACGTTAAGGCGCTTGGAGTCGTCAATGGCGTTGGCTGTCTATGCGGGTTGTAGCCTGCCTTTTTTTAAAATTTTGACAATTAATTTCGACTATAAGTTTTTCTATTGCATAGTATCAAGACAATGGAAATTTAAAACAGATATTTCATGGGTTTATACTTCCTTTCTTATGTAATTGCAAAGTTCAGACTAAGTTAAACTTGAGCGCTCAGAGTGTAAACTAAGCACAACAATCAATAAGGTAGAACACGTAACGGGTTTAAATCAATTGCAACCAGATGCCATCGAGCACCACACGACAATATACATTTAAACTAAAGTCAAATGAGTTGAATACAAATTGAATCGTATTGAATGATCAACTTAAAAAACGGAATCTAAGTATACTTTGAATGCGCAAATGTCTGGAATTACAGCTTAGTCGGATTTGTAAAGTTTTTTTACATTTGATGGACCCATTCTTCATATTTGGTCTCAATTTGGTCGTCGTCTCAGTCGTCTCAACTTTGCCCACCAAACGTCGGAGAGTCGACTGCGAAGGGCCACCGCGTCTGCTGTAAAATGGACGCAACGCGCGTAACGTTCGAATTAAAGTACACTCATTTTGATAATAAAGTTTTATCATTTAGACTTGCTGGTCAATCGTGTAACTTGCCATGGTGGTTTGGCATCAATGTCTGGTTAATAAAAAACAGATTTGACAGATGAGAACTAAACAACATGGCCGCCACAGGTCGCCATTATCTACCCGCGCCAATTGGAAAACCCTTTGTATAATGCAATAAGTTATTTCTAAATTATTTTAATAATAAATTTAGAAAAAAGTTATTTAGCACAACTATAATTATATCAAGAGCTCCGTTTACAAAACAAACAGAGATTTGCAAAAAAAAATCGTGTCAAGGACAAGACAATAAATATTTGAGCACCGCCGGATTTCATTTCAAACTGTCTGCTTTATATTTTATTTCGCTTCACTCTTCGCTCGAATTTTCTTTGTCAGTATTCAGTATATGTTGAGCCGAAAGAATCAGTTGTAAGCGTATAGTGTTATCATCATTACGCCGAACTGGGTTAAACAAATTGTGATATTATATTTATTTTAAACATATAAGTATTTCTATGTCAAGTTTATACTGATAAATTATTCATTTCTCTTTAACGAAGTTATTACTTTATAAATAACTAGCGACTCGACTTTGTCATATACATATTTCCTAATGGAGATTGGCTGTCATCGTGGGTAACTTAAACTTTTAGGCAGCATCTAGAAATAGCGATCTGGTACTCCGGCTATAACATTCACTGAGATTTTTGACCTAGGAATTATTTCGTTTGCCTGGCATGCGTCTACCTTGTGTTTTTCCTGTATGAAATACAGGAATGGCTAGAAGATATGACTTTTAGCCGCGCATGATATGTCCAAAGTGTTGCAATTTTTTTACCTCTAACTCTTTGAACTAAACAGATTACATAGAAAAAAGGAACAGGGAAAATAATTCGGACCCTGATAATATTCAACACAGAAGAAGGCTTATAAAAACAACACGCCATCCGTGGAAAAGCTCAGAACATTTTAAAAAAGGAATGAAAACTAAATGCTTCCTTTATATTTTGATAAAAATTGTTCCCGCAAAAGCTCGTGTAGAATCTTATCAAGCGGTGCAAACTTTTTAAAAAGAATGTATATATTCAGTATACTCAATTCCCTTAAGTGAGGACAAGTTCAGTAATGCCTAATTCACACAACCTTGGCGGTAATTTTGTTCCCTCGAATTTGTACGAGACAAAGAGGTTTCTGTTGAGTTCCCGATGCGCATTTTAGTTTGTTTAAATCAAAATATATTAAATTGAATTCATGTATTCAATTTAATTTAATTTCAATTTACCTTCATTCTTACATTATAAAATAATTAAAATTAATTACATCAATATAAATTTTTAAACATATCAATATAAATTTTTAAAAATAGGTAAGTTTTAATTTTTAAATATTTCTTGTGATTAATGAGCACCACAACTGGTTTCATACGGGCTCGCATATCTTGTCGGACTTTCTAAATAACAAGGTTACTTGCTAAAATAATGATTTATTTTAACTTTTTATTTAGAGAATTAAAAATTAAATAAGCTTACAACGGTAAAATTAAATAAAAGCCATTGAACGGGAACATACCGGATACCTCAGTCAAAAGGTCGACTGACTGCGGCGTGGAAATACAGACTGCAAACGTTGTATACTTGTATTTCGCAAATATAAACACAACTTCTCTCAGCGGTCATTATTTCTAAATTTGTTCTTGTTTTCATGTTGATTTCACCTCCAGGTACTGAAAATGTTGTTTATTCGTGAAACTTATATGAGTGAGTGGTTTTGATAAAGCAAAAATGATGTTTTAATATCGTAACAACTAAATTAGTATGTATACATACTCAATCTCCAATAAGAGATTAGCCATTAGGCTGAGAGGTTACCCTTAGCCCTAATCCGGCTTAGGTCAGCAGAGCACTTGCAGCAATTATGGTATTGCTTGTATTAGTCTGCTGTCGACATTTACATTAAAATACTTTATTTATATACTGCAGTATCATAATAAATTTTTTTTAAAGTGTACAGTTCCATATATAATACGTATTATATTCGATAGACTAATAAAATTCAAAACAATATGCACGTTATTGTCTGAACACGTTCCTCGTTTGCAATTTCGAATGCTAACGACAATGTATAGATGCATGACACTACAAGAATTTTATTTACGACAGTACATTGTACAGATGAGTTCAAAACGTTTTGTGCAACTGAAACTTATTTATCGTTTATTCGCGGTCTCATTTTAATTATGTTGAACATCAATATTATGCTCGAAAACTACATTAAGGCCTCCCTTAATGTTGTGGCAATTTTCAGAGCGCACATTGTAGTTTAGATCATAAAAACATAACATTTACGACTACATTAGCATGCGGCTTTTTAATTACAGTACACTATAAAAGGGGTTTGTAAATTAAGTACGTCGTAGTTGTATTTTCTCTGAAATGACATCTAAATTGCGCACAAAATGTGATTAATCTGGAGACAATAAACGTAACTATTTTAAAGATAATTTTATGATTTTTAATGTTAAAATCGTATGTTTTTTTAATGTTAAAATCGTAGAGTTTTTTGGATCTTAAAAATCTTGAAAAAGTCTAATATTGCTGAATCTAAATGTGAATTCTGGCCAAGGGCATTTGTTCTGACTATGTGCAATGCTACAACTCACTTTCTATCATAATAATATTGTGTGCTGTACCATCATGTACCTACTGTATGTTTTTTTTTTAATGTTAAGGTCGTCAGACAAGCTAACGGTCTACTTGATGGTAGGTGACTAAAGTCGCTTATAATATAAGCAACGCCACAGGTGCTGCGAGTGATCTGTCGGCCATAGTAAGGTTAGGGACAAGTGTTTAGGAAGGATTCCTATCACCGAAACACATCGCACGTATTTATTTCACCGTGGTCTTCTGTATAGTGGTGGTAACTGCCGCCAGACGGGCCGCCCAAATGGGAAACGCAGTGTGACCTGCCACTACTTACCAGACCCAGACCAAAACAACTTTTAAAATTTAATTTTCCAAGTTGGCCCTACTGAGAATCAAAGGCAAGCACCAACCACTTGTTCCATTGCCAATGGGCTCGTCAATATGATGGATGGTATTAACAAAGCTCCAAACATATTTGCGTCATTGACGTCATTAAATCTAAGTTCGTAGCATAGCGTAGCGCGCAAGTATACCTACTAGGGGCGACCTACTACGTACGTAGAACTCATAAGCCGGATATCCGTATCCGCGGATATCGTATCCGTATACGTTACTTTTTGGCGGATCTTTTACCTTATTAATTTTTAATTCATAGCTGAAATTCTACATATAGTTGATTAAGTAGCAATGAAAAACTATTAATTTACATCCAGATCATTTTTTATTTCTTAATATCAAACATTTGGCACCATTATAATGGCGGGCGTGAATTATCATTTCAAGGTCACGCGCACCGACGCCGATTGAGTAAGAAAGTTTAGATCCGTATCCGTATCCGCGGATCTTGACACCAAATATCCGTATCCGAATCTGCGGATCTACATTTTTAACGATCCGGCACATCACTAGTACGTAGCAGGCACATGTCTTACAGATGATTAGAGGATCTCTAACAATTATTATTCTCCCACACACTGTGTTAGAAAAGACTCAAATATAGATCCGAGCTGCATTGAATCTCTCGATTTCACCTACGTTAATTGGAAACAATGTGGACTACAACAGTTTTTTATTATTAGAATATTATTCTATCGCTAAATGAAAATTGTGACGTGAATTTTACATTTTTATTGAATATTTTAAATTGAGACTAATTACCCTGAGCTGTTCTTCCTCTCTGTTCATATTATATATGTATATTAAACTACTAACTGAATTCGGACACCCTTCGCTGTGGTTCAGTCTAATATTATAAAACAATATTGGGAAAATTTTCAATAAACACACGCAAGCTGAATTTTTATATATAAAACCTTGTGTCCGGTGATTTCAGCCTATTATGATTAAATTTTTGTCATGCAATTAACTCATACAACCGCCCTTCCGTATTTTGTTTTCGTGTTTTTGTATATATTTTTTGTCGTTTGACATTTATTTGTCTGCAATTTAGAAATAAACAAAAATAACACGCTAGAATTAGGTCAAATAGATCAGCCTTACTATAACAATAGGCAATATTAATAAATTTAGATCGTTCTCGCTCCACTAATAAAACTTGTACCATGCGCTATCACTAGACAATAGCGACTGTAACTCCGACGCGTGCGCATCTACCAAATGATATTTTTAAATTTAATTGTAATTTTTTTCGCTACTTATTGTTTAGTTTCCATTTGTTAAAATCGTAACCAAAATCAAATATTTATTCATAGCATTCTCATGGGTCTGAGAGAAATTGTTTTTTTTTTTTTATATGAACTAACATTTGGCCGCGACATTGTCCGCACCCCTTTTTCTTAGTTGTTAAAAAATCTATTCAATCATTATTGCTCATAAATATTTTTGACAGGTTTGAGTTTTTATTGTTTATTTATTTTTTCTTCTGGATAGTACCCTATGACTGTATATATGACAATGTGATGAACAGTTAAAGCGTAACAAACATGCAAACAAATTCACTCTCGCATTTATATTATTTAATATTTTTCAACTTTCACATCCTTTGGTAATGAAATTATAAAAATCCCTTTTCACTGCATACATTCTTCCGATTACTCAAGAAATATTCCATATCATTACTTCATATAAATGTTTACTTATTATTTATAATACATTGGCTTATTAACAGCCCTTTTTGGGGTTACACAAGGATAATTTCCTCAACTCAGTCGCGGTGACTTGACTTGACTTAAGGTAACCCTATATAACCACTCACCTACGGGCTGGTCAAAACTTTAATTAAATAACTTATCATTTTCACAATTCCAAATTGAGCTTTGCAAATGTCCATTGACCTTTTCAAGTCCAAAAGTAATCTGTGACGGGAGCAAAATAAATCGTAGAGGACCGGCGCACGCGCCGCCTGTCGTCCCGAAATAGACTCGCGCGCACGCGGTGTCGAGTTGCTCTTAGTATCGCCTAAACCGTGTACGAAAACGCATGCCTGTGAAAAATATTAGCCCGTGACCCGGAACAGTTCCAAAGTGACGACGTACTGCTACAATGACAAGTAATATTCTCAGTGATAAAATTTTGTAACAATAAAAAAAAACGCTTGCGCTTGTGAATCGAGTTTTTCTAATGAGACTTTCACTTCGCTGTAAGTATAACGCTTGTGTATACGAGTTATCAGTTTTTAAATATCAATATTGAATAATTTATTCAAAAAAAAATAGTTTGAATACACTAATTTTAAGAATAATTAACTAAACATTCACCGATTCAAAGAAGAAAAGCACTGTGCGAATTTTTGATACGACTTTTTTTTGCATCATACTGTATGTTTTTTGCACACGTTGACGTCATTTGTTCAATAAGTAGGCATTTAATCATTTGGAACGCTTATAATTAATAATGTTGTGTCAACTAATAAATATAAACATTTAAAAATTCATTTTTATTACCTAATTATTTATTAAATTATTACCTAATAATTAATTTATATTGTTAACAACTAATATTTCGAATGTGGTTTCTTTGCCAGAATTCAAACAATTCCCATTTTGTTACTGCAATGAGAGAATAATTTATTGGATACTGAAATGAAGTCTTACATACTGCGGCATAAAGCTGAATTTCGTTTAAAAGTTCTCAGGCTAAACTTAGTGCAGCGATAGGTTGCGATGTTTTAATTAACCGCACAAACCGATACAGTGACTGTGCAAGCTAAAGTGACACTTACAAACACTGGAAGTGACATTTAGTGACCAGCTAAGCGTTATGCCAAAGCTGTAATGCCAAGTTAAATTACTAGTTAAATTTGACTTTCAGTTTGCCCAATGGACAAATGGGATAAATGTCAGTTTTATATAACACCAAAAAACATACCCTCATAAAAAAATTCATTTACTAGAAAAACTTGTGTGTTTATGTTAATTAAATTTGTCATTAATGATTATTTTGCGATTATCATAAGGCAGCATAGTAGGCCATTTTGTTTTTTTGCTTTTTTTTTAAATTATTGTACAAGAAAAAGCGAAATTCAGACAAAAATAATTATTCCGCAAATTATGGGAAATTTAAGGTTTACGGTAGTGTGCGTAAGACAATGTTATCTTGTTAATATTGCAGGCAAATCAAAAATCTAAAAAAATTTAAAGTTTTCAGCAAATCTTTATTATAATCACACAATTGCTAGTTAAAAATCACAATTGGTGGAGTTAAAATTGAAAACCAAAACATGTTAAGTAAAAATGTTCTGTTTCGGTTTTTATATGTCACTAGCTGTTGCAAGCGACTTTGTCCGCGTAACTTTATAAAATATAACCTATCTCTTAAGTTGGATCAAACTACACACGTTGTGCAAAATTTTATTAAAATCGTTTCAGTAGTTTAGGAGTTCATCGGCGACAAATAACGTACGTGACACGATATTTTTATATATATAGAGATGAGTCTTCCATCATGCAAATTGGCAAAGCTTGGCAGGGAGGCTCTTTTCCGTTTGATTTTAGGTGACTACCGAAGCTTATTAACAAAAATATTACGTCATGTACGTCATCAACTTCGATAGATAATCCCTAAGGATCCTAAGGATAAGAGATAAGCTACGAAATTCTTACTTGCTCACTGAAACACTATTTTACGATGGTATAAGCCTTATTATTGTTATCAATAAGGCTTCCCAGTTTATGGTTGTGGAATACAATCTGATCTAACCACTACTGAACTATCATATCCTCATATCCTAATGTTTGTGGATATAGTTTGATCTATAGTCACCATCCTAACGATGTTTTCCTTAATTTAGACCAAGTGATCATTATTTATAACCCACAAATTAAATAGTATAAAGCATTCAGTTATTTAAACTTCAATCTTCCTCATTGCTAGACTCACCAGGCTATAACTACTATAGACAATAACTTATTTTCTCTCAATTAATATTGTAAATTTTGAATTTACATTACTTCATTGTTGTGGTTTTAATATAATTATATTTAAAACATTTTAGTCTTTTATGTCCTTTAATACAAATGAAGGCTGTATCAAAGTAGAATATAACACTAATTATAACAATTTGAAATTATAATTACTTTAAATTATTTTACTATTTTTAACACAATGACATCAGTAGTTATAAATTTGAGAGCCGAACTTGTGGCAGTAACTGCCATCTTACAGAAGGATTCTTCTTCTTATGAATAAGAATTGCCAGAGATGATTTTGAATTCCTACGTGGTCTCCAAATCTAATTCTACTCGTACATAATCTTTTCTGCCATCTATCTTGCGTATTGTCGATGGTAGCCATTCACAATCAAGTCGAAGTTTAGCCTGTTTGCCGATTTATAAATAAATAGAGCTATGACTTTATAATTTTCACTTATTACTAGAAATGAGCTCACCAGAAGAAGCATCCAATTTTATAAAATGTGTTTCACTATACAAATATTTACGTAAAACGAGAAAAACATCAAGTAGTAAGGCACACAAAGAATGGGTTCAATGCCAAATTACATACAAAATGTTGAAGTGACGAAATTATACTCAGTACAAGAACGCTTTGTGTCATTTTTCTCCTTAAAGTCGTCTTTGTTGGATCTTAAGCCAAATGCCAAATACGAAGAATGATTTGGTGAAAAATGTTCGCACAAAAATACTTGAAGTGTCTGCCAAAAGTTTAAAATTAAACCTGACTGCTGTACGCCTACACAGGCTAGGACACAAACCGTAATGGATAGGAAATGTTTCGTTAACTTCGCAGCTAATTTAATATTGTGAATTAAAAAAGTTCCCAATTTAGAACAAAATATGGAATTGAATAAAAAAATATATTTAAAAAAAAATATTTACTTAAAATTTATATAATCACTAGCTGTTGCACGCGACTTCGGTTGCATTTCTTTATAAAATATGCATATTAATCATTGATAATGTAGCTTTCTATAGGTGAAGGAATTTTCAAAATCTGTCCAGTAGTTTTTGAGTTTATTCAATTTATTCATTAGAAATTTTCTCTTTTTATAATATTAGTATAGATTAGTGTGGATAACAGAATTTCCAACTATATACGAGTATAATGGTTTCCTAATAACCTAATAATTGTTTCCAGACATTGTTATCATCTTGTGTGTAAATACGTGTTAGATAATAAATAAAATAAATAAATAAATATGTTGTAAACATAATATATTGTAACTCGTATATGGTCAGATTGGTTGGACATATCGAAATTTTGTCTTATCAAGATGAAGGCATAACTCTTTTAACCCTAGATTCTATTTGCTGTGTGGTTTAAATAAAAATGGGTTCGTATGACAAAAAACATGTTATATTTTTACAACATGTCTATATGTTGTAAAAATATAAACATTAATATTAACATAAAATATAACATAAAAATTTAAACATGTATATATTTTTACAAAAAAATTTTTTTTTAATTTTTTTTTTAAATAAAATAATAAATAAATTTGATTGAAAAAAAATAGTAAAAAAATGTATGAATCACTGCCAATTGTGATACGAAAATGTTTGCTTTGTTAATTACATTAAAAGATGCATTGCATAGAAGAATTAGTTGCACTAGAAAACTTTGTCATTCAAGGTTAACAAAAATGTCCTTATTTTACATGATATAAATAAAAACAGTGGAGATGATATATTATTTGTTGTTATTAGAATTAACTATTCAATTATTATTATCTTGGTATGTAAGGGTATAAAACCAAGAAGTAATACTTTGATCGTGCATAATCCAAAGCGATTTTATTAGAAAAAAATATATTATGTTTAAAAAATGACGTCTGTAATATTTTTAGTATGACATACATACTCGTAATATGTACGTAATACTTTAATCGCGTCATATCGCGATTGAAAAATAAATATCAAAACAAATAATCTAATAATTTTATTTTTAAATATTCCCGAAACAACTAATATAATGTTATCTGTCACATTCTAATTAAAATTTTATCACTTTTGTTATACAAGGACAAATGTGTACACAAGGACTATTGAATGTTGGATATTACAAAACGTATGAATCGTGCGCACGTTTGATGCTTTCTAAATTTAAATTTATAGGTGTCATGTGTAAGGTGGATTCAAAATCTTAAAATTTCATTTTCATTGTTCATATAACAAGACAAACGTCAATGAAATCACATTCTAATCAAGACTTTACAGCGCTGTTTTTTGAATTCAAAATAGTCCGTTCACTTCTTAGGTTGAGACTCGTCTATTTTAGACACTGGCGTGTGAAAGAGCTCGCGTGATGAGTTCTAATTATAAAATTAGCCGGATTTGTTATTGGGTTAGAGGATTTCAATTTCGCTTGTTGATAATGATGCCGGTTATAGCTTATGTTTCCGTTTCGATGAATAAAACTTTACTGTCTTAAAATGACGTCACACGTTTAGTATAAAGGGACCTGTCGTCTGCCAAGCCTTTTTCTGCTTTAATTTTTAAATAATAAAATTCAACATCGTGTTCTTCTTTAACAGATACGTGAAGCAGTAAAAAATGGAGCAGTTCGAGTCGTTACTGACGTGCTGCGTCTGTTTAGACAGATTCAAGAATCCCAAGTTGTTGCCATGTCAACACAGTTACTGCATGGAACCATGCATGGACGGCCTGGTCGATTATGTGAGGAGACAGGTAAAATTTTAACATTTTTAATGATTCATAATACTAAAACCCATGAAAAGATATACTGGCAGTTACTATTTACTCTTCCTGAAGACTACTTAAAGTTAACTATTTAGATTTCATTGCGTGAGTCAGAGAAATCACAGCGCATTCTGCAATCTTACTCAATCCATTTCTTAATATACATACTCTAAGTTGATAGTAGGATCTCCGATGATATACAGTTAAGCATTCTTATAACTCCGGAGAAATGTTAGTAATTTGACAGATTAAATTATATTATCAGTAAATGTAAAATCAAAAAGGAATAACTTGAAAATACATTCAAATTACTGGCTGTTTTATTCCTCTTAGCATTTGTTCCGAGATGCAGCGAGTTGCATTCTTCATCAACATAATATTTTCACCACTAAATTCTCCAGTGCAAAAGTGTTCCAACATTTCCTACATAAACTCTGTAACTACTGAATAATATTATAATGAATGCCCAAAACTTTTGAATAGTATAAACATTGCGCATAACTTCAAGTCTTTGTGACTTCATTTGAATAATACTAGCAAAACAAAATTTTTAAATAAATGATATAACCCAGCCTCACAAAATTTTCAACGACACTGGAAAATTACTTTTACACATTTTTATATATTGTTTGTTTTTCAGGTCAAATGTCCAGAATGTCGTGCGGAACACAGAATTCCCTACCAAGGAGTACAAGGATTCCCAACAAACGTTACTCTCCAGCGATTTTTAGAGCTTCATGCTCAAATCGCGGGGGAACTACCTGATCCCACTGCTGGGCAGGTTATGGAAAGATGTAATGTTTGCTCGGAGAAAGCTTACTGCGCTTTGTGCGCTCATTGCGAAAAAAAGGTCTGTGAAGACTGCAAGTCTGCCCACATGGAAGTCCTTCGACGAGAAATCGCGAGAATCAACAATCAGATTCGACGCGGTCTTAACAGGCTTCAAGATATTCTGGGTGTAGTTGAACGCAATACTACAAATCTCCAGACAAACTGTGCTGCAGTCTCCGGAGAGGTTGACGAAATACATAAAAGGCTTGCAAAAGCACTTAAAGATAGAACTGATTTTCTTCGAACAGAAGTTGACCGTTACCTAGCCACAGAACTTAGAAACCTGACGCATCTCAAAGATAATTTAGAGTTAGAGTTAAGTAATATACAAAGTAATTGTGATCTCGCTGATAAATATATGAATGATGATGTCGAATGGGATGATACTGAGCTAGTTGATACCAAAGAAATTTTCTTAAAGACGGTCGAGTTCTTGAGGAATTTCGATTATGAGGCCGGTGATTATAATCGTAGAATACGATTCATTATGACACATGATCCTAATCAACTTGTTTTGCACGTGGCCAGTTATGGAGAACTGAATATAAGCCATCCTAACGTATATGGTGGAACAATGCCACAGAGTCAGGGCTTGACGAGGTCTAAAAGTGATCATCGTTTAGCTACCCAATTCCGACAACAAGAAGAGTCAAGGTGGAATGAAAACGATGAACCGATATTAGGTGGGCGTAAATTTGGCGAACGTCGTCCACCACCTGAAAAACCTACAAGAGATTATGGTGTCACAGATGACTACAGTGGCTACGAATCTGAACATCACAGACCATCACGCAGATTCCGTTCCCGGTTTGTGAGAAGTCACCAACAGGACCCCGATTCTGATGCAGAGCAAACTAGTCGCGCAGAACAAACAAAACAACAACAAAAAGAAAAAGAAAAAGTCACCGACACTGAAGAAGCTACCCGTGGACCTCTTAGCGGTATATTCCGGTTAACCGATTGTGCTCGTGTCATGCAAAGGATATACGATGTTGATAGTGGCAAGAAAAAAGAAAAAAAGGAGCCTCCTCCGCCGCCAAAACCGGTACAACCTGCTCCTCAACCACAGCGTCGTCCAACAGCACAAAGGCAACAAAGTGAAGATGACGAAATAACACGACTTAAAAGACAAAATAAAGGCGCAGCCTCGTCTCAGGATAGCGATCGAGCCTCACAGCGCGAAGAAGAACGAAGCGCAGTCAATCGTAAACCACCGACACCAGCTCGGGAGGTGAGTTGGGAAGAAGATAAAGAGTAAAACTGATGGCAGAACAACGTAGATACATAGATAAATCATCGATACTAACAAGGAAAACGCGACAACTAACGGCATTCCATGAAATACACTCCACGTTTAACTCATTTGCACAACACAATACAAAAGTACGTACCTACCGTTTTTGGTGTCCATATCGAATTTCACTGTATTTCTCAGGCATCCAGCGACGGAGAATCCGACGAATCAGTTGGTTCTCTGCAACGCACACAACGCAAGAACGTTACACCAGCCCAAAAGCCAACAGTAGCGGCAAGAAGGCCTTCATCTGATGCTACGGCTGCGCACCGTCCTGCCGCTCGCGCAGCTAGTACAGAATCGAGCGCGTCTACTGAAAGCTCCGGCTCGGCGGTAAAACACACAGGTGCGATACTATCTATCGCGGAGTTAAAAGCGAAGTACAGTCTAAACGAGCCACCTTCAAAATCGGGACGTTTTTCTTCCGCAGGCAATGAAAGAACGGCACCGGCAACGACGAACGGTACAGCAGGTGGGGCGCAACGTGTACAAAGCCGATTTGTCGGTTCCCAACGCCCTACGCCCGCACCGGCACCCGCCGAGCCGGCACAGGAAGACTCCGAAACGAGCTCCGAAGAGGAGACCGATTCGTCAGAGGAGAGTGAAGAGGAGCCTGCGTCGCAAAGAAAGCCCGAGAGCCAGGCGATGGCACGTAGTGACATTGGCCCACTGCTCGCTCGAAGCACAAACGCTCGCAACGACGCTCACGATACTAAAACAAAAGAAACGCCTGCACAATCACGTTATCGAACGCGACAGCCATCACAAACTGAAGAAGAGCCCACATCTCGTTACGGAGCCAGCGGATCTTCATACAACAACCGCTATAGTAGTAAGAGAGAAGAAGAACCATCATCCATTGATGATGAAACCAAATATCCTACTGCTCGCTCAAGATACCTTGCTTTGAAAGAGAGGAGGAACCGTCTCGCAAGAAGCAAAAGCAGTCACACGGGCTTTGGTGCCGCTGATGATGATGATCAGGACGAACCTGTTTCTCCTACCACGGCATCACCTTCTGCATATCTCGCCGCTCGATATGGCTCCGGAACAGGTTCTTCGGAGTTATCACGCAGCCGCTCATCGCATGCGTTAAAATCTAGAGAAAGTTCACCAGAGAGACCCAGCGCAGGTGGTGGTGAAAAAGATGGAGCGGCGCTTAGCGCTTGGGCCCGTTATTTGAAGAATAAATATGGATCACGTGGAAAAGAGCGTGACACGAGTGGTACTTCGTCGAGCACATCACGTCGCCTGTCTCTCGGGCTTCCCTTGCGTTCAGCTAATGAGCTCGCCAGTTCTGATGACGATTCAAAAAACGCGGCAGGCTCCCCCATCTCCCCTACGGCGGCTACAGCAGCGGTAGCAGGTTAGATAGCGTGGCGTGTACATAGGTTTGCGGCTTAAAACTATAATTGTGATTTTTTGTTGTTCTTTGCTAATACTGTCATTCTTACCATCAGGTTTCGCAGCAGCAGGTTCCTCCCCTAGGAGCCAATATCTGCAGAAACGCCGTTTACAATTTAGTGTGGGGAATCGGGGGAGCGAACCCGGTTGTTTTACATGGCCTCGTGGCATCGCTGTTGGCCCAGACAATACAATGGTCGTGGCCGATTCATCGAATCACAGAGTTCAGGTACTAAAAATATGTTGTTATTTTCGGATCTGATATTCACACGTCAGTGTTTACATTAGCATAAAATTTGGAAATATCTTTGACCTTGTGCCAATATTTAGTCCGTCCAATCTCGAATGTGTAAACTTAAATTAAATTAATCCATCACTGTTATTTTCATTTCTGGTAACACATCTAAACTAGTGAATGACAATGCTTCGAGTTGAACAAAACTCCGTGTTGTTATTGAGATGTTTCCACTTCCTGAAGCGACAGCTGTTCCTCGTGAATTTATTTAGAGACGTACTTGTTAGAAGTTTTGCCAATGTTAACATCTGTTTAGAATGTTTTACCCGAAATGTGTCTGCAACTGTTCTGACAATGTAAAAGTTAATAATTGTAATACGCTTCATAATAATTTTCACCTAGACAGTAATTACTGTCGAAGATCATTTACAGTTATGAGATTTTGATTTTATGTTGCTTAAACATTTTTATAGTACGGATAAATACAAAACCTGAGAAATAATTAAGCAATAATGACAAGCTTATATTTAATTTAAAAAAATGCCCCAATAAATATAGAAGCCGTGCTTCTACATTTTCTTAGAAAAAAATATCCTTAACATTCATATATATAATCTCGCGACTTCGCGAACGAAGTCGCGAGCTGGTTTCGTGTTGATAATTAAAAAAAAGCAATATAAAACTTGACGTCGTGTTGCTATAACACTTTGGCCAGGCGGTAGTTTTTTATTTTTTATATTTATCCCTCGGGAATAGTCCTTTTTTTTTAATGAAAGGCACTCTATGTCCTTTCTGGTGTACCAGACAACGTGTATGCAAAATTTCATGGTGATCGGTTCAGTAGTTTTTGTGTGAAAGAGTTACTAACATCTATACATCCAAACATACTTTCGCATTTATAATATACAGATTCAAATTTAACACATTTTAACGCATTTTAAAATCCACAATTTTTACAGCCAAAACCCTTTTTTAAATCTTATATAATTATATTTGTTTTGCAGGTGTTTGACTCTAATGGCATATTTGTGAAGGAGTTTGGTCAGTACGGCAGCGGCGAGGGAGAATTCGATTGTCTCGCTGGCGTCGCTGTTAACAGAATTGGCCAATACATAATCGCTGACAGATATAATCATCGCATACAGGTAAACACATTTTCTAACATATACACAAGAATAGACTTTTAAGTTATTGTTATTCTTTTACCACTCTCATAAACACGGTTATTTTCATCATAATACAGTGGATACAATGTTACATAGAATATTTTTGTATGTAAACGACGACAGGCAGGCTGACGGTTTACTTGATATTAGGTGGATTGCAAAAAGACAAGGTGTTGATAGGGGAAAGGGTTTTACAATTCTTATTGACTGCTGACTTTCATTGGCTGTCTGTCTGTATATCCGCTAACTCCTATTAAATAAAGCAACGGATTTGGTTGCGGTTTTCACCGATATAAAAAAAAAACTTAATTTAGTTTATATGTAAGTAGAAAAAGCAATATTTTTTAACCAAGTCGCCGAAACTGTCTGTTTCTCTGCTCACTATTTATAAACTACAAAACGGATTTTGATACGATTATCACTAATGGAAAAATAGATAAACGAGGAAGTTAGCGGAGAAACATCTCCATATTCCCATCCTAAAGAAGCTACTGATACCTATCGCGTCACAACTTTGATATACGATGTACATTATTTGATAAAGTATACATTTTACAGAATGTCAGAGCAATTTTACGAAACACGCTTTCGAAATACGAAGAATTTATTACTGTCGTCTACGTGCTATATACAAAACGCGTTAAGTTTTAGACAAATATGCAAGAGTCACGAAACCGAGGTTGCCAACATTTGTTATTAGATTTATTTTGAGATTTTTCAATAATACTTTCCCACTATAAATCATCGATTTCCTAGATAAACAATGTACACTTAAATTTGAAAACGGTTATAACAGATTTGTTATCGTTACAATTTTATGTTACCTACTATGAATCTACTAGCTTTTGCTCGCGACTTTGTCCGCGCCTCTTTTTCTTAAGGGTTGAAAAATAAAAATTTCTACAAAAATATATGAGCAATCATTTATTCAATCTTTATTTCTCGTATGTAACTGTCAGGTGTAGTTTTTTTTTTATATTTTTTTTTATATTTTCCGTTCCCTCGGGAACAGTGTTTTTCTGGATGTCCTTTTCTGTAATCCTGACAACGTGTATGCACCCAAATCGTAACAAACAAACAAACTCACATTCGCTTTTATAATATTAGTTAAAATTAAAATCACTAATTACAACTTGTTAGAGCTGTTGTTGTTAGAATGAATTATCGCATGAGGTGTTTCAATACTGGCCATCTACGTATAATCAAGTGAACTACCAGTTTTCTCTAAGAAATATTAAACTTCGTCCAGGCGTTTTAAATAGATCTATTATTAAATTTTAGATACTGACTTTTTGATAACATAAAATGGGCATTACATTTTAACGCAGTGAATGAATAGTCTCCTTAAGTCAGCAGTAAATTGTAACCTATGAGAAAACAGAAAATTAGTGAAAACAGCATTAAAATCAGTTGCGTAGTTTAAAATATCTAAGCGTACATACAGAGGGACAGACGGCGAGAAGTGACTTTATTTTATTGTATGTATGTAAAGATTTGGTTTAGTTTGGTAAAGTACATTGTTTCTTATTGGAAGTAATGAAAACCTTTTAAAGCTCCCACAAGATATGAGTTGATACATTCTAGATGATTTCCCGTGAGATTAACAGATCGATATTCTCTAAGTAATTCGTGTCTTGACAACAATTCATGCTATTTGGGCCAACGTTCGCATTTCACAAGTTTGTGTTGTCATATTTAGTTGTCGTGTTGTAACCGACATTAGCGATCCTGTGGCACAAATAACAATTGATTAATTTTCAATAAAGAACTGTAAAAAAAATTATTATTTTTTTTCATTGTATTTAAAAACCTTAAGGTAAGTGACTGACATAGCTTTATCAAACTAAAAATATTTTCAAAAATATATTAGTCATAATAAAAAATAGTTATTAAAACACCAGGAGGGAATATTGACATTTTGTTTATTTTTTTTTTAATTTTAGGAAATTGCCTAAAAAAAATTACCTCCGAATAATATAAAAGTAATACACTCACCATTTAATTTGATTTAAAAATATTTGTTAAAAAAAAAAATAGGTTACTTTTTGCTGTCCCCTTTTGCTTAGTAATGTGCTAACAAAATTCTAAATTTTTCACATTTGTGGCCAAGAATCCATACGAGGAATTCGAAATTCGCTGTGAAAATATTAGAATGAAATTTTTAACAAATATATGGAAATTTATAAATACCAACTTAAATACTTTTGCTGGGCCAGCTTCGATTCAGTATGGAAAGAATTTGAACGTTTAAAATGTTTAAACATTTTATTGAGTTAGAGGTCTAATAAGTATAAGCTTTATATTAAAATTAAGTTATATTAATATTAGCTTCTTAATATATTATAATCAATGATTAATCCCATAATTAATTAATCAATTTGGCCATGAAGGAACAATAAAACTATATGTTATCTCTGGTAAACAGTTACCCATGGTCATAGCAAATAAATTATTATTATGTTAAATTCTAATAGTATATTAGAGTTTATAAAATTTCATTCAGAATTAACTAAAAATTAGTAATAAATGCTGGTTAGTTTTTTTTTTTAAATTAACTATTTGAGATAGCTATGGTATATCAAATTTCATTGAACATACCTTTTTATTGTTTGCAAAAAAATGACTAATGTTATATATATTGTCCAACAGGTGTTCGACCCTGCCGGTGGTTTTCTCCGAGCATTCGGTAGCCAAGGCACTGGTGACGGCAAGTTCAATTACCCTTGGGGCATAACCACGGACGCGCTCGGATTTATATACGTTTGTGACAAGGAAAACCATAGGGTTCAGGTAAGAATTGTAACAGAATTTTTATTCTATACATAACATTACCGCTCAAATCGTATTTTTGTTATAATATGAAACAGAGAAACAATATTTTGAGGATAATATTCAAAAGTAGTGAACTGTTCAAGTGGTACTCGTATCAGAGGAATAATGTTCAAAAATATATGAGAAGGTAGGACTTAGACTTACTCGCAGTATCGTCTAACAATAAGCGTCTTAGTCTAACAATAAGTCAGCACAGCTTTTAGTCATTTTATATATTATTTTGTTTCAACTGTTACATGTCAGTTAATAATGTAACAGTTACAGATTTGCATAAAAATATTAGTAAATTTAATTTATAAAAATAATTTAACATTTACGTATTTACGATTCAAATAAAACGCGTCTCCACATAATGAGCAATTATTTTATGAGACAATGTTATACGATTTTATAGTTAACTTCCAGATATAATCAGAAACTTACCTATAAATACGAGTAAATTTAAAACTATAATCAAAACCTAACTCAGTTACGAGTACAAAGGTAAAATCGTTGATTTATTTAAGCGACAATAAACCTGGATTTAAACGATTCTGAGCTCATATTATTTTTAGTACAAATTTTTAACCGAAACGCAAGTAAAAGTAGTATAAATTTAATAGCCATTAAAAGTGTTTCTTTGAAACCTCTTTAATAAATAAATAACTGTTTCATTGTTAAGTTGTAGTTGAAAATAAATGTATTAATTCATTAGGTATTCCAATCCGACGGCACGTTCGTTGGCAAATTCGGCTCATTTGGTTCAAAACTGGGCCAATTGGAGCATCCTCACTACATCGCAGTGTCCAGTACTAATCGAGTACTAGTCTCCGACTCGAACAACCACAGGATACAAGTGTTCGATGTCAACGGACGAGTCTTATCCTCATTTGGAGAGGAAGGCTCCGAGGATGGACAGTTCAAGTTCCCAAGGTGAGTTGTTTCCTTCTTGTCGTTAAATTAATAAGAGTTAAACTTTAAAAAAATTATAGCGTCCTGATTTTTTTTTTAAATTTAAACTTTGAAAACAAAACATTAAGGGTATAATTCTGATTGAGCCAGAGTTACAATGTTATACACATATTAACCTAGTGACTAAAAAAAATTCGAATGATAAATAGTGTTATAGACGACGGCACTCACCTATCATCAAGTAAACCGTTAGCCTGTCTGACGACATGTATGTAGAAAAAGTAAGCTTTAAATATTTTGCCATAGACTTTCTAGTTAAAACTGAATGAGCTAACGACAACTTGTCTCAAAGAACTCGTCAAATGAACCGGTTTTTTTTTATTACAAAGCTTTGCAAAGTCCAAACGAGAACACAAGTGTCTGGTGCAAATTCACAAGAGACAAAATAAAAAATTTACACTATACACTAAGAAAGACTAGAGCTTTTGTGTTTATTCGCGTCAGAGCAACTGGCGGACGGGGTACGAAAATCTCCCCGAGCAGAATAGCTCGCTACGTTAAAATTCAATTTGAAATCCCTCGAATCTTTCAGAAACAGCTATAGAAAACTGTAAATGTACAGATACGGTTCAGAACCAGCCGACTTAGGATTGGATTCTATAAAATTTAATGTTTCTGCGACCACAATAGATTTAAATCACAATAGGGAATCTGACATTTCAGTGTGGCATATAGTATACTAGATTTATCCCGCTATTTCGTACGCGCCCATTTGTTTAATAAAAAAAATGAAGGCCCTGTAAAAATATATGAGCTATATTTATTCATATTT
This sequence comes from Synanthedon myopaeformis, assembly GCA_944738685.1. Lineage (NCBI taxonomy): Eukaryota > Metazoa > Arthropoda > Insecta > Lepidoptera > Sesiidae > Synanthedon > Synanthedon myopaeformis. The sequence continues at coordinate 9,219,593 of OX122926.1, read as the reverse complement.
TTGTCAGGCGTTGAATTTATTTATTATTTTTAATGATCCAGCGGGAATAGTACTTTTTCTGAACGAAGGGTAAGTACCATATGTCCTTATCTGTATTACTGACAACGTGTAGTAAGTATTCGAATGTTACTGTAGACATTAGAAACACTGGTACTGTGTGGAATGTGTGAAGAAATTTATTTTTTTATATTATATTTATTGGCCAGGAAGTTTTTAGTCGGATATTCAATCTAAACTAGACTAGACTAGAATTTGCTAAATTTTGATATATAGCTAAAACTCTGTGGCTACTATTTTAACTTCGCACTAATATCTATTATTTAGTTAAATTAATTTTTTAAACTTAAATTCATAAATAAGTTAGAATTAAAAAAATTATTAATGATTTTGCTCCCCTATTTTGTGACAAAAATTAGTGCATAATATTATTGATGTTTCACTATCAGAACTTTTTACGAAGTCTGCATCTCTCCTATTCATAGCGCATTGCGGATATTGAAATTGAATGAATGCATGATTTAAAACCAAAAAAGCTATTTGCTAATCATTCTACGGCTAAAAGACAATATTAAAATAAATTATCAAAATTATTTTTGAGAGACCTTAGGTGTAGTAGGTACTTACTTTAAACTGTAAGAATATTGCAAGTGTGTCTGCTTTTTACGAGCTACTTAGGTAGTAGTGGAAAAATCTTTTTTAATGACCCCTAGTTATGCGGTAATAAGAAAGTTATGCGCCACTACTGTTTCTTCTCTAGACCGAAGAATAGCAACCTTGTGTTTCCAATGGGTCCATAAAGTTCCCAATTTACGATCAGTTAAAGTCAGAACTTGTAACCAAATATTTGTGTTGAAATGTATTCTCGCGAACAATTGAGCGGCCCTCTGGTCCTCATTGTCTACAATCTCTTAGGGATTGATTAGCAGATCTGGGATTAACGACAGCGATGAGCCCCTGTCGACGTAATAACGAAAATTTCAATTTAACAATTTTGGAGCGTTAAAATTAGCCAAAGACAAGAGCAAATGAGGGGCACTGTAGACGTACTTTTAAAATTTACTTTTTATATTAAACCATATTTAGTTACTTTATTAGATAAAAAATGTGTTAGAATTACATTTTTGGGCTAGAACAAAAAATGACATTTTTGGACGCGTTTTTGGGAATTTAAACAAACATTTTAAAAATTTGAATTTTGAAATAAATATTTAAAATGAAAACATTAAAAACATTAAGAATTAAATAATTATATAAGCCTTGACAAATGTAGCTTAATTTTAAGAAAGAATATTTACAATAAAGTTGTTCTATGTACCAATGTCTATAGCATATTTTTTCTCATACAAATAATATATGAACGTTAACATTTGGGAACAAATAATATGTGAACGTTAACGTTGTTTTTGGGATAACACATCATTGTAATCGTTTTAAAGGATATAAAATCCCACCTTGACCCAGTTTCACAATACCAGTTAAAACAGCGGTATAAGAGTATGATCCCAATACGTGATCTGTTTACATTGCTTGCTCGTATTCGAGTATGTGAGCTTTCTAAGGTCGACCTTGTAACGGTATTTTTGTGAAAAATTCATAACGTTGGAAAAGCATTCTTAAAAATAATTACACGAAGACTTTGAAACATTCCAAAGCATTAGCATTCTTAAGCTTTGAACAAACTAGCATTTAGTACCTACAATATATTATGAGGAAGTTTTAAATTTTCTCATGCTTTTTCCCATGACATAAAAAGCATAAACTGTAGGCACTAAAAAAAAAAAAATAGTTAAATATAATTTCTATATTTCATATGTGAAATAGTATTTATTTAAAAATAAAATTTTATTTTTAAATGAAGACTAAAATGGTTTAATTAGAAAATAAATAATTGTTTTTATCGAACGAACAAAAATAACACTATTACAAAAATCTATCTGTGTCCAAATTTCATACAAATCCGTTTCGCATTTATAATATTACTAGCTGGTACTCGCGACTTCGTTTGCGTTGAAAATTTAAAAAAAAAGCAATATAACGCTTCACCTCGTATTGCTATAACACTTTGGCCAGGCGTTAGTTTTTTATTTTTTATTTATCCCTCGGGAATAGTCCTTTTTTTCTAGATGAAAGGTACCCCTATGTCCTTTCTGGTTTCCCAGACAACGTGTATGCAAAATTTCATGGTGATCGGTTCAGTAGTTTTGGCGTGAAAGAGTTACAAACATCCATACATCCAAACATACTTTTGCATTTATAATATTAGTACGGATGTAAAAACATTATTAAAGAGGATAGTGAAACATAATTGGATTAAACGGAATAAATTAATCGGAAAATCTGTCTAAGTAATGTTATTGGCCATTAAACAGGGGCGTAGCGGTAGACGACCAGGGCTACATCGTGGTAGCTGACTCCGGCAACAACCGCATCCAAATCTTCCACCCTGACGGCACCTTCCTCAGAGCCTTCGGTGCCTGGGGATCCGGTGACGGGGAGTTCAAGGGACTGGAAGGCATTGCTGTCATGTCTGGAGGGAACATCATCGTCTGTGACAGAGAAAACCATAGAGTTCAAGTGTTTTAAGGTGGGTTGAATGATCTTTTTAGATTTTAAAAAAAGTGCATTTTATAAAGTCATCAGTATTTATTAATTACTAGTGAGCTTATCTTGGCTTCGCACGGATGTTCAATATTTAATTATTATTTTTTTTGTAATTTTTACAAAAGATACGAGTATAAAATTAAAAATTGAAACTAATTTTTTATATCAATAATTTCCATAATTTAAGGAGTCTATAATAATTTGAATTAATATTTTTCATTTCAGATCGACGATGATAATACATATTATATTATAACATCTGCGATGATTTTCTTTCAAGCTATGATTATTAATTTCAACATAAATAAAGAATACACTTTTTATAGATAAAAAAATATATTTAAACGGTTTACTATATATTCCCTAGTACTATATTCTGTATTATCTCGCCTTGTATTTATAGTAAATACATTTTCGCCTCCCAAAAACCTATATAAATATTAGCTTATTGATGATATTTTGAAAACGTGACCAAGGAATTTGAATAATGATTTTGAAACTCAATTGATTATATATTAAAAATTTGCAATGCTCTAAAAAAATCTTCAAAACTGTCTCTAAATAAATCAGAAATTAACGATGAAAATGAAACATTTCTGTAGATTTTTAAAAATATTTACGGTATTTTTAATAATCATATATCAGAAATAGATATAACTTTTGTTTTGTTAACAGGTTGGTTAGAGATTTAATTTCTTTCAATCTATGTTAAATAATAAAATTATCTTTTTACAATTTTTTTTTTTAATATAAAATCTTTGTCAAAACTTAGTTATCGCAATTTAATAACTATCTTTGTTAAAATTCAACTCTAACAAAGACATTTAAGTGACAACAGTACTTAAATGCATATTCCAATCAACTTTGAGTATCTTCAAACCAAAATTGTATCTAGTAAAAAAACAAATATATATTCAAATTTCGAATGTCAAATATTCAAAATTCAAATCAAGTCTAAAACATTGATGCCAACACCTTCTGTCAGTTTATTTTGGGGCTAAATTGTCCCTGTCAATTGTAAAATATAGGTCAAGTGCGAGTTTGTAAATTTAAAATATATTTTGTGTACCAAATACAAAGCTTGTGTAAAAAGTAATTATTTTATACAAATGCAATGAAATTTATGTTTATAATATTTATTATTTGGATTGCATTTAATTTCATAAATTGAAAAAATATTATGCTAAAGAAGTCAAATACCTGTTATATACGCATTTAAATTTTTTCCTCATAAAAATTGAGGTATAAATGGATAATATGTTTATAATAAGCGAAATTATACGAATTTGTTTTGTAATGCGATGAGAATTTAAAAGATGTTAAAATCGGTAGGTACCTATTTTTTTTTATAATATATTATTTATATATTACTATTTATCATTGTGATTAGACACAATAAAAAGATATTACGTACGATTCAAATAGTACCAAAGTCTTCCTTGATTATGTAAAGGAAATATATATTATGTTTGTAACTTATATAATATTTTGTGTTCTCCAAAGGATTTTCTATTCTAGTCAAATTATTAAAAACGTACATAATATAATATAAGTAAGACTTTTTTTGTTATTTTTTTTTTTTAATAATATTTAGTGAAAAAAAAAAATGTTTTGTAAATGAGTAAATCATACGGATTCATAATCAAATATTATAATTAACATAATTCGCGGCTTCTGCTTTTTTGATATTCTCAACTAAGCATTACTTATATTACAAATAAGTTATACTTAAAATTAAGTAATGTAATAAATGTTGAGTACATTTTGGTATGGTTTTGAAGTTTAAATAAAAATTATTGTTACTCATTATTGTTTTATTTTACACGCTTTGTAATCAATCAAATTTCATTCAATTGAGCGAGTCATCGTTCAACGCGGACGAAGTCGCGGGCACCATCTAGTAAAAAATATTACTGTATCATAGCCACGTACACTATCAAGAGAATATATCCAATTTCCAATTGGTATTTATAATGGGTTGTTCAATTTTCATATCGGAAACATATATAAATAGAAAAAAATGTTACTCAAATTAATAGCTAGAGGGCGCTTTCGACGAACAAATTACACCGAAAAAGACAATGAGAAAAATGTTTAACACGGCAGCGAGCGTTTAATGATCACCATCAATTCACTTTTCCCATTACCTTAAGAGTGATTGTCACTCGTTTATAAAACAGAAAGGCATTGTACGTGCAATGTTTTCGGGACTTAACCGTAGTTTATATAGAGCGAATTAAAACTGAGCGTACAAAATTAAGTATCGAAAAATTCTCATTAATTCTTCCCGTTGATTAAATAGTTTTGGTCCAAGCAATTTTTTTTTTATTTTAGATGATACCTCAAGTACTGTACTTTTACTGTTGAAAAATTTCATAAGGTTCGGTTGAGTAATTAAGGCGTTAAGAGTTAAAAAACAAAACTCACTTTTGCATTTCTATACTAATATTGTAAATAGAGAAGATTTTTATGTTTGCAATGAATTAATTCAAAAACTAGTGGACCGATTTTAAAAATTCATTCACCTATAGAATGCTACGTTACCAGCGAGTAACATAGGTTATATTTTATAAAGTTACGTGGGCGAAGTCGCGTGCAACAGCTTATATTATGTATGGCTACAAGACACCTATAAAGCGAGGCATCGATATCATTTGAAATCTCATTTGAAAATCACCTACATTTTAATACCATAAAATCTTTTTTAAACAACGTGTAGTGTTCAAATTAAATGAACCAAATTCCTATTGAAATAAATCATAATATTCCAGTAAAACTTTTTCAACATACAACATTCACCAATTTCGGAGGAACATCCTTTTGTTTTACCCCATTGAGATTAATTTATTAAACTGCAAAACATTTTTATGTTAAAATTTATTCATTATTATCGTCGTCATGGGTATAATTTTGAAGTTTTGTTGGAATTTTTATCGAAAAATAAACTTATCAGTAGCATTCATAACCGTATATAAAATTTTAGTAGCGATTTTCATATCAGGGAATACAAGTCGGATTTTATACACTTGTTTTGAACAAGTTAAGGAACCCATTATCCTATCAGCATTAGTAGCACATTTGCAACCTTTGAACTACCATTTCGCATTTGATCATTCAGTTTAAAGAATTTATTCTCATAAAAAAAGAACAAGTTATTCACTTAAGTTATGAGAACTTAATAATTACATTTATATCCGGTACATTTAATCCAATTTTTGTTTGTTAAAATGTTATATTTTAACAAACTAATATTGTTAAATGTTTAAATACCTCAATTTTTTATACTCCCAGGTAATGCATTGTATATTATCTGGTTTTTTATTTTTTTTATTTTTTATAGGCAATTCAATTTCTAGTCTACTTCTTGTCTTTTTTGAAAATTAATTTGAGAATTTATATTTAATTGTTTCTATTTTTCTAATTAACATACATATCGAATAATAATATAATTTTTTTTTAATTAAAAAATATTAATTTTATCATAAATTAATTTTGTAGATGTTAAGTGTAGTCGTAATTAATAAAGAGCCTTAATAATTTTATTTTGAGTCATTCAATAAAATTTCAGTCTGTTTTATGCATAATTTGATCAAAAATAAAACACGAATTTTCTATTATAATAACTTGTACGCCAAACATCGTTAAGCAAAGAAGCTAAGTGACAAAATTCAAGCCTTAAAACGAGCTAAGAAAGCTTGTCTGTGATGCGGGAGGAGTTATTCTCGTAATGATTAATTATACAAATTTTTCCTTTATCATTGTATTTTTGTAACACGCCAGTAACAAAGGACAATGACTGAGCGGTAAAAATAACGAAATACTATTGTCGAATTGAGTTACTTGATTGTTTGATGACAGTTATGATGATATTGACGTCAATTTCTGACGAAAATAACATTATAGATTAATATAAGGTATATTTAGTATTTACAGGATTAACTGCTCAAACAAAATTTAAACTAAACATCTATAGTATATATATTATTATTATTATATCTATAGTAATAATCGCTTTTTAAAATTTATTAAAGCTTCTCAAGATCAAGTTGTTCATTTATATTAGATAAATTAACTTTAAAATTATAATAGTTATTCACTATGTTATTACATTAAATAAAAGTTTTATGAATTTTGTAGTTACATATTCAGTTAATTTTCACATAATCTTCACAAATGAAAAAAATCTTACTGACAAGTTATAAGGGCTAAGCCACGAAATTTATTTTTAACTAGCCGTTGCATGCGACTTCGTCCGCGGAACTTTATAAAATATAGCCTATGTTAATCGCTCATAATGTAGCTTTCTATAGGTGTATTAATTTTCAAAATCTCTCTAGTAGTTTTTGAGTTTATTCATTACAAACATACAAATTTTCTATACAAAATATGTACCTACGAGTATAAGTAGTTAAAAAATGATTCATGTCAAAAACTTCAATTGTACACATAATATTATTCACTGAGAATCGTTATACAAGGGTAGTAATATCTTTGTAATCGTAGAAGAATCGAGCTGCAGACATCTCTTCTTATTTTTTCTTATCGAGTCTAACGGCTGCTATAAGTACTGGTGATTTCTCTAACGATGGCATACAAGTTATGAGCAAATAACGGATGAAAAATTATACTTATTATTCTCCGTTCGCTCCTTCTATACTCGTCAAGGATAAATTTAGGATAATCTTGACAATGAGCACAATATTAGCTATTAGTTTAATCACCAATAATAACCTGATTAATTTCGGTATATAAATATACTTTTTAAGTTATTTCATAAAATAGCTATATATGTTTTTTCCATAGAATTAATATGTTAAAATATATTTATTTTGATGTCATCATCAGCAACGTAGTCATTTCAGCCGTAGGATGTCCACTGCTAGAGATAGGCCTAATTTTCCAATAGGGCCTGTCAGAAGAAGCCTGGATCTAGCGTCGAGCCTTATTAGACGACTGCCCACATTGTGGGTGGCGTCCTACGCTGCGCTTGCTTATCTGTGGTCTCTACTCGAGAACGGCTCTCTATACTATGTGTAAGGTGTGCCTTAGAAACGTTATGCACTAATATTAAGAACAATGGTACTCGTAACTGACCAGAGAAGTTAATTAAGTGTGTAGTAAAAATTCTGATATTACGCTTAAGTCTGGTATTCATATGTAAAAAGGTATGTGACCAATTAATGTAGGTATTAATATGTTTTTAAACAGATATTTATGAAATTAGGTGCCGCTTTAATATTAATAGATGTGAATTATGGTTAATTTGATAAATTCTTGCCCAGTCTAAGAACTAATATGTGCGTTTTTAATGGCGTAATATGTTATCGCTATAGCTTACATTTTGGGCCAAACCGCACAAGGGCGGCGATTTCTCTAACAAGAACACTTCTCGTTGGCCCTATTCTGAAGCTCGGAACAATCACTGAGGCGATTACAACGATGAAGGCTTAAGAAAGAAAAGAAAGAAAAGGTTATTTGTATTACGCATAATAAAAGAAGACAGTCGACGAACGATAGAAATAGTGTTTATCGTGTGAGATATTTTATGCCTTCAGTTATTTCATTTCATTTTTTATAAAGGTTAATTATGAAAAATATATTAATTTACTTGTTAAATTTATTTATTTATTTATAGTATACAATAAGTGGCTACCGTCGCCTAAAACAAAAGTAAAAGAAAAAGTACATGTTCTGCAAGTGTGCTGCAAAACTCAGTAGCATAAGGTATAAAGGGTTGTGAGAGTGATATGGAAATAGTCTCTGGCATCCCTTACTCTTTCGCCAAAACACAATATCACTTGTGCTGTTATTTACATTAACTTATTTGTAACCTAATTTTGAAACCTTATCTAAAAATCAAACACAAACATACACTTTCCAATGAAGATGCCAAAAGTGAATGTTTAATTGTTTCTGTGTTGTAAAATATATTTAACTTTATCGATATTTAAAGTAATCTATGTTCATCACAATATAAATTTATTATAGACATTTACATGATAAATCAATATCCACCCTTGTCTGCGTAGCGCAAACGATTCCAAGTATTTCCATATTCAATATCAGCACCCTATGTCTTTAATAAACGCTATTATATTGATTGTAATCCAATAAATGACAGTGGATATTTGATGAAATAATAATAAAGGACAAATTATTACAAGATAGCTTTTGGTTCCCTTCATACGATGTCTATGGTTTATTCTATAATCAAACTTATTAAATTACCAATAGTACCCAATTTATTGTTCATTATCTTATTGGTAAATTATGAGGGAAACCTATGTGAAGCAGTGGACGTTCTATAGTTGAGATGATGATTTATTGCTTATAAGAGCAGTATAGTGATTGCTATTTTTAGTTTTTAGTAGTGCCATGTAACTAAATTTACTATTTTTCAAGGCATTAATGATTTATAGTAACGCGTTTTATCTTATAATAGTTATTTTTCAATATCAACCTAACAAAGAAATTTTATTGTAAAAATGTAATTGGGGAAAGAAATTTTTGAGTAGATATCAGATTTTCAGGTATAGAAAGAAAGAAAGGAATAAGAAAGAAATATTTTTATTCACCCAACACAAAGATACAAACATAATATATAAAGCAAAAGACAGAAATTAATAAAAAAACAGGTAAAATATGAGTGTGTCCTCGTGGCAGTGAATCAAATACTGGCTCAGCATTGTGTTGAGATGTGCAGCTCTGATTTTCAGCCAACACCGTTGGTATCTTTAATTAATGTTAACAAATCAGCATCTAAGGCTTAACCGTGATGTAAGTATTGCATACTAAGTACTTAAAAACTAACTACTTAATAAAAAAATAAGTTATAAAGTGAATTAAATGTTAAAGAAATTATTAAAGAATAACCCACAATATACCAAAGATATTACGACGGTGTTAATACGGTCAGATAGGGGTGGATATCGGAATTCGACGTTATATACGTACGGACAAAATCATTAATTAAGTTAATATCGTAATAAATATTATTCTCTATCATTATCTATCACTTATCATGATGGTAAGTGATACAGAAAGTTATGTCTTACCTAACGTAATTTGTTTTGGAGCAAAATTGAACTTTAACATTTATAGTCAATAGCATTTCCTCGTTATCGGAACGATTAAGATTAATCCTTATATGAACACATTTAGATTAAAAACTCCAAAGCCCGCCCACATTCATTGTTTTTTATTTAGATGTATAGAAACTCTTTCAGAGCGCTTATTTTGGTCATCATTTACTTTTTGTTATGAAAAGGGCGTCAGACAAGCAACGCCACAGGTGTTACAAATGCGCTGCCGACCATAGTAGGATAAGGGATTATGAAGGGAAAGGTTACTTACATATTCACAAAAACGTGTATGACGAATTGGAAGAGTATGATAAGTGAAAAAATTGAGTGTGAATAATTTATAGTTAAGCCTATGATATAAAAGCTACTTCGAAATCTTTAAATTTTATCTGAAACTAGCGACCCGCTTAGCATAGCATGGATGCATTTTTTTCTGAAAATTGTATACTTAAACCTACCTGGTTATCAAAATCCTTTAATAACGATTTTATTTTTTAATACGTACAGAAGTGAAAATAATTTTTAATTTATTTATTCAATTTTCCCATGAAAAGCCACAGCGAGTACGTAGTTTTAAAATGAAGTAACATCCATACTAAAACTGAAGCATCACGAGACAGTAATCTCTAATTTTAATAGCGTATAATAGTTTCCGTAACTATCGTCCCAGCGATGTTCATAATCACGTGTGTACGGGCCCAGTTATTAAGGGTCCACATTAGAGACACACAGCGACACACAATGGGCCAAGTCAAGGCCCAACCAAGAGTTACGGCACAATAATTTCAGGGAGTGTAGTCGCAATTTCGCCACCCAATCGAGGCTGAGATAGTGTCGTTTGAGTACATTACTGTGAAATATAGCTGAGGGTCGAGATATAAGGAATCAGCGTGTTTTTTTTAATCCACGTGCAACATTTATTTACCATTTCTATACTAGTTTCTAAAGTGGATTTTTTTTAATTTTTGTCAGGCGATGATGCTTTTATTTTCGAAACTGTCTCTGAAAATGTGTATCCAAAATTTTATAACGATCAGTCGAGTAATTAAGGCGTGAGAGCGTAATAAACAAACTCACTTTCGCATTTTAATACCTAATTATAGTTAAGATTAGATAAGAATTCTCTTAAAATAATACAAGACCTGACTGTAGTCATGTGGCGAACTACCCCACAGTACTACAGCCAGGTCCAGGATTATTATACTTTTTTAAATTAAAATATTATCAAGATTATTAAGGCTACATATAGTTGTGACTTCTATATGTCCAGTTCGGCAGGCAAGTTGATGGTCCCCTTGATGGTAAGCGACTACCTTCGCCTATTAACGCATGAAACGCCATACGTGCTGCAATGTAATCTGTCGAACTTATTAGGATATTAAGGATTATGCCAGAGTATGCCAGACTCTGGCATCCATTACTTACTTACCGACACACTGGGTTTCTAGTGTTTATATTCAATGGTGGCCGTCGCATGAACCATCGAGTTACCGGACTACTCGCCCGAATTTATCTCGCCCAAACGGGCGAGTTATCATGTTTAATTTTTACCTATTATTTCACTAGACACTAGAATATTCTTATTTTTTACTACAGGTACTTAATAGGTATTAATTTTTAATACATATCAGTTTTAAAAAACCGTTGAAAAGAGCTGCAGTCATATTTCAATATGTACTTTAATAACAACGGGTTCAGATTTCTGATTCTCCCAGGAACCCGATTTTTTTTTACAATTTTTAAAAGATATATTAATATTAGCCACTTGTACCATGAATTTAGTGAAGATTTATGGCTATTCGGGTCTCATATATTTAGTCCGATTAAACAAGACCCTTATCGTTGTTTTCCGTCACATTGCCAATAGAGATTTCAAGGGGTAGAGGAGGTCAAACAATGTTGGATGTCAAATTATTATTATTATTATTATTATTATTATTATTATTATTATTATTATTATTATTATTATTATTATTATTATTATTATTATTATTATTATTATCCAAGTATATATTTTTCTTTCTTAGTTTTAAATTTTTTACAATATAAATTTAAAAAAAAAACAATAAATATTATAAAAAAATTAAATCTAGAGTTCCGCAAGTAGCGGGGCAAGGCCCAAGCTACCGGTGGTTAGGGCTGCAAAGTGAGGAACCTCCTAACAATTCGTGCCGTGTCAAGAAGTACCGCCTTCTGTATCTGACCCTTGATCCATCCATCTAGCGAGAGACTCTTAAGATGTTGGTCGAGGCTCTTCGCTATAAGGCCATTCGCCGATATGACTATCGGGACGATGATTGTCGAATCGACATTCCACATGGCGGTCACCTCGTGAGCCAAGTCTATGTACTTGGTAAGTTTGTCTTTTTCGGCTTTCACGAGGTTTTCGTCATGTGGAACAGTAATGTCAACAAGCATCGTCCGGCGTTGGGATCGGTCAATAACCACGATGTCAGGCTTATTGGCGACTATAGTCCTGTCCGTGATTATGGCGCGATCCCAATAGAGCGTGGCATGACCATTTTCGAGAACTGGCGCAGGTATATATTTGTAATATGGTACTTCAAATTCAACAAGGTGATATTGAAGAGCAAGTTGTTGGTGAATAATTCTGGCTACTTGGTTATGTCTGTGCAAATACTCGCCATTAGCAAGATGAGAACAACCGGAAATAATATGTCTCAATGATTCTCCCGGACGGTGGCATGCTCGACAAATGTCGACCGTACCGTCTTTGAGAATATATTTCCGGTAGTTTCTCGTCTTGATAACTTCATCTGCAATTGCACAGACAAAACCTTCGGTTTCCCCAAAGAGGTCACCAAAACGTAGCCAGTTTATTGAAGCGAGCGGGTCTACATCGAGTCCAGTGAGGGCTCGATAGAACCGCCCGTGCAATTCCTTGCTCTTCCATACCTCCCTGCGATTCTCAGTACTCAATATTACTGGTTTGCGCCAGTTCTCGTGAGATAAGCATAAGGGAGTGAAGTGTTTGTCAACTGTCACAACATCATGATGTATCCCGCACTCGATGTTAAGGAAATATTCTCTGAGACTACATATTTCTCGGTTATGAAGGTCCTTGGCGTTCAAAAAGCCGCGGCCCCCCAATTTCCGAGGAATATATAGTCTCATAACAGACGAGCGCGGGTGTAACATCCTGTTTGTGGTGAGCTGTTGACGAACCCTTCTGTCCAAGGCATCTAATTCAGTCTGCGTCCATCTTAGTATGCCAAAGGAGTAGGTTAATAAGGGCATAACCCAGCTGTTGAAGGCGCGCACCTTATTACCACCCGACAAAAGACTTTTAAGTACTTTTGTTAGGCGACAAAAGAAGCGCTCCCTCACCCTCTGTTTCATGTCCTTATCAACGATACCCAATGACTGTGACATACCAAGATACTTATAGGTTTCGGTTTCAGAGAGAGATTTAAAGGTCATTTCAGTGAGTTGTAAATTAGACGAATTTACAACTTTGCCCCGCTGTACATGCATGACCGCACACTTATCTACACCAAACTCCATATGTATAGAGTTGCTAAAAGTTTCTGTTATTTTCAGCAACTCTAACAGATCCTGGCGTTTGGATGCGAATAGTTTGAGATCATCCATGTACAGTAGATGAGAAATGACCTCTCCCTCTCTCCGCAACCGATAGCCTAGTGTTGAATCCTTCAGCAATGTGCTGAGAGGATTCAAGGCTAGGCAAAACCAAAGCGGACTCAGGCTGTCGCCTTGAAAGATGCCTCGTTTTATACTTATTTCGTTTTGCGGATCAGAGACGCTCTGTAGACTGCCTGGTTGATGAAGAACAGTGGTCCACTGCCCCATGCACATGCCCAAGAAGGATCTTAGAGTTGAATCAATTTTATACAACTCCAAAATCCTCCTTAGCCATGAGTGGGGCATCGAATCATAGGCCTTCTTATAGTCAATCCAAGCCGTCGACAGAGTCCCTCTGTTCCGCCTAACATTTTGACAAATGGTCATGTCTATGAGGAGGAGCTCCTTAGTACCACGGGACCCAACTCTACATCCATTCTGAGCTGGGGCCAAAATATTATTAGCAACTATGTGCGAGTTAATTTTTGTCCTCAGAATGGATGTGAATAATTTGTACAATGTCGGTAGACATGTGATGGGTCTATAGTTTTTAGCTTCCGTGGTACTGCCGGATTTGTGGAGCATGAAGGTGTTGCCAGTTGTTAACAGACTAGGAAGGGTACCGAGATCAAGGGCTTTTTGAAATTGCATTGCCAAACATTCGTATGAGCATCGAAACCATTTAATCCAGAAGTTGTGCAATCCGTCCGGTCCAGGACTTTTCCAATTCTGGGCCGTACGAACAGCACAACTAACATCATCGGGGCTTATGGTAACTGCCCCCATGGGTTCGATGGGTTCACACGTCTGCTTGACAATGTTAATCCAATCGCCCTCCATGTGCTCGGTGGAAACCGACCAGATGTCACGCCAAAAGTTTACCATAGCATTTGCATCTGGAAGCTTCCCAACTTCCACACGGTTATCTGTTCCCTCCCATTGTCTGTATACCTTCCTTTGGTCACTTTGGAAGAGGCGGTTCTGAAGAAATCTATCCACGCGTTCTTTGTAGCGGCGTATTCTGTTTGCCCACGCATAGACTCTCTGCTTCAAGAAATCAATACGTTCTGTGACACAGGCCATGTATTCTTTAGGTCTAATGTTAGTTCCTACAAAAGCTTGAGTCACGAAACGCATGACTCGAGGTCGTTTATTACCGTTCTTGAAACAGAGCAACTTTGCAATGAGAGTCCTAAACGTACTGATACGTTTCTCGATACGTATCTGCCATGTAGGGATGCTTGAAATATCCCTCTTTGTGTGAGCAGTGTTTAAAAATCTCACCTGGGCAATGCGACATACAGTGATGGCCCCACAGTATAGTATCGAGAGCGTATCAGTTAGGTCTTTGCTGTCCTGTATATACGAGGACAGCAAAGTGTTTACGGCTCCCATTAAAGCAAAGTTACGTCTATTCGCAGGCAAACGTGGTAAGCGCGGTCTATACTCGCTTGTGGAACGATATCTCAGAATCGTCTCCTCCAAAGTCCTCCTCAATTGCTCATTAACCTGCGTACTTACGAACCTGTTCGTACCATCTTCCTCTCCGTCAACAAGGTCTATAAACGTCATCGGTTGTGGTGGTGGAACCGGTGTCAACGCCGCAGTGGGTAAGACCTGTGACGGTTCAGTTGTCGTGCGAACAGGTAGTGAGTCCAGGCGCAGCCTATCAAGTGCAGACTGGTCCAACAGTTGACACCGTTGGATAGCTCGCACTTGATCCGACAGTCGTTGGGCGGTGACGGTGACGGATGGTTCAAGGGCCTGAAACAAAGACAGCATCCTGGCACGGTACGACGTGAGGTTAGTTCCCCCTTCTGTAGCCCCGTAATAGGCGCGCATGCAGTTCTCATTAATGGTCTGAGTCCATCTCATGCGGCGCACTACACCACCGGTAGCGGGGGTCGGGCGCGAGACGGGTTGTCTCGCAGGCCCCAAGCGTGCCGGCAGCGGGGGTCGTCCTCGTCGCGTCGGTGGTGGCGGCGGCGAAGGCGGCGTCGATCCGTCATCGTCACTCGACGTGCTCTTATCGTCAGCGGTCAAAAATTCCTCCGCCGAGGAGCACGGAGATGACGAGACGGGCAGTGGTCTTGGTTGTGCGCTTTGGTTCGCTGTGTTTTTCTTCCTTTTTCGCAATATCATTTAAAATTCATTTTATTTGTATAACATTTTCATATTTTCACATTTCATATTCACATTTGGTTTGGTATTGACAGATCAATTTGTGTCATCATAATATTAATTTGGAAGCAAAAGCCCAAAGATGATATTTGTAATCCATGTTTATATATTTTTTATATTTTACACTATTTCAAATTTCTTGTTTCAAATAAAATTTGTCGAAAAACTTGATTAATAAAAATATATACAAAATTATAAATGAGATTGGAAAAAGTGACTTATTATTATTATTATTATTATTATTATTATTATTATTATTATTATTATTATTATTATTATTATTATTATTATTATTATTATTATTATTATTATTATTATTATTATTATTATTATTATTATTATTATTATTATTATTATTATTATTATTATTATTATTATTATTATTATTATTATTATTATTATTATTATTATTATTATGAGCAGCAGCGATCGGCTCCTGATTTCGCAAGGGTGCATTTTTTCTGCAAATTATATATTATAAAATCCTTTTTCGTTTAACGCTCTTTCCATTAGTGAAAACCTCATGTAAATCGGTAGTTTTTTTATTTTATCGCGAACATGATACAGACATACTGACAAACAGATGCGTTCTGTCAGATATAAATATTATATGTAAAGATATAGATTAAATAGTTCTAATTATGTTAAAGGTTCTAGAAAATAAAGGTTACGTTCATAAATTGAATTTTATCGAGCTCAATTTGAATATTTTACAAATTAAATTAACTAGTGAATGTCCACTAGTTAATTTAGTTTTATTTAGGGCATTTTAAACTAGTGAAAGCCCAAAATGATGTTAGCCTACAGTCTCTGTAATCTATTCAGTATCTATTTTACCGACTCCCTCAAAAATGATGCCAATATTTTTATAAATGGTTTGGCATGTGACAAGAAGCAATAAACCATCAAATCAACGACACCGCGTTTCCGACCGTTTTCATTTCAACTACGAATATAAAGCTGTGAGTACAATCATCGCTAAAATATCTTGAAATTAGTCTTGACATACGGCGCTGAAACCTGGCTTATCTCTAACTAGTCTCATAGGAAACCTTAAATTCCTTCAACAAGTTATGGCGGAGAAGGTTCGTAGACAAATCAAACCTACTGACATAACTTATCCCTGTGGATAAGTTGATGTGGCAATGGACAGACCACATAGTACGAAGAGCAGACAGCCACCAGAAAATTCTAGAATGGAGACCACGGACCATCAAGAGCTAAGTTCACCCACAAGATGAACAGACAATTTAAGACAATAAAGACTACGTGTCGAAACTGCATTCAGGCTGCTGCTGATCGGTCTTACTTTAAAATGATTGTGGGCTATGAAAGGGACGGGAATAGAAGTTCATTTTGCGAATCTCATGCAATCTAATAAGTAGATTTACAATAAGAAACCCACCAGATGATACTGAAAAGAGTGCTCTCAACATTTGGAATGCTAAATAAAATATCCAAAAACCCTAGTGCCCTCTCCTCCTAACTGTCCAGTTGTTTGCAATTGACTTTAAAACAAATTGGTTTGGTGGCCCTCAACTAACGAGTGGCCGAAATATTCAGACGAATATTTCCCTAAGAGTTGTCACATTTCAAGAGCCTCATTTGTGTTTCTTTTTTTCATTTTACAAATGACAGTTTACTTTTGAAGTGACAATTTATTTTTCCCAACAATAAGCTTGTTTGTTTGGAGAGGCTATTATTCGAAGAGCTGATTTACATTTATACGTCTGATGCCAATAATTAGAGTCTATTCTCAGTGTGCTCAGAAGCTGCATGAGCGCCTTACCTTTTCTTCTATCGGACATTCAGACGTAAGACGGGTTACCATTCTCATCCTATTAAAATTTCTTTTTTTCGGACCAAACGTTTTAAAAACTCTTTCATAATACGCACTGCCAAGGATTGCAACTCCCTTCCGGCTTCTGTTTTCGAGTTCATTTATAATCCAAATCTTTTTAAAGTTCAAGTAAATAGGCATTTTCTTTGTGAATTCGCTCCATCGTCGGCTTCGTCTTTGCTACCAAAGTCTCTGTTCTGCCACTACTTTCCAAATCCACACCAGAGCCAACTTTGAAAAGTTGTTAAAACGGTACAATAATTGATTAATTATAATTTATGCTAAGAAGCAAGGCCGGGTTCAACTATGTAGTTCGATATACATAACTATCTTATAGATATAACAGTAACTCTATTACTTCAGCATTTTGGCGTCTTTCTTGGTGTATAATATTTTATTGTCTGTATTAATTGGGGTGAGATGTTTAATAATAATCTACGAAGTCGATATACATAACTATCTTATAGATAACATAATATCTATCATCATAATATGATATTGTGTAATAGAATAGATTTTTCCTAAAAATAAACATTTGTAGCAACGTTACAACTTTAAAAGTATACAAATTACTTCCAACAAGATTTTATATAATGATTAAGTACCTATATTTTTTGCTTTGTAAATTGTATAATACATTTTCAACGACAAGCAGATTGGAAATGAATCGGATCTACTTTACCGTTCTTAATTCCCATTCCAATCTGTGGAGTCAGTTCGTGGAAAGTCCAATCTTTAGTAACCAACAAATGTAAACATTTTGGACAAAGGGGAAATTTTGGTTGAATACACATAAATTTATTCATCTTCGTTCTTTTTTCAAAAAAAGTGAATGGACACGACGTCGCGTCGTTTTCCTATTTAAAATAATGTAATATCCTTTAAATAAAACAAAATAAACACCCAAATTATATACCACTACATGATCACTAGATATTTCTCTTTCATAGTTGGTTAAACGATAATAAATATTTTATTATTAAAACATCGATGTTAGGCCGCCATTTTGAAAAATAAGTTAATGTCACTTAGGATGTCCCTATGTAGATGATACGGTGAAAACAGATAGGTGATCGATTTCAGGAGGCTCTTAAGCTAAGTGATACTTACGTAGGAATGTTGATGAAAACGGGAATAAGGCTATTTTCATAATGGGCAACAAACTTATGACCACCATGAAATAAGATGCGTTATAACAAGTATGTCGCAATAGCCAATAATTATATGTAACAGCCAATAGCCGAACTTATACTATCGAACAGTAATTAGGTAGGTACTTACACTAATCCTACTTATAGGTAATATAAATGCGAAAGTTAGTTTGTTTCTTACGATTTTACCTTTAACTACTCAACTGATAATCATGAAATTTTGCATACACATTGTGAAGGAAACAGAAAAGGACATAGTGTATACTTTTCATATAGAAAAATAGAATACACTGTTCCTGAGTCATCATTTAAAACGAAAAATACAAAATTCAACACCTAAAAAATATATTAAGAATTAATATTGAATAGACATTTTTAACAGCTAAGAAAAAGAGACGCAAACGAAGTCGCGTGTAAAAATTGTATGTTTATATTTTAAGAGACAGATCCATTTAATTCAGAAAGAGACGAATTCGATGTAAAGACAAAAATATACACATTGAACACAATTAACGGTCTGGAGAGGGAGCCCAGCGGTCCGTAACCAAATCTCTTTAACGATGAAATAAGGTGTCATTAATAATAATTTGGGAGAAAGGAAAATATGGCCTTTTACTGAAGCAATGGGGCGGCCTTTTGAGACAGCGAAATTGAGAAAAATGGCCGCTAATTAAAAGGGTTTGAGGGCGTTGCGAATACCGCGATTTATCGGTCGATGTGTCGTCCGATCAATTGTTACTTTATGTTGTATCATAATATTTATTGTTTAACTTAGCTGGTGCCTGCGACTACGTCCGGAAATAGATGAACCGGTGCAAGTCAGGTGCTTCAAAGAGGAGGAAATAGAATAAAGAATAAGTTACATCATTAGGAGAAAAGAATTGGAATTGGCAAAGTATATTCCACTTAAAAATAAATAAATAAAGCCTTTATTGCTGACATTTTACAATTTTTTTTTAGAATATTTCACTTCCCAATTATTTTTTTATATTATACAATATAATTTTTTGTACAATATATTCTCTTACGAAGATATAACTTTTATTATGGGGATAAAATAGAAATTAAAATTCAAATATCTCTATTCATATACTTACGATTGTAAATACTAATCATAATAATTTAAATGACATAAAAAAAATTGAACCTTTATTATTAATTAAGTTCCAATTCTTGAACAACAATGCTATTTTCGACAAAGCCATCTTCTAAAGATATTCATAATTACTTGTTTATATTAAACAATATCAATCTAGACAGAAACCTATTTTAACTTCAAAAAAACTTTAATAAAACATTCATATCTTCATTATAATACTCATTTATATCGCATATATTAATAATAATGTCCAATTGAAAAGTATATTTCACTCATTTCATTGTAATCTTGAAATACTTTGAAAATCGCTTGTTAAACAAGTAATATTCGTGCAATCAGGATCGTATCCCCTTATACCGCACAAAATCCATTTATTAGAACGATTTTCTCCGCAACGTCTATTTTTCCTACCTATTAATACAGCCTCAAGTTACAAACACCAGCGAATACTTTACAACCGCTAGATGGCTGTCAAATCGCTGTGAGCCACTAAAGGCGCTGACATATCTCTTACAGCACTTAGCATTTATTAATGGCCAAGGAATTTACGTTGTAATTTTATTAGGGCCTCTTTCACAATGTGTCAAGTAGACTAACCGCCATTTTAAGTAACCGGGAATGATGGAGATGATATACCTTTGTTTGTTCGGTAAAAGTCCAAAACATTAAAAAGAAAATAATAAAAAAAATTCGCCTATAGAAGGATGCAGTAAATCGAGTGCATAATTTAATAAAATATAAAATTATTTCTAAAAGTAATTAATCAACACTTTACTTGTAGTTGGTGAAAGAGGCCCTTAAAGCTTATAAAATTGTATTAGCTTCTTGCTCCCGGCTTCCACCGCATAGAGTATAAGATTTGTTCATTTTAATATAATAATAATAATAATAATTTTAATAACTGGCGAATGGGAAAAATAAAGAAATTAATTTTAATAAAATCAAATTTCATGGAATTATTGTTTTCTGTACAAACTTTGCCTTTTTCTATTTTTCCCTACAAGATCAGGACAGAATCACATAGAAAGACAAGAAAACATTTTTTCAATATATACATATTATATATTCAAAGTTATCATCAATAACTCGTAGGTAAGTTGCTACTAATAAATAAAAAAATCCAACTTTGCCTTTTTATCTAATTTTTTACAAACTTAATTTCCACAAATGTATTTATTACCTTACATTATTAACATATTCAATAGGCCTTTACTATATGTCATCTAAAGATGTTTTTGCCATATTATAGCACTTCAAGTCTCCGATTTTTTTGGTTTAGTATCTAGTCGTAGCGACTTTTAACTTAGACCGAAGGTAAATCTGAAAATCAACCCTAGGGGAGAGCCATTCCTTAGTCGTTTACTTTATCTCTAATATTGCCTTTTTATCTAAACCGACTTGACTGATCGAGCTTCCTTTTTCTCCTCTTATAATGTCCCTGAGGTTTACACCTCGCAGACATTTAAATATTATCTATTGGAGACTTTATGAGGACTCCTAAAACGATATAAAATTTTATATCAGAAATCCGAATTTAGGGATCCATTTGAAACGAAAAGAATATTACTTTTCGTTCATTCGTGCATCTTTTTTTTATTATTAACATATATAAATAATTATTTTAAATATATATTTCCTTAATACTAATTATTCGGTTAAATTATTTATTTATTTATATGTCTACTGAATTCTAAAAATATAATTTTAGATTTTAACACGAAATGTAGTTTGTACACGTTAGGGCCTCTTTCACAATATCTGAGTAAAGTGTCAAATAGGCTAACCACCATTTAAAGTCACCGGTAACCGGTAATGATGGGAGATGATATACCTCTGTTTGTACGGTAAAAGTCCCAAACATTAAAAAGAAAATAACAAAAAAAAATTGACCTATCGAAGGATGCAGTAAACCGAGTGCGTAATTTAATAAAACATAAAAGAAAATCTAAAAGTTATCAACACTTTACTTGTAGTTAGTGAAAGAGGCCCTTAATATCATAAACGGCTTATTCGATTTGAATGCGGTTTTCGCATATATATTGTAGCAAACTTCACGTAACATTTAGTGTTTATTTCATTCCAATCGGTTTACAAACAAAAAAATACTGAATACATATTTATATATTTATATATTATATAACTGAGTTCTACGATAGTGATTTAATGGAATCAAAACGAGGTTCTTCTTTACTATAACTCTAGCCTATCTTATAAACTATATACTATATAGTTTATATAGTCACATTGGCAATTATATTTCAAATATCAAGTCATTTACAAATGGTGTGATTAATTTTCATAAGCAAAAACACATTCGTCAACAAAAACATACGATTCGATTGTGTTAATTCTATTTTTTTTCTCCTTGGATCGTATCTCTCTAGTCCCTTCAAGCACAATAACATTAAGACAGTAGTGGTTAAGCTCTATCGTGTGCATTCACTTTTCCAGTTCTCTTTCCTATGACTTCAGAGGCTATTTTATCGCTAAATATTCTAACTTATCCTTGAACTTATTAATTTTTTTTTTTTTTATTTTACATAAAAAATTATACAATTACAGTTGTACACAGTTTAGACGCAACATAAACGAATTGAAGTGAAATAATTGCTATTTATTTAACTCACAAACACACCTGTTCACTTATTTACTTAAAAAAGTAATGTCGCTGCACACAAGCAACACATTTACTTGGAGAATTGATTTTTTTTAATAAGAATATTTTTTCAAATTATAATTCTTTATATTTGCTGAAACCACAAAAATTTTGAATCCGAAAAGTGGTTTGTCGGTTCAAAATTTTGAATCCAAAAGTTATTACACGCCTTTATACATAATTTGCATTGTGCGCTTTATATATTGGGGAATAATAAGTTATTTATTTATTTATTTTTTATCAGAAGACTGCGTATTTACTGTCTGATATTTAAAAACTTAAGAAATATTCGGTAAATTTTCAACGCGACGAATTATTTGAAATTAGCCTGTAAATTTCGGAATAAAAATATTGAGTTTCCGTACCGTATGTCTAAATCATGTGTACCTTGTGCCTTAGGGTACTTCAGTGTTTTGTTTGCTTATCTTCCCTTTATTAACTCACTTAATGGAAGCCAGGCTTAATACTCGCGAGATTTAGTCTTTGTGTTATATTTACTAAGACGATTCTAAATAGTATTTGCTTACTCTAATATACTTGTGAAAGGTCGCTTAAAATGTCACGACTCTTCACAAAAAAATGGCTGTATAATTTTAAAAATAGATTTAATATTTTTATAACATCTATTTAAAGAAGGCTGGAACATCGAGCAAATATTCTCTAAAAGGTTACAGTCATATAAGATTAAGCTTCAATCAAATATAAGGCGGGAGATCAAACTTTAATTTGAATGAAATATTCCATGGTATGTCAAAGGAATTAGGTAGATTTTTTGGCATAAGCATCTATTTGGCAAGGCTCAGACCACCGGCAATATGGACTGTATTTTATCATAAAGGAATAGGATATACTTACCTTGTTGGCATAAGGAAGCACGCTCGCGGCGTCCAATGTTTTAAAATTTAGTGTATTAGCTTTTTGCATGATAATAGTTTAATTATAATGAGGCTGGGTATACTCAGCAAATGAACGGATTTTGATAAAATTTTACAGTAATAATATTAGTTTATATTGGTTTATATTCGTTTATATTAGTTTATATTAGTTTATATTAGTTTATATTAGTTTATATAAGTTTATATTAGTTTATATTAGTTTATATTGGTTTATATCAGTTTATATTAGTTTATATTAGTTTATACTAGTTTATACTAGTTTATACTAGTATATACTAGTTTATACTAGTATATACTAGTTTATATTAGTTTATATTAGTTTATATTAGTTTATATTAGTTTATATTAGTTTATATTAGTTTATATTAGTTTATATTAGTTTATATTAGTTTACAGCAATAACCATGAGCTGTATATTATTATCGCATACAGGCGACCCATCCGCGTTTTCGCACGAATTCATTTTTTTTTTTTTTTTGCAAGAAAAGTGGGGAAAACGCGAACGCGGGGTAATCTCGAATCCAATATTTCTAATGTGTTAAAAAGAGATAGCCATATTTTACTTGCAGTCATTTCGGAGTTTTTTTTTTTTTCATATTGTTCCAATTTATTAAAAAAAATTAAATGTTGATTAGTGAATTCGTTAGACAGATAAGTAAACTTTTTAATTTAACAATAAAGAAACTCTGTGATCAAATTCCACAGTTTTATTTAAGTTTTCCCTTATAGGTGTTCGTGTTACCCCCACTTTCTATAAACAAACCTACCTCGTTTATCCTTCTTTCCTATAGTAAAAAACGTATCGAAATCCGTTTGGTTGCTAGAGAGAGGAGAAACAGACATAGGCGGACTGCGACCTAATTTTATAATGTATTATTTAATAGATATTAGATATGTCTACCTCCAAAAAGACACAGTCTCAAAAACCTTTTTTTTTTTACCTATCCTTTTTTTCTATACGGATTCCTAATAAGTATCATCATTTATAGTCAAAACTTGAAATAATTTCTAAGCTATTGGCCAGATTAGGTTTCGAACCAGCACCTAACGAGTCAGCAGCCAAGCGTTCCCTCCACTGAGCCATCGTTGTTAGAAGCAGAAAATTTAATGCAAATTAATTAAAAATATGTACGCTTTGATGTTTAACAGTCTCAAACCCTTTTAATTTTATAAACAAGACGCCACTGGCTCTTAAATAATTTCTGTGCAAAATTAATAATATAATGGCTGGTTACTCGTTAAGATTTCTGAACACCTTTTCTTCCTTGTTGCGGTAATTACTTACTTGAGTAGATCTAAAGAAAGAACATATTGGTACAGTTTCATAAAGGGACTAAACCTGTTTATGAATTGTTTATTTATAAGTGTTTATAAATCTCATACAGAGATTTTTGGAAGAGAACTTGAGATCCAAGAAGGACATATAAAGGTCTTTATTAAAATGCGGGCATAGTATATATATGTCCTTCTTGGATCTCAAGCTAAATGAACATAAAATTTGATATTTACTCAAGATATTCAGAAAACCTAACAAGCAGCTTCTGATCCCTGCCTTTAGGTAATTTATGAGGGACATTGGACGTCTTACGTCCGACATGATTAAGGATAGACAATGTATTATGAAAACTTTA
This sequence comes from Synanthedon myopaeformis, assembly GCA_944738685.1. Classification (NCBI taxonomy): domain Eukaryota; kingdom Metazoa; phylum Arthropoda; class Insecta; order Lepidoptera; family Sesiidae; genus Synanthedon; species Synanthedon myopaeformis. Next base: position 9,194,853 of record OX122926.1, on the reverse strand, counting down.
TATAAAACTAGCTGGTGCCCGCGACTTCGTCCGCGTTGAACGATGAAAGGTACCTATGTCCTTTCTGGTGTTCCAGACAACGTCTATGCAAAATTTCATGATGATCGGTTCAGTAGTTTTTGTGTTAAACAGTTACAAACATCCATACATCAATACATCCATACATCCAAACATACTTTCACATTTATAATATTAAAGTACGGATTTTTTGTATATTGTTTTTACTTTAAAGAGAAATTTTAGTCGTCTCAGCACAATACTCGTGACCTGTGAGTGTACATTTTCGCTATTCTCTTTTGTATCAGGTGAAATTACGTACCGTGTGTCCGTTATGGTAGACTGCTAATGTTTGTAATGGAACTGTGCGCTAAGAATAAATATGAATGTCGTCTTTTTGTTAGAGCTAAAGAAATTGCAGTGGCACGTTTTCTTTTAGGGTACCTACTCATCTACCTGACTACTGCCTGGTTTCAGGGTACCTGACTACATAAATTTTAACATAAATTAATACTTTAGTCTTATTTATGTTAAAATTTAGGACTTTAGTGTTATTTATGTTAAAATTAAGACTAGTCTTATTTATGTTAAAATTAAGACTTTAGTCTTATTTATGTTAAAATTAAGTCTAGTCTTATTTATGTTAAAATTAAGACTTTAGTCTTATTTATGTTAAAATTAAAACTTTAGTCTTATTTATGTTAAAATTAAGACTTTAGTCTTATTTATGTTAAAATTAAGACTAGTCTTATTTATGTTAAAATTAAGACTACTCTTATTTATGTTAAAATTAAGACTTTAGTCTTATTTATGTTAAAATTAAGACTTTAGTCTTATTTATAACTAACATTTATTTACTCGGTATGTTAACATAAACACTCGTTCACGTGTGCTTTACTTATCCTTTAAACCCCATTATATTTATAAAGAAAAACAGAGAGGCTAATAGTCCACTCAACGGTAGATGGCTACCGTCGACTTTTATACAACAAAAAAAAAATCATAAAGAATAATTGGTAAAGATAGGATGGGAGAATGGGCTTGGGGAGGAAATGTAGCGTGATAAAAAAAAATGGATTTAATACAAACGTTTTCCATTTTTATACGAGTACTAGCTGGTGCCCACGACTCCGTCCGCGTTGATCGATGAAATGTACCCTATGTCCTTTCTGGTGTCCCAGACAACGTGTATGCAAAATTTCATGGTGATCGGTTCAGTAGTTTTTGCGTGAAAGAGTTACAAACATCCATACATCCATACATCCAAACATACTTTCGCATTTATAATATTAGTACTGATATAGGAATATATCGAAACAAAAGCAAACTAACTTGAAAAATATGAGAAAAACGCATTGACTAAAGTTTGACTTACTGACTAAAGGACTAAAGAACTTGACTAAAGGATGGTTTACTTGATGCTAGGTGATGACTATTCGTCTATTAACACAAATACGCTGTAATAGGGTGATCTTCTGCAATTGGAATAAAAATCAATTTAGGACTGCAAAACGCGGTGTTTAAACCCCCAGACCAGAGCCAACTTTGAAAGTTTCATTTTCAAAGTTGGCCCTGCCGGTAATTGAACCTGGGACCCCTGAGTCAGAGCAGTAAGGTCAACTCGACCACTCATGGGTTCAGCACAGTATCATGAATACCAAAACTGGAATATATCCCGTCGCTTATTACTACTGAACCCAATGTATTATATATCAAATTCTTAAGTCACATTTGGATAGTGTATAGTATGTTTCCATTTAGAAATTGCATTTTTAAAACAAACAAGAAAAAGCTTTTGAAAATATTTTTTCTTTGGTTGAAGAGGCAGATGGTGCAGTTAAATTCAAGTAAATATAATTATGATTTAGTTAGTTAGTGGTAGTGTTATGAGTCTAATTAGTTTTTTTTTTCTGACGTTCCAGAAATTTAATATTTCGCTATCTGTAAGCTAATATGGCAATTGAAAAATATGTTATTAAAAACAAGGCGGTATTTTCAATTTTTGATATCTTTACAAGTCTATTAGTTGAGTAAGTAAGGTAAACCTTAGGGCAATGACTCGGGGAGGTCTCGTTTGCGATTCACAGCAGGATCAAATTTTTCAAAATGGGCTCTGGTCTGGGTATTTTAGTAGTCAAGTGGCAGGGCACACTGAGTTTCTCATTATAAATTTGGCAGCCCGCCTGTCGACAGTAACCACCGGCGTTAAATAACAGCAGATAATTAGAACTTAAGTTTTAAATTTTGAATATGTTACATGTTTACAAAGTTATTATCAAGGAGTTCAAAGAAAAACTTCGTCATTATTTATTATTACCTTTCAAATAACGCTAAATTAGAGAAATAATAAAATTTATTAAAAAAAAGTCCATAAAATAAATCTTCAACTTAAATAATCGTAACGTAATCTATCTAGGCATTCGCTTTTATGCCATAAATTTTGTAGATAACATTCGCTTAGTATTATGTAAGTATTATATCTCAAGAAGCATGTACTCTAAGTAACACTAAGACATAAGTCGCTACCTGATAATGTTCTGTATCTCACAATACAACTAATGACGGGTAAGGTTTGTAACGTCAGCAGAAAAGTTAGTCTTAGTAAACGTGTTCAAGTATTAATGAACCAATTAAGACGTTGACTTATGTAGTTGATGTTAACAAAAGTTTATATATGTTTACATATTTATAACTATAATATTCGAGAAATCATACAAAAGATGCCATCATACTTCCCGGTCCCGGGTATGACAAGCGAATTTTCGAAAATGTTTGAATGCAGTTTTCTTTCTATTCAAAAATAAAGGAATGTTTTCTTTGAGTAAAATTTTCTATCTACAGTATTAAGAGTGCTTTCCCTTCAGGTGGCATTACAAAATTCCACCCTGTATAACACGATATATTTGACAGAATTTACACGTGTTTTAAAAAATTTAAAATTAAAAAATACTTTAACATAAATTAAAGTTACCTGGAATTTAACTTATTGAATTTTTATAAAGCTTTTGTTTATTTATTTATTTTTGTCTTTTCCACATACTTTTAAATTATGAGAGTTGTTATACTCGTTAATCGTAGACATTGTTTTAAAAATTGACTATCGCCAAATTTCTATGACAAAACAAAAAAAAAATATTTTTCTATATTGGACTTTTTTGTTAACCATACACTAGTAGGTGCACGAGATAGCTGTCGACAGGGTCAGCCCGGCTTTTAGCACGATTGCTCGCTTTGCTTCTGGGCTTGGGCAGCTTCTGAGCGTATTTCCACTTGACATTACTAAATATGTGACAAATAAATAAATAAGATAAATAACTTTTAAAAAAATCTAATAATTTATAACAGTAGCATCTCCAAAATACAGTGAAATTTCAATATCTAAAATACATGTTTTAAAATAATTTTGGATTATAATTTTAAAATGTTTTGTGTATAATTCCTTAAAACGGGAAAGTTTCACGAATCTCTTGTATAAAATTATATCTTTTGCCTTACTTGAGTTGTTAGACGAAAAGATTATTTTTTTTATATCACTTCATTCCAAAAGATGTTTTTTTATTTTACTAGCTGTGCCCACGATTTCGTACACGTAACGTATTTAAAATAGCGCGAAACACTTGCTTATAAACCAATTGGAATGAAACAAACAGTAAACATTACGGAAAGCATGCTACAATACATCAGTGAAAACCACATTCAATTCGGTTAAGCCGTATTTGAGATTAGCGTGCACAAACGTACAGACAAACAACAATTTTATAATATAATTTGCGATTGTTGGTGGAATTCGGAATTATCAAAAGTTGGCAATATTTTGGGTTGCTCCAGAACCCAATATGACTACTTAGATTTTTTGCCTATGTCGCAATATTGACTACCGTGTAGTAGATACGCAATGATCTATTTTATTATCTTTGATAAAATGAAAATGAACAAATGGAAAAGCGCCCCATATCTGCTCTGGAAAACATTATTCTGTAGGTCACTAGAGACTGTACTGTAAGATAATGTTACGCATGTATTCCACGTAAGTGAATAAATATTATGTGTAAAGTTAATATTTCCCTTACACGAGTACCAACCAACACATACTGTGTGCTAGCAGTAATAGCTTCGTGGGTTGTGAGACTCAGGTTCGCATCCCGCAGATTTTATAATATTTTTTGATTTAATTTTATGAATATAAATATTTTTATGTGTCAAGAGTGGTTGAGGCTCTTCGCTGTAAGACTGTCGGGACATGATTGTCGATAACTTATATTAGTATTATTACCATGTATTTATTTATTTTCTTAATTTCAATTTTTTTTACAATATAATTATACAAAATCAATAAATATTATAAAAAAAAAATTTAAAACTAGTAATCCGTAAAAAAAAAGGTAGCGGGGCAAAGCTTAAGCTACCGGTGGTAGGACTCCAGAGTGAGGAACCTCCTGACAACACGTGCCGTGTCAAGAAGTACTTACCGCCTTCTGTCCCTTGACCCAGCCATCTAGTGAGAGCCTCTTAAGGTGTTGGTCGAGGCACTTGGCTATCAGACCGTTCGCCGAGACGGAGTTTATTTGTATTATTATTACATAAATATTCACAAACCAATAAGTATTTTTAAATATTTATAAATTTGTATTTCTTTATTTGTGGATGTATTTATTAACCACATCCGATTTTGACTAATTTGACAAAGAGATAGCCAGTAGTCACATACAATTGAGCTATATATACGTTCAACGATTCTTTACACTTTAAAAAAACGACATATTTCTAATAATTGAAATTTTCAATTTTGTAAAAATATCGCCTAAATCAATCCAACCACAAGCGTGGTATTAAATATAGAATTTCAATGGACAGCTAACAGAAAGGCGCCTCCTAATGCTACCTTAATTTTATTAAGCAAACTATTCATACGAGGGTCGCCGAGCAGTCCCTCGCCATATCCGTAACTACTTGAGAATAACGCTGACTCATTATTTATACATATAATAGTCATCGCCACATAACACAATATATTGCTTACTATCTCTTGGAATATTTTAAGACCCTTATTTGTGGGATCAAAGATACCTAAATCGGAAATGTTTGAAACTATAAGTAAGAAATTTTGAAAGTTCAAATTTATTTATTTAATACCTACTGTTACAGATGTTTTAAATATGTAACTGATTAGAGCCCTACCCCAGCCCTAACCTTATCCCTTAAATATCCTTAATGCACTTTAATGCGCCATTGTGACACCTATAGTAGGTGCTTATACTACTGGCGACGGTACCAATCTACCGTCAATTGCACCGTGAGCCTGTCTGTCAACCTTAACATTAAAAAAAAACGAAATTTGTTCTGGAATCCAAGTGTTATTTCACCATAGTCTTACGGTAGCGTAATGTTCTAAATTTCAGCTGTCTATACTTAGGCTGTACGTTGATAATCAGTCAGGAATAACAATTTTATAAGTTTATATTATATAACATAAACTAATATATTACATGCTACTGCTGGACTAATATATTAGTGCTCCACTGCTCAATATGAGTTGGTAAACAATCCACCGTGGTATAGGTACCCTTTATTACTTGGCCGTAAAAAGTTTGCCATTACACAAAAGCAACAGTCGAGTGTTTAAAATAATTTATCAAGAATATGTTAAAAAATGTGATTTGTATATGTATTCTATTTATCTTTAATTTTCAATGACGAAAGCCTTAATATCCAATTATTGCCGCGTAATGTGTTACAATGAAAGAAGCCCTTTTACTTAGTCAAATATCCGGCAAGGGATCGAATTAACCCAAATATACCCTATTATGTAGGGAAGGCGGTTAATTTAGTAAAGGACGCATTGAGTGTTAGGTTCGAGAAGGCTTTTGCGTTTTCGATATATAGCTATTACTTTATTTTCATATACAACATCTGTGTTACACATAATATAACATCAATGAAACTTATGAGTTTTATCTTAAAAATTATTTCACATATTATTCGCTTGCTTAAAAGATTTGAAAAGGGCATTATAAGACTGGTTGCTGCTTGCCTTAAATCTCGGCAGGGTATATTTTGCAAATGATTTTTTCAAAGTTGGCACTGGTCTAGATATGGCAAGTAATGCCATGGTACACTGCTAGTGTACCGTCAGCCTGTTTGAAGACCTTCACATGAAAAATCACAGAATGCAAATCAACTTTATTACCTATTTTATCCAAGATCCAAAGAAGAATTTGATGACACTAAATTAAAGCATTTGTTTAAATGCGTCAGTTAAAATATAACCAGATATTAAAATATAAATATAACGAGATAAAAAAATGTCAATTTCAGAAATTTCATGTTCATTTAAATCCTTGAAGTAACAATTCGCAATCGACATGATAAGTCACAACTTATGAATGGCTGACTAGTATTATATTACAAATGTACACACAATCTAACTTATTAGCCAGTGATCCTTTAAGTAGATCAAATAATATATTGTATAGGTAACCATTCTCTTGGTTCATGTTTATTCAGCGTAGAGTACGGTCGAAATGAATTATTCACGGCCCTTAGGCGGGTGTGAAATGAAATCTGCCCTTAAGATAAGGCTGTAAGTTTTGTAAGACAAGCGGAATTGATGGAAATCTCTAAAGATATTTGACGAAGACGCTAATAGTCTATGGTGTTTTTTATTAGTTTCAACATATATTAAACAAATTTATAAAAAAAGATTCCAGGTACTTGACCGCTGGTCTTGAATACAAAGATTTTTTTTTTTTCGATGACTCGTACTAACAATATTTTCACAGTTCACTTATGAAAACGTAACTTATGTTTACACTAGGAAAGAGGTCAATGGGTCTGTGTTCTCATACTTGTACAACGTAACACTATAGATAGTGCAACTCTTACACTTGTATTGATTGGGATGACAGGCTTTAATTGCCATCTGACTTCAATTTGGGCCGTCAGTATCCTGTGAACCACTGCATTAAAAATCCAGCGTTTTTATGGGACAGGTAGTCTATCTTAGGCAAGGATTTTTTAGGTATAGGATATCAATATCACCACTGAGAGATGTAAATTCGCTACATCTTATGATCTAGCCATCCACTAGCTCGAGTTAAATGAAATCTGTCCTAAGACCTTTGCCGTGAACAGGAGTTTAGCTAACAACCGTCTGCCGCTCTCTGTTCATTCATTTGTATTTTTAACAAGTGTCGATATCCGTCCTAGTTATGAATTGTATCCCTTAACAATTTATTTTAATTAATCTCCTTTTAAACATTACTATTTCACTTATGAATATGTAACTACTGAACAAAATTTTGTGTTCAATCTTCTTTTTAGTTTTAACAATGTCAATTTTTATTAATAAAGTTTTTTTTTTTTAATGTAATTAATACCCTTTTATTATAGGTCTCAATGGACCATACCAAAAGGACGATAATCATCACAGAGTTTTGGATGGTAACTAAAAACACTCTGTACATGTGGTGATAACTTGGTCAAATATTACGTTTAAACATATGATACGAATGAAAAAATTAAGTTTTGCATTGAATGAGAAAGAGAATGGAAATACTAAGAGCCATATCTCGGATGCGTAATGACCCCTCAAAAATACTGTATTCTTCAACTACTTAGTGTTTCAAGGAAATATAAATGAAGACATACTGGTTGAAGCATATAAGAGATGGTTTTCTGTGACTACTCTTTCGTGTACCAGCTTCCAGAGTTAAGTTAGCTATGGTGTGACCGTCGCCAACTATCTTAGAAAATGGTAACTTAAGAAGAAGAAAAATATTGTACAAATTTATTATTGAAGAAATGATTTCTTGAACTTTCCTTCACATCAGCATAGGTTCATCATATTTATTAGAGGCTATTATATCGCGATTAAAGTAAAGTAAGATTATAAACCTCACGATAAAACATTGTTAATTTTAAATAACAATTGATTTTATATGTTAATTTTATAACAAAACCTCTAGAGACAACAGTTTGATATCGTTAATAAAGTAATTAACGTTGTCTAATTAATCAACCGATAACTCAAAGACTAATTTTGTAATATACGTTTATTGATTCGACAAAAATATCTATTTTAAAGGAAATTTATAATTAAATGTATATTATAAAAGGTTGATTTTTTTTTTATTAAATTAAAATTTTATTACGTTATCTTAAGTGGAAAATATCCGTATGGAAGATAACCTTTTTGCATATTCTTGCACCATACGAATGTAAACAGTTTGTATATAAGATCATTGTGAGTTCTATGCAATATTTTGTTAATATTCACAACAAAAAAACTAATTACATACAAAAAACCATGTCCCATGGAAGGAAATATATTGAATCTAAGAATGACTAGGAAAATTATTAGGAATTAAAGTAATATTATTTATTATTATTATTGATTTTCTCCTTAACATAGTTTAATAAATTCCGAACATGTTTTAGTAAGATATTCAATGTATAGACTAAGTTGTTGAAATTAACTGTATTTAATGAAATACAGTATTTATGAATGAAAGAAAAGAGAAAGAATGCTCATAACGATTAACAAGCATTTGTGTTATGGCATGTCTTGTGATAAATTTGATGGTAGCCATCTACCGTCAAGTCATTCCTAGCTTGGAGGTCAAGGGACAATATATGTATATGTATTTTAAAGCCTAATATGTTACTGTCTAGCTATGTTCCTTTTAAAATGTAAATATTATGTATACAATAGTTACTGGCTTAAGAAATAAAGTATATTATTATTTAAAAAAAATAGTTTACACCTTTATATGTAAAATATAAATATAATCAAAATGTTTTTCGGTTCGAAGGGCATCGAAAAAACCCTTCAGGCCTGGAAAGTTGAATTCACCTTTATTATATCAGCATAAATTAAAATATATAATATACATTTTCATGGTTTTCATTCGTTTTTAACATACATTTTAAAAAAATATCTAAAAACGTGAAAAGCCGCCTAATTTATCGAGTCAGTAAACTTTTCCTATTATCGACTTATCTTACGTCGTTATTCATAGATAGTCGTTACGAAGCCATTAAGGGACGAGAAAATATTTCCACAGACTTTATTTCAGCGATCTGTCCCCTGGTGATATGAATCTTTTGTAGATTTCTTTTTGTAATATGATAACAATATACTATGTAAATATATGTTGAATTTATTTTTGATTTTATATAGGTACACAGTTTTAGTTCCCGTTTTTCCTCATTATTTAAATAGCTGAGAACACACAAGGAATCAATTTTTTTTAACTACAAGTAAAAATGAAGCTTTTGTTAAAAGACATTTATAAAATACTAGCTGTTGCAACGCGACTTCGTCCGCATAATTTTATAAAATATAGCCTACTAGCTTTTGCCCGCGACTTCGTCCGCGTTGAACGATGAAAAGTACCCTATGTCCTTTCTGGTGTCCCAGACAACGTGTATGCAAAATTTCATGGTGATCGGTTCAGTAGTTTATGCGTGAAAGAGTCACAAACATCCATACATCCAAACATACTTTCTCATATATAATATTAGTAAGGATGTGACCATTTGCATCGTAAAATATGAAAACAAAATACATATATGGCATACATGTTAGTTTTATTAGGGTTACTTATTTATTTAGATATTAAATGGTACAAAATTACAGGATAATATTTCACTAGTTATTTTTTACAGTCTCGCGACCTGTAACCATGTAACCATGTAACCGACACCTCTGTATTGTTATTATTATTTTTTTTTTTCTTATTTTTTTTTTTCATTTACATAAGTCTTAACAAAATAATACCAGAGAATGTCCAATGATTTTCAATTCAATGTTTCACACAATAAATAAATAATGTTTCCCCCTCGTCTCGTTAAATGGTAATCCGAAGTAACGCGAACGTTGAATATCAATGGGAGAAAATTTCGTGTAGCATTCATTCCACTTTTCTGTTTATATTTATATTTATTTTATTGAATTATCTTTATTTTATTACGTTTAATATATTTATGTATATAAATATTGTTACAGTAATTATTGTTAAAGGTTTTCCGAAATTCATTTGCTTGCAAAGATATATTATTTCGATGATTTTGAAGGGCTGCTTTCTGCCTACGATGTTTTTCTTTTGCCTCATACATATTATTTATTATTATTATTGAATTTATTTTTTCTCCTTAACATAGTTTAATAAATTCCAACATGTTTTAGACTAAGTTGTTGAAATTAACTGTATTTATTTAAATTAACTGATTTCTACTTTCTACTAGATGTATTTTAAGTTTCAATATAAACATCTGATATGTACTTCTTTTTGAACAATAATTTTAAAAATCTTTTTTCTGTTATAAGTAACTGCCGTATTTATATTATATATACATTTAATACAAGGCAGCTATTTTGACATAGAATCAGGCACATAAATTTTATTTATTAGTTTAGATAAAATAAATTGGTTTTACAAAAAAAAAAAAAACACGTTGTAACAAAATTAAATGTTGACGTTAACGGCCTAATAAATGGCTGTTAAGTACTTAAAAGAAATCACAACAAATTACAATTATAAACTTCTCCAATAACATTAATTACTTTCCATTCGTGTTTTATAACAATAGCCATTAAATAGGTCAATGAGCAAATAAATCTCGATAATATTCTCAGCGCGTATCATCAAGTTTTTTAATAAAATTAATTAATTCTGACAGCTTTTGATCGAACCAGGAAATTCTAACCAGAGACAGGGAGGACATCAAAACGCTGACGTATTTTATAATGAGAGAGATGTCACTGATAAATTAACACAAACCCATCGATTTTAATGTCGCGAACAGTGAATAAGCTCTTCAAAGTATATAATACTCGTATATGAGGTCTTGACTCAACAACTTCACCCCTTACACGGCGCCGTGTAATTATTATACTGTGCTAGGTATAAGGTACCTACAAGTAAATTGTTTGGGTACAAAATAAATACTCTGATTTTTAGTATGTTTAGAGAATTGACAAAGGCCAAATTATTTGTAAAATTTTACCAAATTTATTGAGATTATTATTAACATGTTTATATAAAACACTCACTTAATTATCAGATAAATTATCAGATATGATACTGGTTACTCCGCTGTCACTGTGACAAAACAATTTGACGCTTCCACTGGGTAAACAATAAACAGAAATAATAGAATAATTCCAATTTAAATGGAGCTCTAAATTTAGTCTGAAGTGTTCAACCACGACCTACTTTAGTTAGAAAACGAGGAAGCGAGGTAGGTCTTGAAATAATTGCTGTTGTAGATACTGGATGAGGTGCGGTCAAGATTGACAGACTTTGGTGCTATTCAAAAGGTGTAGCGTGGTACAAGGAAAAAAAAGGCTTTATATTTATTCCCCTTAAATACAATATAAGATAACCAAAAGACGTCTGGTTAGGTACTGACCAGACCAAAAGACCAACAGAATACTGGTTAGGTGAAAAAATAAATAAACTGTATTTTTTCACCTAACCAGTATTCTGTTATTTGTCATATTTGGACCTCTTTCACCAACTACAAGTAAAGTGTTGATTAGTTACTTTTAGAAATAATTTTGCGCGCATAGTTTTGCAGTATAAATTTGCAGCCCGTCTGGTGGCAGTAACCAAATAACAGCATAATACGTGAATTTACGTTTCAGTGAGTCAGTAAAGGATGTCAGAGCCCATTTCCTAATCCCTTCTCCTTTATCCTGCTTACTTTGGAAGCACGTAAGTGGTTGTATTAACAGGCGACGGTAACCACATAACATTAAGTGGACAGTCAACTTGCCTGTCAATCGTTACATAAAAAATAACCACATAAATTTTTAATATTTCTCGTTCCGTTGGAACTTATACTATTTGGACTAATAAATAGCATACTTATTATTCTCATAGGAATGTTAATACATACCTTTTTATATATGTGTATTTAACTTGTTATTGTGAAAAAAAAAAGTCCGGAAGCTGTCTGTAAAGACGTATAAAGTTTTCACCTAAATCTATTATGATCATTATCAAAGTTAGGAGAAAAGTTACTTTGAAATTGGCGACGCGATTCTACCAATTGATTTTTGGAGCGGAAGTATGCTAGGCATATATTATTTGATTTGAGGATACCTTGACAGTAAGGTTACAGTGATAATTTATAGATTATTGTACTAAGAACTTTTCTTTACAAATGTAAATATTATTACGGCCAGTAAAGATTTCAGCGTAAATTAAACTGCACAATAATACAGCAAGCAGTTAAGTTTTAGCCACAGTATGTAATGCGTTAGTACTATTACTTATTTTTTGATATTATATTAGTCCATAATTTGACTTCAAAATAATCTTTTACTTTGCAATAGCGCTTTCGATTAAAAACTGAAAAAGGTTATTTTTAAAAGGTATTCTATTAAATACTTATTCTTTAGGCGTTTTCTATATTTCCAGAATTATATGGAATACAAAGTTATACATTACTTTAAATCTGCACTTTTATTATAAAAATATATATCTATAAATATTATAAAATAAAGTCTTCTTCTAAACTACTTAAATTTTTTTAATACGGATCCACTAATGAAAATAGCCATAAACGAGGAAGGTTTGTGCATATAATATGCAGAAAAAAAACATCCGTTTGAAGTCGAATTCACTAGTACATAATTTTATAAAATAAAGCAGCTGTCCATTTCTGTCTGTTTTTCCGCTAACTTCTTCTAAGCCACCGAACCGAACCGGATTTTGATACCGTTTTCACTAATGAAAAGAGCATTTTAAGAAAGTTTGTGTGTACAATTTTCAGACAAAATTGCATCCGTGCGAAGCCGGTCGCGTCTTCTTGTGTAAGAGAAATCTTATTTTCTTTCTTATGTATTTCCTGTCGCACTTACATCGCCGTATACTTGTTCCGCACATTTCTACCAATGTCAAACACTCGTCCAACGAGGCAAGTTCCCGACAAGTTAGACACTTGGGCCCCAGCTCTTGATTATTCCACTTTCATCCCCTCACTGAGCATTGTTTGAATTTTCAGTTTTGATCAAATGCTCGGCATTGAAATGGGTTCAGTTTGAATCGATGTTTCAGCTCGACTGTTTCCAAAGTTTTATAACTGTTCAAAAGTTCACAACTGTGAACTCGAATTCATTGCGTGTCGACGTCACGTTTGTATCACACTCAGAACACAAAGCAGAAATAGATCTAGATCTAGATCTAGAATCCCTCCATTGACAGCTTTTCAATGGAGCTGTAATAAATTAATCCATTATCAACATTACCCTTGTTATTGGACCGAAACCCAACAGCAGACAGGCTGACAGTTGCTACAGTCTGTGATAACACAAGCAAAGCCACATGTGCTGCAAGTGCGCTGTCGACTACAGTAGGATTAAGGATTGGGAAGGAATAGGGAATTGGGCTCTGACATCACTTTACTTACCGAAATACAACACACGCGTTGTTATTTCACTGTGCTCTTCTTTAAGGGGGTGGTTACTGCCACCAAACGGGCTGCCCAAATGACTGCGAAATGCAGTCTGCCCTGCTACTGTCAGATCCAGACCAGAGCCAATTTTTTTTTTAATTTATTTATTTTAGGATACACCAACAGTAGGTACACGTGTTAAAATTAGTTATAATACCTATAATGATACACAGCGTATTTTAGCTGACACGCGCACCAATTACAGGCGTATACAACATTTGCCACAAGAACGGGAACAAAAATAAAAACATATAATACAATAATATAATAAAAAAACATAATTATATGTTTTTGTATATGTAGTTCTTATATACAGGGTGGAATTTTGTAATGTCACCTGAAGGGAAAGTATTGTAGATAAAAAATTTTACTCAAAGAAACAATTCCTTTATTTTTGAATAGAAAGAAAACTGCATTCAAAGAATTTCGAAAATTCGCTTGCCACACCCCGGAATCAAACCGACTAAAATCTGTAAAAATTACAGCCTGTACTTTTATTGCATCGATCGTTAGGGTCAATTATAAGGATGAAATCTCTCTAACAAACTTGATAAATTAAATGGTGAATCCTACTTAGCTTGAATGCTTTGTGTATTTTATTTCTAAACGCTCCAATCAGAGAATCAGAGAGATGTCGAGGCCCCTAACACGGCTGTTAAAGTAACTTTGAAAAGTTTATTTCCAAAATGAACCTGCCGGGAATTGAACTCGGAATCCTGGAACAGAGTGTTAAGGCAAGCACCCTAACCACTCATCATCAACCGGATTCATCAGCCGCTCATCAAACAGAATCGTCGAAACATCAGTTTTCCTTAGGATATTGAGCATTTCCTCTAGTATGTAATGCGGAAATCAACTTGCAATAACTCTAAAACTTCAGCCTCTATATCTAGCATTATATACAATTTTTATTATAAAACAGTTAACTACATTAATATTTTATTAATTAGGTACAACGTTCTATATTTTCGCCTTTATAAGCTTTCTTGAAATAAACAAGACAAGTAATGAAGTTCTAAACTCGTATGTTACAAAAGTTTCAAACTAAATATTAGGCATGTTAATTTGTCTTTTAAGTTTTAGGAAATAATTGGAGTGATAACATTCAATAAGTGTCAAGTATATATTCGGATTTTTTGTCGAGAAACTAAATGTTTTCCGGCGGTGACCGAAAGAATCTTTATAAACCCTGCCAGAAAGCGAAAAATTTATTTCTCGAAATTAATATAGAACCCAGAATCATGACTCATGAGACATAGTGGTCATTACTTAACCGATAATTTAAAATTTAATAGGGTCGTAACATCTTAAGCGTCACGCTTAAGCGTACTCAAAAAAATCAACAAAAAAAATACTGATATTTTTTTTTAATAACAATTAACAAACAAACCATTAATTAACTAAACAAAAACTAAATTTATAACAAGAATGAAGAGTTGTTCTAAGCTTTATAGAAACTTCTCAATTAGTCTGTGAGCGTTATCCAGATTTCGTTATGATTTGTTATGAATGTGGTATTTGCTACCAAAGATTAACTGAACAATATCTTTTATCTTTGGAATAAGGTATCAAAAGATGGACACATATAAATATGAAAATGGTGGTAAAGTCACTTAAGATTAACAATACCAAGATAAGAATGGTCCTTTATGCCCGATTTATCGTGAAGTCATAAAGCTGAAAAGCAATGGGTTTTACTACACCAGAGTTGAACATTAGCTGTCATATTTACTACATATCTTGAATTAAATTTCATGCTCAAAAACACTATAATAATATTGTTTCGCTAAGAAATCCCATAAGTGTAGCATTGAGGAATGTTGCAATAAAGAAATTTCATATTTCAATTGATACCTGGCCAGGTTAATGACGATAAATGAATTTCATATTTATATATTTATGTGTAAAAAAAATTAGATTAAGTGTTTTATAAGAATGAAAAAAGATTTTTCTATTCAGTGACATTTCTGAGCATTTACTCTCTGTAGTGAGGTATTTTTACACAACATCCTTAAAATTATATTATAATCAATTATACAATATATTACATTAAAATTAAGCAAAATTAATTATTTAATTAACTAACTAACTAAATGATAAATATAAATTATATATACAAATTAATATATACAAAACTTAAAAACTAATTATTTTCAAAAAATATATTATATAAAAAATATTCAAAATAAACCATAATATACCATGCCATTTAGGATTGGCAGTGATTCAGTTGTCTTTAAGAAAAAATTAAATACTCGTATATAGTCTTCTTAATATTCAGACTTCTTATCGAATTTTTTACACCATTAAAACTAATTTAATAATGTTATAATAGGAAAAATAAACAGGATTTAAACTTGCGTTAGGTCTGGTGGGAGAAGATTAATTTTTCACTGAGTTATCACAACCCATCTGCTCTTTTAGCTCCTTGGATTTTACCTTGGATTTTTTCATTAGCCAAATAATTGTAATGTCGACAGTTGCCTTGATGTTTCAAAACAAACTTATGAAAAAGGTTAAAGTTATTTTTAAGTAATTTAGTATTAATTCAATTAGTGAGAAATAAATGGAGGAGCAGAGAATTAATAGTATTATGGATTATATTTTAATATATTTGAAAGGAATAATGTCAGAATTGGAATTCTCTTTATACTGTAATAACTGTGCTCAAAGGAATTTTTAATATCCAATATTAATTTAATAATATTGTGTATTCGCATTAAGTGAGCAAATATTTAATTTTCATGCGAAATAAGGCGCTATGCACACTAATTCAAATATGTAACAAATTAAAATATCATTAAAAATATATTAATACTTAATTTTATTTTTAATCATTTTTTTTTTCCTGATAGATAACTTAGTCAAAATCAGCAATAGATGTATCTAAGCTAAATATTTTATATAAATTGTAAATATTTTGTTATTAACTTAATTAAACATTAATTAAATATCGCTACCCTATTTCAAAAATAGTTCGAAAAAAGAAAAGTATTTATGTAAGTCAATTTATAAGCTGTTATATCTGGTTCTTAAATATTAAACCTTTAAAACGCAACCTGAAGTTTCGGAATTTCAATAATTCTAATTTTACCGAGTAATTGTTCAAGACTCTGACATCTCAAGATGTCTAAAAGTGCATCTCAATGCTGTTTTATACTTTCTTATATCCATAAAGATACATAATGTCTCAGTGTTACACTGAAATAGATATTATAAAATTCCTAATCCATATTAGGACATCTAAAAAATTACTAAATTATCTGTTAGTGTAATTTAATTAAAGTTTCATTGGTTGATTTGGATAAAATGATTATTAGTTATATTAAGACATAATGTTATGACTTTCAAGACATAACAACAATATGTCTTAAAAGTCCTTTATTTTTTATGTACCTACTTATAATAATAAAATTCCAGTATAAGCATGAAGCGCATAAGATTTTTAATATTGAATCAAATTGTCTCGAATGAGCGTCAATATCGCCAATATTAATAATGTAATTGAAGATCCCTATTAAATGTTTTGTTCTTTCCGTATTTTTTGTATAAGAGAAATTAATATCTTTTTGCCTTTTAGTAATTTCCTCATGTCAAATTAAATAATTATTTAGTATGGATGCTTCAATTTATATGTTTTTTCGTTCTTAACTTAACGTTATACTAATGTTGCTGAACGATTCTGTAATAATAATAATAATAATAATTCTAATTGTTATAGTTGACAACAAAAGTTGTACCGTATCTATTTTTAATTTTATACATGCTACTTTTTAGTGAGACAGCCCAGGTGTTTTAACACTTAAATTTTTTTAAATCTTTAAGGTACGTTAATTTTTTTCTAGGTAAAAAAGACTATTAATCCGATACTATGCATATAGAAAGTTTGGGCGCTTGAGAACAGCAAACTCTCCTACTTACGAGGTATGTAAAAGTACAAAAGATATCCATTTTCTCGTGGATCCAATTACACACGTAAAAGAGAGCTTCTGTAACGCAACCGGAGGCCTCCCAGCGGGAAATGCAGTGGAAGCTGAAGTAGTTCCCTCCTGGAGACCAGCGGCCACGACAAAGGGGGGGTTTGGACGCTCGACTATCAGCCTATGTCGACAGCCAAGAGTCCAGGCTATGTGTCAAATCACTTACCCTAGTCCTCGCTAGGTCCTCGTTCTTCGAACCCCGTCCGTCGCACAGACGGCCCACGACAGGGAAAATAAATATAAAATATAGATAGGAAGTCGGGAATACGGGTAAGGAAAGACCGTGTCCTCCAGGCAACTCCAGGATGGGTTCCCGACGCAACACTCTCACCACAAATTGTCTAGACTCGGGAAAAACAAGAAATTCGCGTCGCACGCGGTTTACCGATGTCTTTTTCGAATATATATAAGGATAAGCCAAAATATCGGGCTCAAAAATCACGCCGCGCGCGTTCCGAACCAACCGATGTATATCCAACGTATTACTAACTTATTTCTTAACCTACCGACTTCACTATAATCGTGTCAACGAATAAACACTCTAAAAGCCTACACAATTTTAATAGCAAAATGAACCGATGCTCGAAATATTGAAAAAAACGAGTCCCAAAATAAAAATACAAGCAACCGGGCTGCGTGCACGCAAAAAGTTCTCCAGACCAATTGTCCTCAGATAAGAAATAAAATAAAAGGAAGTAAACTATCAAGAAACAATACCCGAACCTATATTGCGTAAACCACACAAAGGACTCTCACAGTCGACTGTCTGAAAGTTCGTTTCTAAATCCCACAGGCAATCGCTTCCGGAACTTGAATCAGTGCACAAGACTAAACCGCAAAACCATTGGCACGTCAATGCCTTGATGCGACTTCAACTTCGGTAAATCTAAAGAACCACAATTTTCATTGACCTTTAAATAACGATTCATATCCCATATCCTTTAAACTATCAATATCGATAGCGCACTTGTGAAAATGAACTGAAACTGTATTGCTAACACGTCAATAACCGATGGTTGCTATCAAATAATAATAAAGTCTACATAAGTAGGTATACAGTCGGGGTAAGAAAAGGTTCGTCACCTTTAATTCGATATTTGCTTACACCAGTGTCTGCTTACTTGCTTGTCTGCTTAGTGCTTTAGTTTCAAATGGTAATAAGAGTCCACAATTTTGATATAGGAATGAATTTGAAAACTGACGAAGGTTTTCGTACCCCGACTTTACAACGTGTACAGAAGAAATTCGTTTATGATTTTATTATATAGATTTATTATTTTGGTCCAATTTAAAAGATAGGATAGTTTTTATTTTGATTCCGTGCGAAGCCGGGAGCTGGTAGCTAGTATTATATAAATTATTGTTATTCTTACTTGAAATAAATCTCTGCAAAGCATTTAAACGTCCAATCCCATTATGGGAACGCATTAATTTCGAAATCAATCACCGCTTATAAAAGTTTTATTGCATTTTTTCCTTCAATTCGATTAATTAATTGAACACCTTTTGCAGTGGGCAGGTGATCAATGAAATAAAATCAATCAAGTAGTTTGATCTCCTAATACTGGTACGTATCTTACGAAACAGATTCGTTCAAATCAGAGCAAGGCTTAGGAATTAGATTGGAAAACTTCGAGTTAATTAAAATTGGCTATCGTCTGGCTGTCTATTTATAGTCCGCCTATATTAAGGGATAACTACTATTTTTATATGAATACGAAATACAACTACAATCACGGTCTTGACAAAGGAGAGATGAATTTCTTTAGTCGTGCCTGAAATTTGTAAGGCACTTGAGATTTTTCTATGCAAAATTACAAATTCCCAGACTGAGTGGTTTTCAAGTACACAATAGATGTGTCTGTCTTTTTTAAAATCATGTTAGGCTTTAAATTAAAGAGTAAACGCCAACAATAAACATTTGTGAGCTCATTTATAATGATTTATATTGATTTATTTTTACGGATTATAAATATATATACATATTATTAAACAAGGTCGATTCCCGCCGTCTGTCCCTCTGTTTTTAAACTATACAATGGATTTTAATGCGGTTTTCACTAATGGAAATAGCGTGAAAGGAGAAAAGTTATTATATATATTTTGCAGAAAAAATCCGTGCATACCCGGAGACAGCCCGCTAGTATAGTATTAATTGAAGCCGCTTTTGTCTAAGTTAAATTTTTATTTAAGTAGAAATAACAAAATTTTGCATTCAAGTCGCCTATACTGTCCGCGTCTATCTTTTTCTCCTCAAACTATCACTTTGTTGCTTGAATCAAAGGTTCAAAAACAAATGGTTGGAATAACAAAGATACATTCATATTATATTTTATTAATTTTGGCATTAACGTAAAATTCAATTTATACTATAAAATGCATTCAACATATGTTTTTATGGTTATTACTTACAGTTACGATGAAACACAACGGAGAAGCCTTCGAAAACCGCTGAAACAAATCGTCAAGTACCATACTAGGTTGGCTTAGAACATAAATAAGCACTTCAATAATTCGTGCCACCAGCAAGTGTATCCGAAGAATGCGCCACCGATTCAAGCAGACAGAGAAACTGCTGAGCTTTGATAACGGAGCCTATATTCGTTTACTTATATAAGTAAATAACTACTTATAATAATAATAATCTATAATAATCTTCACACATTCCACACAGCACCATCTAGTTCCACATTAAGCAACTAATGCTTGTATTATGGATACCAGACAATTGGTATACTACACAGATTACTTTTTTTTTGTAAATACATATTATAAATACAAAACATCCGTCCAGGTAAAATGTTAACAAATAAACATTTGCCCCTAGCGGGATTCGAACCCGCGACCGTTTGGTTAACAGCTACGGTTACTAGCCACTAGACTAAACGTGTCGTCACGTTTATATATATAATATATAAACTTATATAATATAATATATAACTATGTAAATGTTGAATGTAAATAAAGCGAATTAATGAACATAATTACATAATTATATTTTTAAATAATTAACTTATTACTTATAATGTAAAGACATGTAACATAATATTATTTTTATTTTTTATGAATCTAATATACAATTAGCAAAGTTAGTTTCCTTCTGCAGAGGAAGGTTATAATTTTTTTCCAAAACTGTTCGATTTGTTTATCCACCCAGCAGTAACTTTTATTATATCAATATTAAGACCCTTTCTATTTGCACATGAAGTGGTCACATGACGAGTGCTATGGCACTAAAAATGTTGGTGTCAATACCCGCCTCAAGTAAGATGTCCTTTATCCTTCTACTAAGTGTGTGCGAAAAAAAAACTTTGTTATTTAGTTACAAGATAAGTATACGCTACTGCCTATATACAAGTTTAACATTTATACTCACTACTATCCTCTACAAATGACAGTAATAATATGTACGTTCAAACTCAAATGGGGACTCACTTCAAACGATCCTGGATGCTTAATTACTTGGGTGACGTAATATGTAAGCACCTTTATCACTATATAATCCCGACATTAAATGACGTACAGGTTTATCTAAGGGATTAGATATTTATAGAAAATATGAAATTCACTAAACATTCTTGGGTTTAAATGGAATTAAGCTTACATAATTGATGGTAAACCTGAAAATACAATGTTTCATAGTCTCCTGTCTGGCGACAGTAACCAAACTCATTACAATTGTGCTTATACACGAGTAGATATGTAGTAAAAGCTGGCGCCACCGTCGTCACAGCGATAAAGTTGGTATTCCTGTATATTTGTCTTATTTTTTATTTTCTTGTATATCTTACAAAGTAGATTCTATTCTCGATTTAATTTCAAGAAAAAAAAATTGCCTCCTCAAAGTAAATGTGACTAACGTGTTAATAAATAAATAATTTTTACTTTCTATTATAATTAATTAACATTGAGTTCTATTTTCAAGACCAATGTTATTTTTATGATAACACTCGGAACATTTACATATTGAGGAAGGAAACTGGAGTATGTAATAAGGATCGAGAAATTTCCCGCGTAAAAAACATATGACAATCTTATACGAAAATCTTCATAAAACTGAATTAACATAACCTATATTTCATCGCGACACGAAATTTGTCGGGAGCTGAATTAGGAGCATCGTCGTTGGGGTCAAATTATTGTACAATGTTCACGCACTAAGTTGAAAAACGGTAGCGGTTTAAGCATTTACGATAAGCACTAAATACTTGTTTATTCGTGATAAGATGTCTACTCTTGTTTTGTAATTTTATTATATTTACGTTTGGAGGTAAAGGGCAAAGGTATCAATATTAAAAAATTACCTAATAAAAAAGGCAAAAAGAATTCAAATATTTATAATCCAATTATTTTCTTATTTAAGGTCTTAAGGGTCGTTTTTGTTTCTTATTTTTGTTAGTATTCCGATTCTTATTGTTAGTAAAGTTTTCTTTTAGAGTATTATTTCATAGGTATCCGTTAACAGTTTGGTTGTAAATATTTATCTCTTAATAAACGCTATCAGTATATATGCTTTAAATACCAGAATTAATACCAGAAGAGAATTTAAATGACGAGATTGAACCATATGTAACCAAAAGTTACATAAGGGTCTTGTGATGGAACTTGGCGAATTTTGGAGTTCCAGATTACATCCCGCGAACTCACCGTCAAGCAGCTCTCTGTGCACCTCGAGGGACAATAGTCCGTTTTCTTTCAACCGGGCACAGAGAGTGAGGTTGCCGTCCATTGGGTGTAGAATTCGATAGGTTAACTTATTTAGATTTTTTCGAAAAGTATTTAGTTCATGCGTCACGATCGTTAGTCAAGACCACTGACATAATTAGGTTGACCAATGGACGTTTCATAACTCGTCGGCAAAGGGGCGAATTAGTCGCACGTTTATTCTGGGTAGAGCCCAATAGGGGGGAACAGTTTTTCTTACGTTTAAGCTCTTATCCGTGTCGCAGTTATAGAGATATAATTCGTCTTGGAGGTGGCGACTGCACAACCTTTCAAGCCGCCGCGAAAGCTGTGGGCATCTAATAAATCAGTATATATGCTCTAAATAAACGCTGCGGTTTTCATACAGTGCGTTTTCCTTCATGGCACAACATATCCCAAGATGGCAATACTTTGCACGTTTAATTTGCATATTCACATGAACTTCGGATTGTTATAGACTTTATTCCTGTCTCATACTGGATTGGTGTAATTTTCACTCGACTTTAACTCATTGTTTGATATGTTCTATAATATATGTATTAACATATGTTACTGTTTTTTTGTAGTGCTAAGTGGCTGCCGTTGCCTGTTCACACAAGTAACGTAAGCGTAACTTAACTTTTGATTTGTGAAATCATTAGTATACAATTTCTTACACGTTTTGTCTGTATGTACAAACAAATGTATGTCTGTATGTAAAAACAAAGGAAATATTTGATAAGTAAACAAAAATTACTAAGTGGTAATTATAGTATACCAAAATTGTGAAATCCAAGCTATAAACAGCAATTATTATTCTGTATTTATATTTCAAATTAAGAAACTTTAGTGCTGTCTTAGTTAAAAATTTTGCAATTTAATTGTCTTTACTAATTTGCATGCGCAAATACAATCAAATGCTGGTACATCGTCAGGTGTGACATTTGCATAGAAATCGAGCAAGTTTCATGTATGCATTTACTGACGGTTTTGTGTTTGCACTGATCTTAGACAGATTCACAGATCTGTGGGATAGAAATAAATATCTTCTTTAATATTTATATCAGTAAGAATCATAAGCG
Source organism: Synanthedon myopaeformis (assembly GCA_944738685.1). Taxonomy (NCBI): domain Eukaryota; kingdom Metazoa; phylum Arthropoda; class Insecta; order Lepidoptera; family Sesiidae; genus Synanthedon; species Synanthedon myopaeformis. The sequence goes on along the minus strand of OX122926.1, from coordinate 9,171,650 downwards.
CGAAAGTAAGTTTGTTTAATACATTTTCACGCCTTAATTACTCACATGATGACTCACATAATCCAAGAGCACATAGTGTCTAAAGTGACTTTTAAGTGACCTTTAAGTGACCTCTAAGTGAAATCGTCACTTAAAGCCTCAACCTTTAAGTTCCTTTCCTTCACATCTCGCAAAATATATTAGAAAATAAATCTTGCCTTAAATGAATCGTAAACAAATTATACATTTTTAAATTCACATCAAACTCCACACTCAAACTTTTTCCCAACAAAAAGTACGTGAAAATATCAAAAGCAATGTTTCGTTTCGCGATCAGGAACACGGAATGTATTTTAAACAAATTAAGAGTTGGAAAAATTTTGACCTTTCACATAAATATTCCTGTTTGTGATTTATACATTCTCCACGAATTGTTTGTTTTAACGTTGTTCAATGGGTATCAAAAATCTGATTATTATTATTTTTTTTTATTCACTTTATCTGTCTTGCAAATCTAGTAAAATGGGTATCGAGGGTCGAAATTCGTATTTTTTTTATCACGAAAAAATATCAGCGCTGCGTTTTCATGGAACCTCGAATGTTCGAGACAGGTTGACGGTTCTTTTACACAAGCAAGACATGAGAATGAAACGCTCTGCCAACTTTGATAAGATAAAGGATAAAATGTAACGTGTGTTTAACGCAATAGTATAGCATTTAGTACCTACATATCTATAACTGTATATATATATATATTATGTATCTGTCTATTATCTATACATATTATAAAATATAATGTACAATATAAAGTGAATTCAAATTTAAAGAAAAATTTAATTAAAATATCTACTTAAATTTTAAAATTAAATCGTACAAAACAATGTACAAAATAATGTGAAGTTGATAAATTTTTAAAGTTCAGGTGGAGAGAGCTTTTCTTTTCAAAGCGAAAATTAAGTTGAACTAAAGCCTTTACGCTTCTCAAACGAAAGTTGTACAAAACTTAAACGAGCTCTGCCTATACTTTTCACTACAATTATTTGCTTCGTTGGAGATTCTTACGACAATGTCATCCACAGTCGCAAACTTTTGACCCTAATTCGATTACCAACTGAGCCGAATAGATGGAGCGATAATAGTGTTCGAGACATACGTTCAGATCTGTCTTGCGATTTAATTCTACGTCAAAGAAAAATTTTGTACGGTCAACTTCAAAAGGGCATGATGATAATTAAAGGTCCTACGTACCTACTTTATTTTACGATAGCATTTTGTAAAAGTGTGGTTTACAGATTCAGAAAGGAGTTACCACACAAAGCAAATCTAAAGACGTATTGATGTCAAAAATTTAATGCTTGTGAAGAAAATAATTCGAAGGAATGTTATATTGAATAGAATAAGTTTTGTTTGTAACAAAGGACATATAAAAACATACATAAGTAACATATAGTAAGACAAACATAAACATCCCCCTTTACAAACCGGCTCCAACTCAGTATAATCATAGAGTAAATAGTACTTAACCAGGTATAATGCAGGTTGTAAAAACGTTTGTCTTCCGTTAGAGCCGATACTAAACTAGTAAAATTACTAAACAAAAATAAATATAATAAATAAAAGCTCCAAAAAAAAAAAAATTTTGAAAAATAAAATATTTAAAATTAAAATTAAATTTATAAGTATACAACAAAAAAAAACAGTATTTATACAAAATAAAAAAAAATATCATTTACTAGAAAAAGTATTCAGGTGTCGTTCCGCAATTTTTCCTCGCTTTTTTGCTGTTCGAATATAATAATTTTTCTAATTTATTTCTAAAGTTATTAGTACTTGCATTGCACGTGGCTATCGTATTAAGGTAAAATACTTACCTGAAAAATTCCAAAAAGCCAAAGAAAGAATAAAAGAAAAATTAAAACTTCTTACTGTTTAGAACTCACAACAGAATTTGGTGATTACAATTTAATGGGTGCGGAAAAGTTTAGTGGAAGCTAACGGCTCTTTTGTCGATTTCTACAATTTATAAGGAGTTTCATGTATGATGTATGAAATTTACTTATCTACACCAATTCACATACTAAAGTCAGATGTTACATTATCAATAGTTTATAACATTTTTAAAGTGACTAAAACACTTGCCATCCTACTTCAAATATAAGACAGAAAGTCAATGAAGATTTTAAGCGAAAATTATCTATGTTAGGCACTACAAGTGATCTTGATACTGTTTAATATTCTTCTAGATGTCACAGATTTTAATCAAAAAATTATATTCACTTTCATCACCAGAATCAAATCAGTACCAGAAAAAGATTCATTTTTTGCTGTATTAATTTGAGATTCGACTTAAATTTGTAAACTTGTACAATACAACGGCATTCAAGTGGCCGCCATCCTGGCTTCGCACGGTTTCAATTTTTTTTTAATGTTTCTCTTCAAAAGAACGTTAAAGGAATATTGACAAAAAGAAATAGGTAAATTGGTCCAGCTGTTCTCGAGATTTGCACTTAGCAACATATTTAGCAACAATTCATTTTTATATTCATTTTTATATGGATTTAGAAAAAAATATCCATATTATAATATCGATAAAAACATTAAAGCTCTTACATTTAGAGCTTAACTGATGAATGCGAATTATACCTTGATGTTATAGATGTAACAATATAAATTCGTAGACGTGCCACGACCCGCTACGAAGTTCGTAGACCGTCTACAGGTGGCCATTTAGGATTAGCATAAGTAACAATGTAAATTTTAATAATTCACAAGCCTAACATGAACAATGCTTTGAAAAGTGCTCTGCACTTGAACGAATACAATAGCTTTTATCAAAGCTAATAACATAGAACTATTGAAGGTTACATTACCCGTTCAAGCGAAAATAATCTCTAATGGTATTATAATAAATACGAGATATATATTATTCTGATAATACATTTTGTGGCCGTATATCAAATAAGTACATTATTTTTGGTGCCTCGTTCGAACAAAACTTGAAATGTCTACTTTATTGAAAAATAGTTTTTAGTATTTTCAAATGGAAATAATTATCTAATTTCTTTTATACATTTTCTTAAAAGGTATTATTTTATTAACACAAATAATCTAATTATTATGGTTATGTGTTTTTATTTTTATGTAAAGTTAGGCAGCTAGATTAACTATCTATTTGATAATATTTTCGCCTGTAAACATAAGGACAGAAGGATGCAATTTTTGTGCTATCAACCATGATGGCGTAAGGGATAAGGACGGGATAGGAGAATAGGCCCAAGGATACCTTCTCACTTACAGGCTAGGGGCTATACTTTATGATGGGCTAGGCTTCTATACTTCATGAAATATTTATAAATATTAGTTACTAATACTTAATAGATATATACTTATTAGTTGTTAAGAAAAATATGTATTAATATCTTAAGAAAAATCCATGCGAACAAAGTCACGGGCATCGTTTAGTGTAATATATGTAATTATTACATTATGTATTAAGACATAATGTAATAATTACATAAACACTCAAGTTAAATGTTAAAATAATAAAGCTTATTTTCAGTAATTTTAAACGGGCCTTCGGAGCGGCTCCCTTTGAGTATTACCATACGACACGAGAATAATGAAAATATCTCTTGATACTGAATTCGCGAGCGACGCGACCTTTGCTAGCATCTTATTTCAAGCCGAACAAATTTTTAAAGGTAGGCCTCAAATATTATTTGTGCGTGAAACATAATAAAAATAATTCGAACTATGTTAAAACAATATTTTTCTATATAAAATTATTACAGATCAAAAGAGCGGTTTCGCTTTCAGAATCGATCTCGTAAATTCATAATACTCATGTAAATTCAAAGGACTTTTTTTGGAAAGACTCCACATTTTGGAGGCTTTATAGAGACTCGTACGTTACATCAAATGAAATGCGTAAAATTAAATAGGGAATGGAAGTACTAAAATATAAGTAAAAGGAAAGAAAGCTGGAATATTTCAATAAATTAATGAGAGGGGCGAAGTTCTTCAACTAGTGATGCAAGGGAAAATAGAGGGCAAACTTCTGCTAAGTCAGTAGAAATATATTTAAATTACTCTCACTTCAGAACAAATATTAAAATTATGTTTAAATTAATTTAAACATATTTTTTATATTATTCAACTGTAGAACAACCAAGAAAAGGTGGCATGGTGAAGCGTTCACTACTTTTTGTACTATTTTGTTACCATGATTCAACGATTGTGATATTAATTAGATATACCAGATATCTTTGTTCTATTTCAACCATTTGACATATCAAAAGGAATTAAAATAGATTTTTCACTATATTTAAAAGTAAATAAACTTTGAAACGAATAAAACGTATTTCATCTCTCAATCGTGTACATTAATGGAATATGGTTTAGTTTAGACTCATACTACATATAATATATTGAGAGAGTATCCACTCATTGAAAGCGTTCAAATAAAACACAAAAATCCCGGATATTTTTTTCGCGAGGACAGTAATAACTAATGACCCCTGGAAAATCAGTGTCGGAACACGATATGGGCAGTCATTATTTTGAATCGGGTGTAATTCTTTTTTTCAACCTCCCCCTGCTTGGTGGTCTACCACGAATAGAAGAAACGTAGTTGCGAATTGAACGAATCTTCTGTTACGCTTGAAAAATATGAAATGAATTTTGTTCAAATACGAACTGCGGTCACTTATAATTGTCATATAATACAATGATACTACCTCTTGTTTGAAATACAGATTTTATGTAGATACAATCCTGAAAGTATATGCAAAAGTTTTCACTTTCATATACCTAGCGAAATTTAGCTTATATTCTTTATTTTATTTTATATAGTGAAAATCTTCAATTTAGCTTGGCATTTCATTATAGAAGACTAGCTGGTGCCCGCGATTTCGTCCGCGTTGAACGATAAAAGGCACCCTATGTCTTTTCTGGTGTCCCAGACAACGTGTATGCAAAATTTTATGGTGATCGGTTATGTAGTTTTTGCATGAAAGAGTTACAAACATCCATACATCTATACATCCAAACATACTTTTGCATTTGTAATATTAGTACGGATATTTTTTTGAGTTACTCTTTGAACCTATGAACACACTAGTCGCCTTACATTGTAAACCTTATTGACAATATTGATAATATCATAATGTCTGTAAATACTTTATTTTAAACATTATAATATTATTAGCAACTTAATAAAAGCTAATTGAACAAAATTCGAGCCGGAAACGTCGAACCGCAAATTCGAATTTAATATTAAAGGTATCTCCTCTGGATTCATGCAAATTGAGGTCCTACGGGAGTTGGAAAATAAAAAATAAGGACACTGGCCACCAATCAGCCGTAGCGGAAGGTTTTATTACGATGAATGAGTTAATTGAAAAAAGTACTCGCCTTGTTCAGATACGCTTTGCTGGTACAAGATTACTTGTTAACATAAAATTAATTATTTATTTTTTCCTTCGCTTACACTAATTAAATATACGATATAAGAATATTCATTATTCTTAGAACATTTATGTTTATTTATGTGTTAAAAAGTGTATATACCATAAAGGCCTCATGAACTTGGCGATCTTAGTACTCAGTCTCAGCCTAATCGAATCTGGTCTGATTGTACCTATGAATATTTTTGATTTAATGTTTAAATAGGATGTAAAGCTAACTAAATGTAAACGTTAAAGGAAAATATAGTGTCGTGACCTGTCTGCGTGAAAGGTTGGCAATCCTTCGAGACAGTATTAGCAATGGTAGCATTCCAATACAAATATCATTAAAATATATGTCAATACTGCAATACAGAATTGAATAATATTTCATTTCTAATACAGTTTCTGTCGTAGAAAGATTACTGATTCCCTATCCGCGAATAGACCTTAGGTTTATACTGTCCAATGAACTCAGTATTAAAAAGTTGCTCAAATAACACTGTGTTGCATACAAATAACACGTTAAAAATGCGAACACAGTTTTTGTGGAAAATTTTTAATAAATTTTACCTATTTAGTTTTATGTAACTCATTTATCGATTACGTCATGTAAGAACGTACCGCATAATTTTTTTTTTTTTTTTGCTTCGATCTACGGTTTCTGTACGGTCTTGTCTTTATATAGAAGGCATTTTATGCAACCTTATTAAAGAAAAAATAATATTAAAACAAAACCTCTCACATTTATTAGTAGTCAAAAAAATTATAGATAAACATTCTTGGAATACTTTTTCAACTTTTTTAATTTCACGGTTATTTCAATCGTACATTTTTGTTGGAGGCCATTACGAAAACTTGCGGCTGTTAATGAAGCTTTGATTTCCGGCGGTCGCTCGGTCTTGATTTAAAATGCTACGAGGTTCCGTAAATCATTTAAGATTTATTCAAACTGTGCTTTATAAATTTAAGGCGCTTTTGCACTTACATAACAGCCACCCAACAATGTAGGTACTTTTTATATAAAGGTTGTCAGACAGGCTGACAGACTACTTGATGGTAGTTGGGCATAGATAAGCTGAGTACGACATTATACGCTTTCAAGACAATTAAAGAGCTTACTCTAGATACCGCAAGATATTTTTTTTTTGTTATTATTATCATTTTCACACTAAGTGTGTCCTCCGCTTCCATCAAATTTCTAAACAATGTCGAGCCAGTTGTATGAGTGGTTACTGTGCTTGCCTTAGCGCTCTGTTCCAGGTTACACCAGTTCATTTTCCAGCCAAGTCAACTTTGGAAATGAACTTTTTTCTTACAGCTTTTTCACATTATAATAAACATTTTGATTATAGGTAATTCTAATGCCATTAAAATTATTAAAATGTTAAATGATATTTTAAAATATTATAAATTTAAAAAAAGCTGTAATCTCTCTATCATACTGATTTAGCTGCACTGATTTACATGCACTGTTGAATATGAATTTTGACTGATGGTTTTCTCTATTCACGAAACCCTGAACGAAACAATATCCTCTTTTTCTCCTAAGCAGAAAACTCCGGATATTAAGCTGCGGGTTTATTTGCACCGATTATATTCATAGCGAAAAGACATTGAAATTTGTTTGGGCATTTCTATATAAAATAGGCCTTAAGGTATAGATACATATTTATACCAGCTCAGGAAAATATTTAAAAATATTTTAATATGGGGAAAATTTACACTGAACGATATTTATACTGCGATCACAAATTTTCAAATTGTGCAGTTATTTATTTTTTTAATTAATCCTAAATAACTATGCTCTTGATTTCAGTCAAAAATTCAATTATTGATTCTGTAAGTTTTGTATAAAAAAATTAAGTTGAGTCATAGTTGCTGAAGGTTGCTTCGTCCTTTAAAGAAAAGTACTAACTTTTTAATTTAAAAGGCCCATTTAATCAAGATTTCAATATAATAAAACACATGCTACTAATTTTAGAATTTTTTAACTTACGTACTGTGCTACGACGACTGGCAGTTTTTTTTTTAATATAGGTATAGATAGTTTTTGATGTCTAACTTAGTTCGCAATGAATGGTCTACAAAAAGCATTTAGTATTTTAGTCAGTTTTTTGTAAGGCCACGTCTATAGTGTTTGTCGACCTTAAGCCGGCTTATGAGCTTGTTAAAATTTAATTAAAATAAACTCATCAAAAACATTAGTCGTGAGACTTGCTCTCATTAAAATATGACAACAAAAAATCTTACTCATGAAAAGAATACTTCTAGCCGCCAACTTTCATGGTAATGGGTCAAAAGCTTTCCGAGTATAACCATTAATTAACATTCTACTATTTAGTGTCTGTATAAATTTAATTTAATGCTACATGTTACATTAATGGAATAAATGAAAAATATTTTAAATATTTTCATATATCTATGCACATTATAAAACAAAGTCGTTGTCCGCCTCTGTCTATCTCTCCGCTAACTTCTTCTAAAACATTTAACTAATTTTGATAAGGTTTTCCCTAATGGATAGAGCGATGTGTATATAATTTGAAGAAATAATAGCATCAGTGCGAAACAAGGAACGTGTCGCTAGTTAAATAAATAAGGTTAAGTTAAGTTAGTTCAGGTTAGTTAAGTTGATAAGGATAACTTAACCTTATTATATATATATACCTATGACTGTTTTATATATGTTTTGTATTCGTTTGTTGCGAATTAATTTTTATTAATAATTTATTTATTTGTCCAAATTTCCCTCTAAAATTTAATGTAATTCAGTAAAAAGCTGTTACTGACACTAACGTGAAATTGGTTATTATAGTTCATTTAATTGTTTTCAGATCTGTTTTGAATCGCACTTTATCGTATTGTATTTATCGCATTTTATTATATCGTTTTGTTTCATGAATTTTTGTGCAAATATTTCTCTAAAATTACAATTAGTTTTTGATAAAAAAAAAATCTCCCTGGATTACAAAATTATTAAATAAAAAACTGAAATTATACAGTAAACATATAAAACAAAATTATGTAACTTTAAATAAAGAAAATATAATAGTGGTTAAGACATTGAAGACATATGTAGAGATTTTTTTTTTCTTCTTTGTAATAAATAACTCCTCATCTATATAAATAAAAAAAAAAACTTAAAAATATCTTGCTAAACGCAAAATGTAAGAACGGCTGGATCAATTCGGAATTTTTTTTTTTTTTCCTTGAAGTAGGTACAAAGAACCTACTTCAATTGCTAGTTTCTAAAACAACTTTGTGTAGTTTAACACAAACAAATAAAACTTTTGTTATTAATTTCGTGAAAAAGCAATAAAATATTCGTACAACGAATATCTTTCAACCGCTATCTCATATATTATATGAAGAGGGCTTTCATAAAATTTCACTTTTAGTCGATGTCAAGCTACATTGTACTCCCCCACTTCCTATTCAATGGGGAACAGAATATTGACGGACATACAAAGAGTGTATGGCGTGATAACAAATTGACGGCGATCCCAATACGAGTAGATACCCATTTATTAAAATTAAAAATATCATTTTACTATAAAGCTTCCTCGTTTGATACTCATAAGGAACATAACAGTGACAGGTTGTTTATGTAAAGTTCGTCAGACAGACTTGATGGTTGAGTGGCTACCGTCGCATAAAAGACATAATCAGATTATACATTCATAATTATTGAAATGAAAGTATATTTCCATTTAATTATTTTCTATTTATTTTTGCTATATAATTCGCTAATAATTTATGTATTAGTTTTTAGTTTTATTTAATTTATTTCAATATAATTGAATACATTATACATTATACATAATATACCAGTTAAAATACAACACGAAGAAACAATTTTGTACCTACAGTTTCATTTTGGTTACAAGCTTTTCAGCTAGTAATAAATTTATACAAAATTTAATATACACAACTTTTATAGGTAATTGCTGACCGAACAGAAAACGAATTTTGCATGTAATTTGTATAACAAGTGACACAAAAAGTGATGTGACTCACCAGTAACGACAAATTTTATGTAAACACTTCAATGAACTAGTGTGGCCTATGCTTTCTAACTCACAAGTCTATGTAGACGTTGCCTTAGAGCGAGATATATTTAAATGTCAATGAACAGAGATGCAAGACAAATAACATGATGTTTTGTTTGCTACATTATTTAAGAAATCTGCGCCTACATTTTGTTAAGTCGAACATTAAGTTTGTTGAATCTACGTTTCATTCACACAGAAATACCTTTAAAGCCTTCGCCTCTGTTCCTGTCATCGTTCTATCTAAATTGAGTCCCGGAACTATAATAACGATGTAAAACCATTTTCCCCAGCCAATTAAACCTTGCATTCATACGCTAATATTGCCGCTTTGTTCGAAGCCTTCCATTTATGTTTGGAACACCGAGGACGAGGCAGCTCGTAAAGGCTGCTGTATAACTGTCAAAAGGTAATTATGTACTATAAATATTGTAATAATAATTTTGATATTCCATTTAAATCTACCAAATACAATATACAATTTATATTATATTTAAGAAATTAATAAGGCCATATTATTTGGGAATTATTATCACTGTAAAATAAATATAATAAAAGTTCCATAAAAGTTCCAAAGCTCATTAAAAAATGAATGAAAAAAGTACTTAAAAGTAGCCTAAGTCTCTGCCTAGACTTTTATTAATTATCTTATGTTTTATTGTAGTATATGGAATATCTTTGTACCACGTTTTATACAATTCTATATAGCGGTATTTTATGTAAGTTAAGACGTTCCCCGCTATCATGCAAGAAGCTTAATTTTTAAAAATATAAACAAAGCAAAAGGGGTGAAAAACAAAACACTTCCAAGTTTTAATTACTTTGTCATGTTTAACTTGTCAAAGTCCTTAATGCGGTTTTCTTCTTATCCGCTTTGCTTTCGGATTGTTTTAATTTCGCGGAAGACTTAACATTTAAAAAATTAAAAACAATATTTTTCTTATTCTAAAATGTAATAACGAACAAGGATAAAATGGCAAAATAGAAAAATAAAAAGTAAACGAACCATACAGTAGTCGCATGTGATGTGTAACATCTGACATCTTATACCTAAGAAATAAGCTTCTCTATGTTCCAATGTTTCTATGATTTTGACAATTTAAAAATTCTTGTTCATATTCCTCATAAAGTATTGCCGTTAAAACATAAATATTCTTGTTTTATTACGAATAAAATTCTCCCAATTTTTTGATGGCAACTTTACCGATTTTTAATATTTCTCTCTTGCAACACTGCGATGACGCTCATCTGTCAAACCTTCCTCAGACAACAATTAATATTTGAAAAAAAAAATTGTTGAATTGGCCCATCTGTTCTCGAGTTTGCGCTTAACAATAAATACATTTATTGAAGACTGTTTGTGATGTCTTACAGTAGGTAATTTCAGTTTATTCTTAAGTATTCTTGTAATTTCTTGTGTATGCATATTTTTGTAATTTTTATAACTTGATTTGTGTAATGTAAGTAATTTAAATAAAGTACTTCGAATGGGAACTGACACATCGAATTGGGGTTGCTCCTGTTATGATGTGCCCATGTGTGTTTTTGAAAATAAATTAATATTAAAAAAAAAAAAAACAAAACAGTTTTTTTATAAAACAAACTGTTTTTTATACATATAAATACAGAAAGAAAACAATTGTTTAAAATGCTGAAGCTATGTATCAAACAAATAACAACACAAATCCAATTTGAACAGACAATTTCAATACGGCACTGCAGCACACAATTTCTGCATATAATCTGTCAAACTACGCACATAAATCTTCATAGGGTAAAGTGGGGCAATCTGTTCCGAAAGTTTCCGATATTGACTTGACGCTTAAAAGCCTACGTTGTATATATGCGGTGTATGAAAGTTTTGCTTCTATTGGCACAAATTTTGTAGCAACTATTATTATTATTTTTTTTACTTAAATTACATATGAAATCCAATAGATTTTGACACATACCGTCTGTCGTACTCGTATCAGCTAGCTAGTCCAATAGATTTCATTTTAGTAGGCTGTCTACTATGTAAATTCATGCAAATTAAAATTTTAATTGCACTGTAAGAGTAATCATTAAAACTAATAGTGAATAAAAATTTAAAAAAAAAAACATTCAATCAGAACTTATTAATTTCCGTTTTCCAAGATATAAAGCGGGCTCGCATCGGATTCAATTTGCGTTGTCTTTTAATTATTCATTGGTACGCAAATGTCATTGTTCCCATTCAGCATATAATTGTTTGTAAATGTTTAATATTTATTTCAGACGTAATTGTCACGTGTACGTGATAAAATCGGGAATAATTTTCAAGTTTCGGCTTAAAGATTTTTATTCTCATAAGAAGATTAAGCTATGAGAAATTAATAACTACATTAAGATCGGTTTACTGTTGAATTTTTTAATGATTCATTTTGAATTAATATTATAACAGTTATTTTTATTGGCGTCTGCTGCCTGGGGCTGCCTGGTGCTTGATGTCCGAGTAATTGTAAAACTTTTTTCTTATATTAAGATCGGCAGACAGGTTGACGGTTCACTTGATGTTAGGTGGCTACCATCGCCTATAACACAAATAACAGTATAGTTGTCGCTGCCGACTATATTAGGATTAAGGATAAGAGATTGAAAAGGGATAAGGAAATGGGTTCTGGCTACCTTACTCACTCACCAAAACACAACAGCACACTTGCCCTGACGCTACTTTCCAGTGATTCCAGTAAGAGCGTAAAATTGTTATATGGGAAATGTCAATTTGACATTGACAATAATTGACAATTTCCCATATAAATATTTTACGCTCTCGCTAACGAGTGTGGGAATTAAAAATCACACTAGAGCCACACATACAGACTAGACTTAACTTTAAAAAGTTATTTCCTAAGATGTCCCTGTTGGAAATCGATCCCGGGAACCCTAGAACAGAGCGTTAAAGCAAGCGCCCTAACTACTCATCCAAACTGTTCGTAACTGTACTGTAACTGTCCGTTACATTATGTATGCAATAATAGCTACACTGTATTAAATTGTTCGAATGAATGCTTACATAACTAATGCATTTGTGAGTCTAGTTTGTATTTCATGAGGCATCCGTTATTCGATATTCACATTAAATACACATCGAAACATCGCTGAGGAACTCGATGATCTCTCGACTCGGATAACAATCGAACGCCTTTTATCGAGAATTCAATAAAGAAACATCGCCATTGTCTGGTTCAACGGTTGGGTTAACGGATAAAACACTTTCGATAATATAAATCATATCCAATCTTAATAATGTACAATACAGAGGAAAGTAATATTTATCCTTTTTAATAAAAAAAATATTCTTTATACGTTTTAATGGATTGCTTTTTGTTATATGTTTCCACATTTTTTGCATTGTTAGCGTTTAATGATTATGTTTTGGTGCTTCATTATAGCAAATATGAAAAATATTTCCTGTAATGAAATATGATACTAACGATCTATTCGTTTGTATTATACTATATACTCGCAGTAGCAATATGTAAGCCCCAAATTTTGTCTCAAATAGAGGCATTTCAATTATAATGAGTCAGGATGTCATTAATAATAAATCATGTGTCATAGGTCCATATAGGTCTACTTTTTTAATCTGATAAAAATTATACGAATATTCGAGTTTGTAATTTAAACACGTAATTATCTATACTAAGGTCTAAAGTCGCTAAATCGACGATAAAAAGACAAAAAGCTTATTTCCAAAAGTAGATACTTGTATACTGAACTTGAGTTATGTCACAGATGCCTTAGCCACTTCATTCGGCTGACTTGTGCCTGTTACTAAATATAAAGAAAATATTGAAGTGTTGGTTGGTTTGGTGCCCATATAAAGAACCATTTAAAAATCTTAAAAATATATTTAAAATTGCAAAAGATATGGACAGAGGTGTGTTATTTCACACAATATACATTGTGGATCTTGGAAAAATAGAGATTTCGAAATAAATAAATATTTTTATAAAATTCACACAATTTCCGAAACTTTTCTATCAACCATGTATAGTGTTAGAAGCCCCAAAGCCATCGACGTACAGTAGGTAAATAATTATTGAATTAATCGTCACATGTGAAGTGCTTAATTATTAAAATAAATTACCATAAATTGAGTCGCTCATAATAATATTAAGTTAGTCAAAATTACATTGTAATATAGTTCGAAGAAAGCATCATACAATATCTTCATGACTGCGATACCATCGAAGTTTTACAAATAATGACTACACATCGTTAACGTAATAGATATTGAAGTGTTGGTTGGTTTGGTGCCCATATAAAGAACCATTTAAAAATCTTAAAAATATATTTAAAATTGCAAAAGATATGGACAGAGGTGTGTTATTTCACACAATATACATTGTGGATCTTGGAAAAATAGAGATTTCGAAATAAATAAATATTTTTATAAAATTCACACAATTTCCGAAACTTTTCTATCAACCATGTATAGTGTTAGAAGCCCCAAAGCCATCGACGTACAGTAGGTAAATAATTATTGAATTAATCGTCACATGTGAAGTGCTTAATTATTAAAATAAATTACCATAAATTGAGTCGCTCATAATAATATTAAGTTAGTCAAAATTACATTGTAATATAGTTCGAAGAAAGCATCATACAATATCTTCATGACTGCGATACCATCGAAGTTTTACAAATAATGACTACACATCGTTAACGTAATAGATCAGCCCATGTAATGACCTCGATTTTTGGGTTATTATTGAACGGTAACAGAACGAGGGCTTTGTAATAGGTTATAGATCAGTATCAATTTGACACTTTTGACAAACTATTTGGCAATTAATTCGACACTAAAAAGCCCTTACGTTTCGACGTGTCAAAGCAACGCCCTTACGTCACTTCCGCTCATTAAAAAAAGCAAGAAATTCTTTTTTTTTTTTTTTTTTTCAAACCAGCTTAACATAGTGTAGCGGTGCTGACGCAGCACGCTACAACGGGCCAGACACGTAGGGCGAGCTCTGCGTGACGACCTGCGGGCCATCTGCAATGCTGCCATGCCACTGTGGCGCCCTCCTCCCAAATGGAAGAGAGTCTACTGGTGGGCGCAGGAGATAGCTCTCCTGCGCACCAAATGCCTGGCGGCCAGGCGCGCCCTACTGCGTTGCCGGAGGAGGCGTTCCAGGAGGACGCCTGACGAAGAGGTCCTCCTTCGTCAGGCGTACAGGGAGGCTCACAAGGCCCTGCAGAAGGGAATCTGCAGGGCCAAAGAAGAGGCACACGAGCGCTTCCTGGCCCTCCTGGACGCCGACCCCTGGGGCCGTCCGTATAGGACTGTGAGGGGGAAATTTGCAGCATGCTCCCCCTCGACAGCCAATCTTGGCCCGGAGCTGCTCGAAAAGGTCATGGGGTCTCTGTTCCCGACCCCTGGCCAATTCGAGCCCCCTCCCATGGAGCCTCCGGAACCACTTCCGGAGCTCGAGGTGGAGGGCCCTCCCGTCTCCGATGCGGAGTTCGAGGCGGTGAGGGAGCGACTCCGGGGCAAGAAGACGGCCCCAGGACCAGACGGAGTCCCGGCTAAGGCCCTAGCAATTGCGCTAGGGCCTCTAGAGGAGAGATCCCGGGCGGTCATGGACGCATGCATCGCCCGGGGAAAGTTTCCGGCGAGGTGGAAGGTGGGGCGACTCTGCCTTCTCCGCAAGGAGGGCCGCCCTGCCGACTCGCCGGCGGGGTACCGACCGGTGGTCCTGCTCGACGATTCCGGCAAAGCCTTGGAAAGGATCATGGCTCGTCGGATCGTCGAGCATCTGGAAACGGAGGGGCCGAACCTGGATGACCACCAGTTCGGCTTCCGCACCGGTCGGTCCACCGTTGATGCCGTAAGCCTCCTCAAGCGATGGACTGAGGAGGCTACGGGCAGAGGGGAGGCTGTTGTTGCGGTGTCGCTCGACATCCGCAACGCTTTCAACAGCCTCCCCCACGAATGTATCAGGGCGGCACTCCGGTTCCACCGAGTGCCGTCCTACCTCTGCGCCCTCGTCAACGACTACCTCTCCGAACGGGTAGTGCTGTACGAGGGCGCAGACGGGAGAGTCATGCGCCGGCCGGTGGCGGCCGGCGTGCCGCAGGGGGCCGTCCTTGGCCCCCTTTTGTGGAATATGGGGTATAATTGGGTCCTGCGAGGCAATCTCCTACCAAAAATGGAGATTGTCTGCTTTGCCGACGACACTCTTGTCGCGGCAAGAGCAAAGACGTGGGAAAAGGCAGAACGGCTAGCGTCGGTCGGCACCTCGTTGGTCGTCCGGCGCATCCGTCTGCTCGGATTGGAGGTGGCCCTAGACAAGACTAGGGCCATGGGCTTCCATCCCCCACGCCGCAGGATCCCGCCGGGGCTCCGAGTCCGAGTGGAGGGGGTCCGGATCCCGGTCGAGATGCATTTCAAGTATCTCGGCCTAACTCTGGACCCCCGCTGGAACTTTGAGGAGCATTTTAAGCTCCTCGTTCCACGGCTTATGAAGACCGCAGCCGCACTCGGACGGCTCCTCCCTAACCAGGGAGGACCCAACTCAGCGTGCCGTCGACTCTACCACGGGGTGGTAAGGTCGATGGCACTCTACGGAGCCCCGGTCTGGGCGGAGTGCCTCACTCCCCGCACCCGGGCCCTCTTACGGAGGCCGCAAAGGGTCATGGCGACCCGGGCCGTGCGGGCTTATCGCACGGTCAGCCACGGAGCTGCCTGCGTGCTAGCGGGCATGCTTCCGTGGGATGTCGATGCCCTGGTTCTGTCCCAGGTGCATCGGCATCGGGTCGCCGCTAGGGCCCTTGGAGAAAGACCCGTTGCCGAGGACGTGCAACGGGTCCGTGTGGAGGCCCATGAGAGGGCCATTGACGATTGGAGTGAGGCACTGCTAAACCCCACCGCCGGTCACCGGACGATCCTTGCGGTTCGTCCGGTGTTGAAGGACTGGGTGAGGCGCCATAAAGGCAGCCTCACCTTCCACATGGTGCAGATAATGACCGGACACGGGTGCTTCGGTCATTATCTGCACCGCATAAAAAGGGAGGAGTCGCCGCGGTGCCACCACTGCGGCGACCCCGACGATACGGCCGAGCACACGCTCCAGGTGTGCTCGGCCTGGAGCCCCCAGCGTCAGGAGTTGGAACTGGCGCTGGGAGGTGGAGACGTCTCACTGCCAAGCATGGTAGAAGCCATGCTTGGCAGTGAGACGAAATGGAAAGCTGTTGCTTCCTTCTGCGACGCTGTCATGTCGCAGAAGGAAGCAGCGGAGAGGGAGCGAGAGGAAGAGGCAGGTCTCGCTTCCCTCAGACGTAGGCGGTCGGGCAGGAGAAGACGGGCCTACCAAGCCCGTCTTCAAATGCCCTAGGGGACCTGCACACACAGCTGGCCAGCTGTGTGTGCCTGCACAGGCTCCCCCCGTCTGAGGATTGCCCCGGTGTCTCCGGGCAATCCTCCATTGGCGTCAGCCTAGCCGACATTGGCTAGGCCGCCCTGGGGTGGATCGGAGTTGTTGCCTCGGCAGAACCCGGTCCACCCCGCTCAAAGGGCAAGGAGGCACCGGGGAGTTTTAGTGGGTAGTGGCCGGGCCGCTATGATTAGCATAGCGGCGCGCACCGGCCGACCCCCACATACCCCTACCGTCTCGCCAGCGGTAGGGAATCAATAAAAGGATTTCTCCTCGCAAAAAAAAAAAAAAAAAAAAAGGGCGAGCTCTGCGTAGCCGCAGTGCGCTGGTCGTCCCCACGCGAATAACACGTATAATAAACGAATGCATATTAAGAAAAGTCTTTAATTCCGCTATCACCTTAGGGACAGAGACCAGCCACTCCCACATTGGTGACCCCGCGTTTAATTTGGTGAAGGTGATAGTGACGGAACAGTGAAAATAATACAAAACTTTGCAACAATTGAGTTAAATAATTGCGTTCGGAACGCGTGCAAATATAAGGCGTTAAGCAAAAATTGCCGACGCGTGATCTACTCGCCGGACAGCGGTCATTGCACGGCAAGTGCATAGCAACACACACACGACGTTGACGTCATACAAGCACGAGATAACGTCATGGAACACATCAACGTAGGAGAAGTAGCACAATGCAACGCTATCAACCCAGCATACTCTCCACTAACAGAGATGATGTCACAATTAAATAAATTAACATTAGAACTAGCATCCTTACGCAGCGAAGTGAACCGAGGACGCAGTCGTTACCGAGGTCAAGGCCGTGGAAGAGGATTTGAAGGTCGTCGATCGAGATCAAACTCCCGCGCTAGACCAAGATCCAGAACAAACAATCCCAACTGGTTATGTAGATATCACTTCAAATTCAGAGAACAAGCAAGACGCTGTGAGCAACCCTGTAACTGGCAGAACAGGAAGAACAAGGAGGAAAACTAAGTGAGGTACGTACGGGAACAGGCAACTACGTACCCAACAGCAACCATCGCCTGTGTGTAACAGATTGGACAAACAATCTAAAATTTTTAGTGGACACTGGTGCAAACGTATCTGTATTACCAGCGACAAGGAAAGACAAAAATAACAGTGAGTTGTCCCATTATCGCTTATTCGCCGCGAACGGTAGTGAAATTAGAACTTACGGTGTAAAATCATTAATCCTTAATCTTAAGCTTAGACGTAAATTTAGATGGACATTTATTATCGCAGATGTTTCACAACCTATACTAGGTGCTGATTTTTTAACGTACTATAAATTGTTAGTAGATTTAAGTTCTAAGAAATTGGTAGATCAAATAACAAATTTAAATATCCTTGCCTCTCTAGTTGATGTCGAACATTCAACTATAAATACCATAGGTAACGACCATCCTTATTACGATTTATTAAAAACATTCCCAGACGTCATGAAACCAATATCTTTCAAGGACATACCGTCACACTCGGTGACGCATCATATAGATACAACAGGGCCACCCTTATATGCTAAAGCAAGACCACTACCACCAGATCGTTATAAATTAGTCAAAGAAGAATTTACTCATATGCAAGAATTAGGTATATGTCGACCATCCAAAAGTGAATGGGCAAGTCCACTACACATAGTACCAAAAAAGAATGGACAATTACGTCCCTGTGGTGACTACAGGAGATTAAACCACATTACTAAACCTGATAGATATCCAGTACCACGATTACACGATTTCACATATATTCTAAGTAACAAAACTATATTTTCTCGCTTAGATATTAATAGGGCTTATCATTGCATACCAGTAAATGAAGAAGACATTAAAAAAACTGCTATCATAACACCTTTCGGTCTTTTCGAATTTGTGCGAATGCCCTTTGGTCTTTGTAATGCAGCACAAACGTTTCAACGTTTCATGGATCAAAGTGTATTAGCAGGATTAAATACGGAATTACAATCGGATTTTTATTTCGCATATTTAGATGATGTCATAATAGCTAGTGATAACGAAGAAATGCATAAAAAACATTTGCAAGCTATTTTAAATAGATTTAATTGTTTTGGTATCACAATTAATATATCTAAATGTAGTTTTGGTAAAAAAGTAATCGAATTTTTAGGTCACGAAGTATCATGTAAAGGCATACGTCCACTAGGAAAGAAAGTCGAAGCTATTTTAAATTTCCCTAAACCGGAAACTGTAAAAGATTTAAGACGATTTTTAGGAATGGTTAACTTTTATAGACCGCATATTCCCAATGCAGCGGAGATACAGTCTATATTAAATTCCTATTTACATAATACAAAACGTAATGATAGCACAAAAATTAATTGGACAAACGAAGCGATAAAGCAATATGAACAGTGTAAATCAAGTCTTATGAATGCAGTTACGTTATCGCACCCGTTACCCGATACCCCACTAGCACTCATGACTGACGCATCGAATACATGCGCAGGCGCCGTATTACAACAAAAGGTTAATAATCAATGGGAACCTCTAGGATATTTTTCAAAAAAGTTTTCAGACGCTCAACAAAAATATTCAACATATGATCGCGAACTTACAGCCATTTACTTATCAGTACAATATTTTCGTAAAATGTATGAAGGACGTCAATTGATTATATATACAGATCATAAACCTTTAACTTATGCATATAGTAAAAAAAGCACAGACAAAGAATTACCAAGACGCACTAGGCAATTAGCATACATAAGTGAATTTACAACGGACATACGTCATGTAACAGGCAAAGGTAACATAGTAGCAGATACATTATCCCGAATAGAGAGTATAACGTGTCCTACTAGCATTAACTATGAAGACTTAGCAATTGAACAGTCATCGGATGACGAGTTAAAAGACTTATTAAATCGAACTGACAGACAGAAAGACAAATCACAATTTAAGGAAATATATTTACCGAACTGTGAACATTCTTTAGTCTGTAACATGTCTACTCAGAAGGCAAGACCGTATCTAACGGACAAATATCGTAGGATCGCTTTCGATACATTACATAATCTTAGCCATCCAGGAATTAGAACTACAAAAAAACTAATTAAAGATCGCTACTATTGGCCGTCTATGAATAAAGATATATCACTTTGGAGTAAAAATTGTATTAACTGTCAAAAGTCAAAAATCCAACGTCATACAATGTCAGAACTAGGTCAATTTCCACAAAGCGGACGTCTAGAGCATGTACATATAGACATAGTAGGGCCGTTGCCTACTACAACGGAAGGCTATAGATATCTTTTAACAATGATAGATAGAGGAACAGGTTGGCCAGAAGCCATACCTGTGCGCGAAATTACGGCAGAATTGATAGCTAAAAAATTTTTTGAAACATGGATTTCCCGTTTTGGTTGTCCAAGACGTCTAACGACAGATCAAGGTAAACAATTCGAGAGTAATTTATTCACTCAATTATCAAAACTTTTAGGTATAGAGAAAATCCGTACTAATGCGTACCATCCACAAAGTAATGGTATGGTCGAAAGGTGGCATAGATCGCTTAAATCAGCATTAAGAGCAAGACTAAACAATAATTTAAACTGGTACACTGAATTGTCAGCAGTAATGTTAGGACTACGTGCAGTTCCACGAACTGATACGTGCGTCAGCGCAGCCGAGCTCATGTACGGTATCAAGTTAAAACTTCCGAGCGATTTTTACGACACAAGCGAAGCCAGAGATATCGATTCACACGAGTTCATAAAAAATCTTAAGAATACTATTTCAAATTTAAAACCGAGGTCAGTTAAACAACGTGACTCAAGATCAATATTCGTACATAAAGACTTACGAGACTGTGAGCATGTTTTCTTAAGAAAAGAAGTACTAAAATCTTCTCTTTATCAACCGTATGAAGGTCCATATAAAGTTATCAAAAGGGGAGAAAAGTCATTTATAATTGATATTTTCGGCAAACAAAGCTCAGTATCAATAGATAGACTTAAGCCCGCTTACACTTTAGAGTTCTACAATCAAATAGAAAGTCAAGGATTGCTAGAAAGTAAACATAAGTTATTAAGTCAGTATACAAATGTAAAAGTAGACAATCAACATGATAGATCAAGCAATGACGAAAAGTCTAAAACTTACACCACGCGCAGTGGCCGAGTTTCGAAACCAACAGTGAGGTTTGCACCCTAGTAATCAAAAATTTTCTAATAAATAGTACATTGTAAATTAAATTCATCATTTCAAATCTTTTATCGCAAGAGTATGATCATTACTGATCCATATTCTCACCGAAACTTTGATAATACTCGCGAACAAATGGGTAAAAGTTACAGTAAACAAGAAGAAATAGTTATCGCGCAAAATGGTGCAAACGGCGCGAGCACAAGCGACATAGAAACACATCTTAAACTTCACGGATCCATCATGTTGGTCGTACTGATCATGTGCAGCATATTGTTCCTGTATTTCCTATTTACCAAATGCAAGACAAGAAGTGCACGTTGGATGCAACGACAGGTACAAATGGTAAACACAGAAATACCAAGGGTTACTGTACAGCAACCTCAACCCCAGCCTCAACCGCAAGTAGTGTTTGCACAACGTACGTAAACATCTATAACTATAAGTAAGTACTAACATAGTATTAAGGAAATTAAAATAACAATTTTGTATTGTATTCAATTTATAGTAATTAGGCTAGAATAGTAACGTAATCCTTTTCCAAAAATGTCAAATTTCAATTATTTTCAATTTTTTTTCAATTGTCAAATGTGTAATGTCAAAATTTTTTTAATAAGAAGGGGAATACTGTAGCGGTGCTGACGCAGCACGCTACAACGGGCCAGACACGTAGGGCGAGCTCTGCGTAGCCGCAGTGCGCTGGTCGTCCCCACGCGAATAACACGTATAATAAACGAATGCATATTAAGAAAAGTCTTTAATTCCGCTATCACCTTAGGGACAGAGACCAGCCACTCCCACACATAGAATTTATAATAACGGTAAAAATCGCCTTTAAAATTATATCTTAAAATTTAAGTGTTTCATATAACAAGTTATGTAAATATTCTCTCTGTATGTGTAACTTGATTTCATTGGTCTTATTGTGCTGTGGAATAGATAAATACTTTTACCTATATATAATTCGTATTTATCTTCTATGTATATTATAATATAGAAGATAGCTTAATTATTATTATAATATCTTAATATATAAAAATTACGTGTCACATGTTCCTCTGCGATGAACTCTTAAACTACTGATCCGACTTTGATCAAACTTTGTAACTATATGTAATTTGATAAAACTTAAAAGCCGGGAGCAGGCCGTCCCTCTGTCTGTCCCTCTGTATGTACGCTTAGATCGTTTAAAGTACACAACGGATTTTAATGCGGTTTTCACTAATGAAAAGAGCGTTAAATGAATAAGGTTTTTATATAGTGTTATATAATATACATTAATTATTTTATGAAACTATACCCTTATTAAATAGGTCAATATTTTCTTCCACATTTTTTTTTAATCTAAATTTACCTATGAAGTTGCGGTTAATAAAAACGTTGAATGACCCATTTGAATATCTCCCCAACTACGTATATTTATCGACATGACATCGCGTGTTCGCCACTCACATATTTTGGTTGAAATATTTATTTGCATTTCGAGTAAACAAAAGCCATAAAACTCGCTTGAATTTTACTAAATCTAGTGGAAGACGGTTCGAGGGAAAAATAATTGTGGAGCGAACAAATCACGGCTGACGGATAAGACGATTCATTTAATTAAAAAACGGGAATCGGTATACGTTGATCTCGGTAAGTATTTGTATAAAACTTGAGATAAAAAAGCGAAGAGAAAGAATTTCTTGTCTAATAAAGCGAAAGGATCTTTTCCTTAACGAATTTTGTTACAAATGAAGGTCATACGGGATTAGGTCAATTGAAGGTCTGTTGATATTTTGAATTTTGAAATAGTAGAGTCCTGATATTAAATCTTATGATAATGATAATAAATAACACTATTAAGTGAAACTATCTGTGTCCAAATTTCATCCAAATTCGTTAAGCCGTTTTTGCTTGATTGAGTAACAAACATCCACACATTCAAACATACAATCTATCGCATTTATAATATCATATATATATTAGGATTAGGATTAATACTTAAATTAATATTAATATTAAATTACTTATTTTTTGTACAAACAAAATAGAATTTTCAATAGTTTTCTTCCAATAAATGAAATGTTTCCATAAACATTTTCCCCTGTAACTTTAACTGTAACGAGTGTACAATGTATATTCTCTGCGTACTTCTTATCAAGTTAGGGGTGTCTCGATTAATTATTATTATTCCCTATTGTAATTCGTCTCTCGCGTGACGTGCTATCATTAGCACACTAATTGAGTTACATACATACATATGTCTAATATAATTGTTTACAAAACGTAATGAAATACATTGCTGAGTAAACGTAATAATATTAATATTAAAAGGTATCTTTATTTTTCTCAAAGGCAACCTTATATAATTACATACATTGTCAATGTTAGATATATAGAAATGACGTATGATCAAGCTATTTTAAGCAAGTGATTATTTTCAAAATTTTCAATTTAAAAAAAACTATCAAATAAAATAATATACTTGGTATACTTACTAGTTTTAATGACCTCATTATGCTGAATTATAATTGCTTAATTAGATCTTTCGAAACTTTCGTATAAAGTTTCGTCAATTAATATATAGGCCTAATGGTAGATGACGTGTTTTTTATGCTAAAACGTTAGTTTTAAACCAGACAAAAATATAAAAATTATTTTTTAACCTCGGTAACACAGGTAGAAATTGTTTTATGGAAAAATATTGAATGTACAAACTCGTTCACGATTTTATTATAGAAGATAAAGTCGTTGGTCCGCCTCAGCATGTCTCTACGCTAACTTCTTCTTAACTCATATAAAGAGCGTTAAATAAGGAAGGTTCGTGTGTATAATTTGCAGAAAAAAAGGAGGCGGGTGTCTAGTTTATAATACAATAAAAAAACTTTACTGAACCTACAGCTAGTTTTTTTTGCACAAAATCTTTACGCGCGATTGTTTGGATACAGGCAAACGTGGCAGAGTGTTTACATTCCATTTTCATATGCGTGGCATGTAATGTGTGAATCTCAATTTTTTTTTCCTCAAACCTGTGCATATATTTGCACGTATTCACAGTTCGTGCAATTTCCTGCCAACATTTCTACGTAAAATAACTTACGTGATATGTTTACAACCCAAAAACATAGAATTTTGAATAATAAATATTAGTTATATAATTTCTATAGACCTATAGTCATATTTATTTTAACACTACCTTCGTCCGCAATCCGCACCCCTTCTTCTTAATTTTTAAAAAAAATATTCAATTTATACTGTTCATATATTTTTGACAGGCGTTGATTATTTATTATTATTTTTAGATGATCCCTCAAAAACAGTTTTTTTTTTAGTATTTCTAAATGAAATGTACTTTTCTGTGTCTCTGACATCTCTGTATGATGGTCTCTGTATCTCTGTATGATCTGTCTGATCTTTCATGTCTGTCAGGTATATCTGTATGATGGTCGGTTGAATAGTTAGGGCGTAAAAAGGTAACATACAGACAGATTTACTTTCATATTTATAACATTAGTATGGATTTGAATTATTTTTTCAATTCCTGTCCACAGTAGAAATTAAATAATTTATTCCGAATAAATTTCTGTCTTTGTTTCTACTTTATTCCCATTATGCAATCACTTCTTGGTTCAGAAATTTACTCAATGTAAAGACCAAGAAAACCTACTGCGGATCAACAAAGGCTTTACAAGTTTAATTCAAGTTTCATTTAAACCAAGGGGATGCCTTCAATTACAATTAAACTAATGATAAATTTATATGTATTCACATCTAATACTAAATCTGTTAAACGAATTGGACGCTAAATTAAAAATACCGCCAAAAAAAACATCAAATAAAATTTAACAATTTAACCAAGTGTTCATAAAAGTACTGTTGAACTAATTAGATCTTCTAATAGTGGGAAATAGTTCTATAATATCTCTCGACATTGTAAACTTTTATGATACACATTATTATTATTAGAAAAATAATGCAATAATTCTAAGGCCACGAAGGCTTTGTCAAAATACAAAAATACATACAATTTCGTATCTCAACTTCACAAGGAAGTGTTTTGTATTTATAATATTTTTATATTGTTATAATGTTTTTATTATAAATAATAAAATTATAACAAAGGAAATTTATTGCCTAAAGTTATTTACAAAGTCACAACAACGCTAGTAGTACGCTAGTAACAAAGTCTACTATTGTTACTAGCGTAAAGTTCATATTACGAAAGAAGTTTTTAGAGAGTATTTTCACACACTAGACATTTCTATCTACAATTACGAGTATATATGTATATACCTGCTCTCTGTGAAACTGATAACCCGAAACGGAAACGAAATTCTATATCGACTGAATGGCCAGTAAAACTAGTTCCGAACGGCACATTTTTCTAATCGTCGTCCACTCTTTTGGCTGACAATATTAGTGAGCTTTCCAAATAGTTTTTTACACGAATATTTTACTATAGCATTGACATTCAAGCATTCTATCGATACTTTAGGTTGAAGCTTGATTAAACATAAATGATGTTATTTTATACGCGAGAATACGCGTAGGTACTGCGTTAAAGAAATTTTATTATAATTCTTATTTATGTTACCGCCGCGTCTGTCTGTTTACTACAGACTATATACGGATTTTCATGCGGTTATCACTAATGCAAATTCAAGGTTATTAAAAACTTCGAGAACGTAAACTTGAATCACTATTAATGATCCAACTGTAATTATTCCGATAACAATTTTGGCGAACACTTTGTAGCAAAAAGTCTCGACCAAACACTTAAAGAGTCTTCCGTTAGATAGCTAGATCAAAGGACAAACACAGAAGTCGGTGTACATCTTAAGCCCTAACTACCTAAGACTTGAACCTTACTCGGCAACCTGCGGCAAACTAAGTTTTAATTATTTAAATAAATTTATTATTAAAATTAAGATGAAAAAATAAAATATCGATAATAATAACTTTTATTTCAGATAATTAGCATGCTAAAACTATAGCAACTATTTTGAACACAAATTGTAAGATCAAATAAAAAAAAATACTAAGTCTACTGTTTGTATTGAAAAATAAACCATGAATCAAATATATTTTATTATACATTCTTTCTTCTTTCTTTGTAAATATTTCCATTATACGTTCACATTCCGCTGTTAATCCCTACACGTTTACCTACATAAAGTGCGGTGACATTATCAAACGAATAAAGGTGACCGAAATCCCTATAAGAATATTTCTTACCGACTGTACCTCGTGCATTACCATTGTAGTGCGTTTATTATGAAATGACTATTGAAAAATTCTTAATCAATTCTCCAATTGAATTTGATTGTCCAATGCTGGACATAATTTTCCAAAAGGACCACATACACTGACAAGTATGGTACTATTGCCAATACTTGTTCTCATTAAGTTTGTATTGTATGTGCTATTTGTGTTTCGAACTCAATATATTTTCTTGTCTTTCTATCTTCAGTTCAGGTCATCGAATAATATCATTTTTATTTAAATAGCACGTCCCACAAAAAATTTTAATGGTTTATGGTCATTACAAAAAAATAAATTTCATCCATTCCAGTAAGAAACGGCCAATTCAAAATGTCATTACTATGGCGAGTTCGTATTTATTCCGTTGACAAGCCGAATCTAATTTCATCGTCTGACCAACCTTTTTTATTTGTCTGTTTATTTGGTAGCCCTTATATTACAAAACTTCTCCAATAATACCGAATTATGTGGGTTAGGTATATGCGTGACTCATAAAAACGGTTTTGTTGTTTTGAGTAAATATGTGATTTATGCTCATATTAAAAAAGAAATCATTTGTTTAATTTGTTATATCAATTAAAATTCGCGAAAGTTTATATGCACATTATAAGCCGGTGGTAATCAAATTACGGCTTCGCCAGAGAAAGAAGTGTGAAAATTTTATAATAAGTTTTATTTTACCACCTAATTATAAATATATCATTAATTACTTAACTATCAGTACTAATATTATAAATATTATAGATAGATAGATAGACATAGAAATAATATAATAGTTATAAAATAATTTCATTTAGCCCCATATATTGCTGACTACCTGGTGCTCTCGACTTTGTCCGCGTTGAAAATTAAATATATATATAACGCTTGACCTCGTGTGGCTATAACACTTTGACCAGGCGTTAGGTTTTATTTTTTTATTTATCCCTCAGGAATAGTCCTTTTTCTGGATGAAAGGTACCCTATGTCCTTTCTGGTGTCCCAGACGATGTGTATGCAAAATTTCATGGTGATCGGTTCAGTAGTTTTTGCGTGAAAGAGTTACAAACATCCATACATCCATACATCCAAGCTTACTTTCGCATTTATAATATTAGTATAGATAAGTAAAACAGTTGTAGCATATAAGTTTAAACAAAGCATATTTCTTGATAATCCGAACATAGTTTTGTATGAGAAAAATGAAGTAAGAAATTTAGAGATATTCTTTCCACTACTAAACTCAGTTACAAGATTGTGATGGCGTAGCAGCTACAACTGCTACGATTT
Source organism: Synanthedon myopaeformis (assembly GCA_944738685.1). Classification (NCBI taxonomy): domain Eukaryota; kingdom Metazoa; phylum Arthropoda; class Insecta; order Lepidoptera; family Sesiidae; genus Synanthedon; species Synanthedon myopaeformis. The sequence goes on along the minus strand of OX122926.1, from coordinate 9,144,084 downwards.
GAGAATTTCGCGTGATTTTGCTACGTCAACATACAGAGTTTGTATGTGCTACGACAAATAGCAGAACACTAATAGTATCGGCTACGTCGTAGCAACGACGGTTAAAGCTATTTCTGCAAATTCACTGTGTACTATTTTATTCTTCGTTAGTACAGAATATGTGGGAATTGAATTGTTTCAAAACTTTCTTAAGTTCGAGTTCGAACAAATTTTCTAGAAAGCTTAATAAAGTCGAATAGTGAAATAAATTTTATATTTCATTTGTTTTCAAAATAGTACAACTTTGTAACGGGTTTCTTTTACCGCCGAGCAGTTCAATGTACACGAGACTATATCCCAGACCCGGATGGCGCCAGCTATCCGATGAGGTATTTGAAGAAATTTTTGAAAATTTCTATAAGACGACCAATTTCACTCTTCTCAGAAATATTCTATTGCCTATACATAAAAAATGGCGTATTCTTGCTCCTCATTTTTTTTTGTTCGTCCGTGATTTCGTGATTCATCTCTACTCGTAACTTCGTAAATTTCTATCATCACTTTTTCCCGCTACAGACCCCACGTATCGGTTCCCCGGTGTCAACGATGAGCACAGAACAGTTATTCTCAGTTGACAGCTCTCCGACAGTTACCATAAGAGTCATCTGTCTATTTTTGTTATTTTTGTGATATTTTTTTTTAATTTTTTTTTTTCATAATGTTTTAGTTGTGTACAATTATTTATAACAATTATTTGCGATAGCTGAACTATTTCTTAATACTTCTTTCCTGGTGCAAAATACATAGCTGAATGTATGAAATATTTTGTAACTCTATCTGTAATCCTCTCTGATGCTGACAATTGCAAAGAAATAAACTGATTCGTATGTGTATTAAGCTCGTACCTGTTCGGCTCTAATTAATGAGTATTGTTGTGATAAACGCGGTTAACAAAGAAGTCTCACTGTATCTATCTCCAACTGGTATCTGATTGTTAGTGTCTCCAAGGAAATGGTAGCAGAAAAAGCTTGTGACATAGAGTCTAAGTAACTTTTGTAAAGCAAACAAATTTTAACATCTTTTGTAATGAATTTACAATTTCAAATACACTTTATTAACACAAATTTATATAATATTTACTGCTAATATTATAAATGGGAAAGTTTGTGAGGATTGAATTTGTTGATGTTTGTTACTTTCCACGCAAAAACTTTTATACAAATTTTGAAGAAACTTTATAGTAATATAATATTATGTATTATAATACATCATAAAATACAAAGGCTAAAATGTATAAATCATACGAAATCGCTTACCAAAATGCTTGTATTATTATAAGATCCTTTAATATCCACTTAAATCGATTTCTAAAGATTGAAAAGAGATATTCAAAATTAGGAGCTAAAATAGATTCAGTTTTTAAATGTATAAGTTTGTACTCCGAAAACAATAATCGCTACTAAACGTGTGATGTGTTATTTAAAGTAAATGTTAAGAAAGTTACAAAATTACTTAAACGTACTGATATGAAGAAAGTTATTTAATACTTTAATAATTAACATCTATATATTTATATAGATACTAGCTGTTGCACACGACTTATACTAATAAAGTTTTTTATTATTACTATTCGTCCGCGTAACTTTATAAAATATAGCCTATGTTACTCGCTGATAATGTAGCTTTCTATGGATGAAAGAATATTCAAAATCGGTCCAGTATATATTGCGTGACACGCAATTTATATATATATATATATATATATATATATATATATATATATATATATATATATATATATATATTGCAACAATTTACTACTCATTTCTTTGCAATAATTTTATTAGCTCGCTTGCCTAACAAGATGTCCGTGTGTAATACCTTTAATAGAATAGCATAGTATTTTTCCAACAGTTTTGTATCTATTTTCGTCTGTAATTAAAGGTCCCTCGCTAATGTGCCCTATTGTTCTAGTTTATTGTCCAATCTAATGGACACGGAAAACATTTCTCTATTCATTTTTGTGCTTTTATACTTTTACGATAGACTGCAGGTGTTCTAACGACACTGCAATATAAAAAAGCCACTTTTTTAAGACAGAAATAGAATATAGAACTTATTTACCATAAAAAGGTATACAGTGATAATTTTAAACTATATGAATATTTTTATAATATGTAAAACAAAATTCTCTACAATATTTGTCTGAAATACTTAATTTTTACCGTTTGAAAAAAAACACAGTATATCAAAAATTCCCCTGAGGGGCTCAAATTTTGATTTCTTAGTAAATTTGATTTCCTGGACTAATGTGGCGCTAAAATTGTAGCATCAATTTTAAGTTATTATAGAAATTTATTAATTTATCTTCACTAACTAGCAACGGAATAATTCTGGTGGCTTCAAATACATAAGAAGATAAAATAACAAACTTTCGCAGGGTTGGGCTATCTCCATACAATATTACATAACATCAATAAAACTGACTTACTTTTAAAACATTGGAATTAATCGATTTAGGATACAAATTCCACTGTTATTTTTAAGTCAATTTAGTCTTTACTTTCAAAAGGCCAAACTAAGTATTTTTAATGTCAATTTGTTCTTTCGTACCTACTTTTCTTTTGGCTAAATTGGTATGCGAAGAAAACATACCTGTGAATATATTAAGAGGGGATTTAAAGTATTACTTTAATGAAACAAGACTCACTTAATGTCTCGGCTCCTAAACTAACTAGATAATTATGTCCAAGGTCGACAACTCCGGGACTAAATCTTACGTGTTAAGAGGGACACGGGGATAATTGGAATACGACCGAACCGAGGTCTAACCTATCCCTAACTTAAACTATTAGATAAATATCACTTAACACTTGAATTGATTGTTTATTGTCGCTCTAACTCTCAGTTAGGTGAAAACGATTACTGTAATAAGTTTATAAGAAAATTTTAAACACAGTTCTACATGTTTGAGTTATTTTGTTAAGTTTCAATGTTCAGATATGAGTCTGATTACATCTTGTGACACTTAAAAACATATTCGAAGTGAAATAAATTTAGTTTGACTTTCAACAACAACCACAACATCATCGCATTACAAAGTGGAACAATTGTAAGGAATACTTTACACGTATACATACCAACTTCTGAGATGTACAATCGGCTAAAATAATGTAGACAGTAATAATCTATGTATATATACTATCAATAAAATGTAAGTGTCTGTTTATAAACAACAGAAAATGTATATCAAAGTATACGTGGTACTATAGCAAAAAACAATTTTGAATTTTTTTTCTGTCTGTCTATTTGTTCTGATTTAACTCCGAAACTGTAAGCCGATTTTGTCAGGACTTTCACTGGAAGATAGCTGATGTTAAAAATCATAAACTTTTATTATACTTAGTTTCATTTCTTAGAATCCATTTTTACAAGTACTTTGCCCAGGAATCGTACATATTTTATAGTGTACGTTTGATTTGGGACAAAATACTACTAGATAGAGCCAACTTCTATCATTTACTTTACAATGTAATTTTAAATGTATGCAGATGACCTGAAGATATACAGAGGTATTGTTACACGTGAGGATTGTCTATCTCTGCAGGAAGACTTAAACAGGGTACATCACTGGTGTGTCAAAACTGTATGTTTCTTAATGCAAACAAGTGTTATTTTATTAAATTCACTAGACGCCAAAAAACAGAGGACTTCGCTTACTCCATTAACAGTGCGACTTTATCCGAAGTCTCGTATATACGTGACCTTGGGGTTGTTTTGGATAGTAGCTTGAGCTTCCGCAATCATATTGACACTGTTATTAGGAAGACCTCAAGAATCTCAGGCTTTGTATCGCGGCAGTTGAAAATTTTCATAGATCCGACCATATCAATACTTGTCTATAACAGTTTGGTACGTAGTACACTGGAATATTGTTCAGTTGTGTGGAACCCAGGCTATCAGGTTCACTCAGATCGCATTGAACGCGTCCAAAAGCGCTTCCTTTATCATCTTACTTATCAGGCCAATAAGTGCGATCAATTACTGTCATATGAGTCACGTCTCTCTCACTTTAAATTGGCCTCATTGCATAAACGTAGAAGGGTCCTGGACCTTATGTTTCTCTACAAGCTTGTAAACGGTGTTACTGATGCTCCTGATATCCTTGAACATCTCTGTTTTTCTGTGCCTCGTCCGGGTAGCCGATTGCACAATCGTAAAACATTTGCTCAACCTGCATGTCGCACTAAACTCGGTCAACACAGTCCGATATATCGTATGTGCTCTTCATATAATGGAATTCGAAACGAGTTTGATTTATTCTATGGTTCTGTAGTCTCAGCAGGGAAATCAATTCATAAATGTGTAACTTCATAATTATTATTTAATTGTTTGTTCTGTTGTAATTGTCTAGTACGATTTTATGTATGTTATGTTTGTATGTAGTGTTCACATGTAGTAGGTTACATTCCGAATTAATTGCTGTATTTGTATGTTCTTGTTTTTTCTTATTTGCTTGTACATGGAATTGTATACCAGTTTTGTGAACCATAATAAAAAAAAATAAAAAAAAAAAAAAAAAAAAAAAAAAAAAAAAAAAAACTTCGAGTAAGAGGTCAATAGTGCCTTAAAACAAAAGTTATCTACCAATCTGTAATGACATGACTTGGTCTCTGGCTTTGTAAAAAAGCTCAACGTTGCTCCAATGCTATGCTCGGGGTTACACTAGGTACGACATCGAATCAGGAATGAGAAGATAAATAGATACAAACGAAAGTTACCGCATAATCCAGGGCATTAGTAAGTTAAAGTGGCAGTAGGCAGGACTCATAATACGAAGAGCCGACGGCCGCTGGAGCCGAAAGGTTCTCGAGTGGAGGGGATAGACCGACCAGCGCAGCGTAATGTCCACTCACAATGTGGACAGACAACCTAATAAGGGCCGCGGGTCAACGGTGACCGGTCACAAGCAGCCTTTTTTTTTTTTTTTTTTTTTTTAACGTGAGGAAATCTGCGAATCAGATCCCAACCGACCATGGGGAAGATCGGTGGGGTATGTGGGACTTCTACCCACTAAAACCCCACGGTGTTTCTTCGCGCCGTCTATGGGCAGGGGTTTTTTTTTTTTTTTTTACTTAAATCCCTCCAGCATTATGCGCTGAAGCCTATATCTACATTTCTCTTTCATACCAGTTCTCGCTCACTTGCCTCTCGTACTTTCATGCTTCATACTTTGTCTTTCTTACATTCATCCTCATTCATTCCATTGCGGATGGGATTTCCGCCTATCAATTCTTGATCTGACTATCTATTATTTTATTTCTTATTTTATTATTCCTTACTCTTAGCAGATAGGGTGACACAGGGTAAATAATTAGACACTATACAATATTATTACACAGACGACATTAAAAACATTTTGAACACAGCTTGCTAAACATTAAATAATTATTCTTTAAAAACATTAACATTATTGAAATTCGGTAATTTAAAACATTAACAATATTAAAATTCGGGAATATTAAATTTTTATTTAAAACATTAATTTAAATACGTCAATAATTAAGACACTAAGCATTAAATAATACAATATTAACTTTAAGTTCCGCAAACATCTCTGTATAATATATCAAAAAATACAATAATTAATTTATATTTAGTTTAATGTTTACAATTTTAGTCTTTATTTCTCCTTATTGCTTTTTCTGCTATCTTTTTACAGTAGTTAAGGAATTTATCCCTTCTATCGCTCCTCATTATTTCTTTTAAGTTTTCCTTTGTAATTTTCAGGTCAATTTCGAGTTCAGTGTCGACTCTCTCCTTCTCAGTCGCCGGGCATTCGGTCAGCAGGTGAGGGACCGTCTCCGCAACACTAGGGTCACAGACACACGATGGACTCTCCTTGCACTTGAAGCGATTCAAGTACTCGGAGAATCCACCGTGTCCCGTAAATACCTGTGTCAAAATATTATTGATGCCAATCTTCTTGATTATCGAGAAGGCCCCGACAGCACTGGGGAAAAACAGCTTTGACACTGCCGCTGTGTCGCCTTGCACGTACCTGCGGTCCCATTCCTCAAGCGATCGCATGCGTATGCTTCGCCTGACGAATGAGACCGGACACAGGTCGTACTTTGGCTTGGTCTTGGACTTTAGCGCTGCCTCCCTAGCTAGGTGGTCCGCCCGCTCGTTACCCTCTAGGCCGGCGTGAGCCTTGACCCAGAATAACTTGATACACTTCTTCCTCGAAGAAGCAGTCCTCAAGTTACTCCGGGCCTCCACCGCCAGAGGGTGTAAGCAACTATTCGCCGCGATGGTCTGGAGGGCAGCCATTGAGTCGCTGTAAATTGCAGAGGTAGTTTCGCTACGTCGCAGGATCACCCTCGTCGCCTCACACACCGCCAAGAGCTCGGCCTGGTAGACGGTGCAATAGGACGGCAGACCAAGTTTGACGGCCGACGTTTCGGCCTCGCCATTCCATATGGATAGCGCGGCCCCAACCCGGCCGTCAATCTTGCTGCCGTCCGTATATATACGCAGTTGGTAATCACTATTTTCTTTAAGTTGCTCCTCGTCCACCAGCCTTCCGAACTCCAGACTGGTGTGTTCGGCGGGATGGGGACCCTCGATTGCTGGGGCCATCCGCTCGACGTCCCTCTCAGCCAGCTCCGGCTGAGGTACTCCCCTCTTGGCCTCGTAAAGCGAAGCAGCTTCGCGGACACGTAGGTCAAGGGGGAGCAACCCAGCCAATAACAGAGCCGAGTGGAGAGACACCGTGCGGTAGGCCTTACACAATTTTTGAGCGAAACCCCTCTGCACAGCGTTCAAACGCTTGGCCACTCCCAGTTTGCCGACTGCGGGCGCCCACGCGCAGGGGCAGGGGTTAGGGAACGTTAAAACACGCTACCTTGTCCCCCCGCCAGACGAGGCCCGCACACTTGCGGGCTCCACCTCGATTAAGCGCGGAGTGTGACCTCCGCGCCGTGAAGAGACGTGCCGGAAACACACAGCACGTCTCCCCTAGTTGCCCGGTGTTGTGATGACGGCGGACGACCCCATGTCCGCCGCCCCCGGGCGAAGCGGCACAGGCCGCCTATACTTACCTCTCGCAGCGAGCAGTCAGCGAGGGGCTTCATTCATGAAGCACCCCATAACCTCTACTTTGCGGCACAACCTACCGCAGAGTCGGAGGCCGCTTCCACCTGACACTCTAGGATAACCCCTGCTCGTGTGGCCGCTCATCTCCACGGCATTAAGGGTGGACGGCCCAAAGGGGGTTTCCGCCTGACATTTCCACATCAATCGCGGCAGCCCGAGAGACAGGCTCCACCTCGTGTTATCGTCGGAAGAGTTACTAGGCCGGGTGGCGAGGCCGGGTGTTCACTCTTCCGGACGATTGCAGAGGGCGGTTACTAGCCCGGCTAGGTACTACCGGGTCTTCACCACCCTCCACAAAGCCGCTATTGCAGTACTCTGCCAGACGGTCCTTCCCTGCCGTAGAGCTCCGTCTTCGCGTGCGTTGCCCAACTACCACTGAGCGAAAGAGCTATCCTAGAGAATCCGCCCGCTGCGACCCGCGCCGGTCTTTGTGCGCAGAACCGAGACCCATACCTCGGTTCAACACACAAGGACCGGGGGTGCCCTCTCTCACTGGCCAACACCCACGTGGGCCAAGTACGGATCCTCGGCCCAGCGAGCGGTGACCGGTGAAGCTCCAACAGACAGTTGGAGCCTCCAAACTGTTGCTCCGCCACGAGCTCCGATGGTCGGAGCCCGCTCGGAGCACACGCACGTGGGTCTTCTTTGTTCCCCAGCGACAATCCGATCAGCCAAGCAAAGGCCGGTGACCCCACCGGCCCCTGCAACCGCCCGGATTGCCGAGAGTTAAGCCCCCCCACCACTGCACGGTCATGACCCACCTAGGGTCACAAGCAGCCTGGATCCACCGTTTTAGAAAATTATGAGGATTGAAGTGACGTTTGATTTAACTTTGTTCTTTCATTCAAGTCTCATAGTAATTATACATAATATAAACCTATGCAAATTCTTAAAACCAAGTCTACTAGTTAAACAATTATTTAACCTTACACATACATAGTTTCATAAGTGAATTCGAGTCCGACTATACAAACACACACAAACGCTTAAAGGAGCCCGAATTAATTAAAGGGAAGTTAAAAGCCCTTGAGTTAAATTAAGATTCCTCATTGTTCTCCAACCGTACCCTTTTCATTAGCGTTTATAATTTTTAAAGGAATTTACGTAGAGTTACACTACGAATTATAATATATACTAGACCTACGCGCCCCGGTTTCGCCCGGAATAGTACTAGATGTGCCCGCGACTTGGTACCCGCTGTAGTTCCTTTTTTTAAAATCCCACAGGACCCTAACATTTTTCTAGGATAAAAAGTATCCTATATGTTAATGCAGGTAATAAACTATATGTGTGCCAAATTTCATCCAAATCAGTTTCTGAGATTAGCGTGCACACACACAGTCAAACACTCAAAAATTCTAAAAACTATTTATTTTATGATACCTCGGTAACATAAGTACAACGTGTAAAAATTGAATTGGAATTGTAGAACTCAGCTCATTTATGTACTGTTCCCTTCAAATATTGAAGGATTTTTCAAATACGAGCGTTGAAGGATTATGTGTAAGAAGTGGGTATGTTTATCACTTATGTTTATTATAGTCACCTAATAAACATTACATACATAATAACACAGTTTATACTGGTTTAATAACTAAAAAATGCACCTAGATATTTTTAGAAGAAAGCTACTTATCAAACTCAAACTCAAACTCATTTATTTTGCTAAAAAAGCGGTATAATTGAAAGCGGTTTAAATTAAATGTAACAGTTCGCGCTTTTCAACAGAATCTGGTATACAAAGTTAGTTATAATTGAATAACAGTTATAAATTATAATCAAATATGTGAATACTTGTAATAAGTATAACTAATGTCAATCAATGAAGCATATTCCATGTAGAATATAAAATCTTCTTAAGAATTAGGGAATCCCTAAATAAATATATTTGAATAAAATATAGACAATCCTAAAAAAGCCAGTATAAATACGCGAACAAGATTTTTCTTCAACGGGCTCTCACTTAAATGCTCTGAGAAAATACTTAAGTAAATGTTAAGCACTTAAGAATTCACTAAGTCGGTGCAGCGGTTAGGGTTGGATTAATGAGAATATAAAACAGCCTAAAATACTTTTAAATGAGAATTAAATTTACTATTATTCTGTAAGAATTACGTTTGGATATTGCATATGTTGTAATCAACAGTACTGGCCATTAAATAACGGTTCGTATTATATTTTTAACAAGTGACCCGGTCCCGGCTTCGCTCGAGGTGCAATTTTTTTTATATGACACAAACTTTCCTCGTTTATCCCTCTTTACAAAAGTGAAAACCGAATTAAAATCGGTTTAGCGATTTGATTGATTTTTAATTATATAAAGATTATATTGAAATGTCAACAAAAATACTGATAATGGTCTGAAAGTAAGTCTTTTAATAAGTTAATTAGTAATTATAATTATGACCTGTTGAACAAGTGTTTAAAATAAGTTATGATTAAGATTTTTCTAATGTAATAATTTCTACTCAGGAATTAGTAAGAATCACTAAAGGATTTTAAATTCATATTTGTTTTTTATATTATAGAGTTTTTTTTTTATATATTAGTTTAAGATTGAATCAGGATTTCCATAAAACCCTAAAGTATAGCTGCATACCTCCATCAAATAGACGGATGTACAGATGGTTATAATTTAAAAAAAAAATGGATCATAAATAATTATGAATATTAAGAGGCACCCATTATCTCACTTTTTCATTAATAATGGCGGAATCCGAAATGATAATATCCGGATCTTATTCGATTCGATCTTATCGATTCACTTATTTATAAATGCAATTTTATTAATTTACATTACAATAAAGTGTAGTCTATAATTTCGCTAACTTCTGGGTCTTCTGGGTTGGTTACTACCGCCAGACGGGCTGCACAAATGACTGCAAAACTCAATATGCCCTGACAAATTACCACTATATTTATTTTCGATAAAGGACAAAAATAATATTTACCTTCATTAAGGCATAGGATAATAATCTTTACCTTCCGCCACTTATTTAACGACTCCTACCTATAGGTATAATATGTCTGTGGTCTTCTGTAAGGGGGTGGTGATTACTGTTCGACGAGCTGTCTAGTTTATGACTGATGTAAACAGTGTGCCTTGCCACTAGACACATATACACACACAAATAGAGTGAAACTCTAGTTTCCAAAGCTAACAATTTGTTTGTTGTTTCATTAATGAGTTTCGTGTGCAACCAAATCGCCTTTCAACTTCGCAAAACAGTATTAACTAGCGTCGGCACATCATTGAGCTTTTGGCCGTGAAAGTGTACGATGTTTGAGGTTCTATTTTGATTAAAGATTAAATGACGCATTAGCACTCAAGCGTTAATGCATTTAGAGCAATCATTTCATGGTTTATTTTCGAATTTACAATCAGTGATATAGAACAGTAAGACTAGAACCACAGTCTCCTCTAAGAATTAGGGTTATCGTTATAAACTAACCTAGACCAAAACACATCAATGTAATGTTTCATGTGTGAATCTATATATCTACACATATTTATACATTTTATAATTTATTATATAAAGTTGCTTTCCGCTTCTGTCTGTTTCTCTGCTAACCTCATCTAAATCACCCAATTAATTTTGATACGGTTTTCACAAATGCAAAGAGCGATACACAAGGAAGGGTTGTCAATAAAATTATGTAATTTTCAAAAAAGAAATGTATGCTTGCGAAGCCGGGGCATGTCGCTAGTAAAATATAATTGTGTGAATCCGCAGTAGTCTAGTGAGATGACTCGTTTGAGGTATACCATCTGTGGAAATGAAAATCTATGGAAACTCCCCTATGGATTGAGATAAATATCATTATCGTATAAAGCATTAATCTCGGAAACTTGTGAACGTATTTTGTTCCTGATTGTATTGATGGAAAGAGGACTTTATTAGGATGGTTTATATTTTTAAACTTAAATGTTAATACAGTTAATAAACTAACTGTCTGTGTGCCAAATCTCTCTATATATAAAAATTTCGCGTCACATTGTTTGTCGCCGATGAACACCTAAACTATTGAACCGATTTTGATAAAACTTCGTAACTATGTATAATTTGGTCCAACTTAAAAGATAGGATAGTTTTTATTTTGAACCCGGGCGAAGCCGGGAGCGTGTAGCTAGTTTCATATAATATCCATTTATCCTCACAAGCTTTCGTATTTATTATATCAGTAAGATGAATATATAAATATAGATAATATATACAGTATTAATTCGACGAGCACACTAGAGCTGAAATTCTAAAATATCCCGCAATTCACAATCAGCCCTTAAAAACGCAATTAGCCCTTGAAATAAAATCGATTCTACCGTGTCAATACGCGAAATGTTAGCATTCAATATAGCACCCACATCACCTATCTGTTACAATGTATTAAAAGGAGCTCGCTGAACGACACTTCACTTGGAATTTTTGCTCAAACGGAGTCTGGGAAGGTTCTCATTTTCAACAGTTTGCGCGCGCTTCGTGCCCGCCCCTCAGTTCACTCTGAAGATCCGGTGCGATTGCACGTCCCTTGCGTTCGAGCGATCGTATTCGAAATTCAAAATTTCAAAAAATAAACGGCCATTTCTCACCGCGTTCCACCATTGAAGAAACTTCTCAAATGTGATAGGTGTACTGTGAGGTAGACGTAAGATGTGGAATATGAGGGAAGACGGATAGTGGATGAGATGTGATATGTACGAAGAAGATCCAGCACAATTCTGATTTTTGCCAGGTATTTGTAATTTAGAAGTAAATAAATAAATATTGTATGTTGCCAGCATTTCAAATGCAAATTCAAACGGTTTAAACAATAGAAGGCAATGATTTTATAATGAGCTCTTTAGTATTCTGTTTTGCTAATGTTGCTTAATTTATTTAGATGAAATTCCAATTTTAAATCAACAATTGAAGTAAAAACCTGATACCTTTTATAAATTAGCTTTATAAGACAGTTACCTTTCTATAAACTGATTTAAATGTTGTTTGAATTATTATTATTTTTTTAAATGCTCAATCAACAAGAAATGCTGAATCTGAATTTATGGATTTTAAATTGGGTATTAACAATTTGTGATTAATTGAAAATTATATTTTTTTCGCATAAAATGAATTATGATCTAGCATTATGAAAAGTATATTTTATAAAAAATGCATCGAATAACATTAATTGAATTTTCATTCGACGTTAATTATTAAAAAAAAAAAAAACCACTAAATTGCTACAAATTTAAATATTTTTTTATCTCAGCCTAAATAAGTTGCAGATGAAATTTATAACGCTTGTTTTACACTAATAAATATTATGTTTTTATGTAAATGTTAGCATACAGGCTTACTACAAGCTACACCAAAGGGGTTGCAAGTGCGGTTTTTTTTTTATTATAATCTATTTATAATCTTATAATCTCTTTGTGACGGTTATGCTTTGACATCCTTCACTCACTTGCTGAAACATAATAGCACATACAATGTGCTGTTACGAGTATTTCACGGTAGTTTTCTGATAGAAAGTTATTACTGTTGCTAAACAAAACGCAATGTCTACCGCATCCACTAATAAAAATATATGTTAGAAAAAAAATCTTGAAAAGGCTCGTACAGATTTTCAAGCGTACGATGTCTCGAACTAAAGTATTTATAAGTATTATGGTCGGAGAGCTAGTGAACCATCCAACTAACTCGTTTGGAACAAACTAGGTTTTTTTTTTTTATTGATGTTTTATTATCGGTCAATTAAGAAAATACCGGTCTGGAAGGCATCTCGCTGTCGCGTCATTATCAAATAAATTTTTGAAAATGTAAAAAAAATTTTTTGTAACCTACTCGCACAAGGCTACAATTTTAATATGTTGTAATTTACATAAGTTTGAGTGTAAAAAAAATTGACAACCTTTTCTGGCAGTTGCAAGTGCCTGCCAGACGAGTATATAATGGTAGGAGAACTAGCAAATAATCCAAGTATGTGCCAGACGATAGCAAAGTTGTCATCGGGATAGTAATTAACAAGGCTGATATTTTAAGGGCATATTCTGAGTTTTTGTGTGTAATTTTTTTTACACTCAAACTTATGTAAATTACAACATATTAAAATTGTAGCCTTTTGCGAGTATGATACAATTTATTTATTTTTTACATTTTCAAAAATTTATTTGATAATTTATTCTTAATTGATCGATAATAAAACATCAATAAAAAAATTCCTAGCTTTGTGCCAAACGGGTTAGTCGAATGGTTCACTAGCTCTTAAACTATTATACTTAAGGACTTACATAAATAAGTAATTCTTTTAATTCTAGTATATGTTTAAATATAGAGATACATAAATAAAAGTCTCCTCGTCAATCCTGCGTCCATTCAATTAAATATTTTACGATCTAAGGCAAAACGCAATATTGCTTTTTAATTTTTTTGTTCACTATTCGTTTGTCTCGGCTAACCTTTCAAACAGATTGACATATTTTGACAGGACTTTAACCGATAGATAGATTCACAGAAGAATATTAAACTGGTCTTTGTTCCGTAAATATTTCTGTTTCTGAATAGAAGTTTAAAAAAAAACCTTACGCGTACGAAATTCATAGGAATCTATTTAAAATGAGAGGTAACAAATTTTAATTTGTAAATATTCTCTATTCCTTTTTATTAAAAATAATAAAACAAACTACGACCTCCATGAATCTTGGTCACAATAATTAATTTAATAACGGTCTCGACTTCTGCCTTGTAACTGTATGTTAATATCCCTCAAACCTAACACCGATTTGTATTAATTACTTCAATTATTCAGTGTTGAAACAATAAATACTGGTATTAATGAAAAAAAAAAATTAATGTATATTGACCGTGACGCTAATTGGTGATTTCGTTAAAATTAAACCTATTTTTGTCTCTATGACAATTATTAAAAGTAATTGCATTTTTTTTTTTACAAAATATTGTACACATTTTTAAATAGACAAATATATTCACTACTTACAGTTCAATGCAATTCAGTATATTTTGCCTAATTTTTTTTTATGACCGATTCTTTGTTTAGTAGCTCATTGACATAGTTTAGTGATATCATAAAAAAATTTAAGTAATTACTTTTTGCCTTCTCCTTGAAAATGTTAAGAACTAAGCGCACAAGCGACATTAATGGCGACTTAGTTTTATTGCTATTTAAATAAGATATTAAAAATTCGAGCCCAGCATAGACGTGGCTATAGATAATATCCGTACTAACATTATAAATGCGAAAGTATGTTTGGATGTATGGATGTATGTGACTCTTTCACGCAAAAACTACTGAACCGATCACTATGAAATTTTGCATACACGTCGTCTGGGACACCAGAAAGGACATAGGGTACCTTTCATAGTTCAACGCGGACGAAGTCGCGGACACCAGCTAGTATTAATATATACCACATACGGTGTAAGGTGCTAAAATTGTACATTTATATTACGTATTTGATCTATTTTCAACTAGTTCATACAAATATAAAAATAATATTGTTGTTTTATTTTTATGGTGTTGTTTTGTTCTTCCTTGTTTTTGTATTTTTGTATATTCTTGTTTACAAATATGTATAGTTTTCTCTGTATAAAATTAGTTTGTGTATGTTCTCTATTTTTCTTTATTTATGTATGTTTCTCTTTTTCAAATTTACTATGTATGGTGTAATTGTTTGTTTTCGCAAATAAAAAAAAATTAAATAAAAAAAAAGTTTATATTTTATTTCAATATAAATCACACAAGAAGAACTATAATTATATGGTTTGTTATAATTTCTAACTATTATACATTACAGCCACGCCTGTGCTGAGCTTAATGCTATCATACCAGCTTTAAAGTCTGTCGTGATGAAAAAAACAAACTTTTATCAATCTCAACAAACTATTAAGCTCACCAGAATTTCTATTATACCAAGTGTAAGATAATTAAAAAAACAATAGAAATTGTTGGACGTTGTCACACACATAATTTCTCATCATTAATAAAATAGCTAAAGTAGGTACTTACTTTGTTCGCCCATATTTTTTGAGGTTATCATCCGACCTTGTACATTTACCTTTTAATATTACACAAACACTTACTATTGGTGTGACTTAAATTAAAAAAAAAACATAATTTCAAAACTTAGTATCCGTACTAATATTATAAATGCGAAAGTATGTTTGGATGTATGTGACTCTTTCACGCAAAAACTACTGAACCGATCACCATGAAATTTTGCATACACGTTGTCTGGGACACCAGAAAGGACATAGAGTACCTTTCATCGTTCAACGCGGACGAAGTCGCGGACACCAGTTAGTGTTATAAGTACTATATTTAATTATTATAAAAAGAAAAGTTTGAATATTTGTAATGTACCGATCACCATGAAATTTTGTATACACATTGTCTGGGACACAAGAAAGGACATAGGGTACCTTTCATCCAGAAAAAAAGGACTATTCCCGAGGGATAAATAAAAAATAAAAAAATAACGCCTGGCGAAAGTGTTATAGCAACACGAGGTCAAGTGTTTTATTGCTATTTTTTTAATTTTCAACGCGGACGAAGTCGCGAGCACCAGCTAGTCACTTATAAATCAAACCAAGGTCGGCTGCTCATTTACAGCACTTATAGAGATGCTTGTGTTAATAGGCGACGGTAGCCACTTACCATCAAGTGGAGAGTCAGCTGTGTCTGACGACCTTTAAATAATTAAAAAATCAATACTAATTTTAAAAAGAATTAAATCGTGTTAATTGTATAGGTTTAGATGTGAGAGATATTCTTCACAACTCAAAAAAATCTTTCACTAAATATAAAGCTACATTATCGACGAATGTTACATATCTTTATCATCTACGTCTACATATCTGTCTATCTATAATTTTGATTCAAAATTGTATCCAAAAGTATAATTGTTTAATTAAATTATCCCTAACTTAATCCCGATGAAGATGAAACTTGAGTTAGTCTCATCTGATTTTTAAAACTCAACATCTGGTTCATGTTCGTAAATTTTAAAAATCTTTTTAAATTTTTAAAAGTTCTCACTTACTCACTTACTCCTTTACTTATCAATTCGTCATTATCTGAAAACAAATGACGACATATCGAACCTTCAGCTCCCTAATGGAATCGTTAAATCATTTTTCGATTTGTTCGATATTTCAAAGTCTTACGAAAGCTTTAGTCAAGGGTAACTTAGGTTATTTACTACAGTCGATATTATAAGTTGAAGCCATTTTAAAACACTGTGAAGTAATAGTTTACGAGTTTTGTGACCAATTCCACTCACAAGTGTCCATATACTCGTATGTGTTACGATTTTATGTTCGCATTCCACGCTGCACGCTGCTCATAAAATTTTACAATTTTATATGTCATCCAACAAAGTAGGACGAATGTTCAGAGTTTATAATGTGACCGACATACCGATAGATTTTACCGTGTTTTTATTGTATATAACTAAATGAGAGAACAACAACGTATAAAAGATTTTCTCATTTGTCATTTGACAACACATTTGGTCTAGTGGCTAGTAACCTTAGCTGTTAACCAAACGGTCTCGGGTTCGAATCCCGCTAGGGGCAAATGTTTATGTGTTAACGTTTTACCTTTATACCTGAGTCATGCATGTTTTGTATTTATAATATGTATGTATTTACAAAAAAAAGTAATCTATGTAGTATATCAACTGTCTGGTATCCATAATACAAGCATTATTTGAACTAGATGGTGCTGTGTGGAATGTGTGAAGATATTTATTATTATTATTATTATTATTTGTTGTGCAATACTGAAAAATCATTGAAAGTAACGAGTTTTATTTAAAAAAAAAAACCAGCAACCCGCTCCTGGCTTCGCAAAGACAGCAATTTCTACAAACTTATATATATACAAACTTTCCTAGTTTACCGCTCTTTTCACTAATGAAAACCGTATCAAAATCCGTCTAGTGGTTTTGAACTATAGTAAATTTAAATTTTGCCAGGGATTAAAAAAAAAGTTATAGATACTGTACTACGATATAGTAATTTCCTCTTTTCATAATAATCATTCAAATGTATACTATTTCATTAAAAATTTCGTTTATCTGATTACACTTAGATAATATGACTTTTTACAGCTGTAATTGACAAACAATTAATTAATTGGTAAGTATTTCTTAAATTCTTCGTCACCTTAGTAGTACACTCTCCATCCCTTTATATTTGTTATTTTATATACGTTTATTTTGGAATATTATGAATTTTTCAGATGACAATATATTTCATTTTTTAATTATCGTTTTCAATTATTTTTATTATACAGTTATCGGGACAAACCAATTATAATAAATACATTCCCATTTATTTGATAATTGATAATATATGTAGCTGATTATATGTGATTTATTATGGAATTGTTTTCATATAGTTTGGCGACTACAATTTGGCGACAGATCTACTATTTTTCGGACAAAACCTATTATTTAACAAATTCAAAACCAATTTAATTGAAGACAGCTTAAATCATACACATTGTTATATATGGCACTATATTAAAATCATATTATTTGTAACTAGTGCCGCTCTCGACTTCGCTCGGGGCGCAATTTTCATTACAAACCTTCCTCGTTTATCCCTTTTTCCATAAGTGACAACCGAATTAAATTCTGTCTAGCTATTCTTTAGTTTTTGCGAGACTAACGCACGACGATTGACTTTCAAATATAAAGAAAATATTGATTCCATACGATTTGCTATTTATTACGAAAAATATATCTGAATAATTATGTTGCCCAATAATAACATGATTATCTCAGAATACAAAATAAACCAGAACCAGTATACAAAAAAAACCAAAACAGACCTATTAAATTAATGATATATGTATATATCATTATCATTAATTTAATAGGTTTTACATACAGGCACTTTTATTAATTAGTGTAAATTTTAGTATTAAAACTGATTAGGGACATTACTGCAACAAGTAACTTCAAGTGAGTTTGACAGTTTAATATTATTACATTTGTTTAGGTAGAATGTTCCCCTTTGTTATGGATGTTTGAAAGCTCAATTAGACTTTTTGAGTTCGCGAGCTTGAAGTAAAGCTTAATATAGGACAGCTCCATGTATAGAGCGAGGTATGAGTAATTAATATTTCAGGAACCAGTAGAATTGAGGAAAATACTTGTATTTTAACTAACTAATGGTATAAATGAAACCATGCGGTCTGAAACTGTAATTTCTCTTACTATTTTGTAAACTACTCACTAAATTATGTAGACAACACTGAAAATCGATACACACAAAACCGTATTTTCACTGTAATTAAAATATTCATAGTGAAATTGGAGGAGCAAACATCTGTTATCTTTGAACAAAAACAGAATTATAAACAACTAGCTGTTGCAAGAGACTCTGTCCGCGTAACTTTATAAAATATAGCGTATGTTACTTGCTGATAATGTAGCTTTCTATAGGTGAAAGAGTTTTTAAAATCGGTCAATTAGTTTTTGAGTTTAAACATTACAAACAAATATACAATAATACAATTTTTTTCTCGTTATAATATTAGTATACATCCGGTCTAATATTATAAATGCGAAAGTATGTTTGGATGTATGGATGTTTGTAACTCTTTCACGCAAAAACTACTGAACCGATCACCATGAAATTTTGCATACACGTTGTCTGGGACACCAGAAAGGACATAGGGTACCTTTCATCGTTCAACGCGGACCAAGTCGCGGGCACCAGCTTACTAGCGACAAATTTAATTGGTTATTGAATAGTGGTTTTGATACAATATCAAAATTTTTAGTAATATTTTCAACAAATATTACTTAACTGTAAAGCTGATGTGTCTATTTAATAGGAAACTTCTATTTTGCACACGAAAGAATTCTAAAATTTAAAAAAAAAATGTAAAACATAATATAATTGTATGCTTAAATTTAATTAGTTTATTTTTTGTTTTCGACACATTTTATTTATATACTCGTACATATCTGATGTGTGAATTATCAATTCACACAATCAATTTTAAAGATGGTGCCGATAATATACTTATTGGATTGGATGTATTGAATTTGAAAATCTTATACATAATTCTAAATTTTAATTATGTACCTACATATAAGATAAAAATATTGATTTTAATCATGTTTTTTTTTTTAATTGATGCTCATTTTAGCCGCATTTTTTCATTAGAAAAATTGTTCTTCTGACGTCTGAAGTTCTAATTTTAAAATACATAAGTTCGTGTAGTGGGTGTATTACGCCACAGTAACAGGCGGATTGCATTGTAAGTACTGCTCTCGATTTCCATTTTCGATGCGTTGGGATTACCGAAAGCTGATTTAGATAGCTCGGGATCTGTACCTTTAGAATGAGTATCATCGCACTCGCTAGCGAGAGCGTAAAACATGTGCCGCATATTACACATCTTATGTTTATGGTGCGAACCTCACATGTATTCGTAAGACGCTTTGATGAGCACGAATTGGTTTCACAAGCAAAACCTACATTTTTATGTTATATGCTATGTTAACTGTCAACTAAAAACTGTCAACTGTCAATGTCAAATTGACAATTTTTTTTACACGGTTGCGGTCATTGTAAACTCATGGTAAAGGTACTGATATCCATCAGGAAAGTAAACAGACAGGTCAATAATCAAAGCTCTACAGGTCATCACCATTCTTTAATGCACTTAACTAATACTAGATAAGTTTAAACAAATTTAATTAAAGTTAGCAATAGATACTTACTTAACAAGACGTGAAAGATTTGAAAAAAAGATAGTTTATCAGCCCGTTCGAAGCCGGGGTCGGGTCGCTAGTAAATTTATAAAACCAACGAGCCCGCATCTGTCACAAACATACCCTATGACCGATTGGAATTGAAGCATTATTTACGGCTCCGTAATCAGTAATAGAATAAGGATAAATTACAACCTACTATAGTGTGCCTATTAACTCAAGATGTACTTAAATCATTGATTCGTTGTCTTGTACTTATGACATCATAAGCCGTAAGTAATTGTTATGGGAAACATGGCTTTTATAGTCTGTGTTTATGATGGCTGCGAGTCTGTTTTGCCAAAGTTATTGATATTTAGGGAAGTGATTTTGCGGCTCATCTTAGAGAATAAATATATAAGTTTTACTGTGATGTTTTCTACTGTATTTGGAGGCAGAAACCAACTTACAGAAGACCACCGTGCAATTATAGCAAGTGTGCTGTTGTATTTTGTTATTCGTTATTAACAAACTAGAACACGCAGGTTGAGCAGCGCCAATGCATCCTCACGATGCTAGAGCCATTTATCATAAGTAGACCATCACCATTTTAATTATTTATTATCTAACACGTATTTATACACAAGATGATAACAATGTCTGTAAACCATTATTGGTTTGTCTAGACATTTTATTTCACGCCAACATGACAACATTACACTATATATATAACATTCAATTCATCAACATGCCATGCCTAACTAACTGAATCGCATAAAAGATGCAACTCAGTTAGCATTAGCCCCATTAAAAAGAAAAAAAGAAAAAAACCGGTCGAGCGAGGCATCAGGCACGCTTTGTGCGTGTGTAACTCGCTACAGAGGGCGTCCCATTCTATGCAGACATGTATTTTCCAAAGGGTATGTAGTTATTTAGTTTAGGTAATATTTTTTTAAGGTACCCCTTATGTTTTTTTGTGTAATTTCATTTTTTAGATTAATAGTTAAGTTATTCACTTGTATTTTTACTAAAATAAGGGAATACAAAAATTAATAGTATATGAGAGTTTATATTTTATATTGAAGTAGTCTAAAAAGGTTAATTTAATTTTTTTTTTAAACTTTAATCTTTGAGAACTATTAGTCTCAACGTATAAACGCATAAAGAGTTTAGATCTATTAAGCTTTAAAGCTTTATAAACGCTTTGTTCTAGTTACTTTAACAAAGAGAAGTTGCTAAACGTTGCTAAGGTCTAGGGTGTCTATAAATATACTGAAGGTGGCTTCAACATGTCTGAACAAGGTCGTCCATATTGTTCACCTGCTGTATGATATTCTAGTGTTATTCGATACGCTCCACTATCAGACATTGATTAATTTAAAACATTTTCGCCAGTTGAGCCAACGAAATAAACTAGAAACTTCGCTATCAAATTCAATACCCTTGTTACATAATGGAAATTCAAGTATTTATTCATTCAAACGTCCATAAGCCACCATAATCCACAACGAGATGAACACTTCTCCGTTTTCCCTTTTGATATTTTGTAAACTTCTGGGTCTGTTTATTCCATTAAGTTTATCAAAGAGTGTTCCGGTTCGACTGTCCTTATTAAATATCACAAATCCATGAATTCGTAAAACGCACGAGTGCGCAGTTCAGTTTTGTGTAAAGTTTGACGATTGTCTGACAACATTTAAGGGGATTTAATGATTTAAAATATTTGCCCCAGTTTCAACTTAAATAGGTAGAAAACACGAATTTCTACCTATTTAAATTCGTTCGTGTTAAGTAAAGTGAAATACTAGGTTTAAAAATTATATTGATTTACGTGAAACACGACTCCACAAGATAAAGTAATTATTTTTTGGGTCAATATATTATACGGTTTATAACAAACTTCATCTTTAAAATAAAATATTTTAAAGATGACGGGGCTTCTTCTCGGGATCGTCGTCATCTTGGCTATTTTTTTATTTTTAGAACCTTGGTAAAATATATATTGATGTTTAAAAGTGTTTCTTTGAAACCTATTTAATGAATAAATAACTGTTTCACTGTTTAAGTCAAAACGTGTTCGTGTTTTATTTGTGATGAGAGTTTTCCCTTTTTTTTCTCTAACTCATAATAACGGTACAGTGAATAAAGGCTATTTCATTTATTACGTTAATTGAGGTTACCGCAACATTCTTTGTGTAGTATTTTTTCTGTGGACCTACATACATTATCGTACACCACGTCCCCCTAAAATCTATTCTATACTAATATAATGCTGAAGAGTTCGTTTTTGTTTGAAGAGTTAATCCCTGGAACTAGCACTGGAATTTAAAAATAGATATATTTTTTCATTTTATTAGTTTTTTCTTCTCAACTTTTCTGTATCCCTAACAATGTGTATTTAAATTTTAATGATGTGTAATTAAGTTAAAGGTAAACAAACAGACGGCCAGACGAACAGTTTTTTAGTTAAAAACAGTTAAAAATCATTGTTTTTAGTGTTTTAACTATAATATAATATCGATTTCATATTTTGATATGTAGACTAAGTATATTAGTATAAACATTTATCAAAATGCGTTTTCAGGAAAGAGTAACAAACATCCATACAGTCAGTTTGTTTTTTTTTTTAATATATCTTCACACATTCCACATAGCACCATCTAGTTCCACAGTAAGCAATGCTTGTATTATAGATACCAGACAATGGGTATACTGCATAGATTACTTTATTTTTTTGTAAATACATACACATCATAAATACAAAACATCCATGACTCGGGTACAAAGGTAAAATGTTAACACTTAAACATTTGCCCCTAGCGGGATTCGAACCCGCGACCGTTTTGTTAACTAGACCAAACGTGTCGTCAAATTTGTACCACCTAATATAAAAATACTAACTTTTGTCCGCGTCGTTCAGGAACAGTAAGTTTTTCTGGATAAAAAGTCCCTTTTTCGTACTCCTGACAACGTGTTTACATAATTGCATTATGATCTGCCACTTTTTTATTTATCCCCTTTATTCGTTTGCCAGTGTCAAACGAGAGCTTATATTAAAGTCAATATTATCTGCAATATTTAACTTCCTAACTGGCAACAGTTAGAAATTATAGCATTCTATAGTTTTAGTTTTGGTATGAATCTGGAAAGTGGCAGGGCACACTTCCAGATTCATACCTACTGGTTACTACTGGTAGCAGTAACCGCCCTCTTACAGAACTTACCTCTTATCGCTATAAAATAACAGCATGTGTGTTGTTATCAGCAGGTGATCTGTAAGGTGGTGGTTACTGTTGTCAGACGGGTTTCACCGCGAAACTCAGTGGGCCAGGCCACTATTTGTCTGATCCAGCCAACTTTGAAAAGTTTACTTCCAAAGTTAGCCCCGCCGGGAATCTAACCTTGGACCGCTGAGACAGAGCGCTAAGGCAACATTAACCACTCGATCAATGAGCTCGTCAAATTGCCAATGAAACTTGTCAAAATAATTTTAAATTTTTGAGAGTACTGTTGCAATGTTAACAAATATATAAGCCCCGCAAATTGCTAATACGCGTGGCCTCCATATTTGTGACGTAATCTCCTGACACACTTAATTGGGACATTTTTTGTTAGCTGTTTTTTTTAGTTGCGGATAAACTCATGTAGAATTTCCTGCACATTATCAGTTTGCGGGGATTATACACGAAAATTTGTGAGAGAGTAAATGTCGGATCAAATACAGAAAAGCCACTTTTAATTTTGAAGTCACAGATACTTGAATTTTATCTATACGTACTAAGCACATGTTTTGCGAAACTCAACGTTACATAAAAATGTAGGTTTTGCTTGTGAAACCAATTCGAGCCCATCAAAGTGTCTTACCAAATACATGTGAGGTTCGCACCATAAACATAAGATGTGTAACATACGGTACGCACTTACATTAGGCGCCTATTTCCCCTTTTTTTATTATTACACTTTACATCTGAGTTTATGACGTCTTAACATTATTGATTGAAATATCCTTGAATATTAAAGAATTCCTATAGCATTGCATTTTTGGAATTTTAACTACGCTGAAAGTCCTCTGTACTCACAAAAGTTCTTGGTGCCTGTAGTTTTCTTGATATATGTTTTTTTTTTAAATGTAAAACTCATAAATGTTTGCGATCAGTATCGATTATACCTACGTGTGTTTATAAATATCGTAATTATTTTATGGAGATATATTACAAATTTCTCTTTTTCACCGAAAACTAATTTAAGTAAATTAATATTTTAACATGTTCGTCCAACTTACGAATATTTGATGAATTATCAGTAATTCATCAAAATTACATAGATAATAGATATCCTGAGATATCTATATCTATTTATAGTATATCATTATAAAAAAAAAACACATATTATAAAAAAAATCGCTGTCTGCCTCTGTCTGACTAAAAAACCACCGAACGGATATTGATCAACCGTATCAAAATACGGTTTTCACTTCCGGAAAATATGATAAATGAAGAAGGCATGTTTAGGTATATAATTTGTAGAAAAAATTGCATCTTTGTGAAGCTAATAATCTATATAACCATTTCCTATTCCAAATTTACTATATGACATGAACAAAGTGACCTAATTGCCGCAAAAATAAGTACTATTTGTGAAGGTTTTTTTTTTATCCGCGTGTAAGTTTTTTTTTATATTTTTTTATTTAAGTACCTACCATACAGAAGTGGAAATTAAAATATGTATCGGCCCATTTAGCATTATATCCTGCCTTAATTAAACTTAACACGCGTGCTTAAATATTCTAACATGCATGCAAACACAACTAAATTGATGGACATGTCATTGGTAGGTATTAAGTTGGGAATTATTATGAAGCATAAAGTTTTATTTGGAAATATCAGACGAGATAATATAAGTTGTTGCTAAATTTAAACTGATGTCTTCAAGTAACTTGCAAATTCAAGAATCATGTTAAGTGGTTTAAAGTAAAACTTAATTCAGACCGTTAACAATGTTATTATGTACTACTACTTAGTTTGTTAACAGAAATGAAGCAAACACTAAATGTTGCTGGAAGCTTGATACAATACAAGCTACAATACATCAGTGAAAACCACATCCAAATCGGTTAAGCTTTTTTGAGACAAACTGACCAAATTTTTAGGACCTTGGTAACATTAAGTATTGTATTTTTTTATATTTATAAACAGTTTTGATATAAATTGGTAGGTATTAAGTATCCGAACTAAAATTATAACGAAAAAGTGTGTTTGTTTGTATGATGGTTACGCTTTCACGCCTTAACTAGATTTAACGCCTTAACGCCTGACAAAAACATAATATATTACAGTCTTTTGATTTGAAAACCACATGTGTATGGTATTTCAAGACTTTGCTATACATACACACTCACAAAATAGTCATCCATTGATAGGACGATCTTTAGATTTGAAGACCATATGTGTATAGTATTTCAAGACTTCGCTCTACCTACACACTCACACCTCAAATACCATGCGTATAGTTCTCAAGACTTCGCTGTACCGCATTTTACCTACCGCTTCTACGCATGGTAGGTATGTCAATAAATTTTATACGGTCACAATCCCCGTGTGGATTCGCTCGTCACACCTTAGACAGAGATAAATGACGCGGGTGACACACGCGAAACGTTTCCTCAAGGAACTACGGTTTTTCTTCATACGTCACTGTTGTCACCACATCGTCTTATTTGAGAAAACAAAAAACTACACACTTTCTCAATTAGGGAGGCGTGTTTACTGCTCTTTTTCAAGTGTTTTCGTGAGAGCTAAATCTATGAATAGGTGCGCCCAGGGGATTCGTACAACTTTCGTGTCGAACTTCGCTGTAATAGCTACCGCAATCGTCTTAATTATGTTAATTTGGTAAATTAAATTAATTTGACGAGCTCGTCGGATGAGTGGTAAGGGTGCTCTGTTCTAGGGTTTCCGGGTTCTATTCTCGGCCGGGTCAACTTTAGAAATGAAATTGTTTAATTTGGCTCTGGTCTGGATTTGGAAAGTATTGGCAAGGCACATGGCGTTTCGCAGTCAGTTGGACAGCCCGTCTGGTGGCAGTAACCACCCCCTTACAGAAGACCACCGTGAAGTAACAGCATGTGTGCTGTTATGTTTCGGTGAGTGAATATTGGATGCCAGAGCCCAATCCCCTATCCTTGATTCTAGCTTGTTAGTCTTGATACTGGCTTGTTAATTTGCCAAATTTGGTGTTTTGTTTGGCCAAATGACAAATTTTATTGGCACCGGTTCATTTTCTATTGTCAAGTGAATAATTTAACACTTATCGTCGGTATTTATTGTCATGTTGTATTTCGAAGCCATAAATTGGCAGTCCATCTGGCAGCAGTAACCACCTTCTTATAGAAGAGCAGCGTCAAAGCACAGCATGTATATACTCCTGTGTTTCGACTAGAGAATAAGCGATGAAACTATTCCCTAATCCCAAATTCTTTATTCCCAAATCCTCTATTGAGGCAGCGCATTTGCAACTGCTACGGCGCTACTTGCGTTTTTATAGGCGACAGTAACCACCTACCATCACATGCACAGTCAATACCTTTCAATTAATATATATATATATATATATATATATATATATATATATATATATATATATATATATATATATATATATATAGAAATTTAGATTTAAAAGCTAATTTTAAACCAAATAGAGAGTAATGAAATTATTTATAGAACACATGTGGAATGCATTAAATGCATTTATGATAAATATTCTAATTGCAAACAAACAATCGCTCCACACTGATATTTAATCCGGTTCAATAACCTGAACAATGATCTCTTTAAGGCTTGACAATGATATTGCGTACTCTTCACCTTAAATCTTAAGCTGTAGAAACAAGAAAAACATCTTTTCTCTTTTGATGTAAGCTGCAGTCAAAATTATATGAACACATTATATATGTGATTCAAT
Source organism: Synanthedon myopaeformis (assembly GCA_944738685.1). Lineage (NCBI taxonomy): Eukaryota > Metazoa > Arthropoda > Insecta > Lepidoptera > Sesiidae > Synanthedon > Synanthedon myopaeformis. The sequence continues at coordinate 9,117,275 of OX122926.1, read as the reverse complement.
CTACAGATAGTACTCGACCATAAATTGTACTCGAGACTTACGTTTCTTACTTTCAGAAAAAAATACCGTTCACGAAGTATCCTTTAAAAATAAAAACATATCAACGCGTTAGAAAAATAAATCACCAATAAAGATTTTAAAAATGCTTTAAAGCCTTTGAAAAATATGAAAAATTCACACGGAAATGCTAGTTATAAATAACTAGCTGTTGCACTCGACTTCGTCCTCATAACTTTATAAAATATAGCCTATGTTACTCGCTGATAATATAGCTTTCTATATGTAAAAGAATTTTCAAAATCAGACCAGTATTTTTTGAGATTATTCATTACAAACATACAACTATACAAATCTTCTCTCTTTATAATATTAAGTATAGATAAGCAAATTATTAATATGTAATGATTCCTGCCAATCCTTATTACCTATCAGACTTGAGCAATTGAAAATGAACGTGACAGTGTTAGATAATGAAATGGTTGTGAATTTGGATAATACCAAATTACCGATGCCCGATACGTTGACAAATTTGGCACAGTTGAAATAGACGCCATTGCACAAATTGCATTATGAATAAGTGTTGATACCGCTTGAATTTCAATAGTGAACGTGTTCAGAATAAGGCAATAAACTTTGGTTCGGATTTATGGACTCAAAAATTTATTAAGACCACATTTATTCTCACTTGACCAAACTTTTAATTTTATAACCTTAAGTTAGAATCAGAATTAAATAAAACACTCAGGGCCTCATTCACCATGTGTCAAGTAGGCTAACCGCCATTTACAGCCATTTTAAGTCGCCATTTAATGTAAACGGGAATGATGGAGATGATATACCTTTGTTTGTGCGGTAAAAGTCCCAAACATTAAAAATAAAATAATAATAAAAAAAATCGCCTATCTAAGGATACACAAAAAGGAGTGCATAATTTAATAAAACATAAAATTATTTCTATAAGTAACTAATCAACACTTTATTTGTAGTTGGTGAAAGAGGTTCTCAGTTTTTTCATTAGATTAATCTAATAAATAATAATAAATCTAACCTTCAAGTGACCTTCAGCTTGCCTATCGACAATTACTTAAAAAAATAAACCTCAAATGAAAATTATTTTAAATAATTTTTAAATTGCTTAAATGAACTCCCTCAATTAGTAACCGAATATCCTTGTTAATTTAAAAATGAACTGCCAATTTTAAAAAATTGATTATATTTAAGACGAAGCTGTTAAGACCTTTTATAAAATTAGGAATCCAATTATTAATATTTTATGTAAAAAGTTAGGAGTTACCTTTATTAAATTTGGGTCTGAGATCTGTCAAACTTTGAACCATAACTTCACTCAGTAAGTACATGAAGCGCACTGGAGGAGTTATACCACTCGAACAATTAACCAAGTCGTCATCAATCAAATTCTCAAAAATTTGTATTAGACAAATTTTTGTTTTAGAAGAATTATTCATTAAAATGTTTTAGAAGAAAATTAATAAAGGCAAATATTTTAAATCGACACCTTGGGCAGAATATGCGGGATTTAATTAGAAATTCCCGAATGAAAACTTTATTTAATTATAATTTTTATTAGGATATTTAAAGAAAATATAAACTGTATATTACGTTTGTAAATCTGTCTCTATAAATATTATTAAATAAGTCCGCCTTAATTTTTCGAAATCACCCATTTCGAATTTTGATACGACTGTCTCAAATGGAAAGAGCTACTGGTAGCAAGGTTTGTATGTACTTTTTGAAAAAATTTGCATCCGTGGGAAACCATACACATTACAAATTATTTGTCAAAAGTACTTGTTTTTCTCTTCTATTTAGTTTAGTAATTTTCAGTAATTTTCTAATGTAAAAGTCGTCAGACAGACTGTATGTCCACTTGTTGGTAGGTGGCTGCCGTAGGCTATAACATAAGCAACGCCACAAGTTTAACCAACAGGAGAAATCAGTCCGCGTCGTCCGATAAGTCGGACGAAGCAGTCGGACCATGCGGTCTCAGGGTTTTAGGAAGGGTTAGGGATTAAGAATAAGGGATAGGGAAATGGATTCTTCAGTTGTAAAGTAATACTTTATTCACATTCCAAATAATATTAAAATTTTATTGTGCTTTTAATTTTCTTTGTGATGATCATTAAATCATTCAGGAAATTTGATTGCTACCACATGATGTTCCTTACTATATTAAGATTGTAAATGTTTGTTTTATTTAATAGTTCTAAATTAACTTTCTTTTTTTCATATTGATTGGAAATTATTCGAAATAAATATTTTATTATTATTATTAAATATAAAACCAGTTCAGGTATTTGAATGCCAAAAGAATAACGCTATTTCACATATTCCTAAAAGACTTCAAAACACGAGCTCGTGTTATTATTATAAATCACGTCTCAAGTTTATTTTTGGAAATTTCAAATATAAATTGAACCCTTCAAAGTTATTAATAACCATAATCATTATTTTCGCTTCTTTATTTTGGGACTAGCTGAACCGCCTCGGAATAAAAACCCGTTCCATACAAAATGTTTGACTGCTTTTCGGGGCGGAGACAAATTCAACAAATCAATCATAAAAATCGGTCCAACCGTTCTCGTGTTATAAATGGTGTAACTAACACGACATTCTTATATTATATGTATATAAAAAATTCAACTTCGTGTGAAGCTCGAATGACTCGCTAGTAATGTATAAAATAAATACATCGCTTCTTTGAAATTTGGTCAGTCCTAGTGTTTTTATAATTAATGACCACTCTAAATGTTTAAGGGATATTTGTGACGAAATCTATGTTGACCAAGAAGTTTTTATTGCCATGTGAAAACTCCTGGCATTTCTCATTCTTCAATTGGGTCTAAACCTGTTATGAGCTATGTAACTTTGTTGACTCTATAGCTCGTAACTTCGTACAGCTCGTACCTCTATTTTATGTCATACTAGCTGTTGCACGCGACTTCGTCCGCGTAACTTTATAAAATATAGCCTATGTTACTCGCTGATAATATAGTTTCCCAACAGTGAAAGAATTTTTCAAATCGGTCATGTAGTTTCGGAGCCTATTCAATGCAAAGAAAACAAACAAACAAATCTTTCCTCTTTATAATATTAGTATAGACAAGGTACGTCGAAACTGGTAACTTTAAGTCAATAGACATGACAATATAAAGTAATTAAAAGTAAAATAAAGAATCATTAGTAATACAAGACTATTTGTAAATGTGTACATATAACAAATGTACCTACCTCGTAGTTACATAAAAGGGACAGTGGTTAATACCGTTCTGAATTCAATACACAAGAACAAAATGTTAAAGACCTTTGTTAACATGTAATCTCTGAGTGTGACATAACAGATCTATTGTGGGAACTCTATTATTCATGTTAATCTAACGAAGCCGATTTGATAGCTGTCTTGGCGTTTGATATCAATAACCAACAGATGGGCTCGCAATAGGGCGGATATTTCAAGTTTACAAGCGGAAGTTTACTAGCTTGTAATTTCTTGGTTTTTCTCGGGTATTATAATTGATACTTTTTTTTTTATTAGTAGGTTAGTGGATACTTACTAAAGATACTGCTATACCAAACAGGAATGAATTGCGTGGGTGGTCTGAAAAGTTTCCGACCTAACAAAGATACAAGACATTTTTTTTTTTCTTAAAATTTATTTTTATTTTTCTACATAGTCTCCTTGTAACTCCACACAATTCTGCCAGCGATGCTCCCATCTCTTTAAACCGTCCAAATAGTACTCGACGTTCTTATCTGCAAAATAATTGTTCACAAAGGTGATTGCCTCCTCATTTGACGAAAATCTCTGTCCTCCAAGAAGCGCAATTTTTAGATGAAGAAAGAAAAACAAGTCGCTTGGGGCTAGATCTGGTGAGTAAGGCGGATGGTCAAGCAGTTCAAACCGTAATTCGTAAATTTTTGCCATGGCAACCGCTGAGGTGTGAGACGGCGCATTGTCTTAGTGAAACAGGATTTTCTTTTTCTGTAAATGTGGTCGTTTTTCCGCAATTCCTGCCTTCAGCTTGTCAAGTAATGATGCGTAGCATGCTCCTGTAATGGTTTTTCCTTTTTGAAGATAATCGATTAAGATAACTCCATGATTATGCCAAAAAACAGTCTCCATCACTTTCCCAGCCGAAAAAACAGTTTTTGCTTTCTTTGGAGCCGGTTCCCTCTTTGCAATCCACTGTTTTGACTGTATTTTTGTTTCGGTCGTATAATGGTGTATCCAAGTTTGATCTACAGTAATTAATCGGCATTAAAACTCAGATTTATTGTGCCTAAACTGCGCCAACAAAGCGTTGGAAATATTCATTCGAACACGTTTTTGGTCTAACATGAGTAAACATGACACCCAACACGTGGACAGCTTTCTCATGCCTAAATCTTGATTTAATATGTGACAAACACGTTCTTTGTACATTTTCCATAGCCTCTGCTATATCTCTTACTTTAAATTCGGCGGTCCTCTTGCACCATTTGGTGAACTTTAGCGATGTTATCGTCAGTAATTGCAGTTTTTGGACGTCCCGAACGTTCATCGTCTCCCAAGCTCTTACGGCCACGTTTAAATTCAGCTGCCCAAATTTTCACTGTGGTAAATGATGGTGTAGAGTCCCCGTACACAGAGTCCAACTAATCTTTGATTTGCGTAGGCGTATTGCCTTTCAAAAACAGTTCGATACTCAATTTTTTCCATTTTCACAAAAACGCTCACATCGACTCACTTGAAAGTGAACTTGAAATAACAAGTGCGTGTCCAAAATGGCTGAAACTTTGGAGAGTAACTGTCAAAAGATACACAACTCATATTTACTAGCCTTCATTGACGAATGCTGCCATCTTCACGTTGAGAGGTTTTTTTTTTGTTTTTTTGAAAAAATATTTAATGTACAGACACGGCTCATGTACGATTTTATTATATGTATAGATTATTTGACATAACTAATAATTCGTGGCACAGCTCAAAAGCTTTTGTGACAGACGCAAAGCTCACGGCGTACGGAAATTGGGCTTTGCAATTCAAATTCACATTGCGCACTTTAAAGTGAACACTCTACACTCTTTGACTTTTCTATTCTACTGATCAGGGACCATAAAAAGACATTGTATATTCAGTTCAACCTCGAAATGTGCGGCTTAATGTAGACATCTAAAATGTTTCAAGATTATCGTGAAATATATGTAACGTAGCGTTACTTATTTTATTTATTTTATTAGTTATATTACCTTATTTGTTTATTTATTTATTTAAGTATTTAAAACCTTATTATTTTTTTTAAATATATAGAATTGCATTTGACGTTCAATATTCAAAATTTTCATTTCAGTAGAGCTTTTTTTTTTTCTCTGTCGCTCGCAGAGAGCGGTTTAGTTTTTGTGCTGATAATAGCCTGTATTTGCCAGTTCATTTTCTTTTAAAATTTTAATTATTCAGTTTTAAATATTTATGTAAAAAAACCCCGGTTTATAAATGGGTACGTATTTCATCTTATTTCTGATGATAGATTGTTGATTAATGTTTTTTTTTATTATAATTTGTGTTTTAGTTCATTTTAAATTTATTGTTAATTTACTCATTTAATTCTATAATCTTTTGCAGTTTTTTTTAATCCTTATGCAATTGTATTTTTTTTATTTTACTCTTGTTTGTTTTTGCCTGACCATTTATTGAATAAATTATTAACATTTAGGGATCTTATATCTAAATTTTAGATTCCCACGGTCAGGCACACATATTTTTTCTTTTAGATTTGTGTTTAATTATTTCTTTTTCATTTCAGGGTTTTTTTTTTGTTATGGTTTTTTAATTTTGGTTTTTTTGTCATTCATGGATTTAACTAGAGATATATAATTATTATATAATGAATCCTGGGTTTTATCCGCATTTTACATTCTGATGAGACTTCTTCATTTTTCCTTGGTGACACTGATGAGCAGCGTGTTTTATTTTGCCGAGAAGGAAAACTATATTATTACATCAAGCCATTATTCATATCCAGCTAAGTTTTTAACTTTTATTAGCCGGATTTATTGAATCAAATTTTAAATTTCATATATATATATAATAACGTACGGGCTTAAGGACCACCCCCTGTGTTGTTTTTTTTTGTTTAAATATATTTTAAGTGCTAACATATGATTTTTTTCATTTTTTAGTTAGCTGGCGCCCAATTTTTTAGTTTTCTTTTATTTTAATTTCATAGCCGATAACGTTATCTTACTTCAATTATTTTCAACGTTTCATTGGCGCCCAACGTGTTTTTTTTTTACAGATAACATATATTGTTGTTACTGTAAAGTACGTGAAATTGTATATATATATTATCTTATTTATTTTACAATATTTGATTCACTAAATCTGTTGATTTAATTTTTTGTAAGTTATTAATTTCTTCAATTTCCTGTTTTTGTTGCAGAATGACATTTTAATTAATTTGTTATTTCAGAATGATTATTTCTTAATTTTCATTTTTTCATGTTAATTTATTTTAATTATTTTAATAAATTATTAATATTTAAGATGTCATTCGCTATTTTGTTGTAACAGGCAAATAGGTTATTGATTTAATTTGTCACTATCGTCACAAATAAGATGTTGTTTTTAAAAAAAAAGGAATTAGTATTTTCATCTAATTTTATTTTTTTTTATTTTTTTTTTATTTTTTCATATATATTTTTTTATATTTAAATTTTATTTATATTTTATATATTTTAAATTTCTTTTAAATTTTTTTATTTTTTATTTTTTATATTTTTTAAATTTTTTTAAATATATATTTTAAATTTTAAATATATAAACATATATTTTAAATAATATATTTCATATATTCATTTCAAATATTTTCATCTAGGCTCCAGACCTTTCCAGATGATTTGTATAATAATTATTTAGGTATTATAATACATAATATTATAATTCTTGATTATGTACATATTTACTTAATATTATTAATTCCTTAGTTATTCATTTATTTAGTTATTATTTAATTATTTAACTAATTAGTTTTTGTTATACCTACAGAGCGGATTACAACTCTTTAAACAAGCCCTAAAGTTCATAAACAGAGCGGATTACAACTCTTTAAACAAGCCCTAAAGTTCATAGACAGAGCGGATTACAACTCTTTAAACAAGCCCTAAAGTTCATAAGCAGAGCGGATTACAACTCTTTAAACAAGCCTTAAAGTTCATAAGCAGGGCGGATTATTAAATAAAATAATTTAAGCCTTGAAGTTATCGTCTAGTTATTTGTCTGGGCGTTTGTTATTATTAACAATGTAGTTCCTTTTTGTTTTTAAGGAATCTATTTTGTTTAAGTATTCTTTGGTTGAATGCTTAGTTGTCTGGGCGTTTTGTTCGCTTGGTGTTAATTGTTTCCTCTAGTTAGGATTCAGTTATGTTAATAATTAATTATTTTTTTTTAATTTATTTATTTTTTTCTTTTTCTCTTTATACTCTTCCTCATTTATTCCTTAAACACTTCTGCTTTAAGGTCAGCAGTTTTATACTACTGCCCTATCTAATGCAAGTTACTTCTTCAAGAAAATATCTTGAATTAGTTTTTTTTGAAAGGAAACATTTGAGTACCACAACACAGTTTTAATAACTAGTGCTGCAATTCTCACTGTTAATAGTATGGAAGGTTTTATTTTTTGAACGTAGGATGAAAGTGGTAGCATTTGTGTATGGGCACAAAGAATTTTTTTTTATCCTATTAACGGAAAAAAAAAATTCTTCTGTAGGAAGAGGGGATATGTAACGTAGCGTTACTTATTTTATTTATTTTATTAGTTATATTACCTTATTTGTTTATTTATTTATTTAAGTATTTAAAACCTTATTATTTTTTTTAAATATATAGAATTGCATTTGACGTTCAATATTCAAAATTTTCATTTCAGTAGAGCTTTTTTTTTTTCTCTGTCGCTCGCAGAGAGCGGTTTAGTTTTTGTGCTGATAATAGCCTGTATTTGCCAGTTCATTTTCTTTTAAAATTTTAATTATTCAGTTTAAAATATTTATGTAAAAAACCCCGGTTTATAAATGGGTTTTTTTTTGTTATGGTTTTTTGTTTTGGTTTTTTATCATTCATGGATTTAATTAGAGATATATAATTAATATATAATGAATCCTGGGTTTTATCCGCATTTTACATTCTGATGAGCCTTCTTCATTTTTCTTTGGTGACACTGATGAGCAGCGTGTTTTTATTTTGCCGAGAAGGAAAACTATATTATTACATCCAGCCATATATTATCACATCCAGCTAAGTTTTTAACTTTTATTAGCCGGAGTTATTGAATCAAATTTTAAATTTCACATATTTATATATAATAACGTTTCATTGGCGCCCAACGTTTCATTATTATATTATATTCAATACATAAATATAATATTTCGGAAGCATCCAGTAGGTCTGGTCTAGTCCGGTCAAATTAATCCAAAAAATAGTATTAAAAGTAGTCTGAAATAATTTTGATGACTTTCATTGGCTGAGACCTTACCGATTAACAACTTTTGTCTTGATATTATATTTTGTGTATAAAATATTAAAATCTATGCAATCGTAGTATTATTTTCAAATTAAACAATTATAATAAGTCGAACATAAATCCGACCGAACTATAGGTCGGCTAATGATACAATTTTTATCCTCCGTTTCGCTTTGTGAAATATGAACTGAATAGTATTTATGTTAAATTTCAACGAGCTTATGTGACATTATCGCTTGAACTAGATACGCTTGTTACACGTTTGAAATAGAATGCATGCGCCATTTTGTTAAACCCGCCATTTCGTTTAATCCACAGTGAGTAGTTACTTTATGAAAATACGATGTTCACTTACTTAATATTAAACAATATTCAACTTAACGTGTAAAAATATTCAACAAATTATTCATTCGCGCCCTTAGACTGTGTCAGTTGCTTATTGTTGTCAGGGCTGTCTTCTGGTGTAGATAGTGCTCGAGCGTACAATAAAACGTGTCAGCTTAATGAAGCATATGGCCAATTTTCAACCAGTTAGAGGTCTTATGTCATAAGACTTAGCTCTTATGGCTATGATTTATAGTTATGATTTATGACCTCATCTGCAGCGAGTTGCAAGCACTTCAGATGTACAGTTTCATATGGTCGGCCTCACTCTCACCCTAAAAATGCAAGAGAGATGTTTCTGACGACCCTGTAGGATGAGTAATTAGGGTGGTTGCCTTGAGACTGCCGTCCGTCGTAAAGTCCCCTGAGATGGCCGGCGTACCTCCACTTTTGGGTACGCCGTGGTTCTGACAGGGAGCGTAGGCCTTCCCGCGCTGGATAGATGTGGCGGGGCACCGAAGTCGTGTCATAACCTAGAAAGTCGTTGGGTTTTAGCCGATAGGAACCTGCATAACTCCGCAGTGTCCCCTATTACTCGCTGATAATGTAGTTCCTATAAGTGTTATATTTTAATCAGTTAAGTAGTTTACCTGTTACTAACAAATATACAAAAAATCAAATATTTTCCCTTTATAATATTAGTTTTTATTAATATTACTAATTTATTTCTAGAATCATCTCTTTTAGATGAAAGGTTATGATTTAGAATGAATTTTTTTATGCTCAACGTTCCAGGTAAATTGGTACTAGGAATAATCCTACTACAGATAATATTCCATCGTTACTCATATACGGGTACACTCGTAATCCGCTTGGGATTAATAGAGCTCTAGCACTTCAACTGGTTTAATATGAAAAACGTAAAAATTAATAACATAACTTATCGTCACTGACGCTGTTACCTAAAATGTCTGACCGTAAAAAATCACATCAAATCTTTCTTAAATAATAAACATGTCAGTTACAACGTTCGCTGAACGAAATACAACTCGCATTTTGTGAAAACTAAGAATTTTTCTCGTATAAGCTATGCCGAATTTATTACCTTTGTAGTCCCGATTTGGCTATTTGGCAAAGTTAAACGACTACCATACCTGCCAAACGAGAATAAATTATAAAATTTACCGACGGGTGCGGTTTCAATGTTTTCTGTGACGTGGATTTGACAAATAGTTGCAAAACAAACATTTCCCAGTAATATAACCTCATTCAACACTTCAATACGTCTTGTTGTCTTGTTATACTTCGTCCAACCATTTAATTTACTTTTTGCAGCTGCTTGAAAACGTAATTATTCCAAGAATCGTAAAAAAAAATCCAAGAATCGTATTATTAATAGAGAATATTTGTATGTACAAACCTATGATGTATGAAATATTTGTATGAAATGAATAAACTCGAAAACTACTGGACCGATTTTGAAAATTCTTTCACCTATAGAAAGCTACATTATCGGCGAGTAACATAGGCTATATTTTATAAAGTTACACGGGCGAAGTCGCGTACAACAGCTAGTATATTATATAGTTTGACAAAGTATAGTAATCATTTCTCAATTTGAGTAGTAGCCAATGTTGATACATACACGCTCGCTGAAGTGATTGATCTATTTTGTGTTTATCCATCAACGTGGCTACCGTATAAAAAAATCTGTGTCAGCGCTAACAACTTTATTATGTCCATTATTAAGGGACCTACATTTTGCCGTAAACCATATTACAGTCGCTTTTAGTTTTACAATTATGGCTAACTGACGAATAATCCGACAAGATTCTATAAAACAATCGTTCATATACTTATCAGAACTTATACTTACGAGAATAAAGAGCGTTATATAAGCGAATTCAATTCTAAAAGAGAAACAAATGTGAACCTGAGTGTACGTATAATGTATATACAAGCCTGTTAGATTGTTTCCGTACAAACTACTAGTATTTTTGAGACTTATTAATATGAAAAATACTGGTTTTATTGAATCTATTTATACTATATATGTATATGTTAATATTTTCTGTATGAATTCTATATAAAAGAAAGAAAAAAATCTTATTAAAAAATTCTTATAAAAGAAAGTAACGGTCTATCTCTGTCTGATTCAACCAACGTACTTCAATTTGGTTTTCAGAAATCATCTGGGTTGGATACATAGTATAAAATGGATCAAGTGATAGTCGAAACGTTCTAGTTTATCAATTTCAAATAATAGAAAAGAAAAATTTCAAATAATAGAAACGGGTCATTTGTGAAATTTCAATTTTAGATTAAATAACTGACCCATTCTCATATAGAAATCTACGCAAAATTGGTATACGAGTAACGTTTACACTAAAATAATAAAGTTGAAGAGTAAGTTATTTGATTGAACGCACAAATCTCTCAAACTTCAACTCAAAAATCAACCAAAACTCAAAAATTCGGATTTCAAAATTTTTTGTATTTAAAAAAAATACTGGCCCGATGTACGAATTAGTCAGTGTATCACTAGTTTTTTATTCCTGTAAATTATATTTAATTATACAAAATTATACAAGTTATCTTCTATTTTTGCCCACAAAATCCTTGATTATGAGCTCAGCACCATCCCAGCACACTTCCACAATCTTTCATTTCATAACCTAATTCTTCATAGTTACGATTACGGTGAAGTCAAGGGGCACAACTAATAAAAAATAAAATGTTTTATTTGAATCATTTAATCTGCCCTACAGTTTATTTAACCTTTTGTCTAACCTTAGCGCTGACCTTTCTACACATCTGTTACGAGCGGTCGGCCTACTACTCCCATCTTGGATTTATTATTAATTTTATACTTTCTCTTTTATTCGTCCATTTTTTAGACTTGTTTTTGTATGCCAAAATTTTCCTGATGAATGGTTACTTTCACTTATGTAACAAACACAGCACAAATGCTGTTTCATTTTACAGACTCGTATCTAACTCCCAAATGTCTAAATTATTTAATGCTGCCAATTAAATATCTGATTTAAAAAAAAAGATGTCCTGAGATTGGCTTCAGCAAAAACGTGGATTTCTGTAAAAAAAAATTATAAATTAATAATACTTGAAGTGAAAACTTTGAGTCTCCCATATATTTTTTTTTTAATTTGTTTTTAAACTTTTTTAGTAGCTGTTGACGAGCTTTAATGTTATCAATCAATCAATCTAATCCTGTTCGGAAGCTATGAGACATCTTCTCGTCCAAAATTCCTTAATACCTCAAAATGAAAGTTTTCTACCAATGTGTATTCTCAGTGATGACATATGGCGCTGAAACGTGGTCTTTAACTAGGCCCTCGTAAGAAAGCTCAACGTCGCTCAACAAGCTATGTGAAAAAGGGGTTATAAGACAAATCCTATATATAAAAAAATTAAGTTATTGAAGTATTTGTACTTAGTAAGTAAGTACATGTACAAATTGGTTTAACATTGTAAAGGCATAGTATAAATTTTTACATGAAGCCACTCACTTTTTGACATAAAGTCACTCAGTGACATGAAGTCATTCAGCGACATGAAGTCACTCAGTAACATGAAGTCACTCAGTGATATGAAGTCACTCAGTGATATGAAGTCACTCACTCAAGTGACAGACACGCACATAAGCGAAACTGCATGTATTTGTACGTACCTGAACACATTTATAATGGATAGTCGTTTTAATTTTCTATAGAATTATTTATTGTTTATTTTATTTGTTGTCCACTTATTCTTTGTGAATAAAAAAAAATCTCCACTAGGCCTCAAATATAAGTTCACGTTCATATACGTCTGAATTTCTTTTGTTATTGAATATCCAAGGCGTGCTAATGGCGCTCTATTGCTATTCGAAATAGGGTCACGGCCGGCATTGTATGGAATCCATTGTCTCAGTTTCGATTCATAGTTCGTTCGTAGTGAAGGCACGCACGCCCTATTAAAAGTAAGGCAAGAATATAGAGTTCTCCTAATGAGTGCAATAAAGGCAAATAGACGGAGAATGCAAAAATGCAGGGCCCTGTTTCTGGGTCACACTTTGCACACCGAACGGAAAAATCCAGCGCCTGAAGATGTTTATTGAAAAATTTAAATACCATTCAAAGAGAGTATTTTTTATATGATATCGAGAATCTTCGATGGAAAAAAGTGGACTGTATTCTTTATGATGGTGTGCACAATCAAAGGGATCGAGGAAACGGTAGCCCATCTGGCGGCAGTAACCACCCCCTTACTGAAGACCACAGTGAAATAACAGTATGTGTGCTGTTGTGTTTCAGTAAATGAGTAAGGGTTACTAGAGCCCATTTTTCTATCAATTTCCAATCTCTTATAATTAATGCCACTATGGTCAGCAATGCACTTGCATAACCTGTAGCGTTGCTTGTATCATAGACGACTGTAGCCACTTACCATCAAGTCTTACCGTCAGTCATGTCCTTAAAAATTAAAATAAAAAAATACATTTAAAAACTGTAATATTATTTGTTAAAAAAATACCTTAAACTTTACACTATATTTAGTATGTATAAAATAATATCTTCAACTATTCTTATTCATGAATAAAGTTTCCGCACAGTTTGATTTTATTCATCGTTTCTATTTAATATAAATTTATTCATTACATTATTTATACATTCGTTTTACAGAGATCTCGTATTGAGAACGCTCACCAATAATAATGTGTATAAACTATTTTATTTTATTTTTATCATAAATAGCGGCAGGCAGGCTAACGGTTCACTTCATAACCATGTTTATCTGCTTAAAGACTAAGAGATGAAATGATATTATAGACGTTATTACTAGCATTAAATTGGTTCACAGTAACCATAAGTAAAATATATATTGAGCTATTAATTGTGTACATGTTAACACTCAGAGCAATTAGTATGTTCAGGTAATAATAACTTACAAATAGGTTAAAGTGACATGATGATAATAAATAAATACTAATACACTCGACTTACCTTGTACAAAAGAACAACGAATTTCAAGGCACAATTTTATTTCCGACTTTATAACTGCACCATTCATACTTGTTATTTGTAATAGCTAATCTACTTTGAAATACGAGTATTAATCCAAAATTTTATGTAAAGAAACAATGCTGTTGTGTAGTAAAACAAAGGAAATATAAATAAAAACAAATCTAATTATAATGGGTGGGAACTTTAACAACAACCTTTATTTAAATTTAAAGCGTAGCCAAACAATCTCGCTTTTCAGGCGAGTGTACGGGTGTGGTCACTTTGCAAGCGTTTTATAATTTGCGTACGAAATAAATTATAATAATTATTATTTATTCGTAAACTCTTCAGATTTACTGTATATATAGATATATCTTCTCGTGAAATATTAGATCCAATATATTTTACTAATATTTTAGTTCCGAAATTTACAACGCAACAAAGAAATAAATAAAATAAAATGCATAAAAAAATAGGTTTTCTTTTTCTATTTTAAAATATGCAATGAGGGTTACAACTTTGAAAGGATGAAAGGTCTTTTTTTATCTGTTAGGACATGATAAAATGTGCTCCATTTTCTCGCACTCGCGGTTACGTAATAGCAACCGAACAAGCTGTGGCAATATTAAAATAAAACTTAATCCGCCCTCAGTGACACCATACATGAAAAATTCCAGTAAATACTATATTTTAGGAAGAACATCAGGCTTATTTTATACACCGGCTACCGTGTACGTGAATGGATATTTAAAAATAAAAGAGCACATTTCAAATTTTAAAAGTGCAATTTGTATTTTCGTTTGCTAGTGTCAAATTAAATATAGTGCTCGTGGCAATGACTATAATTTAAGTAACAATTCAATGCTGTGAGCTGTTTCTATTTATGCTAATCTTTAAGTGATGAAACCATCAATCTACTACAACTATGGATTTCGCATGCCATACAAAGCACTACGAACTTTGAAAATGACATATGCTTACACCATAAACTCTGTCATCTGTCATTTAAAACCAAACAAATATACATCTGTCATTTAAAGAAAATCTGACAACGTTACAAGTATAAACGTTTACAAGTTTAAAATGAATAGTAGAACTTGGTCGTTACTATCTTTTACCATCGACGCGCGAAGGCAAAATTCCGCCATTATTCCATTTTAGGCGTATTTTTTGTGTGCCACTTTGGCATTTGTGACGAAAAATCCATAGTTCGCCATTAAAATTTCAGCCTTGTGTGAGCAGGTTATGAATTACTACCCCGATGACAACTTTGCGATACTTGGATGATTTGCTGGTTCTCCTACCATTATATAATAGTCTGGCAGGCACTTGCAACCGCCAGAATATATTGTCAATTTATTTTTCCACTCAAACTTATGTAAATTACAACATATTAAAACTGTAGCCTTGTGCGAGAAGATTACAAAAAAAAAATATTTTTTTTTACATTTTCAAAAATTTATTTGATAATGACGCAACCGCGAGATGCCTGCCAGACCGGTATTTTCTTATTGACCAATAATAAAACATCAATAAAAAAATCCTAGCTTGGTGCCAAACGGGTTAGTCGGATGGTTTAGTAGCTCTTAGTCCACAAGAGCTACCCTTTACATTTATTCAAAAATTTTCAGCAAGATTTTATTTCATTTTTCTCTTTATACTTCTAAATATTGTCTGATTTTCTCTTACCCTACCCACATAGGCTATTTTGTAAGTGGAATTTACTGGCGTAGCAATTTATCTGTCGTAAACTTCCCTATTACATATTTAATGTGTACATACTATACAAATTCAGGTAGCTCCCACGAGAGCCGAAACACTCTCACGATTTTTACAGTTCTCAACAATTAGTTTGAGTGGCTGACCGCCCGCGGGACTGACAGCTTTTCCGCTATATAAAAAATCTTTATTCTCCGCTCGTAGGGATACGGTAATAAACAAACGCACTTTCCTGAATAACTTATGGCTATTTTTTGCTATTCCATGATACACGCGTAACTTGACTTGACACACTGTCTGTCAGATAGAAGACAAGCAACGCCATAGGTGCTGTGTGTGTGCTACTTCATCACCATCTCAGCCGTAGGACGTCCTTTGCTTCTGCAGCCTATTAAAAAAATCCTATTGGAAAAATATGCCCATAGGATTCTGTCATATTTTTGCAGTAGGACCAGTGCGAAGCAATCTGGATCCACTGTCGACCTGTGGCCCCATCAGATCGTCTATGCACCTTGTGGGTGGGCAACTTTAACTTACTGATCCGCCGGACTTAGTCGGTAACTTTTGTTCCTCTACGGGTCTCCTCATTGATGCCAGTCATAAGACAAATTCTTGCGCATATTTTAATTCTAGAATGGTCAAAGTTTAATTTGATTTTTTTTTTTATTATTTGTTAATTAGAAAACTAAAAAGAGAAGGTGTAGCAAAACATAATAACTCCCAAATTACATTTATAATTGCTAATTTGATTTCAAAGTTTGACTTCTCTGTAGGTTGGCTAATTAAAGTGTTGGATGTACCAACACTTTATACAGGCTTGTTATTAAGTACCAGTTTTCGTTTGATGATCTATTTTTGTCTGTAGATTCAAAGAAAAGTAACCAGCAAATCTTACAGAGAAACCATCACGTTGACAATTTTAATCAAAAAAAAACCTTTATAAATTATTTCTGCTTTAAGATATTTTTAAATATGAGGTATATTTTCAAAATTAGTGGATTCGTTTATATATAATCAAATATTTAAAAAATTCTTTAACTATTTAAAAGGTTACATTATTCTAAATGTTATATTATAATTATATACTAGCTGATGCCTGCGACTTAACATTTTTCCAGGATAAAAAGAATTATATGTTAATCCAGATAATAAACTATCTGCGTGCTAAATTTTATTCAAAATTGTTCAGCCGTTTTTGCGTTATTCAGTATATAATTTATTATTATTATAAAAATCATGTTGCAATAATATTATGAAGGAAATCAACATTTATCTCTCTGTCAAACGACTCCTCCTTAAGTCAAATAAATAAACAAAACATGTGATGACATCAAAAGAGCTACGTAAAATTGGGAGTCCAATTCATTATCGTTCTTTGTGCCGAACGGTTTACTTGCAATATTTTTTGTTCCTGTTCACAGATGCGTGAAAGTTTATGTGTTTGCGCTGCCTATTGGTCCTGATTATATTGCCTCATTCCATATTGCTCCCCTCCCCGACAACATCGCTGATACTGATTTACAACTTGAACGAAACGTGTTTGTGAATTATGACCTAACTCAAAAGGCATCTGTAGCTGGTCGTATACTGGAGTTACAGTCAATACTTCACATATATTTTTTTATGTTATTTCACATAAGCACATATGCTGTTATTTCACGGTGGTGTTCTGTAAGCTGGTGGTTACAGCCGCCAGACGGACAGACCCAATGACTGCGAAACGCAGTGTGCCCTGCAACTAATTTCAAAATCTAGACCAGAGCCAACTTTGAAAAGTTCATTTGCCTAGTTGGCTCCGCCGGAAATAATAAAGTAGTAAATAGGTATGACATAAAGTGACAGAAGTGGACAGCAGTCCACTTCTGTCTGTCCAATAATTTCTTCTAAACCACCCAACGGTTTTTGATACGGTTTCTTACTATAGAAAGAGCGTTAAACGGGGAAGGCTTTTGTATATAATTTGCAGAAACAAATGTCGAAATAAAAAAAAAATTATCTCCAGATAAATAAAATATTTCGACATTTCCGAGTAGAAACTCCGATACAATTTCTTTATATAGCAATTCAATTGAATACTCTTGAAATGACAAAATATTATTTAAGTATTCATAGAAACACGAGTACAGCTCGCACAAAGTTGCTTCTAAAGGAGTTCCTTTGTATATTTTCCTCACTACAAAATGTTTGTATGCAAATAGCGGAACGCTTAGATAGAAATATTATAATGAATGTGTAATACGTTTCTGAACGTTCAAATAACATGCAGTAATAATTGAAGGACGGTACTGTTGAATCTGTCGGGCATATTATTTTCAAAAACTTAAACGCGTACAATCTGTTGCACGCGACTTCGTCCGCGTAACTTTTTAAAATACTCGCTGATAATATAGCTTTCTATAGGTGAAAATTTTTTTAAAATCGGTCCAGTAGTTTTTGAGTTTATTCATTACAAACAAAAATACATTATTTCTTTTTACAATATTAGTATAGATAATAATTATAATTAATATATAATATAAAATTACTGTATATACTTAATATACAAGTCATTCAAGACACATTGATTCATGGTAGAGGGAGTATTATAATTTCAGTCAACATTAAACTGGAGAATATGAGGAGGAAAATTAACACGTTCTACGTCGTAGCGGTGATTAGGTAACTCGTAGACTTGGCTACGCCCGATTCTAATGTAATTTGTACGTGCTACGGCTTTCGTCCTTTTACGAGTCAAACTTAACTTAATTAGTTGATAATATATCATAAATAATATATACAAGATGGTGACCGCGACATCGTCCGCGTTCAATAATGAAAAATATAATATATGAGTGAGTAATATAACTCCTGACATCTTTATACGTTAATGCTAATTAACTACATATTTTGCGTTATTAAAAGATATTTGTTCTTTTATAGTGTAAAAAACAGCAAACCTACTGTAGCAAACTAGTGTATCATCTTGCCAATGAAATACTGATGATTATAATTAAATTTATGTTATATTAGGTACTTAATAGCTGTGCCTGCGACTTCGTACGCGCTTTAGTTCCTATTTTTAAATTTCCACAGGAACCTAAAATTTTTTTCAGGAAAAAAAGTATGCGAAATGTTTTTTTTAAGATACATCTTTAGATAAGAAAGGGGAACACATCTTATAAAAGACACATAGACAGGCAATGTTAATCCAGGTTATTAAGCAGCTATCTGATGTATTTATTTTATATTTAACATAATATTATGTATTCTATCTTAACTAATAAAGGAATTTAATTGTCAATCATAGCTGGATAATATGATGTAGTGCCTCCTCACACAAAGGAGCCTCTGTGCAGTAATGAAACATTAATATGTACATGAACATAATTTGTCGGTTTTGGTCGGTTTATACAAATTAAAGAGTATAATATAAAAAAGAATATTCTACGCCGTAGCAATGCTACACGAACTTAGAACTACCGTAGCAATGAGCTACGAGATTGATGATGTCATTTCTGATGTAGCTGATAGGTAAATAGCTACAACATCAAATTGTATCCCTCAATTTTGTTATCATCACTTTTCTGAATTGCCTCCCACTGAATTGAATGGAAGCAAATTTAAAGACGTATTCACGTCAAAATCAGCTGAACTCATGTTACGTTTTACATTCACCAGTTTAACTCTGTACGTTCACAAAGTATTACAGCGCCAGTTTACACATGAACGGAATTAGGCCTGCATGCCGCTTTCTGGCGTTTCGCTAATGCGACGATTTGATAATCCATCGGTTTGCTAATCCGCTATTTTGCGAAACAGACATTTTGCTGCTGAGACCTTATAATGTCCATTAACTTGCAAGGGTTTCTTTATTTTACTACTCTATTAACTCGATATTAGCTGTAGCGAATTGATATTTTTACAATAAGTAGGAAATCGTTACTTAAATGTGCGCACTACAGTCAATTTTTAAGGTAAAGAGGAAAGTAGGCTGCCTGACGATCTTATAATACGGCTCATAAATTAAGGCTTATAAAGATTTCATGACCATGATTTGTCAGATTTATATTTATATAAATTGATATAATTAAAGCTTATCAATACTCCTGCTATGGTCGGCAGCGCACTTGCAGAACCTGTGGCGTTGCGTAGTTCAAAAGATTTAAGCGTACATACAGCGGGATAGACGACAGGAAGCGACTTAATTTTTTTATAATATACTATATAAAAAATATTAATAAAACATTTAACCAATAACTTTTTAACTGAAGTCTCAGAAGTATATTAAAGTTAATTACAGCTGTTCGTCTTGGCCGTGACACGGCTTGACATTGACGCATCGTAGCCGCCATATTGTATTCTAAAGGAAAAACCTAGGCCGTCACGTCCCCAGTGGTCGCTGCACGACGCAATAAAAACACAGTTTTTGTTACGTAACATTTATTTGGCCCGGTTTACTGCTTATTGGATTTTTTTAAAGATTAACAACGTAGATTTTTTTATACGACTTTCTTTGTATTATGAAAGTAATCAAAGCAAAATGAGACCGAATTTTTTTTTATTCAATTTAAGGATGATTTTTTTTATTACATGAACTTTTTAAAGAAACAATTACACTAATGGAAATATTTCAAAAATAAACTTAAAATTTTTTATTTCATATGTTTCTGAATTGTTTTCTGCCTGGCGTTTATATGTAGTTTATATTATACGTATAGTTAATTCTTTTTAATATCTTCAAATGTCAAGAATTTTAATTCGCATTTTTAAACAAGTAAATTATGTATTATTATACAATATCAATGAAGCATTTTTATCTTAGCGCCTCGACGAGAGTCGAGACCATTAAAAACTCATCCAACAAAATTCTCTAAACAATTTCTATAATGACGTCGTCTTGTTTCGTCTTTTAAAAAAGTTGGTAACTTTTAATGTAACGCCTACGAAGCTTGCTCAACTTTACACGAAGCTACTTCTCGATAAAATATTATATTGACAAGTTGCCGCTACTTGTTTCAATCTACTTCACTGCCCTTAATAAAGCCTTCCTTTTATATGAAAAAAAAAAAACTATACTGACACAGACTTTGTCTGTGTTGAAAAATAAAAAATATAACGCCCGAAAAAATATATGAGCAATAATTTATTAAATTTTATTGCTGTTATAGTTTTGCCAGGCGTTGGATTTTTATTTATGAAGGTCCCTCGGGAATAGTGTTTTTTCTGTATGAAAGGTATCCTATGTCCTTTTTTCTATCCCTGACCGGACAAAATAATAATTAAAAAATTAAAAACTAAGTGGCGTATTACGAGGTTTAATAAACATAACACCAATTTGAGTAAAATAGATAAAATTTAAAACTTTTTTTTATTTTTATTACAGTTAGTTTAGGTTGCGTAAAGGTCCGCTTTAGGAAAGAAGTTGTGCCCTAGTCCATTCCTCTTTCTTCAACTTTTTGCTTATATTTTATCAAGGTCTTATCAAAGTCGGTTGCACAGTGACATTTTGCTTGTATTACTTATGATCTTAAGCGACAGTAGCCATCTACCACCAAGTAATCAAGTGCATGCATTATATGTATTATTAATAATTTAACCGGTTAAAACAAATAATCTTTTGTACCAAATGAAATGCCTTACATATGATATTTTATCACTCTCTTTAAAAATGTTCATCAACATAAAAATTATTCAGCTCTAAAAACTGTTAAATTTCCAAAGGATTTTTTGCATATTACATGAGAACAAATTTAAAAGAGTCAAATACATTTACGTGGCGTGGTTAAGCGATAATTATTTTGTGTGCCGTGAAACCGCGGCCTGAATTTGGTTGAAGTTTTGGTTTTAAAACTTTCAACAGAATCGCTCTATATTTTTTCAGTGAGAGCTGTACACTCAGCCTTTAAAAGTATTTGCACAGCATTATTAGTACTGTGTTAGTCTGTTTCATAGTCTGTCGAGAACCGCGGTGTCATTCACAGACATTACGGTTCTAGACATGTAAAACAATAAGCCACACTGTTATAACGGATGGCTGTTATAAGTTTTTAAAATACTCCGTTACTGCGTCGAGACCTTCATCTGGAAAAGCTTTATAATTTTGTTTAAAAAAGGCGTACTTATCTTATAAGAACTTTTATTTGACAAAGAATCTATACTAATATAATAAAAAGAGATAGGACAGAATTTGGAACATTTGTTTTATAATGTAAACATCCTGCTAAGGAAGGATTTTTGAAAAATTCAACTCCGTGCTAAACCGGGGGCTAGTCCCTAGTTATGAAATCAAGTCGCTTTTCGCTTCTTTCTGTGTATCCGCTAACTTATTCTAAAACACCCAACGGATTTTAATACGGCTTTTAATAATGAAAAGAACGACAAACGAGGAATATTTGTGTATATAATTTGCAGAAAAAAATACATCCATGCGAAGCCGGAGCGTGGCGTACTATTTTTTTTTTTTTTTTTAATATATCGTAACCTTTGATGGAGATCCAAAATATTTTTTGGTAACATTAACTAGTAAAATATTAGAATAGTAAAAAATAGTGTGAATAGAAACAGAATAGAAATATAAATAAAAATTGTTTTTAAACATATTTTATTTATGTTTCTGTTCGTATAAAATAAAACCGTCTATGATTTATAATTATTTTATTACTCTATTATTTATTTAATGGAAAACTTATTATATTATGAATTTCCAAATCATAAGCTGCATGTTTAACTTAAAAAACTTCGAATAAACAACTTAGATTAAATACAAGATTAGACTTACAAAGCACTTTATCCGGCACTCCATGAGTACTGAAGCTGACCTCAGCCAATTTACGTTCAGCAAAAGCTTTCTACATAATAAATACCAGTTTTTTTTATGAAAAAGCTTGTGAATAAAAAGCGCGTTAAAGCGCTGAATACACCAAATAAATGGCGGCACTTGATGGCCGCGTATTAACGAAATACACTTTAAAATAATTAATCATAGCCAACAACGTACACCAGTCATGACCAAATAATAATTTTAGTGTTGTTTTCGTCAATTTTTATTTTAAAAATATACCGAATGAATTCTTGATTGAAATTTGATGCTATATAAAAGGTAACGGATACTTTGATATAACTTCAAAAAATCTTATAATAATAATTAATAATAATAACTAATAAATCCGAGCCAGTCTCAGCCTAAGGCGGTTTCTTTTGCTAAGATTCTTGCTATACAAGAATATATTTTCTCGTAGTCTTGAACACCGTCTGCGAATTTCTCGGAGTTAACACCCTCATTTTGGCTTTTGGGAGGGAAGACAAGTAAAGTTGAAATATACAAAAAAAAAATTAGTTTTATATTAATTTATATAAAACTACAGACATAATATGAAAACCAGCAATAATTTAAATGTCGCTCTCGCATATATCCAACGTAACATTGGATGTGTGGAGTTCGTAAATGCGCGTCAGGAGCTTCGCTCGCGAGATTAATGTTCCACTATTATTCGTTGGTTGGATTCCAATTGGGAGCACAGGCAGCGTAACTTATTTAGACATTTCATCGAGTGCTTCAAACGAAACGAGATCGATCAGCGGTTTTGTTAGGACGACTGCTCACTCGTTTTACTTATATATTTTTTCTAATTTTTTTTTATTTCGAATTTAGTCCGAAAATATTCGACAATTCAATGAGTCAATGCAACGAACAAAATCGACCATTAAAAAGTACAATTACAATGTCCAAACTGTCAATCATTTGTAATGAAAAAAGTTCCAAATTGTTTTTAAAGCAGTTTCATGTCAACTTAATACAAACTTGTCACTTCTCACAAAAGTTCCTAATAGCCCAATCAACTGTCTGAATATTTTATTCGATATCGTATCAATTATACCGTTTATTAATTAAAAGTTTTTATAATAATGACGAGTAGGTTAGTTTAAGGTTAGGTTCGGTTAAGGTGTTTGTTTTAACGCTCTTTCTCAGGATTCCCGGGTTCGATTCCCTCCAGAGCTAACTTTGGAAAATAATAAAACTGAAAATAATAATAATAATAAATCAAAAAGGAATTTAATTCATATAATTTTATTGAAATTAAAAATAAAGTATAATATGACTATATTATAATTTGAACAAGCTGTATACAATACGTTATTCTGTAGATAACTCTATTATGGGTTTCTTGATACTTTACCTACCATTTTAATGTTACCATTAAAATTAATTTTCATTGTAACGTAAATAAAAAAGTTTATTTATAAATAAATAAAAATTGTTTTTTTTTTATAAACGATGGGTTTGCTCTTGACCAACCGAGCGAGCTCATCCAGATGATACCTATTCACTCGAACTCTGAAATTATTTGGGTTATATGGGTTATGTGACCTCGATATATTTTCGTTTATTTGGTTGCATATTTATGCAACCAAATAATTATCCAACCAGTGTAATAAACTATGTTTTCATTATAGAAAGTACCACAGCGTGGTCACAGCCGCAAACTACGGACAGATACTCGTAGCTGCGCCAGCCGCAAACTATGATCAAAGTTTTGTGCATTTATTTTGTGTTCGACTCACTTGTTATTTAGGCTGCCTGCTATGTTTCTTTTTAATATTTTTTTATCTCAATACTAGCTTCCACGTCTGACTTTGCTCGAGTTTTTATATATTTATTTTATTTTTTTACTAGAGATATGTTTGCTCTTGGCCAGCAACTAACTTGGCTATATGTATATATATATATGAGGCCTATATGTATGATATGTATATAAAGATGAGGCCTATATGTATGATATGTATATAAAGATGAGGCCTATATATATGATTGAGCGAGCTCACCAAAAAGATGCCTATTCACTCGAATTTTGAAAAGATTTGGGTTATATGAGCTCGGAAACACAGGCTCCAGTTACATTATTACATTGTCTAATAATAGTCTAAAAGGGACTTCTTGTTGATAGTCATTCTTTTGCTAAGAGTAATGAAAATCATCATCATTCTTTTTTTATTCATTTATTACTATCATTATGCACATTATTGATAGAAAATTAGATAAATATGTTATTTTACAAGGCCACGATGGTCTTGTCCAAAACACTAAACATAAAAAAACAGAAAATTTTGTTTTACTTAAACAATAAAATTGTTTGTGTTATATTTTTATAATTATTTATATATTTTTATAATATACTAGTTAATCCGAAAGATGTAATTCTGTCAAAAGCTATTGGATTGTCAGCTAGAAACTCTGGGTGGGAAAAAGCAAAATGGGGTATTTTTCCGTTTTTTCATGCAATTATTCCAATTTTTTGGAACGTTTTATTTGAATAATAGAAAATATTTTTTAGTTAAACCAATATTTAGAAAAAAAAAACGTATAGGATTCAATAAGCTCTTTTGCGGGTTTCTGTTCAGCCTTGTTCAATTAATTTTCCAAATCACTGCTATAGATCAAATAGCAATGTAGTCGAATCCATTTTATGTTCACCGACAAGTATTGACAAGTATATAGGGATTTGGTTTGTAGAATAAGTCTTAATGCCTTTCTTAATACCTACTAGAGACTTATTTATTGCAGATTCACTTCTTAACGCAGACCACTAGACTATTAATATATTGTAATTATGGTCGTTACGGTCAAATACAAAAATTTTGAAAATAAAGGGGTTTATTGACAAATCCAGTTTTTTTTTTAATATCACTGTAATTTTTTGCATGGTATTGTTCAGATTATTGCCATAAAATGCACCATTGTGGTTAAAGATTTAAAAGCAGCTGAAGCTAGCTTGCGTTTATGCTTGCTAAGTTTTTCTTGTGTGTAAATTTTTTTAAACCTGTCATTGATTTTAAATTCGGAGACAACTCAGTGGCCTATACAGCATACGGGCTCGCTGAGATAACAATTATGTTATTATATTTATACAGTTACCGCCTGAAACCAAATTGAAATAGCCTGAAATAAAGGCATTACGAATTTAAACTCGTACCTACATGAATAAAGCCGACAGTTCTGTCTGTTTATTGGTACCATCCATATATTTAGCAGTAGCCATAATATATTTATTCGAATTGGATAAAATTTTGCTTATATAGGACACTTTTATCCTGGAAAATTGTTAGGTTTCTGTGGGATTTAAAAAGCATGTACGAAGTTGAAAAGCGAACAACAGGCGTACGAAGTTGCGGGCACAGCTAGTATGTATACTTAATAAGAATGTTATTAGCTCTCGCTCAATCTTTTGAAGTTTCCGTTCGCCTTTAGACAGTCGGAATAACCTTTTAGTTTCTACTCTCCAAACTCAAGGGTTTCCCGACCATTCTTGCATACTAATTTCCAAAGCTTTATTATTATCTGAAGCAACAAATTTTGATTGTTCCCTAAACAGTAGTGGGGATAACGAAAATGCGCCGTCTATTGGAATACTCAAGACCGCTTATCCCCTACACCCATGAGCTTCGATCAACCAAGTTGGTGGTCGTTAAGGAAAACTTCGTGATGTCGAATAAATAAACAGTTCAGTTCGGCAAACTTCGTGACCTATCGCAAAGTTTTCCGAATTGTTTATTTTGTTTCGTATACTCACCGAATTGAGTCTCGTTCATCTGACAGCAATTCTCTTTTTTCTTTATTTACTTATAGCGCTTGTAATTTATTGGGTAAATAAACTAGTTATAATTAAAAATCATAAATTTAACCCCCGACATTCTATTAAGACCATTCTATTAAGTTCAAACACGTTTTACTTGCTTGGTAGTTGGATATCCCGCAGACTACTTGATGCTGCAGCATCAGGTCAGGGTTACCATGTCATGGAAATATCAACGAAGTAACAGTACACACTAAATTTGAAATCAATTGTACCTGTGGAATTTAGTAAGATCCCTTCGTCAACTATGAAATGAGCTGAAGATCTTCAAATGTCTGAACAAATTTTCATAAACTATAGATAAGAACCATTTCAATCATGTCAGCTTTAAAACAAGAAAAATTAAAGTGACTCAAGTGACGACTGGAGTTTTGTAGCTGCTTAAATAGACAAGGTCGTCACGGAGACATTTTTTATTTTACAATCAATACTAACTATAGAAGAAAACGTTCCCGGTTTTACATTTCAGAAAAAAAATCTATCTGTATTAGTTCAAAGAGAATGCATAAAACTTTCTTTCTTCGCTTTGTTACTGTACAGTTCTTGCTTTGTGTTTCTGACAACAATTTTAAGAAAAAAGTATGAATCTCTATTTTCAACATTTTTTTAATTTTTCTAAATATGAGCGACAGGCAGACGAAAACAATCTCCTATAAACTCAGAAAGATAACAATGAAAATTTTATTAGAAAGTAGACACATATTTGTTCAAGAGTTTAGATTTCATATTTGAAAAAAATCTGATTTAAATTATCAAAGCTCACCTTAACATAAATACCAATATAATCTTATGTATGTTTGTTACAGGAGGACGAGCGACAGGAACACGACCATGAATGCCTCGCAAATAGTTCCAATCGAGGTTAACGGTACTAGTGGTGAGTTATATGTCAACCTTTAAAGAACCCCGCACAAAACAAATGTAAATTGTCCACCAGTAAATTTTGATTGAACTTCGTATTTTGATAGTTCTTATTACGCCGATCAAAAGTCTCAATAGGCCGAGTTACTGCATCTCAAAACACAACATCCGGACCACGGAACATTGTGACACGACATCCGCGACAAACGCAGTACAACCTTTTTTTTAACGTTGGGAAATCCTCTTAGATTCCCAGCAGTGTAGGGGACACTGCGGGGTTGTACCCGCTTAAACCCAACGACATTTTAGCGCGGCCGTTGATGGGCGGGGTCGCGGGGACGTTATGACACGACTTCGGTGCCCCGCCACGGCTATCCAGCGCGGGGAAGGCTACGCTGTCTGTCAAAACCTCCGCGTACCCGCAAGTGGAGGTACGCCGGCCATCTCAAGGGACCTTACGACGGATAGTCTCCACCTAGAAACGCAGTATGCCCCGGCCACAACTTTAATATAATTGCAGATATGCGTACTTTTTGTTCTCAAAACAATCGTAATTTCTAATGTTATACTTAAATATTTCAAAACACATCCCCGGCGTGTTCTGAAACGTGGCTCTCTCTTAATACAATTAAAAGTTTGAATTTGTTTGTTCTGTGTTATGTGGTCTGTGTTCGTTCGTTGCACTGTTGCAACGTTTCCTGTCCGTCTTGAAACTTTTGCTTGTTGCGGTCTCGCGTACAATTCTGTTAATTTGTTGCTCGCCAAGAACTATAGTAGGTAATGAAAATACAATGAGCCGTTCTAGCAAATTTAATATGCAAAATTTTAATTAACAATAACAATAGTTACACATACGAAATCGCATGCAACAGCTACTTGCAAGCGTTCGTATGCGTTTTTATAAAATATAGCCTATGTTACTCCCTGATAATATAGCCTTTTATAGGTGAAAGAGTTTTAAAACTGATTACAAACAAAAATACAAATCTCTTTATAATCTCTATATATATATAAAAATTTCGTGTTACGTTGTTTGTCGCCGATGAACTCCTAAACTACTGAACCGATTTTAATAAAAATTTGCACACTGTGTGCAGTTTGATCTAACTTGAGAAATAGGATATA
Source organism: Synanthedon myopaeformis (assembly GCA_944738685.1). NCBI lineage: Eukaryota > Metazoa > Arthropoda > Insecta > Lepidoptera > Sesiidae > Synanthedon > Synanthedon myopaeformis. The sequence continues at coordinate 9,089,120 of OX122926.1, read as the reverse complement.
TTTTATAAAGTTACGCGGCCGAAGTCGCATGCAACAGCTAGTGTTAATATAGATTTTTTACACCTTGACTTGGGTTACATTATTGATGTATTCGTTGGGATCCCTAATTTAACTCGATTGACAATAGCCTATGTTATTCAGCGATAATGTAGGATTTTATTAGTGAAAGAATTTTTAGATCAGCTCGTTAGAGCACTTTTCAAAGTTTGTTCTGGCCTGGATTTGAAAAGTAGTGGCAGGGTATGCCACTACTTTGCGCTCCGCAGATATTTAGGCAGCTCGTCTGGCGGCAGTAACCACTCCCTTACAGAAGACCACCGTGAAATAACAGCACGTGTGCTGTTGTGTTTCGGTGAATGAGTAAGGGACGCCAGAGCCCATTTCCCTATCCTTATACCCAATATCACTATGGTCGGCAACGCACTTGCAGCACCTGTGGCGTTGCTTGTGTTACCACCTAGCTTCAAGTAGACCGTCAGCCTGTTTGCCAACTTTAACATAAATTTAAAAATTAAAAAAAATAACCGCAAAGAATAATTTAAAATATTCGTACACCTAGTTGGAAGCACTTTTTTTAGGTTGTCGATTTTTTGACGCAATTTCATTCTACTGAAACGGATCCAACGGGAGTTTATATTTCACTGGAAACCTCCCAGTTTCCTTTATAATTCGCAAAAGTATTTTGAACAAGCAAGGTTGCAGTTTAAACATCGACTCATTAAATTTTAGCGCTCGTTTTAGCGTGCATCTACAATATTTTTAATTAAAAACTTGCATCTTAAGTTTAGTAGAACAGCTAACATACCATCATTGTGTTTTCATTACGATCGTTCTTACTCCGTTAACGTATAATTAATAATAAACATTTAAATTTAATTATATATAATGGCTAATTTATTAATAAAATCAAATAAAGTGCTATCGTACCTGTAGCAAAGTAAAAACCAATATTAACCTGGAAAGCAATTGCCAATATCACTCCCACATATATTGAAATTGAATGCATTCCTCGTTGCGATGAGATGCTCTAATTGATATGACATTCAATTAGAGACTTTTGAAATTGCTATTGATGTACAGTCGGGGTAAGAAAAGGTTCGTAAAGAACTCACTTTCCAACTCGAGCAGCATACCAATTCCAATGATTACTCATTAGTTATTGGGCGTTAGCGTACATGAAAAAAAAAACAAGACATTTCTTCAGGACAAGACATTTCGTTTCAACGTAATATGAAGAGTAGGATGAAAAAAAAAAAACTGAATTTAATTTCATATCTAATATAATTAATTTCTAAAATGTGCAGAATTTGTGTCATTTTCGCGGGTTAAATTCTTGTAATAACTACTGACTAAAAGCCAAAAATGTTTTGTAGCTTAATGTACATTTATAATTGGGATGTCAATAGTTACCATCTATAAAGGTTTTTCTAAAATATTGGTATTGCTGGCGTATGTTTTATTATTTTCGCGAGTTCAAAAAGTGCCGCGAGTGTCTTACGTCAGTCTGTCTTAGAAACTAGTCTAGTCTAGCCTGGAGATAAAAAGAAAGTTTTTGTTTTACGTCAGTACATTGATGTTTAGTATTATAAAATAGAAAAATACCTGCTGCCGTTCATTTGCATGTGAAAAGTCAGTAATGGAATTTTCCTTTCGAGTGAGTTCAAAAATTGCAAAGTTAAAAGTTTCCCAACGAAATATAAAATTTAGCTTCACATAACAAAGTAGATGGATCGTATGTCTTATAAATCTTGTTTCTTTGCTACAGTTAACGTTTTATTCAGTGGATATACTTTAGAGTAAATTGTCTATTGGTAAATATAGGGTTGGCACTAATTGGAATATTTTAAAGTTACTATTTTAAGAAATATTTTAAAAAAAAACATGCGATTACAATTGAATTACCATTTCTAAATATGTTGAAACTAACCATTACTGACGTCATGCTTTTTGATAAATTTGCATGTTGACTAAGAAAGAAGGAAAGGAAAAAATATTATTTGGTACAATTATTATACAATTTATAGGAGAGTGAACCAAAATGGTGTCAACTCAGCATGTAAGTCGTAGCATGAGCCACGACGCTGATCTACTGTGAATGCCGTTTACAATTATTACTAAATTATTACTGTCATTAATAAATTACAATTTCATTATAATAATTGTAAAAGCATCAGCTCCATTGAAAACAGATTTAAAAGAAGCGTGTAAATTTACAAAAGATAAATAAGATAAATTGTACAAAGTCGTGACCAAGCCCTTCCACTCGACATTATCTTGATAAATTTCGATACAATCACCGGATCGACAACCCTAACATGGGAGACATTCTTTGCAAACTAAAAGGTACTTCCAAGTAAGGAATGTTAACAGTAGGTAATTTTAAAATTAGTGGAAAATTTCAAATAAGGATAGTATAAAATATATCCTACTTAAACTAACGGCTAGCGACCCGATCTGGCTTCGCAATGATCTGGGGCAATTTTTCCAATTTTTCTTTTCATACGAATCTTCCTAGTACTTCAACGAATATTTGAAAAAAAAATTGCCGAATTGGTACGAATTGGTTTGCGCTTTTAACAACAACAATAAATTTGATGAGTCCACTAGCCGAGTAATGTTAGCAGTAGTATCTGCTTAAAATTGTATTTAAATCCACTAGGATACAGTTTCCAATTCAACCAGTGATTTAGACCGACAGCCTGTCTGCACCAAAAACAATATAAAATATCCATTGTATAGTTTTCAAACTATAAATCGAATCCCATACACTTAATAAAGTATTTATCTTAAGCGCATATATACTCGTATGTATATGAAAACTTACTTTAAGTGACGTGGTTTTTTTTTTTTTAAATTGTAAGTCTAATTTCATAGACTTTAATTTAAAAAAAAAAAACTAGTATATGATTGCATTAAACGATCTCTTCGTCTGATTCTCTTTAGTCATAAACTAGGCCTCCAGTTATTTTTTTGTACATTACTGTGAGCATGAAGTGATTCCATTGAGTAATTTGTCTATAAGTAAGTTTACCTACTGGTACTGTTTCATATTATTACTACTTCTTTACAAATTTACATGCATCGAACCCCAGTCACGTGCGGCGAACGTTTGAACTTGATGATTCTAACTGATACCCCTTTACAAAGTTAGTCCGTGACCTTACGAACAAGTAATTTGTTTGAAGGAATTTTCTGGGATCGTCATAATGTACTCGAAGATTTCTGATGAGATTGATCAGAACTTATTCAGATGGAACTAACTTTCGTCTACTGTATCCTTATACATTTTCGTTTTTATATTATTTTACGTATATAGGTATATCGCTTTATTATCTATATTATGTAAAGTGAATTTATAGCTAAGGCTATCCTCTTATCTTGCTTCGCGTCTTATGTCTTTAACAATTTTTTATTTTCCATGTAAGTATATCATCTCCTCCATAATTTTCCAACAGACCCGGCCAAGAGCAACCTGGATCCACCGTCGACCAGATACCAGTATATTTGTTAAAACTATTTATTTATACTTTGTAAAATATTAACAAAGATTTGTTGCAAAGACATCTGTGAGGCTGTATCCTCGTTAGGTGTACTGATTTGTCAAAATTGGTCTTTGACGTAGAAGTCCGATTATTTTGGAAATCGTCCAAGTTGGTAAATATATCTGTATTTTTCTGGTCAAAAGTGCACAAATGCCACAAATGCACAAACTATTTTTTTACCTCCGTAACATGAGTACAACGTGTATAAATTGTTTCTATGAAAAATCACGGTTCGTTTACAATTTTATTATATGTTAAGATTTTTTTTTCTAAATACACAAAAGATTTTTCTTTATATAATATTCACATACTAAATGCTTTATCAATTACGTACTGTTGAAACCAACTAAAAGCTGCAATTGAGATAATTATCTGAGTCGGAGTCTTCAATGACTGCTATAATTGCAGTAATTACAGTAATATGCAACTGGAATATTGTAAAGTAACCACAATAATTGTCAGTCAAAAGAGATCTTATTATACATATAAATAAAGGTAATATTATTAGGATTTACAATATCTATCTATACTATACATATAATAAAATCGTTAAATATTTATGTCTGTTTGTGGGTTTGTCTGTGAGTTTGTGCACACTAATCTCAGAAACGGCTTAAAAACGGATTTAACGGATAAAAAAAAATATCTTTTCAAAATTCACTCGAATTTTGAAAAGGCATCTTCTGGGTGAGCTCGCTCCATCATAATTATGCCTCATCTTCGCTACACAGCTGGATGTTGGCCAAGAGCAAAACCATCTCTAATAAAAAAAAAATAAAAAAATTACATACTTAATTACATAATAATTAATTATAGGTTACTTTTTATCCGAGAAAATTTTTTCGATTTCTGTGGTATTTTCAAAAAACGAACTATATATCTTTACTATATCTATATAGATATATCTATATAGATATATATAGATATATCCTATTCCTATATCTAAGGAAGTATCTTACTTACCCATATATATATATATAGATACTTCCTCCCTTAAATAGTATAAATTAAATCAGCTGTATCCGCTTCTGTCTGTCTATAGGTATATATCCGCTAACTAAACCACGCAACTGCTTTTGATACGGTTTTCACCATCAGTTAGATAATTTTAATAGTAACCGTAATTAAGTTATTATGTAAGTAGAAAAAAACTAACATTTTGCAACGTAGTCGCCGAAACTCTCCAATATTTATTCCCTCACTATTTATTACAAGGTCAATAATATGTCTGTTTCTCTGCTAACTATTTCTAAACCACCGATCGGATATAAAAGTAAATTGCCACACGTGTGACGGAGAATGGTCTAGAATGAAATGGCATTAGTGATTTATCTATTTTTTTTTTTTTTTTGTTTTCGTAATATAGACAGGATAAGGTTTTATGAAAAAAAATTTTTTAAATCCACGTGAAAAGTCAAAAATTTGGGTCAAAAACTCTATATAAAATTTGGGTCAAATTGTTATTAATAAATAACATATTGACAAATAAATCGTGTGAAACATCGGTAACATTTCGATTTCGATGTTTCCCACTATATTCGGACTTGAATTTTTTAGTTGTCACTCTATATGCACAGTATCAAAAATATATTAGTAACGAAACTAGAGAGTTGATAAAATTAAATTGTAAAATTTGACAAAAGTCAATTTTTTTATTTATTTATCAAAGTGCAGAAATAAATATTAACTGTATACATATTATTTTTCTTAAATATATTTTTGGTTTTTTTTATCATAAAAAATAGAGTAAATTTCTAATTGGTGCTGCCTCTGCTTGGACATAGAAATTTAAACTGTTAAATAGTTTTTATGGTGATAATTTTATTAATTGCATTATCGTGTACTAACTTTCGCCCGCCACTTCGTCCGCACCCCTTTTTGGTGCTAACTGGTTGCCGAAGAATATAACACTAGCTGGTGCCCGCGACTTTGTCCGCGTTGAAAAATGAAAAATATAGCACTGAGAAAATATCTGATGTCTTTATCGTTATATCTATACTAATATTATAAATGCGAAAGTATGTTTGGATGTTTGTAACTCTTTCACGCAAAAACTACTGAACCGATCACCATGAAATTTTGCATACACTTCGTCTGGAACACCAGAAAGAACATAGGGTACATTTCATCGTACAACGCGGACGAAGTCGCGGGCACCAGCTAGTATTGTATATATTAGAACAACCTATATATTTTATTTTACACAATTTTTTTGGTCTATATTATAAGAAAATTGTTTGCCACCTTCACACTAATTAGAATGACAGACTACTCCTTTGGGGCCATACTCCAAAGGTTAACTCATCTTCAGTAACATTACATAATGAGAGCCTTAATTATCCCTATTATATTACAAATATAATTGGATACCATAACATTACTTACACTATGTTAAAGTTAAGCCTTTATGAAACTAGATCTACTTAATTACAGTACTTAATTTATGTATAACGTTATAACATTAATTATCTGTAACATAATAACATGTTAAACAGTTCTTTAAGCACAAATGTCCTCTGTCCTGTGATAAAGGAAAGTCGGCAGCGCAAACCTATGGAGTTATCGCGGCCTAGCTATAAGGAAAAGGTTACTCTTTTTATATGTGAAGATCGTCAGACAGGCTGACGGTTTACTTGCAACGCCACACTTACTGCACGCAACGCAAAGTTCTGAATATTTGTAAAAGATGTATTTTATATATTAATTTAATGTGTTATGTTATAAGATGGGTTTCACCTATGGACAAAGAGTAACTTACCTTATGGAAGTCGCAATAGAAGCTCCATTGATCAAACCATAAAGCTGTATATAAGGGCAATATATCCTTAATCATCCTTAATGAATAGATTAATGGATTCCTTCGTCAAGCATGAACAGAATGTTACTTCGCAGTGGTCTTCTGTAAGGGATGGATGCCTTCCTACTAGGGTTTCCTACTTTAGTACTGAGTAACTCCTCATATAGGAAAGCTCTTCCACTTATAACAATTTTGTACAATGTACAAATACTAATCATTGTAAAAATTCCTTCTTTCATCGTTCTAAGTATCACTACAATAAGATTCTGAATGATATTGACATATTTTCCAACAATTTGAATTCTTATAAAATGAAAATTGGCGAATTACTTTTGAAAAATTAATTTTATACTTATAGAATAAAATTAATTTTTCAATTCTACTTTTTCTCTTCTTTTATTATTATTTTTTTTTTAATTAATAAATAAATGTAAAAACATAATTTTTATGATTCTTTAGGCCTATTTGTATATAATCTATAATATATATTTTTTTTAAATTTATGGCTGTATGTAATCTAAATCTAAATAAATAAATAAAATTGTATGAAGCTCACAACAATAATGACAAATTAATAAATAAACCTCACAAAGCTTTCATAGATAGAAAAAGATAAAAAAAAAATTATTTGGTTAAAATGTATGTAAATAATAACTGCGTATTAAATTTACTATGGCAACTTATAATACCTCACACCTCGCTTCCTCCCTCCGTCTATTGTGAGTGAGGGTATCCGTTAGGGCCGGATGTCTATCGCCATCTGGCACTAGTCGACTGTAAGAGCGAAATCGAGTCAAAAATTTCTACTTCAACGCTTCCGAATAGATGAAAATCAACTGGATATTATTTGTTCCATGCTTTAGAAAATCAATTTTTTTTTCCCTTTGTATATCTGCTAGAGAAGTGTTAGTTCGTTTATTCGGTTAGAATGCTTATCTTTGGTAGTCTGAGTAAGCTTAATTTTAAATCGAATCTGTTCGATTTAAGTCGACAGACAGGCTGAAGGTCAACTTGATGGTAGGTGGCTACCGTCGCCTATAACACAAGAGGCTGCAAGTGCACTGCCAACCATAGTGGGGTTGGAGATAAGGATAAGGATGGGCTCTACTGAGGTCCCTTACTCATTCACCGAAACACAACAGCACACGTGCTGTTATGTTCACGGTGGCGTTCAGTAAGGGCTGCCTAAATAACTGCGAAACGCAGTATGCCCCTACTTTTCAGATCCAGACCAACTTTTAAAAAGTTCATTTCCAAATTTTAACTTGCTGGGAATCGAACCCGGGACCTCTGGAACAGATTGGTTAAAATTATTACACAAAGTTATTGAATAACACAACGATTTAATCAACTTAGTAATAGAGGCATGGCACTCTGCGTTTCGTAGTCATGAATTGGGCAGCCTGTCTGGCGGCTGTAACCATCTCCTTACAAAATAACACCATGAAACAATAGCATGTATACTGCTTTATTTCGGCGAGTAAGGGATACCAAATCCCATTTTTCTTAATTGTGCTTTTAATTAGACTGAGACGAATTTCTCATCTAACTTAGTGAAAACTAATCTCTATTGCAATGGAATTGTGAATTATATTTGTTTGCAGATGAAATCACATACCCAACCACGTGGTACGACGATGGCAACTGTTCCTGGGTGGATGCCGTTTCGTGGGGCTGTAACACCACCGTCAACGGCACAGTCGCCAACAGCACCAGCACTGACGTCACGTCGCTCGTCCTCATGGCCGTCACTTCCGTGGTCTTAGCACTGATCATATTAGCCACTATAATAGGTAAGAAAATAAAAACTGTATGGAATAAACGAGAGTAAGAAAATTCATTCAACTTTTTTCAATAGAAAACAGCGTCTCCTTAGTAAACTGCTGTTTTGTAATAATTTTCGACAAAGATATAGTGATGATGGTAGATTTAATATTATATTAATTATATATTTTTTTATTTACTTATTTATGTAAAGGGCAACTCAAACAGACCACATTTTTAAGGTAAAATAAAAACCATCATAAGTCCTATAATATAAAACTTATAAAGATAATAATATTAACCCTTATGTAAACCGCTTGTACAATTTTACAATTTGTATATATTTTGTCATATTTGTACAAATTTTATTGAATTAGTTGTTATATTTTACAATAGATGGCAGCACTTCGTATACATCGTGTCCACTGCAGTAATAATATATTGCCTACAAAACATATAATAATAATAATAATAAAACATATATTATAATATATATAATATACGTTTTATACGGTAGATATATTTCGAATTCGGCTCATTTGATTAAAAACTTTGCCGCCACAACATAAACTTTCATATCTCACATCAAAATGGTTTCGAACTATTTGGCGTTGGAAGAGTTCCAAATAAAAGGATCAAAACTAAAGTATTTTTTTTACACAATGTTGTTCACATGGATTTCCTTTTATATGTACTTTGGTGAACAATAGCTTGAAATGTATTTAAATTAATTTTGTGTAAGATCAATTCCAGTTTTGTCTTCGAACTCTGCAAAATTTTACTACATTATCAGCAGGTTCAAACATTTAGGTACAGCTTCAAGTTTCCGCGAACACCTCTTGGTTAAACAACAATCAAACACAAAATCGATAGTTGAATCGTCACGAGCGCTGCGATTTAATGGAGTCGGGTCTCCCCCGAATTGGAACGATGGTATCGATACTCTTATCGATACGTGAAAATATCGATATTTATTCAAATAAATTTTATAAACTCTAAAATATTTCATAGGGGTGAAAGGGATACTCTACGTGATATACGTTTAACTGACATTCAATTAAAATGTAGTTTGGTTTAAAGCACAAAACAAAACTTCAAACTAAAAATAGTCCGTACTAATATTATAAATGCGAAAGTATGTTTGGATGTATGGATGTTTGTAACTATTTCACGCAAAAACTGCTGAACCGATCACTATGAAATTTTGCATACACGTTGTCTGGGACACCAGAAAGGACATCGTTCAACGCGGACGAAGTCGCGGACACAAGCTAGTACAAAATATGTATAGGTAAAATGTCTCAAAAAGTATGTAACCAGTACATATTGCCAATTACGAAATACGGTGCTGAGACGTGGGCACTGATGAAATATCTCGTCCCCAAATTACAAGTCACTCAACGAGTTGTGTGGGCTGAGAAGGCAATGCTTGGCATTTCTCTGAGGTGTATAAACCGGAATACGAAGATCCGTCGTTGAGTTAAGATGGTTGAAATCGTGAAAAAAAAAAGCAGTCAATGAAGTTAATCAATCGGAACAAATGTGTACCAATATGTAACATCAGCTGCCACGGTGATGTCTGTCGGGTCAGCTTGTTTAATGTTGCAGTTACTGCGCTTTTGCAATGCATCCACAATGTTTGCTATGGCATCTACTGATGATTTCTATGCCATCAAACGCAAACGCAAACGCATCGTCTCATTGTTACACAGAGCGCGCGCTAGCGGTAACGGCATTCTGAGAGTGTTATGTAGCAAGTGCGACTGCCCCATACAATTTTTTATGTAAAAATAAGTTATAGGGATTATTAAATAAGGTGATGCCTTCCTTTGTATAACAATTTTGTATTATGGTGTATTTACTAAAATAGTTTTAAGTTAATTGTTACTAACCAATATGGATCTGTGTAATCCGAAATAAAATTATTATTATTATTAATATATAGAAAAATAGCTGGTGCCCGAGACTTCGTTCGCGTTGAACGATGAAAAGTACACTATGTCCTTTCTGGTGTCACAGACGATGTGTATGCAAAATTTCATGGTGATCGGTTCAGTAGTTTTTGCGTGAAAGCGTTACAAACATCCATACATGCAAACATACTTTCGCATTTATATTATTAGCACGGATTTATAAAAATCTTGGATAGTTAGATTAGGTGGCTAGTTAGATAAATAATATAGATATATGCTCAAAAGTCAAGAATTATAGGTCTACAGTTTACAAGAGACTTAATAATATAAATCCACTAAAAAACCGACAGACTTTCGCATCCCTAAATATTGGGTCAAGTGCCATCAAAGGATCCGACAGTATGTTTGACTGAAACGGTGCGAAGTGCGACTTAAACTCGTCCAATTGGGCTTTCGGATTCCACATTGACTTAAATTGAAGAGGTTTTACGTGTTTCCAGCGCACACATAGAGCTGTTGCATTTCACAGATGTCATTCTCTCGGCTTTGGGAGCTTATTGGAAATACGATTGAAGTATTGCGCAGTTAGGAACTTGTAACTTTCAAATACAGCTTAAAACATTGGACACATGTGTACGGAGAAACACACGGCAATAGGAATAAATATTTGTAAAGAAAATCTCTGTGTGGTGAAAATGAAAATGAAAAATATCTGATCCATTTTAATCGGTAGGTATAATATTAATGTTACTAGACACTTTTGTTTTAATTAAAATAGGACGGCAGTCAGCCTGAATACTTATTTACTTGGTTATTGTAACTTAACTCAATTTAATTTTATTAAATTTTCATTTTCTTCTTTGTTTTCTTTGTGTTTTGTTTTTTTTTTTTTTTAATATAAATACACAAGGGAATATATTAAATGCTGTAATTATAATAAATGATGTGAAAATTAAATTAAATTACTATAGTTACCAACATTTAGTTAGTCCATATGTATTAATGCGAGCTGCCAATCCATACTATTCATACTAATACTTATTGTAAATGTGAAAGCCAATCTGTCTGTCTGTGTGTTAACTTTTCACGCCTTAGCTACTCAAATGAAATGTTCACCATGAAATTTTGAATACACGTTGATGCCAAATTTTGAATTCTCATCCGGAAAAAAATTGTTCATCTAAAATTAAAAACCTAATTCCTGGCAAAAAAATTAAAGCAATAAAGTTGTCCCTACCCTATTTAATAAAGATAGGCGTTATATTGCTTATATTTTTTTTTCAACGCGGACGAAGTCGCGGGCACCAGCTAGTTGTTTGATAAATGAAATGCAGGTAAGCAGCACTAGTTAGCGATGATTGCCACCTACCAACTTGTCTGGCGATCAATATATTATGACAAAGATATTACGATATATTATGTTCCTTTTATGATCTAGAAATTGAAGCAAAAGCAGAATTTTCATTTGTAATTACAGTTCTAATATTATATAGATTTTAATCAAAAGTGAATTACCCAATTCGCTTTGCACGCCCGTCGTCGCCTAAATTGCAAATTCGATATACAAAGACAATACAGCCACTCGTCAATTTAACTACTGATTTGAACATTCGCTTACCTGATAAGGTTTTAAGTAGGACGAATTAATCTCACCGATCGTCTGACGTTGTTATGAAATCTAGTCGTTTCAATCGAACAGTTATTACATCGAATGGAAATTTAAATGAATTGGATTGCTCACAAACATTATCTACTTTTATAATTGAAATGGGATATGACCACGAGATGAGAGGATTAACCACGTTCCAAGTCGGACAAAGGACGTTCCAACGAATCGAATCGAATATTTGATAGAATCGAATTATTCAAATTATTGACCAAACGATGTATTGAAATGGACTTCAGATAAAATGGAGCAATTTTTTACAATTCGTTTTGTCTTAGTTACAATTTCGTTTTTGTTAAACGATACTCGTTTTTTAATTGGTTTTATTTTATTATTAGTTTGTTATTAATACCTAGAGTTGTGAGGGCTTCCAAAATTTTCGGATTAGCCGCCCCACGACCATTTTGTGGACTGTATATGTATGGATGATGGTAAGGTGTTACTTACGACCGTAGAAGTGATCCACAGGTAATAATATCCGTTGTGTTCCCGTGAGTGACCTGATCGATGCTAATGAATACCAGTTCTGGCACAGAACCGCCGCCAACGCGTTTATGGTCTGATAATGATGATGACTTATATGCTAAAAAAAAATGATACCCTTTGAAGCGCATGAATTGCAGAGTCGAATAGACTTGACACAAAAAGCGAAGCTGTTAAATATCCTACCATCGGACTGACCACTTTGGAACTTTACACGTGAGTCGAGAGCCACGTAGTCAGTTAAGTGGCAGATGGCACATTGCCAATGAGAACTTCGCAGCAAGAATATATCGTGACATTCCCAAGACACTTCTCGTCCGCTGTTTTTCTCAGATGGAGAAATTGTAAATCATTTTAAAAAATTCAGATTTTTAAGTGGTTATCGTGATTTTAGGATATGTAACACATATTTTTCTATGTAGACAGTCTGACGGTCCACTTGATGGTATGTAGCTTCCGTCGCCTATAACACAGTAACGCCAGCACAAGTGCTGCAAACATGGAGCCTAATTTAGTAGGATTAAGAATAAGGGATTAGGAAGAGATAGAAAAATAGGTTCTGGCATTCCTTACTCGCTCGCCTAAACTGTGGTCTTCTGTAATGGTGCAATTAGGGTCGGCGCTCATTATCTGTATCGGCAAGAAAAAGGATCCTTCGGCATCCCTAAATGCAAGCGCACACTGTCGGAAACTTTGCCTTGGCATGCTGCAACGTCCTCAGGGATGCCGAGGCGTGCTTAAGCATGCCGAAGCTTAAGCATGTAGCTCGCGTATCTTCGCGTTCTCTTAAGGGCAAGCTATCCCCGAGTGTTGTTTCGGCGTGCCGAAGGATTCCGAAGCATCCCGAAGCATCCTCAAGGCTGCGACGCGGCAGCCTCAAGCATACTGAAGCGGTATTTTTGATGCTACGATCATAAATTTCTACTTTATTGCCACGACGTTAATATAAGTATTACTATCTGCCACATAAAATCCTCAGCCGTGCCGATGCCGATAATGGGCGCCTAGTCTTACTGCCTTCAAACGAGTTGCCCAAATGACTGCAAATTTCAGAATACTTCAGATAGACACATCCAGATATGTGGATGTGCGTTTGATTTTTCAAAGTTGGCACTTTTACAAGTTTCACATTCCTAAGGAGCTTTTCAAAGTTGGCACAGCCACGAATCAAACCACTGAGACATAACGCTAATCCAAGCACCTTAACCATTCGACCAATAGATTTCTCAAATTGTTTTCCAAAAGTTAATTGTTATGTTTAAAATCGTCAGAAATTTATAATTAATTTACACAGTTCAGTAAATTTTTTGCTTAGTAGCTATTAGCGAATAAAGTATTATCAATATAATAATTTTGGAACTCGTTTCGAAATGATCGTGATCAAATTTCCACCAGTATAGAGTTTAATAATAGAATATCCTCTCCACAAGAACATAGATCGAAATAAACTATAACTCTAATTCCCAAGTTCTGAATACGTTCATATTTTGAGAGAAATGTTTTTCACGTTTATTAAAACCTACATAACATGTCTTATACAATATTCGGTGAACTTAGACAGAAATCGGCGTCTGCTATTGAAGCTTACCTTCAATATTGAACTATGTATATTAACCTTCAATGTTATTGAAACTCGGTCTGTAGAATAATGATTAAATATATGCGTACTTAAGAATGCCCTATCCATTTCGACTTCGAACCAAGCTTAATACTGTTAACAGAAAATATTTATAACTAGCTGATGCTCGCGATTTCGTCCGTGTTTAAAAATTTAAAAAAAAAGATAAGCAATATAACGCCTGACATCTTTATTGCTATTACACTTGACAGACGTTAGTTTTCTTAATTTTAGATGATCCCTCGACAACAGTACTTTTGTTTTTCCGAGTGAAAGGTACCCTATGTCCTTTACGGTATCCCTAACAAAGTGTATGCAAAATTTCATGATGATCGGTTGAGTAGTTAAGGCGTGAAAAGGTAACAGACAAACAGAGAAAAGTTACTTTCAAATTTGTAATATTGGTATGGATTATGATGCAGCAAGAATAAGTAAAAGAACCTCAATTTTTCGATTTCATTAACGGTGAATTCCTTTTAAAATGCATTACTAACTTTTCACTTTAGAAAAGCCAACTCCTTTATTAGAGTGGCGGTTACGGATTTTTAAAATAAATAAGTCTTTTCGTTTCCTCTTAATACGTATTTTCCGCTGATAATTCTACCGTATATTTCGCCAGTTCTATTTACTAATTTAATGAGTACGAATAGTGAAGCGAAAATAATTTGTGTTTGAGAAAATTTCCGAGCTACGTCATTCTTTTTTTTTTGTATACGATTAAGCTGAAAATTACTCTAGACATGTTTTTGCTTTCTTTTTAGAAAGAGAGCTGTTTGAATTGATTTAGTTCATTTACATTAAACAATGTTAACAGCTAATGTTATTTTATTTTAGCCATTTTTCCCTTCATGTTACCATCTTGCATCGACAGGCCAGCTTGCAACAATTAACATAAAAATAGAGGCCTTTTGTAGTTATTTTAACAAATTTTTTTTTTCGCAGGAAACGTCTTCGTGATTGCGGCAATTATCATAGAGAGAAATCTACAAAATGTTGCCAACTACTTGGTCGCGTCGTTGGCGGTAGCAGATCTGATGGTGGCTTGTTTGGTGATGCCTCTTGGAGCTGTTTATGAGGTATTATGAATTTTAAGTCAAATAAGAATAAAGATATTGTCAGTAGAAAAAACTATGGTTTATAATTACTTGTCTTATTAGTCATTAAATTGCTGCTGTTGTGATCACCACAATTTGGAGAAGGTGCACAAAAATAACTTTAAAAATGTTTTCTTCTTAACTTGAATATCGTTAATATCAAAAATCCTATTGATCACATCACATTAGCAATGACAATAACCATTGCTGTATTTAGAAATGGTTACACCGTCCTTACGGTTTAATTTCTTTTGTACAGGTGAGCCAGGGTTGGATCCTGGGCCCAGAACTCTGTGATATGTGGACATCCAGCGACGTTTTATGCAGTTCGGCCTCTATATTACACCTAGTCGCCATTGCTACTGACAGGTAACATATGATATCATAATCATTATGACTTATTAAGCATTTAATTTATTTAACTTCATAAGATGAGAGGTTACCCCATTTTCTTTGATGGTGAAGTTCAAATGATGGTAGATGGCTATCGACACCAACAAGCAATAACAGAAAGGATGCAATTGTGATAACAACCTTAAAGGGATAAGAGACAAGGGTTTAGGGAAAGGAAATAATATATTTAATGAAAATTTATAATAGTTTAAAAAATCTTAAAATATATTCAGATTTTTCTACCATTTTTTGGAACATTTTTGTAGTAAAATCCTTTTAATTTTCTTTGCAGGTATTGGGCAGTAACTGATGTTGACTATATCCATATACGGAATGAAAAGCGAATCTTCACGATGATTGTGCTCGTTTGGACTGCCGCGCTCGTGGTTTCTCTTGCTCCTCAACTGGGCTGGAAGGATCCCGACTACCTCGCCAGAATAACACAGCAGCAGAAGTGTCTCGTCAGTCAAGATCTCGCGTACCAAATCTTCGCCACTTGCTCGACATTCTACGTGCCACTTGCAGTCATCCTTATCCTATACTGGAAAATCTTCCAAACAGCAAGAAGACGTATTCGCAGAAGAAGGGATCCACCGCCACCGCGTCCGACGTCCGCTGATGGAGCAACGCCTTCAGGAAGGCCTGTACAATCGGCGAGAGACAGGCGGTTTGTAAAGAAAAGGTTCCTCAATTTGAAGAAATGTAATCAACGCACGAGAGCCGAAACACTGGCAGCTGCCTTGTTGCTAACTGAAGGTCAGAGCACTTCCACTGTAGACACTTTAGATGAGGAACCGCGTACTACCGCGTTCACGATTAACGAAAAAGCGCCATCGGTGTCTCCAGAAAAGTCTTCCTCGACCGTCACAAACGGGTCGAAACCGGAAAAAGCTGTCACTCCTGCACCAACTCACAGAGAAAAGAAGGAATCTCTCGAAGCGAAGAGAGAGAGGAAAGCTGCGAAGACCCTTGCAATTATAACCGGAGCATTCGTGATCTGTTGGCTGCCTTTCTTCATAATGGCCTTGGTGATGCCAATATGTCAGAGTTGTGTGATCAGCGATTACTTGGCCAGCTTCTTCCTGTGGCTCGGCTACTTCAACTCGACGCTCAATCCTGTCATCTATACAATCTTTAGCCCTGACTTTCGTCAGGCCTTTGCTCGTATCCTCTTCGGCACGCACCGGAGAGGAAGAAATAAAAAATTCTAACGAAAATGTCCTTATTATGTATATAATTAGGCGAGATATGTTTACGCTCGCAATGGACAGTGTTATGTTACTCCTGTATATTTTGCTTCTGTATGTTATACATACTTCAAAAGTTGTTATAGTGTAAATAATATTAGTGAAAGAGTTGTAAATAATGTGCAGTATATCGTTAGATGAGTTAAGAATTGTTTTTTTTTTACGCATTATTGCATAGTATATGCAGCCGCGGCGGCATCGGTCGCGAGTCCAGGCCGACGCCATCGCCAGCTATTTTGTTGTTTCAGGTGACTTTACGAATAAATATCTAAATTATATCAACTGTTTAAGTTTTATTTAAATTACATACGTTCCTAACAATGGGCTTCATAAGCTCAACGTCGCTCAATGACTATGGAGAGGGCTATAATCAGGCTATATCAGTAATGAGGAATTATGTAGACAAACGGAAAATTACTTACAGTATGTGGTGGTGGTAGGTAGGACAGTAGGTGGATCATTAATTTAAAGTGGCAGTGGGCAGGACACATGGACAAACTATCTGATAAGGGTCGTGGATCGATTGGTCCTATTGGAAAATTATTAATTATAGGTCCAACAATGACGTCCTACGGCTGAGATGATTGTAATGATGTAATAGTCAATTTACACACACCATAGAGAGAAGCGGATGTGGTGGTGTAGTGCTTATTAAAAAAGGCATATGTCCACAGTGGAAGCTTGTAGGCAGATGGCGATGTTTTTAGACATTTACGATCACATCTTTCAACACCACACACTCGCACTAGTGCACTTACACATCCATACAATATGAAAGCCCACTCTCTCATATATTCACAGATTTTAATTTTATTTTGTTGTTATTTATCTCTCCTTTATTTTTTTGTTATTGTTATCTATCAGTTTAAGCATCTATTCAAAAAAGGTTTTAATAAAAATGAGAATCTGAAATAGGCTGTAAGTGTTGTATTTTAATTTTTTAATAATTAAAACACAATATGATATTAAAACTAATATAATAAAATCATTATAAAGAAATATTGATTATTAACTGCATATATTTCTTACTTTTGTAATTTAATCAAAATATTGAATGGCAAATCTAAAATTCATACATATGTGGCCTTATTAGTGAAATAACTTTTTCATATGAAACTTTAGTGGAACTAACTCTCTAGTAAACTCATAACAGGGTTAGGGTTTGTATCGTGAAGACCAAACACTATTAGGAGTTTACAAATTAACAAACATACCGTACACCACTCGACAACAAACAAACAAATTCAATTTACCCTTCGCCTATATTTGATAGAAAAGATAATCAATCTGTGTTTACATGGATGTGCTTAATAAATTCAAATTTAGTTGCTAACACTCCCAACTCAAATGAGATTTCTTCAAGTTTCATAATGCAATTAGTTCTACGAATAGGTCCATACATTGTTCACTGTACTATACAAATAAAGGAGAGTTTACATTAATACTTTAGCCGCCAGAGTCAGATTTATTCGACAATTATTTTCATGTCGATTTCACAAGAGCAGTATATATACGACAAATATCTCTACTTGTATAATATTTTTCTTTAAATCATTGCGTTGCTTTCTATTAAAAAATATATAATATCGGTTTACAAAACCAATCGGTTAAAGGGTTAAACGATGTGATTTTTTTATACTTCAGCCAGTGTCAATTTTTATTTTATTTTTAGTGTGAACGACTGTTATATTTTTATGTGCAATTGGTTAGTGCTCTTTTATAATTTTGTATTTTTTTTATTTATATTCCGCGATGATTTTGGCTGATAACCGTTGTCTAAGGACACAAGCAACGTCAAGGGGCGTATGGAAATTCGTTTAATCGCATTCTTGAAGAAGCCCATATTGCAATTAGGTGGTTAACCTGCGTTTTTCATATAATGTTTGGTACATTTGACTCACTGTGTCATTACTGCCTTTACAATATTACAATTTACCTACATAATATTCGTCGTCCCCTTACGCAAATAAGTTAATAGAATTAGGCGTAAGTATACCCTGGCCCTCCTAACTTTATGAATATAAAACCCAAAAAAACTCCACTATGAAGTAATAAAACAAGTAAGACAAGAATCCTCACCTCCATCATGAAGGAGTAGGCATACGTTTCGTCCATTTTTTCCTGCTCCTGACAGCCTTGAAAAATGGCTATAAGAATACTTAGTGATAAGCGGTAGCGGATTTCAAATGCACCTATATACATTTATTTATAAGTAATTTCCTTCCTGCTTAGTGTGTGTGATATTATCCAGAAAAAATCAAAGTGTAAAGAGAAGACTACCATTCTGCAAAGACAAAGGAAATCCTACCAATCTATAATGTGCCTCAAAGCCTAGAAGACCTCACTACTGTTAATATTTTTTATTTGTATACGGGAAAGCGATTGACCTGATGGTAAGTGAAGATGTCGTCGAAGATAAGAGTTCGCTTCTCCGTTAGTAGCCTATTCACTCTGTTCTTAAAGATAAGTTCCTTAAAGCCTCTAATACATTAATAATTGTTAAGGACAATATAATGAGGACAATATAAAAGTCACAATATTAATTTTCTGTCCGAAGACAAGCAACAAGTCAATGACGTCGATTGTGGCAGCTACACTCGAGAACATAGATGCTTAATACACTAAGTAGTTCTATATATTA
Source organism: Synanthedon myopaeformis (assembly GCA_944738685.1). Taxonomy (NCBI): domain Eukaryota; kingdom Metazoa; phylum Arthropoda; class Insecta; order Lepidoptera; family Sesiidae; genus Synanthedon; species Synanthedon myopaeformis. Next base: position 9,069,962 of record OX122926.1, on the reverse strand, counting down.
ATCCATACAGACTCCTGAAACTCTTCTTAACACTGTCGCGACAATAAAAGACAAAAATAACTGTGTCATCTTTACTTAGTATAAAGTCGTTTCAGGTAGTCTGTCCCTATGTACGAGTATGTATGTATGTACGGTTAGATTTTTTAAACTACTTTTAAGGATTTTAATGCGGTTTTCACTAATGGAAAAAGCTTTAAACGAGAAAGGTTTTTATATAAAATTGCAGAAAAAAATTACACCCGTGCGAAGCCGGAAGCGGATCGCTAGTTTATTAATTTATTGTGTATAATGAAAATACTTCAGACTTCAGAAAATAAAGTCAGACATACTCAGAAACCTTCAAGTATGGTCTGGAATGAGGACTGAGATAGTAGGTGGAGGTCAATGTGTACAATGATAATTATAGGCTAAACGAATTGTTTGGAAAAATATACAAAGGGTAAATACTTAACTATTGTTAATCTTGTGAAACACTTAAACTAACTCATTGAAGAAAAATAAACATTTATGGCCTCTTTCACCATATGTCAAGTAGGCTAACCGCCATTTAGGCTCGAGTTCACCAACAGACGGTTATTTTTAAACAGCTGATTAAAATTTAAACAGCCGTTTAATAATATTTTGTTGTTCACAATCGCTAAACTGCGGGTTAAACGCCCTAAACATCAGATTAATCATTAAGTTAATCAGCTGTTTAAAAATAACCGTCTGTTGGTGAACTCGAGCCTTAAAGTCACCGGTAACCAGGAATGAAGGATACGATACAGCTTTGAATAATAAAAAAAAATCGCCTATCGAAGGATGCAATAAACCGAATGCATAATTTAATAAAACATAAAATTATTTCTAAAAGTAACTAATCAACACTTTACTTGTAGTTAGTGAAAGAGGCCCTAAACGTGATAATTGTAATCATTATGACACGTAACCTACGTAAATAGTTAGTTTACAAAACGTCGCGTTACGAATCCGCTGCTGGTACATTTTCCGCTGTTTTTTTCCCACTGAGTTCGCACACTCCGAGCCCATCTGTTGTCACGGTCGGCGGACGACCGGGAAAAATAAATTGGAGGCCCGACTCGTCACACCCCTACGACTCTCCCTCCCCGCTGCCCACTATGTAATAACGTGTGACAACAGCTGATTTTACTATCCAACTATTATTCCATTACAATGCCCTTTAGCTGGTGATTACGGCCAGTCGTGCAAAATTGAATCCATCAATTTTCTATTAAAATGCTGAGCCGACATTAACGCCTTAGTGCGAGTGCACATTATAGGACATTTTCTTGGCTGGCTTCTAGATTCAAGGCAAGATTTTTTTCTCGCGTTAATCGGAAAGCAATTAAGCGTCTTTCTTCTCTAAGTATTAACCTGAAATGTGGCCGCAAATGAGCATTTACTAGTGTCTTCATTCAGTGACTCTTCATTCTTCATTCAACAAACTCCTTGTCTATATTAAGAACAATAACAACTGAGGTAATTCCAGTCCACTCCCGGATTTTTCGTAACCATGACTTCCTCATTAGCCCTAGAAGAGTAGGGACTTCCCTTCCACCTTAGATTAGCTGAAGCAACCTCATATAGGCACGTGGCCAAAATATTCAATCTTGAGGAACAGGTTGGGAAAGCTATAGTTTTTGACCTCATGTGTTAGAACCACATGTCGAATGCTCATAAACCTTAAAATATAAGACACTAGAATGTCTTATGTATGACCTTTGTTCATTAATGGCGACCAAGACTTTTATAGAAAAACTATTAAAGAAATATCTTTTAATGTGCACCCAGTTTTAAACCCGTATTCTACCGACGGGCTTCAACCCCGTCTACAACGTTAAATACTTATAATGTGTGTAGTAATATCACTATCTAAATCTAAAATTATAAATACTAGAAGCTTGATTTTTTTTTTTTTTTTTTCAAAAAATAAATTTATTTATTGTTATTATTTGTTTTTAACTCTGCAATTTACTTTAAGTAAAAATATCTTACCCAAGCTACACTGATCTCTTATCCAGTGTAGGCTTTTGAATTATTTTATGTGTTAAAAGCTTACACTTTTGAAGCTACTATTTGATTTAATAAAAAAATTTTCATACACCAAAAATTCGCTACCATAACAGATGACGCTAATGGATGTCTATTTTAGGGTGTGTATGTTAAAAATTTCTGAACAAACGAGATAACGAATTTAAATTTTTATTATCTTCCCAAAACGTTATGCGTGTCGAGGCCATTTAAGGAATAATGTATAAAGCCGACACCACACGCGAAAAGGGCTGGCCACGGTGTATCCACTGTAATTAGCTTATTACATGGTATATTGCAAAAAAAAAACACGAAGGAAATTTATTTAGTAGTAATCCACATTCATGAACTAGGAAGCTCGTCTGACTCGGTCAGATTTAAAATATTGGTAGGTAATTGCTTGGGATATTTTATTTATTAACTAGACTGGGTGACCGATCTTCGCTCGGGCCAATGAAGGGTTTAAAGTTTTTTACATGTAAGAAAGTCTATGAAACATTATAGAAAAAAATCCAAGAATACTTGAATTAATAATTCAAAATATTATAAAACGAGCAAGCGGTATTACTTTTCTAACCGTTCCATTAAAAAGATAAAGATAAGACCCTGACAGATCGATTTCGGGGTATCCGGTCCAAACGCCATCTGTTATCGAGTAGTGTTATTAAGTAGCAAAAATAAGTATTAAGTTCGTTCACTCGGCGCTAGATGGCGTTAACTATAGGAAGCGGTATTACTTTTGCAACCGTTCCATTATAAAAACTACCTAAAACTAATTTTCTCGAAGATAAGACCCTGACAGGTCGATATCGGGGTATCCGGTCCAAACACCATCTGTCATTGAGTAGTGTTATTAAGTAGCAAAAAAGTATTAAGGTTTGTCACTCGCCGCTAGATGGCGTTAGCAAGCGGTATTACTTTCGTAACTGTTCCTTTAAAAAAACTACCTAAAACGAATTTTTTCGAAGATAAGACCCTGACAGATCGATTTCTAGACATAAAAAACCCTAACCCTAGATTTTCGTCAAAATCGTTAGAGCCGTTTGCGAGATCGTCGTGGCATACAAGAATTCCTCATTTAGGCTCGAGTTCACCAACAGACGGTTATTTTTAAACATCTGTTTAAAATTTAAACAGCCGTTTAATAATATTTTGTTGATCAAAACCGCTAAACATCTGATTAACTTAATGATTAACCTGATGTTTAGGGCGTTCAACCCGCAGTTTAGCGATGGTGAACAACAAAATATTATTAAACGGCTGTTTAAATTTTAAACAGCTGTTTAAAAATAACCGTCTGTTGGTGAACTCGAGCCTTAGTATTATAAGATACAGTATCAACGTAACACACTTTACTTGTTATGGCAATCTAAAAAGGGTTTTTATTGTTTTATTAATTTATTTGCAGTAAATCACTTATATTTCTGCTGTTATTTCACGGTGGTCTTCTGAAAAGGGGTGGTTACTGCCTCCAGACGGGCTGCCCAAATGACTGCGAAATGAAGTGTGTCCTGGCACTACGTTCCAGATACAAAAATTTAATATTCATATATTTAATTTGACCTTAAAATTTAAATAAACTTTCGACATTATAACGCCTACCACAGTTTAATTTGAGAAAATAAATTACCATATTTACTAGTCCAATAGTTGGGAAACTAAAATTTAAAATCTATATAATCTTTTTGTAAATACTAATTGAATAGTTAAATTTTTATAAACATACTCTTTTTCTATTTCTTATTTTTAAAATATTAATAATATGGAATCTGTAAAGACTGTAAACCAAGGTGAATATCAATAAAAATATGTTCATCTATTTTTTCTTTTTAGAAATTATTTTTACATAAAATATATCATCTTCCAACAGAAATAACAATTTAATTTCATCTAAGTACTATCAATTTACATTGAAAGTTTTGATAAATGAATGATCAATAAAAGCTAAGGGGCCGATATTAAAGAAATCACAATGAAAAAGCCCGAGATATTTTAATAAAATGCTCTGAACGTGGCTTCATCCATTTTTTGAATATTCATCATTTGTTATCGCTTATTACTATCATTAATTCCGAATGCAAACTTATAAAAAGGTTTCAGACATTTCAATTAAGACCTAAAACACTATATAGTGATATTAATTAATATTAATTTCTATATGGTGTAATAAAATGATCCGCTGAGCGCAAGATTAAATACTTAGACATTACTTCAAGTTACTTCAATAAATAAATGTTTCTTATGTAATTCTACATATCAATTACTTCGTCAATCAAGTAATATATTAATATATAACAAATATAATTTTAAATATTTATCTATTAATTTTTATATATGTCGGCGGCCTATCGTATAATCCGGCAGTTCGTGATGTGCCTAGAGATATCGTGATATAGCGGTGTTTCATGAAGTTGCAAAGTGATCAGAAAAGTGCTTATCAAATCACATTTAATCAAAAACTAATCACAATCTCATGGAACAGCCAAATCGTCGAATAATATTTCGAACGATCTGATTGATATTAGTTAGGAACTTAATGAAACGACGCCATATCACAATCTGCCTAGGCACATCACAAACTGCCGGATTAAACGATCGGCCGCCGACATTATAAAGTGCAACAATAATTACGCTGCTACATTATCTATAATACAATTTTAAAAAATCTGTAGATTGAATATAAAGCACATCAATTTTCAATATTTACATTTTTACATAGAAATGGATAAATAATTGAGGAAATAGCAATACGATGACTGAGTTGGTAAATTTTGAACAAAACAAAAATATTGATACTTTTTTTTACTGTGCATATTATGTCACATCTGCTGGGTGATACCGTATGCAAAATAGACGGAGTAAATTGACATTAGATATTTTAATATGTACTCGTAAACTAACCTTTGCCCGCAACTTCGTACGCGCCCGTTTTTCTTATGTGTAAAAACATTTATCAATCTTTATTTATGATATATTTTTTCGATTTTTTTATTTTATTTTAATGATCCCTCGAGAACAGTACGTTTTTCTAGATGAAAGGTTGAAACGTCCTTTTTAATATCCCTGACGACGTGTTATGTTAAATTTCATGATGATCAATGAGTAGCACTACCATGAGTTTATAATGACCGCAGTGCGGTAATTATAAACTCATACTATAGCCACGGATCTTCTCATTCCTGCTTCGATGTCGCAGAGTATAGCCCTCTTCAAAGATTGTTGAGCTGCGGTACGGCTGCGGTAAGCTTTCTTACAAGGCCCATAGTTAAGACCACGTTTTAGCGCCATATGTCGTCACTGGCAACACAATGTGAGTTGCCAGTGACGACATATGTTGTGGTTGAAAACACATTTGTTATAAGGCACTGAGGAATTTTCTACGAGAAGATGTCTCGGAGCTCCCTGGATGGTTTCTCCCACTTGTAAACCGGTTTATAATAATTACTTCATGGAGAATTTCAATCGACATTCCCCTATTGGCTGGGACAAAGAGTATTGCAGTCTCTAAAGAGAAAAAAAAATCTTCAAGCACCACACAAGTCCTTCGTGAAACACAAAATTTATAGGTATAGAAGGTATACAAGTGTTATATATAAGTCCAAAGCGGCACGGTTATTTATGCCCTAAGGCCCTCGTTTCACCATAAGCAAAACATAACACGGGCCGGGACGGGAGCGATTTTGGCGTACCGAGTGACGTAAACATTGAGGTCGGCATCACGTTCAGAAATCCCTTACGTCACCGGGACCCTATAGCCCCAGGGATTAGAAGCAACGTACACCAACCGAACTCTTCATATCATTATATATGTATACATATTTTACTATGCATAACTAATTACATTGCAAAAGTTACTACGTACAAATTTCTTAAGCAAAAAATAACCTTTTATAAAAATATCAATTTATATTTTTTTAAAGAACACTTCATATTTTATAAAATGAATAAGCTTTTCTTCTTATATGTTAAAGCATTTATTCAAAGCGTTTCGCAGACATTTGGGCAGTCCGTCTGGCGGCAATTGTGTTTCGGTGATCACTCACCGGTAAGGCTCGGTAAGGGATACCAGAGCCTTATCCCTTATCCCTTCCTAAACCCATATCCTTAAACTTACTATGGTTTGCACACCTGTGGCGTTGCTAGTATTATAGTCGGCGGTAGCATCCAAGGGAGCATTAGCCTGTCTGACGATCTTTACATAAAAAAAGTATTAGCTATGTAGTAAATATATCTTTTAAAATTAGTAAAATTAATAACTCAGTAAATTTTGTAAATCAGTAGTAAAAAATATTAACGAATCATCCTATTACCAGTGTGAGGCGCTCCTAACTCCCTTTTCGTTATGAAGATGGAAGAATGGTTTTATGTATACGGCGCCCAAAAGGAAATTGAAATGCCATTATTTTGGTATTTTCCGCCGCATGCCCAATATTTGTCGGGTATTATTTAATAAAAAAAAAAGAACCATGTATTTAGGGGAAATAAAATTACATACACAAAAACGTACAATGTTTAATGAATAAATGGTTACATAAGTAAGGGACAGAAACTTTTTAAGACAATAACAAGACATTGAACCTGATATCAGGTAAATAATTAGCGAGTGTAATACTCACTTTGCAAAATTATTTTTCTTTACAGGAAAGGATATCAGTTTGGGTCCAAGGGTCCACCTGAAAAAATATACATGAAACAAATCATCGTTAAATAACATAAACACATGAATATATTATACTTTTGCCCGCGACTTTTTTTTGATGTAATGTGTACCCTATGTCCTTTTCTGTATTTCTGACATCGTATAAATATATATAAATACACTAGCTAACGAGGCAAACGTTGCTTTGCCATATAAAATTTTTTTTGGGATGGGCCACCCTTACCACTTTATAAAAAATAGTTTACGACCTATTCTCAGACCTACCGAATATACAGAAAAAATTTATAAAAATCGGTCAAGCCGTTTCGGAGTTTGGTTACAAACATTGTGACACTAGATTTTTATATAAGTATATAGATATATAGATAGATACACATATGAAGTAGACATAATTATGTGTAAATAAACTGTAAAACGACAAATTTTTAAGAGGACGTCGTTCCTCTTTAAAATTTTGTTTTCTCATAAAGTTAATTAATATCAATAAAATTATTTAGTCGTATTCAACTTGGTGAAATGTTAAATCAGGTAGGTGTATTTGGGAACTGTTGAAACTGAATTATGCAAATTCAGTTCGCAAGTGAATCTAGCATCTATCTGAGTCAAAATCAATTTAAACTCTACTCAACCATCCCCTTCATTAACGTATACCACTGACAAATTGTGTTGTGGAAGTGGCAGACTACTCCTGTATACTCCAAGCATTCGTTTATTTGTTTAACTATCCTTACTACCTTACTAATATTATAAATGTAAAAGTATCTCTGTCTGTCTGCCTGTTACCTTTTCACGCCTTAACTACTCAACCGATCATCATGAAATTTTGCATACACGTTGTCAGGGATACAGTAAATAATATAGCTTATCTTTGACCCAAAAAAAGTACTGTTCCCGTTGGATCATCTAAAATTTAAAAAAAAACTAACACCTGGCAAAAGTGTAATAGCAATCTCAGAAATATTGTGGTTTTTGGCAACGACCAATATTCAAGTATTTATTTATATATTTATTTATTTTCAAGGAATACTTACAGTGATATTTGTACAAAAATTTACTTAATAGCTAAATGACAGATTAATTTGACACCATTTACAAGTTTCCGCATATTGAATCTATATAAAATATAAAATATAAATATAAATATCTTCACACATTCCACACAGCACCATCTAGTTCCACAGTAAGCAACATGCTTGTATTATGGATACCAGACAGTTGATATACTACATAGATTAGGTTTTTTTTTGTAAATACATACATATTATAAATAGAAAACATCCATGACTCAGGTACAAAGGTAAAATGTTAACACATAAACGTTTGCCCCTAGCGGGATTCTAACCCGCGACCGTTTGGTTAACAGCTAGGGTTACTAGCCATTAGACCAAACGTGTTGTCAAATAAAACCGTTTCTAACCAAATATCAATAATGAAAAGCGATAAGCCATAACAAGATATGGATTCGATAAGCGCTCCCTTTGGCAACTGAGCTTTTAAGTCAGGCGTAGATGCATATTTTAAACAGGTCCTACGTCATTTAAGGGTATGACACCAAATTTCTTACTGTCTTTCCTTTGATTTTGTAATGCAATGGCATACAATGTTAGAGCCCAGACTTGGCTCGCTTATTGCATCATAAACTTTAGGATAGAACATAAACGTGAGCGTTTCAGTACATAATAACATTGAAATCTGTCATTATTTAGTAGACTTAATAACTCTTAGCTTCATCTACAGCCGGCGCTACCTTATTTAATTCTTCGCACAAAAATCTCCTAGTTTTAAGGCTTTTTTCACCAACTACAAGTAAAGTGTTGATTAGTTACTTTTAGAAATAATTTTATGTTTTATTAAATTATGCACTCGGTTTACTGTTTATTTTCTTTTCAATGTTTGGGACTTTTACCTTACAAACAAAGCTATAACAGCTCCATCATTCCCGGTGACTTTAAATGGCGGTTAGCCTACTTGACACTTTACTCAGAGATAGTGTAAGAGGCCCTTAGCATTATAAAATTAGCAACTTACCGGAAACATAACAGCAACAACCAACATCTTCACAATATCGAACATTTTTCTGTCAGCAACTTTCAAGTTAGTAATAAGAAGTTTAGGACTTGTTTATTATATCTCAACTAGCTTTGCCTGCGACTTTGTCCGCGCCTCTTTTTATTAGATATTGAAACATTTATTCAATCTTTATTACTCATATTAGAAGGGTTTGAATTTTTATTTTTAGATTTTTAGAGTTGAAAGTTGCCTATGCTCTTTTTTGTATCCCTCAATGCAAAATTTCAAGATGACCGGAAGTTAAGGCGTGAAAGCGTAACAAACAAACAATTCCACATTCGCATTTATTATATTAGTTACTATGTCGCATTGTACAAATTTTAAGCTAATTCTCCTTAAGATTATTCACAATGTGATAAATTTTAAATAATCAAATAAATCGTTTTCTTATTGCATTAACTTACACACAATTTACATAGGCATTACAAAACTATCCATTTTCTTTACTATGGACTAAATAAAATAAGAGACATTATAAAACGCTAGTTTTTATTAAAGAGTTTTTCTCCAATTTGTTCATAACATTCTACATTTTAGATTGACAACATCATTTTAAATTTTCCTACTACATACTAGTTAGAATTTAATTTAAATTTGCTAATTAATTTAAAGGCATTAACAAATTATAAAGTGAATTCGGTTTAGGCTCTTTTGGCAGTGTTCCCAACGTGTTAGATCACCTCGGTAGCTAGACGAATATGCTGACCTAGGTAATAGCCTAAATTCTAATGTCCTAACTCTGAACGGGCCTCGCAACCCTAATATTATGACTGTACATAATTTTACCTTTATATTTTTGCGTTGTAAGTCGATACAACACTTAAATAAAGTCACTTATAAAGATAAAATATATGACTGTGAATTGTGTTGTGTTCGTATTTATATAAGTATAGTGGCCAATTTAATATAACCCAAAATGTAGGGTAATATAACCCAAGTAAATATCATGAGTTTTTAAAAAAATAAAATTATTAATAAAAATATTTTGAATTTTGTGTGCACAGATTTTAATAACCCAGATATTTTGTTTTATTTCATTTGTAAATACTTTCTTGTAATACAATCTCGTATCAATATACGAATAGTATCAAGAAAGTATTACCTTTTTCACCACAATGCTTTATAATCATTAAACCTTCAGATTTGCTAATTACATGTCTTCTCTCCTTGTCTTGTCTTGTCTTGTCCATCTTTTTCGATATTGTTTTCGAATCTAGGGTAGCTATATTTTTATTTATTTATTTCTATACAAAAAAAAAATAATTGGTGGTACACAGTTTAGGTGTACTATAAAATCTATTAAGTTTGTACCGTACACCTACACCTGAGTTGTCTACAATAATAGAAATTGACAGAATTACAAAAAAAATTAATAAGTACATATTGGTAGGTAGATACAATTTCAATACAACTCTTTAGCACAACGAACCTGCTTGTCCCACTCTAACATGCAGTTAACTCATATAAGCGCATCCTTGTTGACCAACAAGAATGCACACTTTATACAGGGTGTTTTAATTTTATTAAACTTTATTTTATCAAATTTATAAATAATGTATAAATTAGGTATTACATTTTTAAATTCTTATTATTAGTTATATTTATTTTATATTAGTATATACATACACATACACACACACATGCATACACATATGAATATATAGTTGCGCTAAAATACTCCTTATTACGGATAAAATATTCTTTTAATTGATATTTATATTTTTTATGTTTAAATTATTTTTTAAATCTGTTGGCAGATTATTAATAAGGTAAGGTACTAAAAAACTCAATCTACGTTTGCCATATAAGTTATTATATTTTGGCAGTTCTAGTTTTTGATATTTGCTGCTGCGTGTATTTATTTTGTTTGGATTAGTTATTTTAACGTTTTTCAGTTCGTTGTTGAAGTATTTTTTCTAATAATAATGTTAGCTGTACCTTTCTATGGACCAAAATGATTTTACAAAATTCAAATATTTATTTATTTATTTATTTATTTATTTATTTATTTATTTATTTATATTAGGGAAACATACAATATCTCGCTACACATTATAAATATACATACAAGAAAAACATAAATCAGCAAAGTTTCCACTAAATTACTAAAACATATTATAAATTACGTCACACAAGAATATTGGAGCTGGTAGAAAACATACAAAAAGGTATTGTTTTATCGTCGTCATTAAGTTGTCTGTTAATGTTGTGTGGTATAATTGTTTTTAAAATTCTTAGTTGCAGAGAATATATTTTATTTAGATGCTTTTTGTATGTTCTTCCATAACTAGAGAGTCCATAATATGTTGATTATTATTTAGAATATTACGTAACCACAAACCGCAGGCTTGTGCAGGCCCCTCAATCACGGTTGCATTGCATCAAGGTGCTCATGTGTTTGCGTGACATGTGGCGAACTATACATTACTAAGGCAGAAGACCTGATTTATGCTCCACATGTGCATTACAAATAGTCGAGGCTTCACTCTCCAATGTTCACCAAATAACTATCTATGCATATCACCCACAACAACCCACTATAGCCACATAGTCAACCGCTTTAAGATTATAGAAGAGACTTGGACCTTGCAAGAGAAATTAACTTAATTCAGTCGTGGGGTAATCTGAATAACATTAAATATGTAAAGAATTTTTATTCAAAATAGTAACATTAATAATCTATACTTCTATATTACTTATTACACTAATATATAAAGCTGAAGAGATTGTTTGTTCGGTTGAACGCGTTAATCTCAGGAACTACTTAGGAATAAAAATAATAATATACAATAAGCAATATAATGCTTGACCTCTTGTTGCTATAACAATTTGGCCAGGTGTTAGTTTTTTATTTTATTTTAGATTATCCCTTAAGAACAGTCCTTTTTTCTGGGTGAAGGGCAATATTTCATGATGATCGGTTGAGTAGTTAAGGGGGGAAAGATAACGGACAAACAAACAGACAGAGTTACTTTCACATTTATAATATTAGTTTAAAGCTTCTGATAAAGAGAAAATTCTTATATTTTTATTGACATTAAAACTCTATAGACAACACATATCCGTCGCTAATCAGACAATGCATTTAAGCTTCAATAAAAACTAACTCATTAACGAACTTATCATTGGTTTAACCCTTCTATAGATTTTATTAAAACGTAAAAGAAAACTGCTGCAGTAATGAAAATACGTGCAAACTTTAGTTTAGTAGATTTTTACTCCCCAATTTGAATAAGCCCACTCAAATCGTAAAGCTATTTGCTCCATTGATCGGTAATCGTTCGAGTGCTCGTGCGATAACAATGGTCTCAGTTAATCCGCGAATGTACGTACAAAACTTATTCGTAGACTTTTAAAGCTTTGTAAATATTAACTCAATATAGATATGCTTTTTATCTTTTTAAATGTCCTGTTTTTTTTTTTAAGGATAAACGTTATTGTTTGAAAAAGTGACTAAGTAAAGTAACGTTTAATATTTTTTGAGAAATTTTACATTAATATTAATTTCGTAATAAATAATAGGATCTTGAATAAATAATAGCATCTTTGAAGAACAACGAGAACTTTCTCGTTGTTTCTTCAAAGATGGCAATAGCAGTACTCCGTGCATGGAATTTCGAATGGTAACGCACCTGCAACGAAGTACTGTATCTAACCTTAAATTTCAGTGTTTGGTAGTTCACTTTAGTGTAAACAAAGAATTTTTTTATTGGTCCCAAAATGTGCCAAATAAAGTGTATTTGCGGGGAATTTTATTGCACTATTTTATTCAAAAGAAATCTGCAGCTAAAGCACACTTTTTAATGATTTATTTAATTAATGAGCACTGAGCAAATGATAAAAAAATATTATATTAATCATAGAAAAGAAAAGGTGTATCAACCACACCTTTTTCTTTAATCATAGCAAATTTTATACAGGGTGTGGCCTGTAATAAGAGCAATAAATTTAAACGATGATTCTATAGAGTATACGCAGTTACCTTAACCTAATCATAATGCTCCAAAATGCTTATACTCAGAGATATAGCAATCCAGTTATAATACATAATCAATGAATATCATGATCTACAAATTGTCGGTTAAAAGTCATTAAATCTCTTGGTACAAGGTATTTCCTTGGTACTGGGGCGATGATTCTTAATAAAATAAGATAGTATCTCCTCAAAAATCCATCAATCGAAACTAGTTCTTAACCTCACGCACTAGAAACTAATACTAATCGCGAGAGACGTTTTCGTTTGTACGTATCGTAAATGTCAATATCAAGTACTCCGACTAGACACATTATGTCTGTAATAGTACATTGCTGGCTCGATTAATTTTATTAGAAAATAACAGTAAATTTGTTTTTAATTAATTGAAAACATTTGGAATTAATTACTGATTCGTTAAAGGGTCTATATTTTAATTTAATGTTCTAATATTAATCTTCAAATAGTAAACGAACGTAACATCTGTTACTGTTCAAGATTAAACTTAAAAACTTTGTACAAAGGATATAAGCTTGCAAATCACAGGAACTATTATCATTAAAGACGAAATAAAGCATTAATTAAATTAGCTCCATTTGTTGAGAAGACAAATCGCGAACTGTTTTGAAGGGCCCATACTAATTAGGTCCAATATATTGTCTATTATAAATAGGAGTTGTACTTTGACTAATGCCTCCAAACAACCGCCTATGTTAAATTATTTATGTTAAATAGTACTAATATTATAAATACTATAAATGCGAAAGTTTGTGAGTATCTGTTTGTTTGTTACTCTTTAATGCAAAAACCTGCGCAGAAAATGAATTTTTAAAGCGTGGGAAATGCTATAGATATAAATTATAGATATTGTATCTAAGGTTAATTGTAAGTTTTAAGCTTTCTTCGTTAATTATCGGAGCTGTAATTGTACAACCTAGTTATTTGCTACAGTTGCGACTGAATTATGTTTTCTATGGAGGTCGTGGTTCACTGTCCAATGAATGAGATTACATGGCAATTAATAACATAAATATACTGATATATTTGTTGTGTGTGTGTGTGTGTGTGTGTGTGTTCTGCGGCTGGCTTATGAGTTGTAAACTACTTAACGTCTATATACCTCGGTTTATTAAAAGCGTACTGAACTGAGTGCCATAGATGCGGAATTCGACCTCATTACTTGGATAATGAGCCGGTGTGTGTCGATGAGTGGAAGTTTTATCTGGAACAATTATGTGCTGACACATATCACATTTGTATGACATAGGAACGTAGGGAGAATCATTGTACATTTGTTGATAGGTAGCAACTTTTGTAGCATCTACCTGATGATATTAGGAAAAAACTTCTTTCTGAGGTGTTTCCACTAGCTACAATATGGGCTTCTAAGTAAGGCGTAAACAAATTCCTGTAGTTCCTACTTATAGGACTCCTGCCCCGAGACCGGTGGACCAGTTATGTGAATTAGAACTACCGACTTTGCCTCTTGGTGTCCTCCGCGTCCGCTTAATAGGCGAAGTTGCAAGGTTGGACGAACACCCCGTAACTTCGCCGAGCGAACCTGTAAGCCCTGGTGTTATTTGTGTTCTTATGTTACGGTAACCACTTACCACCACTTACCACTTACCAAGTGAACTATGAGTCTGCCTGCCAGCCTTTAAAAAAATTTAAAACCCTTTAAAAGCAAAGATAACATGACATAACCCTCTAACCCTTAATAGAAACTCACGATAAAACCGTAGTCTTAAACAACCCATTAGCTATTTCACTAAATAGATACCGAATCCGATCGTTCAGTAATTAAGGGAGGACATCCAAGCCGGTTGTTAATTACTAGTAAATAATTAGGAAATCGAGAAGGGCTGGATTGATCCCACCGAAAACCACTAACCAAGGTTAACTTAACTTACATTAGACTTGCAACGAATAGTATCTATACCTACTCAACCATATATTTAATTCGGAATATTCTACAAAATTATTCGCCAATCTGCTTAATTGTTAATTTATTAAACCTATACGTTTAAGTGTAGTTAGTTACTTCCCTTCCACGATATCGCGACCATATTAACAAGGCTTTTTTGTGTATGAAGTATTTAGGCTTGTAAATCATCATAAGAAGTAATAAAATCTTATTAAGTAGAGATGAGTTCATAAAAAATTAAAGTAACATGTAGTATTAATAGGTAACATCTCTAATATATATATATTTCGTTTCACGTTATTTGTCGCCGATGATCTCCTAAACTACTGAACCTATTTTGATAAAACTCCATAACTACGTGTAATTTGGTCCAACTTAAAAGATAGGATAGTTTTTAATTTGAACCCGGGCGAAGCCGGGAGCGTGTAGCTAGTATTATATATTAATTAATTTATTAAAAGCACCTACCCAAAAAAAAACTTAAAAGTAACAACTCAACATCTATTCATTTTCAATATACCAATATAGAAAATATTTGTAGGCGGATTTATGTTAACCATATCACCGCAAATGAAAAGGAAGTTCAAAAACCATTTCTCAAAAACAGGAATATTCTAACAAAAACATATTTGTCATGGCAGCAACGTTTCTCAAAATGATGTCTACAAACGTCTTTATGTCAAACAAAATGAGGGGGATTCGGTAGCGGCGGGCGCGAATGAAAATGAACTTAATTTCTTTGAGATAAAGTTGTTATTAGACCTTTAAATAACCAGCTAATTGACTAACTTCTGAAGTTGTCGAAAAAAAGGGAAGATACATACGCACGTTTCTATATAACGCATACAAATATTATTAGATCACAGAAATTGTAATATATGTTGTTTAAAACACTCCTTAAAACATTCTAAAGTCTACGAGTATTTTCCTATCATTATCCTACTGTTTTTATGTGATCACTTTAACTTGATGGTAGGTGGCTACCGTCGCCTATAACAGAAGCAATGCCACAGGCAAGTACACTGCCTAATACAATAGAAATTGGGAAGGGGTAGGGAAATTTTCTTAATGTGCTCTCGCATCCCTTACTTACACACCGAAACACAAAGCATTCATGTTGTTATTTCACGGTCTTCTGTAAGGGAGTGGTTACTGCCGCCAGACGTGCTATTGTCACTACTAAATCGTTAACCTTAACCTTACTCGTACCTTATCTCTTACGGGTAGTTTATATAGGTGACACGACGATAGTCACACTTACCATCAACTTTTATGTTATAGAAATGACATTTGATGGTATGTGGCTACCACTTTTAGTACACCTTACTCACGCACCATAGAAATTTTCCATAAACATTTTCCATAACTGGGCAGGACATCTGACAATATTAACCACTACTTTAACTAACAGACATGACGGATTTATAATAGTTTTAACGAAAGAATTTGTTACTGTGAGTCAACCGTAACAGATAGCTATATGCCATCGAGGAGTTTTCTTTGGGATTTTAGAAGAACTTTATTTCTCTAGTACTATAAAAACTTAATTAGATTTTATTATATTATATAAAACTTCCATAAAAAAATTGTCTAACTTATGGTGAAAATCGAATCAAAATCCGGTGCGTAGTTTAGGAGAAGTTAGTTGCCATACAGACAGACGCGAAAAGCGACTTCAATGAGCTAAAATGACTTATTAGATTGTAATAAATAGCCTCAAATTTTCCTTCAGTGACACGAAATCTAAATAATCAAGCCAAAACCCATATTATCAACAAGAACCCATAAACACACGACGTGTCATATGGCACCCATAAAGCAAGTGTCGCGATGTATGTAGATACTAAATTCTTGTTAACTCGCTCGTGCCGGAAGACATAATACCCATAAATATTCACGGGAAAGCCTATCCAAATATAAGCAAGAATTTACAAGAGGCGCCTATAATTATATACGAGTATAAGGAAGCTTTCGTCAATGGGGATGTATTAAGGAAGAAAATATCGTAAATTCGAACCGTTTTTGGAGGGAATTTAAGTACATTAGATTGCTTTTTTATTTTCAACGCGGACGAAGTCGCGAGCACCAGCTAGTTGTATATAAAATTTTAAATTCAAAATCAAAATAGATGATTCCTTTGATGTATATTTCAATTTTCAACAAATAATAGTGACGCACTCAGTCGACGTTGTCCAACTCCAACAAATCTCTTTTCAAGAGCACTTAGTCTCTAACTTTTAACCGCACTTCGTTCGCGTTCAACAGAAATACTTGATTTTTTGCAATAGAAACCCTGTTCAGTACATAGGAGTACTTCTACCGGCCAAGATTATAGAGTAAGATCCCAGGTCCGCCAGACATAACTTATTTTCTAAAGGATAAAATGTTAGGTATCGAGTAGTGTTCATGTAATTTTAAAGTAAGGGAATCTGTTCAGTTGGGTAGACAGCCAATTTAGAACCAATCAGATGTAAAAATAAGTAAAGGACTATCTTTACTTATTTTCTAAAGGCTGATTTTTATATATGTTCTAATTTTAATAATATTCAGCACTGCCAAACACTTCTGTCGGCCATTACTTTTGCCATAGACGCTTTTGACTTTTCATTCTACAGTTTATTGTATGATTTTTCCTTTAAAAAATAAATTATACCTATAGCGAGCTTAGGATCTTAAACCATCAAAATAGTAGACTAACAAGGCTTCAATTAAAAAAATTTATTTTTAAAACTATTATATTGTAATTCTATATTTATAAGTGTAAGGATACTAGGCATATTTAATGCTCCACTTTTATTACAAAAAAAAGCTTTTAAAAATAATAATAGATCTTGAGGATGAAGTAAGGTGTGAGGAAAAATTATAATTATACATACGAGTAACACCAAACTCATACATCTTTTCTCAACACCATACACACACACACACACTTAACTTCAACACAACATTTATACAAGTATTTCTTGGTAATTCTTGGTGACCTATAACTTATCAAATGCAAAAGGAATTTACAAAATCCAACTCATAGTTCCAGAGTTACCTCTTACGTGAGGTCATGTAAAGACCGCGTCGCTCTACGTTTTTAGTATTGATAGATTTTAATTATTTGGACAAAAGATATTGTTTCTATGAAAACTAAGGAATAAAAATTTACAAATATATGAAATATGAATTGAGTTTGAATCGTAAATATTTATATCAAACATTATACGAAGCAACATTTGAATTTGGCGTCAGAACAAGAGAGCTAAGTGTCAGCTCGCCAAGACGACATCTCTCCGCTCTTCGTCGGCCAAATGAGAGTTAAAAGTGTCTTCTAAATTGTTTCTCTTAAAATTAAAATCGCTTTCACTGAGAACCAAGTATTAAATCTAGGGCTTAGTTCACAATTAAGGCAATCAAATATATACGTGATCAGAATAGATTTAATAAAATTTAAACTCTTTGTATTCAATGTAAATATTCAACTGCAGTTAATTTGATGATAAAACTTAGAACTTTTAGCATTAACGTCTATAACTGGTAATCAAGTTTGGCTCTTACATTCTTATACATGTCTGTTTTTCAACCGACGAAAACGATAAAACGATGTTGAGGAAGTTCTCAAGCCAACGCGTATATATTTTTTTTATGTATGATCACGTATAACTTTATACAGAGTAATCCGATATTAATAATTATTTTTTTATTGGATAGAGTATACCTCGAAGTTGGTCCCATATAAATTTGAAAAAAAAAATCCTACCCTAAAGGTGGGAAAACAGTCGGCGCCAAACAAACAAATTAATTAATTACATAAAGCATGATGCGCGGCAGCGACTCAAAATTACTAATAAAATGTTATTAATATTATAATTTTTAATAATTTAAAGAGTGTGATTTTATTTTATATATTTTGTTATAGATTATAGATGATAATAATATGCAATGATTGTAGTAATGGAGCAACTCCTTACATCAGTGTGTTCTCGTCTTTAGTATATAAGCGTCTTTCATATAAACTCGTTCTGCTTACCAACTTCATCGTTTCCAAATGCTTCTTCGAAAATATTGTTTTTAAGTTTTCGATTTCAGTGGTTTTCCCTTTATGGCTTTAGTACAGTTAGCGGAGTTGGTTACTCAATTCTGTTTTACATTTTTCGCCGATTCAAAGTCGTTACAATGCAAACAATATTATTCTAAACTTCGTAGCAAATGTGCTTTTTCAGTGTTTGTATTTTAATATGGTGAACAAATACAAAAGATTAGCTGAAATTTGAGTTGACTGCAGGTGGTTATTAACTTTGCGTAATTATGTTTTAATGTATGTAGGTAAAGTTAGTCAAACAGGAGACGGTTCACTTGATGGAAGGTGGCTACCGTTGCCACAAATGCTGCAAGTGATCTGGGGACCATAATAGTAAGTTTAAGGATTGGGAAACGATAGGGAAATAACGATACCATTAAAATTTGCATTTGCATTATAGAATACAAAACAATGGAATTTTATGTGTTTACATTTTTAAAATTTAAAAAAAAAATTGTTTGTCATTTCTAACTCCCTGAATGAGTTCTGACATCCCTTACACTCCGAAACACAACAGCGAACATGCTGTTATTTCACTATGGTCTTATGTAAGGGGGTGGTTACGGTCGCCAGGCGGTCTGTACCAACCAGAGCCAACTTTAAAAGATCATTTTCAAAGTTAGCCCTGCGGGATTCGAACCCGGAGCCCCGGATACAGAGCTTTATAGCAAGTTTGGTTTTATCAATCGTTTCTCTTGACATTTGACGACATTTAGATAGATACCTACGTTGTTAGTTGTTCGCTGTTCACAAATCAATTTCCACTCTCAAAGCCTTCAAGTATTATACATAGTTTATAGCGCTTCTGTTCCTGTCTGCGGCGTAGACCATCGTAATTAGTAAACAATTTGCTTTGGTTTGCTCTGCAAATATACAACCAGTACCAGTACATTTTGGGGATACATTCAATGTTTTGCTAGTCTAGATTAATCTAGACTAGCATCCCCTTGTGGTTCCTTTAAAGTAATCAAAGTCTCTCTGAGTTTGTAACACTCTATGAGTTGAACTTTTTAATCATATTAGTTTTCGGTTCGATGGGATATGTATACGTGCAAAATGCTGAGAACATGTATGTTCTTTCTTATAATATTCAAATGGATGTGAGTTACTTTACTTCCTTACATATCTAGATAGATATATAGATAGACAAAGAAGATTTGTGTATGTAATTTATGAAAAAAAAATTATGTACTTACACATAATTTCTTCGTTTATCCGTAGCCGGGGGCAGGTTTTTGTACATAGTTCAGTTAAAATTACAATATTTGATTTTGTTAATTATTTATTGATAATTTTATATACATCCACCACGTTCTATTGTAGGGTTGTAACTATGATAGGATAAAGGATAAGGTAATGTTAGCAAATGTCCATGGACTGCACTAAAACATAACATTACACATGCTTATATATCAAATTGTTCTTTTATGTTAAGGTCGACAGACAGGCTGACGGTTCACTTGATTGTAGGTCGCCTATAAAACAAGCAACACCAAAATACTATTAGTAGGATTAAGGATCTGGGATTAGGAAGGTATTATCATTAGGATAATGTATTATCAGTCATGCCAAAATTTTATTTCAAACGTCTGTTAGTAGTCTACTTAGCGCTTTTGTTTCTAAAAGGTACTAAGTCTACGACTTGATAAAGGAATGAATTTGAAAACTGACTGCGGTTTTTGTACTCCGACTGTACTGCGTACAGATGGAGTACGAACCCATTTGAGTCTGTTTTCCTACTAATGTGACAAAAGAGCGTTATTTGGTGGATGTAACCCGACACCACTATGAATTGCAAATGGCAATAATGAGCTCTTTTGCGCTCACATTAGTGTTTAATTTATGTTAATCTCCGAATAGTGTTCGTTCAAAGCAATTCTGTAACAAGCACAATTCAATTTTGTTCGTTGATAGTTTGCTACTAGTTTTTTGTGAACTGCATTTGTAATATAAACATTTCACTTTGTAATATAAATATTCACACACCCCGGCTTTGCCCGTAATGCATTTTTTCTAAACACAAACCTTCCTCGTTTATCCCCCTATTATTGACCTTGTAATAAATAGTGAGGGAATAAATATTGGACATTGCAAAATGTTAGTTTTTTTCTACTTACATAATAACTTAATTACGGTTATGATTAAAATATCTTTCCTATATATATACTTATAAGTTACTAGCTACACGCTTCCGGCTTCGCCAGGGTTCAAAATAAAAATTATCCTATCTTTTAAGTTGGACCAAATTACACGTAGTTATGAAGTTTTATCAAAATTGGTTCAGTAGTTTATGAGTTCATCGGCGACAAACATGTGGCACGAAATTTTATTATACCTATAACACGAATATTACTTATAATAAAAACTGTATTCGCAAGAATACTGTCAAGAATACCCATTATATTAATTCCAGTAATAGTAGGTACGTACTATGAATTTAATACCTAATTGGACTTGCAAATGTAACTGAAAAATTGAATACTTTTTTAGCTTTTATGGCCTTTTAGTGTAATATTCGCACTTATGGGAGAACCATTTGGAGCCCCTGCGGATTTGCTTGTGTTAATAGGTGGCGGTAACCACCTACCGTCAAGTGCACTGTTAGCATGACAGACGACATTTACATTTAAAAAATAAAAAGAAGTTATGTATATTTTCTCGTGGTTCATAGCTTATGCTGATACAAATCAGTACAAACTACAACTACAAATACAAACTATTTCAATTGTTCATTTTAAAGCAGGTTATTACTCGATCCGATCACAAACAAGACCATATCTTGTCTCACTACCCTTACCTTACCTTACCTTGGTAGTAATTTACCAAGGTCGACAGCATAATTATCTACTCCTTGTGTTGCTGTTTTTAGGCAACAGTAACCACCCATCATTATTCGAACCATCAGATTGCCTGCCACTTTTTATCATTATAAAAAAATATAAAAAATTATTTATTATAAACATAAAACATAGTAATTATAAAACACTTTAATTTTTATAACTGTTTAGTATAACACAGCGGTTCAATGGTTTCGTTATTGAGAAAATAATTGGCGGCGGAATAATTGGAAATTCGCTGGTTTAGTATCGTTTGAATATTGTGGAAATACAATTTGTGGTTAATTAATTTAACGTGGGTAAGTGTTGTATTAATGTATATATTAATGTGATTGTAATTTCCTATTTTATTACCTTTAAGAATTTATTTATTTTTACAGGTACTTCAATAGTTTAGTAAGTAGGCTACCTATCAACTTGTTTGTAGATGGCTACCATAGAGTAAAGTAATATATTGATGGCTACCATCACTAACATCCTTTACTCTCTCCTTTAAAATTTTGCTCTGACATCCCTTTCTCACTCACCGAAACAAATCAAATCAAAATATTTATTTATCAATTAGGTTTCTCCAAGAAACACTTATGATAGTCATTATAAATTTAAATTTTCCAGGGTTTCGGAAAAAAGGCATTGATAATATGTAGGTATACTTAGACAGTATAAATTGAAATAAAAAACCGCACTTAACGGATATTGATGCGGTTTTTACTAGTGAAAAGAGCGATCGACGAGGAAGGTTTCTGTATATAATTTGCAGAAAAATTGCATTTGTACGAAGCCAGGGACGGCCGCTAGTATAAATAATTATAAATTGTCCCTCTTTATACACAAGAAGAAGAACCATAATGTAGCAACACATTTACGACCATAAAAAAATTATAATCTCCAATCTTAAAAGTATAAAAATAGAACGCTTTTGACTCTCCCGATGCTATTAATACTCGTACTGTCAGGTCATTTGTTAAAGTCAATTTGATAAGGTTTAAAGTCGTCTACGCCATACTCAGTCTAGGCTTAAACCAATCTGACAACAATAGCGTGGGCGAATGGTTGTGCAGTGACTTAGGAAGGATTACCCCCAACGCTACCTCCCACTAAACAAGGTAGTATATATAAGTTTACAATTGACACCCAGAAGAAAGTTTGGGACATTTTAAACAGCTGCTGCACCCACAGTAGCTTAGGCTAAATACTAGTAAGATTTCCCTCACTATTTACAACAAGGACCATGATATGTTTGTTTCTACTCTAACTTCTTTTAAACCACTCAATGGATTTTGATACGGTTCTCACTAACGGAAAGAGCGATAAAGTAGTAAGGTTTTTGTGTATAATTTGGAAAAAAATGCATAGGAAGTTGGAGGCGAGTCGCTGGTCCCATATAAATCTCAAGACTTGGACATAACATAGATATTAACATAGACATAGATCATCAGTAATATCTAGCCGTATCCTTATTTGGTTCGTTGTGCATCTTTAAATGTTGTATTTCTATATTCAAAACAGAAGTGAGTAAAAACGTAAAAACCATTGTGATGATTTCCTTTTTTGCCTATAAAAAATTTAATAATATTTACGGAAAAAATATTTTCACTGATCCATCAAAATTAATTCAATACATCCCAGAAATTATTTAATTAACTGGAATGATGTATTACCTGCCGAATATACAGAGCAGCCGTCGAATTTTAAAAAAGCTTTCCCGTTTAAAAAAGGCGTCCTATGGATGAGTTTAGACAACGGATTTAGATATTTATGATTTTCTTCAAGTGTGATCACAAAGAGTGATAACAAGGTTTGTGTATATAATATAATTTGCACTAGTTATTTATAATTCTCGTGGTTCACTAACGAACCACTGGAGCCTAGTGTTGAGTTTCACTTGAAACATACCCAGCTTTAAGTTAGTAACAGTGAATTCATGACTCGTACGTGGCAAGTATAATATCTAACAGCGAGTAAGGTTGAATATTTCGTTGTCTGCCTCGTTGCGGACTTGGTACAAGTTAATATTAGATCAGTAGTTTTAACAGAAGCTGCATATACCTTCCAGAGCCAACTCAAATGGCTTCCATTCTGCTAATTTTGCTTAACAACGAATAAAGACAGTCAGCACACACGTACCTACATTATTTATAAAGAGAATAAATGGGGTATTCTATGTAGATTTACAACTATTTATATACTTATAATTCTTAGGCGACTTGGAGTGAAAGTGTTCATTGAAATTTGGAAGTCTATTTTATTTTATTTTTAAGCTAACTTTCGTCCGCGCCTGATTTTCTTAGGTGTTAAAACGTTTATTCTATCTTTATAGCTCATATATTTTTGTCAGACGTTGACATTTTTTTTATTATCCCTCGGGAACAGTCCCTTTTTTCTGGATGAGTGATTTCGCGTTTATAAAATTAGTTATGATGGTTAAGATAACCAAGTTGTTAAGAATGTTAAGAAAAATATCTAATTTTAAGATGCATTAGGTACTTACCGATTAAAAAGAAAAACAAGATTTACCTACATTTGAGTTTAGCAAGATTTTCATTCATTCAGATTTTAATTTTAATAGAATGCAACACATGAATGCACAACCAGGAAGACAACACATGACCAAGAATTTTTCATAACTTAACAAAATTGTATATTTAATTAAATACTAAACATACTACATACTTATATTAAACCTATCTAAGTTTATATATCTTCAACGGTTCCTTTCAAAAATATTCAGGTCCGTGCGAGTGATATCATGAATACAAAATATATATTTTTATTAGATACTAACAATTCCCTTTGTAGTGTTTACGTATAGTTTTCAGTTTTATAAACTATTTCTTTTCGGTTATCCGCCGATCAAAGTATATAAGATGTGGTCATATTTTACCTAAGTACCTAAAACTAAGTCTAACGGCAATGGGTAACTAGTGCTATTGTAAAAAAAATGAATAAACCCGCTGTAGAGACCACTAGAACAAAAAAGTTTTATTCTTACGTTAATTGCACACTTTGGTTGAGACCTTATGTATGAAATTAAGTTATCTTAAACCAAGTGTACCACCTGGTTTCTGCAGGTGGATAAGCACATATATATATAACTTTTACTTTACTTACTAAAGCAAGTAGTTAGCAGTTCTTTTTAAAAGTTTAATGCAGATAATATTTCTAATGAGAAATGTCAGTCCGATGTGAATATAAAGCGCACTAATTCATTTACTTAGATATATTTTAGTATTAAATAGAAGGTAGAGAGTTTCTGGAACTCGGTAATTCAATTTCAATAAAACTTGACCAGCTTTTGGCCACTGCGACGCCTTATATTGCAGTATTATTGCGACGTAGGTACTCAAGAAAAGTAAAACGCTTGTGCCAAGTGTTCTATTTTCAAATAACAGGAAAGACAAATTTTGTCTACCAATATATCACTAACTAGCTGTTGCACGCGACTTCACCTGTGGATTTTTTTTATAAAATATAGCCTATGTTACTCGTGTAACGTAGCGTTACTTATTTTATTTATTTTATTAGTTATATTACCTTATTTGTTTATTTATTTATTTAAGTATTTAAAAACTTATTATTTTTTTTAAATATATAGAATTGCATTTGACGTTCAAAATTCAAAATTTTCAGTCAGAGAGCGTTTTTTGTTTCTCTGTCGCTCGCAGAGAGCGGTTTAGTTTTTGTGCTGATAATAGCCTGTATTTGCCAGTTCATTTTCTTTTATAATTTTATTATTCAGTTTAAAATATTTATGTAAAAAAACCCCGGTTTATAAATGGGTACGTTTTTCATCTTATTTCTGATGATAGATTGTTGATTAATATTTTTTATTATAATTTGTGTTTTAGTTCATTTTAAATTTATTGTTAATTTACTCATTTAATTCTATTATCTTTTGCAGTTTTTTTTAATCCTTATGCAATTGTATTTTTTTATTTTACTCTTTTGTGTTTTTGCCTGACCATTTATTGAATAAATTATTAACATTTAGGGATCTTATATCTAAATTTTAGATTCCCACGGTCAGGCACACATATTTTTTCTTTTAGATTTGTGTTTAATTATTTCTTTTTCATTTCAGGGTTTTTTTTTTTTTGTTATGGTTTTTAATTTTGGCTTTTTTGTCATTCATGGATTTAATTAGAGATTTATAAATAATATATAACGAATCCTGGGTTATCCGCATTTTACATTTTGATGAGCCTTCTTCATTTTTCTTTGGTGACACTGATGAGCAGCGTGTCTTTATTTTGCCGAGAAGGAAAACTATATTATTACATCCAGCCATTTATTCACATCCAGCTAAGTTTTTAATTTTTATTAGCCGGATTTATTGAATCAAATTTTAAATTTCACATATATATATATAATAACGTACGGGCTTAAGGACCACCCCCTGTGTTTTTTTATTTTTTTTGGTTTAAATATATTTTAAGTGCTAACGTATAATTTTTTTCATTTTTTAGTTAGCTGGCGCCCAATTTTTTAGTTTTTATATTTTAATTTCATAGCCGAAAACGTTTTCTTACTTCAATTATTTACAACGTTTCATTGGCGCCCAACTTGCTTTTTTACAGATAACATATATTGTTGTTACTGTAAAGTACGTGAAATTGTATATATATATATTATCTTATTTATTTTTAAATATTTGATTCACTAATTCTGTTGATTTAATTTTTTGTAAGTTATTAATTTCTTCAATTTCCTGTTTTTTGTTGCAGAATGACATTTTAATTAATTTGTTATTTCAGAATGATTATTTCTTAATTTTCATTTTTTTCATGTTAATTTATTTTAATTATTTTAATAAATTATTAATATTTAAGATGTCATTCGCTATTTTGTTGTAACAGGCAAATAGGTTATTGATTTAATTTGTCACTATCGTCACAAATAAGATGTTGTTTTTAAAAAAAAAGGAATTAGTATTTTCATCTAATTTTATTTTTTTTTTATTTTTTTTTATTTTTTCATATATTTTTTTTTTATATTTAAATTTTATTTATACTTTATATATTTTAAATTTATTTTAAATTTTTATTTTTTTTTATTTTTTATATTTTTTAAATTTTTTTAAATATATATTTTAAATTTTAAATATATAAACATATATTTTAAATAATATATTTCATATATTCATTTCAAATATTTTCATCTAGGCTCCAGACCTTTCCAGATGATTTGTATAATAATTATTTAGGTATTATAATACATAATATTATAATTCTTGATTATGTACATATTTACTTAATATTATTAATTCCTTAGTTATTCATTTATTTAGTTATTATTTAATTATTTAACTAATTAGTTTTTATTATACCTACAGAGCGGATTACAACTCTTTAAACAAGCCCTAAAGTTCATAAACAGAGCGGATTACAACTCTTTAAACAAGCCCTAAAGTTCATAAACAGAGCGGATTACAACTCTTTAAACAAGCCCTAAAGTTCATAAGCAGAGCGGATTACAACTCTTTAAACAAGCCTTAAAGTTCATAAGCAGGGCGGATTATTAAATAAAATAATTTAAGCCTTGAAGTTATCGTCTAGTTATTTGTCTGGGCGTTTGTTATTATTAACAATGTAGTTCCTTTTTGTTTTTAAGGAATCTATTTTGTTTAAGTATTCTTTGGTTGAATGCTTAGTTGTCTGGGCGTTTTGTTCGCTTGGTGTTAATTGTTTCCTCTAGTTAGGATTCAGTTATGTTAATAATTAATTATTTTTTTTAATTTATTTATTTTTTTCTTTTTCTCTTTATACTCTTCCTCATTTGTTCCTTAAACACTTCTGCTTTAAGGTCAGCAGTTTTATACTACTGCCCTATCTTATGCAAGTTACTTCTTCAAGAAAATATCTTGAATTAGTTTTTTTTTGAAAGGAAACATTTGAGTACCACAACACAGTTTTAATAACTAGTGCTGCAATTCTCACTGTTAATAGTATGGAAGGTTTTATTTTTTGAACGTAGGATGAAAGTGGTAGCATTTGTGTATGGGCGCAAAGAATTTTTTTTTTTTATCCTATTAACGGAAAAAAAAAATTCTTCTGTAGGAAGAGGGGATATGTAACGTAGCGTTACTTATTTTATTTATTTTATTAGTTATATTACCTTATTTGTTTATTTATTTATTTAAGTATTTAAAAACTTATTATTTTTTTTAAATATATAGAATTGCATTTGACGTTCAAAATTCAAAATTTTCAGTCAGAGAGCGTTTTTTGTTTCTCTGTCGCTCGCAGAGAGCGGTTTAGTTTTTGTGCTGATAATAGCCTGTATTTGCCAGTTCATTTTCTTTTATAATTTTATTATTCAGTTTAAAATATTTATGTAAAAAAACCCCGGTTTATAAATGGGTACGTTTTTCATCTTATTTCTGATGATAGATTGTTGATTAATATTTTTTATTATAATTTGTGTTTTAGTTCATTTTAAATTTATTGTTAATTTACTCATTTAATTCTATTATCTTTTGCAGTTTTTTTTAATCCTTATGCAATTGTATTTTTTTATTTTACTCTTTTGTGTTTTTGCCTGACCATTTATTGAATAAATTATTAACATTTAGGGATCTTATATCTAAATTTTAGATTCCCACGGTCAGGCACACATATTTTTTCTTTTAGATTTGTGTTTAATTATTTCTTTTTCATTTCAGGGTTTTTTTTTTTTTGTTATGGTTTTTAATTTTGGCTTTTTTGTCATTCATGGATTTAATTAGAGATTTATAAATAATATATAACGAATCCTGGGTTATCCGCATTTTACATTTTGATGAGCCTTCTTCATTTTTCTTTGGTGACACTGATGAGCAGCGTGTCTTTATTTTGCCGAGAAGGAAAACTATATTATTACATCCAGCCATTTATTCACATCCAGCTAAGTTTTTAATTTTTATTAGCCGGATTTATTGAATCAAATTTTAAATTTCACATATATATATATAATAACGTACGGGCTTAAGGACCACCCCCTGTGTTTTTTTATTTTTTTTGGTTTAAATATATTTTAAGTGCTAACGTATAATTTTTTTCATTTTTTAGTTAGCTGGCGCCCAATTTTTTAGTTTTTATATTTTAATTTCATAGCCGAAAACGTTTTCTTACTTCAATTATTTACAACGTTTCATTGGCGCCCAACTTGCTTTTTTACAGATAACATATATTGTTGTTACTGTAAAGTACGTGAAATTGTATATATATATATTATCTTATTTATTTTTAAATATTTGATTCACTAATTCTGTTGATTTAATTTTTTGTAAGTTATTAATTTCTTCAATTTCCTGTTTTTTGTTGCAGAATGACATTTTAATTAATTTGTTATTTCAGAATGATTATTTCTTAATTTTCATTTTTTTCATGTTAATTTATTTTAATTATTTTAATAAATTATTAATATTTAAGATGTCATTCGCTATTTTGTTGTAACAGGCAAATAGGTTATTGATTTAATTTGTCACTATCGTCACAAATAAGATGTTGTTTTTAAAAAAAAAGGAATTAGTATTTTCATCTAATTTTATTTTTTTTTTATTTTTTTTTATTTTTTCATATATTTTTTTTTTATATTTAAATTTTATTTATACTTTATATATTTTAAATTTATTTTAAATTTTTATTTTTTTTTATTTTTTATATTTTTTAAATTTTTTTAAATATATATTTTAAATTTTAAATATATAAACATATATTTTAAATAATATATTTCATATATTCATTTCAAATATTTTCATCTAGGCTCCAGACCTTTCCAGATGATTTGTATAATAATTATTTAGGTATTATAATACATAATATTATAATTCTTGATTATGTACATATTTACTTAATATTATTAATTCCTTAGTTATTCATTTATTTAGTTATTATTTAATTATTTAACTAATTAGTTTTTATTATACCTACAGAGCGGATTACAACTCTTTAAACAAGCCCTAAAGTTCATAAACAGAGCGGATTACAACTCTTTAAACAAGCCCTAAAGTTCATAAACAGAGCGGATTACAACTCTTTAAACAAGCCCTAAAGTTCATAAGCAGAGCGGATTACAACTCTTTAAACAAGCCTTAAAGTTCATAAGCAGGGCGGATTATTAAATAAAATAATTTAAGCCTTGAAGTTATCGTCTAGTTATTTGTCTGGGCGTTTGTTATTATTAACAATGTAGTTCCTTTTTGTTTTTAAGGAATCTATTTTGTTTAAGTATTCTTTGGTTGAATGCTTAGTTGTCTGGGCGTTTTGTTCGCTTGGTGTTAATTGTTTCCTCTAGTTAGGATTCAGTTATGTTAATAATTAATTATTTTTTTTAATTTATTTATTTTTTTCTTTTTCTCTTTATACTCTTCCTCATTTGTTCCTTAAACACTTCTGCTTTAAGGTCAGCAGTTTTATACTACTGCCCTATCTTATGCAAGTTACTTCTTCAAGAAAATATCTTGAATTAGTTTTTTTTTGAAAGGAAACATTTGAGTACCACAACACAGTTTTAATAACTAGTGCTGCAATTCTCACTGTTAATAGTATGGAAGGTTTTATTTTTTGAACGTAGGATGAAAGTGGTAGCATTTGTGTATGGGCGCAAAGAATTTTTTTTTTTTATCCTATTAACGGAAAAAAAAAATTCTTCTGTAGGAAGAGGGGATATGTAACGTAGCGTTACTTATTTTATTTATTTTATTAGTTATATTACCTTATTTGTTTATTTATTTATTTAAGTATTTAAAAACTTATTATTTTTTTTAAATATATAGAATTGCATTTGACGTTCAAAATTCAAAATTTTCAGTCAGAGAGCGTTTTTTGTTTCTCTGTCGCTCGCAGAGAGCGGTTTAGTTTTTGTGCTGATAATAGCCTGTATTTGCCAGTTCATTTTCTTTTATAATTTTATTATTCAGTTTAAAATATTTATGTAAAAAAACCCCGGTTTATAAATGGGTACGTTTTTCATCTTATTTCTGATGATAGATTGTTGATTAATATTTTTTATTATAATTTGTGTTTTAGTTCATTTTAAATTTATTGTTAATTTACTCATTTAATTCTATTATCTTTTGCAGTTTTTTTTAATCCTTATGCAATTGTATTTTTTTATTTTACTCTTTTGTGTTTTTGCCTGACCATTTATTGAATAAATTATTAACATTTAGGGATCTTATATCTAAATTTTAGATTCCCACGGTCAGGCACACATATTTTTTCTTTTAGATTTGTGTTTAATTATTTCTTTTTCATTTCAGGGTTTTTTTTTTTTTGTTATGGTTTTTAATTTTGGCTTTTTTGTCATTCATGGATTTAATTAGAGATTTATAAATAATATATAACGAATCCTGGGTTATCCGCATTTTACATTTTGATGAGCCTTCTTCATTTTTCTTTGGTGACACTGATGAGCAGCGTGTCTTTATTTTGCCGAGAAGGAAAACTATATTATTACATCCAGCCATTTATTCACATCCAGCTAAGTTTTTAATTTTTATTAGCCGGATTTATTGAATCAAATTTTAAATTTCACATATATATATATAATAACGTACGGGCTTAAGGACCACCCCCTGTGTTTTTTTATTTTTTTTGGTTTAAATATATTTTAAGTGCTAACGTATAATTTTTTTCATTTTTTAGTTAGCTGGCGCCCAATTTTTTAGTTTTTATATTTTAATTTCATAGCCGAAAACGTTTTCTTACTTCAATTATTTACAACGTTTCACTCGCTGATAATGTAGCTTTCTTTAGGTGAAAGAATTTTCTAAATCGGTCCAGTAGTTTTTGACAAAGATTTAAATCGTAAGATGCGCCCTAATCTCCCCGTGCCATACTTAAAACACAGCAAAAAATATTAACAATGGTTTGAGCGCAGGCACTCAAACAACTACAGTTGCACGCCAGCTACAGTGAGTGACGGTCGCTTGAAGAGATTGTTTCTGTCGCTTTTACTATCAAAAAACTCTTTTGAATGTTGTCTGTGTTTAAAAAAGTGTTTAGACAAAAGACTCGCATTGCTATAAAAATGTATAACTGTGAATGTATATGTATTTTGTACTAAGTAGTAATTAACTTATTAGCAATCTATGGTTTCGCTAATAAGGGCGCATCTCTCGATTTAAATCTTTGATTTTTGAGTTTATTCATTACAAACGTACAAATCTTCTCTCTTTATATTAGTATAGAAGCATAAAGGGCACAATTTTTCTCAAGACTTAATAATTCTATAAGCTCCTGTTTATAGAATTTAATGATAGATATCTTTAGATTAAATAAATTTAGACACATTGGTGTCTGAATAATGAATCCAGACACATTGGTGTCTGAATAATAAATCCAGACACCCTGTGTCTAAATTGGAAATCCATGATAGGTCTAGTCGTGACCTATAGTCAGACTTTCGCTTTAGTAAAAAGCGTAAGGCAATGATTTCAAAGTAAGGATTTACACAAACATACTTCTTATAGCGTCATCTGTTAGAAAACATTAGAACTCGTAAGATCACCACAGGAAGCGTTTCGCATTGTCTACGACGTAACCTTGTATGTGGGTTCATAGATTTTAATTATAGTTTTATCGTAATAAGCTAGTTTAATGCTAGTATTTATTGTTTTATTTTATTTTTATAAATGTAAATCTAGATCTAACTGTTACTATAACTCTTTTAACGTGCCGCTTCTCTACGAAGGTTGGCGACCATCATGGCTACTTACATCATTGACCTTGGAAGCTGCTTAAGCTTGGAAGTAGATTATTTTAATGGCTAATGTTTTGCATAAATAAAAAAACAATTTTTAACCAAATCTTATTAGATATTGTCAGGGAGTCATATGTGTAATGTTAGTAATAAGAAACATAATTTATACAAAAGCACTTTATTTCATTTAAAATTTTACAAAGTAGCTCTCTAATAAACTCCAAATTGATCAACCGTGATTAAAGCTTACAAACTATACAAAAATAAAAATATAATATATATTTATCCAAGAACAATATCACAGCGATGAGATTTAATTTTAAATTTTAAATTCGTGTAGACTACTCAATTGGATGGGATTTTTACAAACATATTTATTTCAATTTTAAGTGAAATCGAATATTAAAGTTGTGAATCTGCTCATAGAAAAAGCTTAAAAGAAATACGAAATATAATTAAATATTTCAAGATTCAATAGAAAATAATTCCATTCAACGTAATTCATAGCGATACATAAAAAACATGACATTTTGAGTTATGATATGAAACAAAAAACTGAAATTTATTTAATATCTAGTAGAATTAATTTCTAAAATGTGCAAATTTTGTTACATTTTCGCGTATAAAAGCAAATAATAATATATTTTTCACCTCACCAGCACGAAAAGGGTGCTGTTGGTGCCTAAAAGCTCGCGGAAAAATTGATTTTTGATGCGACCGTCATTCGAAATTCGAACAAGCTATTTAACTCACAGGAATAAAATTTTGATTTTATTTTATTATTTTATCCAGCCATAGCCTACGCCTATTAGAGTTGGCCCAGCTGTGAAGATAGTTTCACGTGCCATTCAGAAACTGGTTCTTTTAATATTAATATTTTAATATTTTTAATATTTCTGTTTTAGTTATAATTTATGTGACTATAAATGCAATATTTAAAATTGTCTTAATAGATTTTCTCACCCCAAGGATGACCTAGTAACGCTTTTCTCAATGTTGGGGTGAAAAGTTGTATGTTTATAACACGAGAGCAAATTTTTTTATGTCTCGTGCCTTTAAATCACTCACTTCGCTCAGTAGTCTATATTAGAATCACTCGCTACGCTCATGATTCAATTCTAGACTATTTAAAGTCGGCACTCGCAGCAAAAAACAATTTTGCTTAGTTCGTGATTTAAAGTCGGCACTCACAGCAAAAACCAATTTTGCTCTCTAATTGAACAAATAACTATTTCCATTAAAACGTCCTAGTTATAGTGTCAATTTAAATTTGGGTTGTCAATATCTATAATCTATAAAGGTTTTTCTAAAATTTTTAAAATCGCTGGCGTGTTTTATTTTCGTATAATAGTAGAGATAGCAAATTCTGTCAAACACTTATTACTGACTTTACTCCCTCGTACAGAGGGCGCCTTTAAGGCTAGCTTATGTGCTTGAAAAGTTCGGCGTTTGATTACATCGTAATACGTAAAGAAACAATTTAAAAAAAAAATTAAAAAATTACACACACAAATGTATTACAGTAATTTTCTAGAAATAGTGTTTAAAAAAGGCAAAAGTTAGTTATTAGTAATATAAGAGTGATTCTGTAGTCACCTGAGAAAAAATCTAATTATATCGTAACTTAGAAGTGAAAACTTATAAGACTTTTCTCGTGTCGAGACCTTAAAAGCCCTCAGGGTGACAACGACAACGTCCTAAAACGACAACTTTTTAGAATGTCAACGTCCTAAAACGACAACTTTTTAGAATGTCAACGTCCTAAAACGACAACTTTTTAGAATGTCAACGTCCTAAAACGACAACTTTTTAGAATGTCAACGTCCTAAAACGACAACTTTTAAGAATGTCAACGTCCTAAAACGACAACTTTTTAGAATGTCAACGTCCTAAAACGACAACTTTTAAGAATGTCAACGTCCTAAAACGACAACTTTTTAGAATGTCAACGTCCTAAAACGACAACTTTTTAGATGTCAACGTCCTAAAACGACAACTTTTTAGAATGTCAACGTCCTAAAACGACAACTTTTTAGAATGTCAACGTCCTAAAACGACAACTTTTAAGAATGTCAACGTCCTAAAACGACAACTTTTTAGATGTCAACGTCCTAAAACGACAACTTTTTAGAATGTCAACGTCCTAAAACGACAACTTTTTAGAATGTCAACGTCCTAAAACGACAACTTTTTAGAATGTCAACGTCCTAAAACGACAAATTCTTAAATTAACTAGTAGTTATTTTTATACTTAGACATCTAACTGTTCAAAATTATTTTGTGGCGATATTTTTATTGTACGATTTTAGAAGTCGTCATTTTTATACTTTGACCTTTTTGACATTTCACAACTGAAGGCCGAAATTGACACCCCTTAGTAAGTTGTCATTTTCGAAAATTGTCTATTTTGGAAAAGACGTTTTCGGAAGTTGTCATTTTAGGAAGTTGTCGTCACCCTGAGAGCTTAAAAGGACGTCTAAATTCACAAATAATATTCTCTGACTGTGAAAAGTCTCATCTAAGTGCGCGCCTCACACGAAATGTCACACGAAGACTTGATCTCGACGAAGAAGGGCCCTTCTTGGCCCGGATAGAAAGTGGACACGGTCAAAATGTACCTCCCAGCTGGCAACACTGGAACTTCTAGGTAAACGAATCCAGATCTGAAAGTATATTTAAACATATTTTTAACGAACGAGAAGAGAGTTTCATAGCTTTAGCTTGTAAACAGGGAATGTCTTCTTTTATATTCGTTTTAATGCATGCTAAGTTAGCTAAGTAGAGTACCTATATGATATTATAAAAAAAAAATGTGAATATGTATAAGGATGGTTTGTATACTGCGTAGGTTTTCTAATAAATTAATTAATTTTATAATTTTAATATGTTATGGAAGATAGACAGGCTGACATCTGACTACCGTCGCCTATAACACATGCAACGCCACAGGTACTGCAAGTGCGCTGTCGACTACAGTAGGGGATAGGGAAATCCCACTGTCGTTGTCCACACTGAACGCGCGGTAACAGGGGCCTATGGCGGACGCGACGGCGGACGCGGCGGCGGACGCGACGGCGGACGCGACAGAGGACGCGACAGAGGACGCGACAGTGGACGCGACGGCAGAAGCGTGCGGTGGCCAGAGAGTGAAGTGCGACCTGTTGTAGCACAGACGTGTTGCAGGTGTTGCAAACCTTGGTGTTGTAAGTAATAATCCATCCACGAAGAGCAAAAAATGTTCGTAAAAAATTCATACACTATTTCTGGGAACAATATCAAAGATTGTAATTGAGGTATAATAATAAAAGTTGCAATCACTTCCAGGAGAAATTGTTCATTTATTTTGCTCCATAATTGTCTTATTTTTGTGCGATTACAGTAGTGTGGATGTTAACTTTGCCATATAGCTGGTTTAGATTGAATCGCAATTGATAAACATTTCACTGTTTATCGCCATTTTACAAAAAAAAAATTTTTTGAAGAAACGCTTAGGTCGAGCGACAAGACCAAACCGGTTTGAAACCCCCGCCACCCGCTCGTAGTGTGGCCAAACTATGCGCGCTATCTCGCTTAGGTCCGTCGCGTTAGTCAATACAGTATGGACGCCAAACGGCGGTTTCATATGTTTGATAGTTTGCGTCCGTCGTCGTATGGCCCACGCCTAACTCACTCACCAAAACACAACAGCAGCACACATGCTGTTATTTCATGATGATATTATTTAAGGGGGTGATTACTGCCGCCACTGCTTTCCAAATCCAAACCAGAGCCAACTTTGAAACGTTCATCTCCAAAGTCGACCCCGCCGGGATTCGAACCCGGGACAATTCAGAATTATTTTAATACATTTGAGTTTGAAAGCGACAATTATTTAATAAAAAAGCAAGATAGAAAAGTTTCACTCGCCTATAAGGTCCAGAACTTAAAACGAGGAATGGTGCAGTGAGTTGGGGGTCGTCCAAGGCTTCGACCCTGATGTCTATGCCCATCTGGTACTGCTTGGGCCCCTTCAGTTCCACGACGGCCCGACAAGGGGTCCTACTGTCCGGCACCGTTATTGTGAACTTGGGATTGTTCCGGTACGTTTGTCTATGGTTTTCGCAGCCTCCGGCAGTTTTAGCCGTCCATTCGCCTGTCATCTGCAATTTTTATGTTAACTTTTAGTCAAATTTAAACGTAGAGAATTCATACACCAATGAGTTCAGTGACCATGTATGACCATAGGTAACGACATAGAGTGATATTTTTTTTTAATTAGGATTTTGTAGAAAATGAAAAGTCTAGGAATGTCTCAATGCGAACAAAAGTCAAAATTCCTAAAAAGAAATAACACTAAAATTTAAAATGATAAAAGTACGAATAGGGAGCTGTATAAAATATGAAGTAAATCTGTAAATGCATTTTTTTTAATAGTAAAAAAAAGTAACAAATTGCTGTGTTTCATAAAGTTGATTTTATAAGAAACTATTACATATATTTTGGAACTATTATTACATTTATTGCAATTATTTTGGAGCAATGTCTATTTGGCGAAATTTTACGAGCTCTTGTCACAATCTCTTTGAGAAGTAAATGGAGTTTTCTTTACACTGCATGCAATATTTTTAACATATTTTGTGTAAGTTTAATATATACAATTTGTTCGTGTTTGTCTGTTGTCTGTACGTGCATAACGTTATTAATCTCAAAAGACTTAACCGATTTGAATGCGGTTTTCACTTATGTAGAGCAAGCAAGCTTCCCGTTAATTACATTCAAGTGTTTGTTTAATTCCTATTTGGCTTACAAACAAACAAGCTACTCTAGAAACGCGCTTCGGTCTATTGTTGTCTATACTATATTATAATATTATAAAGAGAAAAGACTTCTATGTTTGTAATGAATGAAGTAATGTTTGAAAATTTTTTCACCTATAGAAAGTTACATAATAT
Organism: Synanthedon myopaeformis; assembly: GCA_944738685.1. Classification (NCBI taxonomy): domain Eukaryota; kingdom Metazoa; phylum Arthropoda; class Insecta; order Lepidoptera; family Sesiidae; genus Synanthedon; species Synanthedon myopaeformis. The sequence continues at coordinate 9,032,787 of OX122926.1, read as the reverse complement.
TATAAAAAGGAAAGATTTGTTTGTTTGTTTGCATTGAATAGGCTCCGATTTGAAAAATTCTTTCACTGTTGGGAAGCTATATTGTCAGCGAGTAACATAGGCTATATTATATAAAAAAGTTATGCGGACGAAGCCGCGTGCAACAGCTAGTAATAAACAAAAATGACTTACAGTTTTAGTATAAGGATAGGGCTCCAACTTGTTGAGAGCAAAGGGACAAGTGGCGTAAGCCCTCAGAGTGTAATATATAGTTCTGGTCTTCTCGTACTGTGAGACGACCAGAGTGAACTTGTTCGTGGAACCTTCGCTCACTATTATCTTGCACAGATAGTGAGGACTGTTTATTCTGACACCGTTCAGGTATGGCGGAGGATCGTCTAAAGAAATTATATTGATCATAATAATTATCATCATTGACCACTAGTGAAAAATCAAAAACTAAAAACTCCAACAAAAAAAAAAATAGTTTTTTAGCTTTTTAAATCTAAAAAATTTTAAAAAAAAGCAATTGCAGTCAACAATTTTGACTTCAATAATTTTTGATAAAAAAAAAGTCTCAAATAAAATGTTAGCTTTTGGATAAGATATATTAAAGGTTACAAATTTTTAAAAAATCAAATATACAGCTATCAAAATATTAGTAGTAAATTTTTAAAAACACATTCGTATAAAATAAGATGCCCAAACATAATCATATCAACAATTCGTTCCAATATTATTATAAATTAAATTTTACGTATTATTCTTATGTATAAACTATATTACTGTAAATTTTCATCAAAAATCTTTCAACCGCGTTTACTTTTTCAAAAACTTTCGGTGCTCTCTTTTACCGCTACGTCGAAGACAGTTATTAAATTCTGGTCCCAATTTTTTTTTTTTTTTTTTTTTTTTTTTCAGGTTTATTTATGAATTAAGAAAAAGCGCCACTTGCTTTGTGTCGAAGAAAAGCTATTACAACGAACTAGAGTAGAATTATAGAACAAAACTTTAAATTTTTTGATTAATTTAATGTATTCGATTTGTATTAATATGGCACACAGTAGAATAAACTAATTATTGTTAGGTGAGTTTTTAAATGCGCTACAATTTGTAACTACTTTCGACTAAAACTCTTACTTGGATAATAAACTCTCTTCCCGTCGTTTTTATAGACCAACAAAGTGATGTATTCCTTGTTGTCCCTGAAATCGTCGATTTGTGTGATATGTCTCGTGAGAAGTAACCACATTTCTCCGGTGCCTTGAACGTTCAATGAAAATTGCGGATTTTCACCAACAGTGTACGCATCTTTCACTGGACCGTTTCCGCTGTCCCATTTTCTGTAAGGCGAAAATTAAATTATATATATATATATACATATTACAATACTTAAAAAATTCTCTGACTCTATTCTTTGTATATATGTGTGTTTGTGAAGAAACGTATATCTTATTTCATGCACAGTGCATATATATATCTTCTACGAAAAAGAGCAAGCATTTGGATGCATTTGGAAATTTGCAATAGAAATTCATATTATTCTTTTATTAAAATATACTTACAACAAGTTAGTTTTAACCTGTGCAACGGGGAATTAACGAGAAAATTATTTAAAATAAAACTGACCGTGTGACTATTAGACCAATGTAGTATTTAGGGAATATTTTGGTTTAGTAAGAGGTTTCGCACAATTATGTTTCGTACGAATTGTGCGAAGAAGTGACTTTAAAATTAAATATATTTTTAATCGCTGTTTCGTACAAACATTATTTTCATAAAAAAACTTGAACCAAAAGTACAGTACCGTACAAAAGTGATATTTATGAGGGAATATTTTTAATGCAGTAATGGCAGACAAATCAATTTTTTTTTTTTTCTGTTTCATTTTATATATTTTTTTTTTAGTAATTAGTTAGACATTGTAAGTTATGATTTTACACGCAAGACGTTGTTGTTTGACTCACTGATGTATGCAGTAGGTGAAGTTGAAGAGGGCCGGATTCCAATTGAGATAGAAGACGTCGAAGAAGTTGAGGATGCTCTGGTAGTCTATCCAGAAGACTCCGTTGTCGTACTGAGCGGCGCAGTTCGGGTCGTAGTTGAGTTTGGCGCACAATTGTGGCGTCCAGTGCACAGAGTCCAGCTCCGAGTAGTTCCCTCGCCAGCGCAGGTGCGACCAGGGGTTCTTCAACTTCAGCAGCTTCACCCCCTGCCACATACCATCACCGATAGTGTTTCGTGACTTTCTTGTGTTCTCTCTTTGAGAGCGTAACGTCCTTAGCAGTATATGTATATATATGCCCCCGAGTATTAGCGTATTATTTTTTTTTAATCACATAAAACTGACCTTAGTATTTTACACTAATATTTAAGTATTTATTTTTTTACATGCATATTTTTTTACATACATACGAAAGTCATATATTGTCATATAATGTCACAAAATGAAACATTTCATTATTTTTTAAAAATCGATTGCAACAAATAAAGGTAGTGAATATTTTTTAAAACACATTCTTAACTATTTTTCTAAAGTAAATATAGATGACCAAAAGTAATTTGATAGTCAAATTTAGGACTATACGAGTCGCTAAAAACAGAATTTTACGTATACAAACAATAATTTTTTATTGCAGCAAAAAATAGAAATAAGAGTTGTGCTATCTTGTACCATTTTTGGTTTGTTTATATTATTCTTGCGTGAACCACAATCGTGTTCAGACATTCGTTTAAAACGACGCGCGTAAGCGTTGAAACTGATATACCCTCTTAAAACTCACGTCAACGAGTTGCACGTCGAGCACGGCGTAGGCGTGTGTGGCCACGAGACCCGTGCGCTCGGCGACGTCGTCCGCCAGCGGACCCGTGGCGACGGTGGCCAGCACGTCTCCTCTGCCCAGCCGCGTGCGGAGTCGCTCGTAAAGCGCCTCCGAGTTGAGCTCCGAGTCTTCGCTGCGCAGCGCGCACCTCTCCGGGATCCAGCCAGTCAGTGCGTGCAAATCTATGTTCTGAATTACGAAACATATTTCAATACGTATTTAAACGAAACGAAACGAAACGAAACGAAACGAAACAAACGAAACGAAACGAAACAAACGAAACGAAAGGAATTGTGCTCCGGTGCCGAATTAACTTTTTTATATGAATATGTCTTTAAATTTACTTTCCTAGTGAAAAGGAATACAGGAATCTGTTGATAACAAAATCGGGGGATATCCATTATCAACATCCAAAATTTAATTTGGATTAATACCAATCGGCATAGATTTTTTTTGGTAAAAATGTTATATTCTATTTCATTGGATACAATAATCCGTACTAATATTATAAATGCGAAAGTATGTTTGGATGTTTGTAACTCTTTCACGTAAAAACTACAGAACCGATCACCATGAAATTTTGCATACACTTTGTCTGGGACACCAGAAATGACATAGGGTACCTTTCATCGTTCAACGCGGACGAAGTCGCGGGCACCAGCTAGTATACATATAATACGCTCAAAGAAAACATTACTCGTAACGTACACGTATATACACGTAAAAGACACAGTCAGAGTCACACCCCATTTGTTTTTATTAATGTATATGACCATTAATAATAATCGATTTTATTAATTGTCATATAATAAAATCGCAAGTGTCAAACTTACAATAAATAAATTTATAAAAAAACTTGGTCCACTGTGTGGGTATATCAGAATAATTGTTGTGTATAAAGGTCAGTTCACATCGCAGCATTTGCAGCACCTATGACGTATTGCTTGTATTATATGCGACGGTAGCCACTTACTATCAAGTGAACCGTCGGCCTGTCAGTCGACCGTAATATTTAAAAAAATTTTTTTTAAAAAAACGTTCCCAAAACACTCAATAAATAATAAAAAAAAATACTTACGCTATTTGATCCAGGAAAATCGTAACCACCCATGACTTTCATGTAAGCCTTCTCCAACATCGATACCCAAAACTCATTTTTGTTGCTTGAATACGAGCAAAGCAACTGTCCGTGCCTGCTGTATGGCAAACGGTCGTCTATGATCACCTGAAAAAATGTATTTATACAAATAACTATTATTTTAACAGTCTGCTCACGAGGAGCAATGTCTAATAGTAATATTTTAGATATTAAAACATCCATAAATACCTTTCTTCTGACGCCATTAAGATGCAACTTGACCATGTATTTACCGAACGGGTTGTAAACGGGCTCCTTGTGCTTATTCTTCGGATATATAATGGATGTTATTATTTTCTTATTAAACCTCCTTTCGTACAGAGCGCTAACTGCGAGCGACGCGACAAACGAACAGTCCGACACTATCTGAAATTATAATATTATAATTTTAAACAATCAATAATTTATAATAACAATTAACCAAAAAGTATATAAAAAAAAATGAATTTTAACATTTCAGTCTGTCTCTTTTAGATCGATCCGAAAATCAATTCGGTCTTTATCTTATCTATGGTAGCGAATTGTTTTAGTTTATATTTTATTTTTATTTTATTTTTTTTTTTCAAAAATTAAATGTTCAAATATCAAAAATAGAAATGCAATATTATACATACATACAGAACATTTTAATGGTTTTTTTTTTTTACTCATTTAATTTGGGCTTAATATTATATCTCACTTTTATTAATATTTCATTAGTAGTTCAACTATTAAAACCAATAAACTTACCGTCTGCTTTATACTGAAGCAATCGACGTGTTCGTTCGCTATCAACTTTGGGTCCGCACAAATTTCGTAAGGGCGGACCCACCTCGAAAACTCACTGGCCTGTTTCGATGACAGCTTCAACTCGCTCGCTCTATCTTCGAACGGTATTGCATATTGAAACTTCTCCGAGAGATCCACATCCATGAACGGCAGAAAACAGTTATTGTTTATATTGGACGTCTGTCGTAAGACTTGCTTCTCCTCTTCTGTGTATGTGTGTTTGCCGCTCACCTTCAGCTGAACACTCTGTTCCCTGTTCAGTGTGGCTCTACCGGGTGTTACAACTGAAACAAAATTAAAGTAAAGCATATTGAAAAGGCCTACCTCTTTGGTAGGCCCTAACCTTTTTTCAACCTTTTTAAATTGTGCGACGACACTTTTGGTCTAGTGGCTAGTAACCCTAGCTGTTAAGCAAACAGTCGCGGGTTCGAATCCCGCTAGGGGCAAATGTTTATGTGTTAACATTTTACCTTTGTACCTGAGTCATGGATGTTTTGTATTTATAATATGTATGTATTTACGAAAAAAAAAGTAATCTAAGTAGTATATCAACTATCCGGTATACATAATACAAGCATTAGTTGCTTACTGTGGAACTAGCTAGATCGTGCTGTGTAGAATGTGTGAAAATATTTATTATTATATTTATTTATTATTTCATTGAAAACGCTGACTAATCCGTTAAAGATCTGTTTATAATATATGGTGGGATTGTTTCTCTTTTAAACGCCACAGGTTTTGCAACACAGAACTGCTTGCGAGAATTTCACATGTCATATATTTGAAGATATTGATTTTCCTACACTTATAAACTTAATTAATATAAAACACTATACAAAATAAATACATACCAGGCCTCTGTGACTCGCTTATTGTTATTGAATTGAGCTTTCTTATGCCTTTAATTTCCTCCGCTCTATTCAGAGCTTGTTTTGCTAAACTATTTATCTTTTCCTTTAAATTTGGATGAACTGCTTGCTGAAACATAACATTACAAATAGATATTTAATAAAAAATAAAATAAAAAAGGTATTACAATATAACATAGGTATTAAATTATAATAAAATTACATGTGTACATTTAATACATATTCTATTATAAGTGGCAGTTAAATAAATAGGTATAAATATAAATAAAAACCTAAATGTTAAAAAAATTTAAAATTAATTTAAAATTTTTTACAATTAAATTAATAATTTTTATTTATTTTTTATAATAATTATTAATTTAACCTCCCACTACTGTACATCTAATTTGTATTCATGGCTTAATTGGTCCATATTATTTTAAAGTATATTATAAAAATTCTACATAATATACTTACAACATTCATGGCCATTTCGACAGCATTCATGTAAGTTTGTAATGCCAGGTCTGTTAAATTTGCCTCGTCTGCATCCAGAGCTTGTTGTAGCAAAAAGTAGCATTTTTGCAAAGCTCTTTCACTTTCTTCTTGCTTCGTAATGTCTACACAACAAAAGGGAGTTTAATTTAGTGTTTAATTTATAGATTAGAGATTATCTTTATTCAACATACCTAATAGAAAGGTGATTACATCATCAAAGAAAACAAAGAAGTATTATAACCATAATTTGTTTAGGCATACTTACATTTATCAAATTCAATAGGTATCGGTAATAGGATGAGTCATATTACATGAGTCAATTCCATTTCGTCTTACCTTTCTGTTCTTGCAGAAGAGTGGCCCTCTCGAGATACTCGCGAACTTTATTTCGAAGGTCATTTTGTTGTTCTGGCGGTAATTTATCACGAATTCTGTCCAACAATCTAGCGGCAGTCCGGTAGCATTCAACAGCATTCTCTACATGCCCTATTTCATCAAACTTTACAGCCAGGGAGGCTGCCTCCGTAGCTTTAGCATAGTCGGTCATATTAATACCTTTAAATGAACCATAACAACTATTAAAGAAAAAAAAATATATATAGAGGCACTAATGAAAAAAATGTAATACCAGCTTTTATTTGTTATTGTAAATTGTAAGTTGTGTTTTATATTATTTATTTATAGTAAAATGTAGAAGTAGAACGTAATGTATAAACAAAACTACCACAGAAGAATTCCACATCTACAGACTATATCACAGACAATACAGAATGCTCATTCTCAATGGGTCGCACGCACCTTTCGCTATTAGTTTGTGGGTCAGTGGTCGCATGCCATTTGCATCACAAACAGAGTACTATCTCAACAGAGTACTCACATCAAGTGACAATTGATTGAGATAATGACCAATAACCTGAGAACAATACCTCATTACTCTGAGGACAATGACAGTCACATAGTCAGTCACTTCAGTCAGTCAGTACCACTGAGCTGTTAATAGTAGAGGGAGAAAGAATAGATTATATTTTCATTTTCCCTATTAAAATACATAAATATATATACAGTAATCTCATTTCCGTTTTTGAAATATTTTAAATACTCTCTTCCTCTTGTACATTTTTAATATTTTTTTCTTTTATTGATTTATTGGATATTATAAGCTATCGAAGTTTCTGCAACTTAATAATAATGAGTTCCGACTTAGCAACACCTGGGACAATGATTCGAGAAGATTTGGTAATTATATGTTCTTTGTTCTATATATATATATATTTTAACGTTTTTAATTCTTATAACTTTTATACACCTATATTATTTAACGTGCCTCTTACCTATTGCCCTTTCACCTATTTGTGACCTTCGTACTCATATGAGTTGTGATCTGTTGTGTTTTATTGTCCTTAATTCGGTTAATGTTACAATTTTGATACATATTTATATATAAACTAGATTTTGCATGCAACATACATACGCACAAACAGACATGATGTAGATGTGTGGGTTCACATATGCTGCTGTATTTTTTGTCAAGACAATGTTTGTAATTTGTATCAAGATTTTTTTTGGAAAATCCATGATAATAGTCAGAAATTTGGATGGTATTTTTATATCAACTGTTGGGTAGGCTAGTTTAAATTTTACATGTCATTTTAATATTTTCTTTCCAGGTCTCAACTGCTATGAAATTTCTGACGAATCCAAATGTCCAAAAATGTACAAAAGAGAGCAAAGAGCAATTCCTCAGAAGTAAAGGTCTCACCGACTTAGAAATACAGAAGGCTGCCGAGAAAGTCGCTAGTATGTTGGATTTGCCATCCATGACTTCAGAACTAATGTTCTTCCACCAATCACGTAGATCATGGTTTCGAGATAATGTATTATCCCTGATTGTTTATAGTGGATTTATGTATGGATGTTATTGGTTTTATAAGGTGTGTATTGTACTAATAATTATACTTAAAATAAAGATACACATAGTACTATAGTATTTTTCACATACCAAAAGGTATTAAAGTTACTAGAGACGTAGCAACATTTAATTTCAAACATTTGTTAGTTATCTGTTTCGTGCTTTAGTTTTAGACTTTAAAGGAATAAATTTGAAAACTAACAAAGGTTTTGGTACCCGAATGCTAGTTAATTATAATTTAATATTTTAGTACTGAATCGCCAAACTATATTACATTTATAAATTATGCATTATTTTAATGCAATGTTTTGACATTTTAAAAAACTATAGTGTTCCATAATGTATACTTATAAATAAAATAATTTGTTTAACATAGTCTACTAGTCAAAACTAAAAGTCTAGAAGGCTGAAATTTAGAAAATAAATTTATTCTCTGTTAACAAAGTATTTTTGAAAATAGGCTGGTCGTTAGTTACATACTAAAGTTCTAACATATACTAAAGTTCTAACATAGTGTTTTAATAGATTTATTCTTCGCTAACAAAGGATTTTTGAAAATAGGCTGGTCGTTAGTTACATACTAAAGTTCTAACATATTTTTTTTCGTAATGAATTTCAGAATTGCGTTCGCCATTTACTGTTTGTAGAACAACCAAAACGCAAATCGACTGCCGAATGCATTGACGAAGTACGAAAATCTCTAGACATATTAAATGCAAATATTTCATCATTACGAACAGACCTACAGACCGCTGGCCAACAAACTGCAATGCGTACTCAACTTGATAACATAAAGTGTGATATTACATCCATTAAAGGAATATTGCTCAATAGGTAAACTGTTTTTCTTTTTTTATATATATTATTAAGAGACCTTTTCTGAAATATTACAAACTGTTTAATTGCTTTTTGAAAATCTCATCAAAATCTTAGGGAAAGAACTTTAAGAACAGAATATATATTTTTTTAAAGTATAGGTTGGCAGACAGGCTGATGGTTCACTTGTTCGTAAGTGACTACCGTCGCCTATCAACACAAGCAACGCCGTTGTCAGTAGGATAACTTATTAGGAGTGAATAGGGAAATTGGCTCCGGCCTCCGTTACATACTGAAATACAAGAGCACACATGCTATTATTTCATAGTGGTCTTCTGTAAGGGGTGGCTACAGCCGCCAGATGGCATTATTTTAGGACTTTGAAATGTAGCATGTGTAATATGGCATATCAAAATTCTAGATAAAAAGTGAATCTATTAAAACATGAACTTATAGGGAAAATATTTACTTTTTCGACCATTATAAGCTATATTTTTCTTGTAATAGTTAAGACGCTTTCTATTAAATTTATTTATATGAATGATTAACTTATCTTTAGAGGATATAAAATAAAGTAAGTCCAATGAGACAATGCAAATTATTGTTATTGTAAACTAATAACAAAGTTTAAGTTTAAATTAATTAATTAATTAATCACACGCTGCTTCGATCGAAAAGGAGAGGGCCGGGTTTGTTTAGACATTATTTGCGTTGTCTCTTTGGCTTTACTATAGTATAAGTTTGAATACATATAGCTTACGGAATAGGGTCTATCTATGCTATAATGATAAAATAATGGGACAGTCTTAAAAAGGGAACGGTGTAATTTCAGAAATCAATTCCCATCATTGAAAAGCCGTTCAGAAGTGCCATCGATCCCAGCTTGGCAACGGCAATCGGAGGAGGCCACATCCACCGAGCCTCAGAACGAGGAGAAGAAGAAGGCCCACAGAAGCCGCAGCCAGAGATCGGAGTCAGGCGGATCCAACTCCAGCGAGGGCGAACAGGCCACCAAGAACAGCGACAGCAGCTTGGAGATCATGTGAGTGATGAGGTCACTTCTAAATGATAATGTGTGAACTAAATGTCTTCCCAGTCGGAGCTCATTAATTAAATTTTAAGATTTGTTAGAAAACTTTATTACTATAGTCTGTTTTTTTTTTTTTTTTTTTTTTAACACGAATACCAAAAATTTTCCATCCAATAAGAATCCAATGAACGGATTTTATGGACTAATTGCAATACAGTGTAAATTTTTGGTACTCGTTTGTTAAATAAAAAACAGACTATAAACATTATTGAAGTCGCAACGGACAAAAACAATGTTCTTAAACAAATTGTTATTAAAATTTTGACACAGCGGACGCGCCTTTAGTTAGTAAACATAAAAATTAATGTACAAATTTTTGAATGAAACTGTTTTGCAACTGTCCCTTGCCTTGTTATATGTCACCGTTTTATTGCTCCTTGCCTTTGTTAACATAAATATTACTTTCGTACATTAAATGGTTTACCATTTGTTTGAAAGTGTATTTCTGTTTTATGATTCTAAAACCCCGTTTACATTACATATAGTCCATTTCCACGGCAATGAGCAGGGACATGGGAAATAAAATGGGCAACGCGTGTATGTAAAGGACAGGTCGCTTCCCTTGCCGCTGCCGTTGCCCGCGAGAGAGCGAGAGCGAGAGTGTTTGCATGTTGCTCTCTCGCTCACTCTCACTTGCTCTCGAATTCCCTAATTATCTAGGTACTTACATTGTTCTGTTACGATGAATAGGTATCATCCATCATCTCCTTTGACGACGACGTCTTTTTCGGTTTTTTTTTTTACGGTAACGGATTGAAACGCGAGCGGCAATGTAAAACACTCATTGCCCTTGACGTTGCCACAGCATTATTTAGGGAAATAAATACGGCAACGCGTGCGGCAATGGCAATGGTTAAATGTAATGTAAACGGGGAGTGATATTTAAAATATTGATTATTTATTTTTTATATTATTATTTTTATTTTTTTTTCAGTACATGAACTATCCACCAAAGACGGGTATCTAGTCCATCAATATTAAAGAAGAAATCGTAATAATGATGTGAAAAATGTAGTCAAACATTACATATATGTATGTGTTGTAAATTAGCAATAAAAATAACAAAAATAAAAATATTCTTGACATTTTACATTTTTAATTCTTTAATGATGACGTGATTTATTTTATTGTTTTTGCTGCTTTTTTCAAGTGTAAAAAAAAAATTTTTTTTTTTTATGTATTCATTCACTTCATAATTGCCATAAATTCTCATTAATGTAAACTCGTAATAATTATGTGTAGATATTGTTGTAAGTAGGTTAATCTTAATTTAGTAAATTTTATTAGTTATTTCGTTTATAAAAAAAGGTTTTATCACATGAACAAGGTGTTTATAATAAGTTACGATCACCATGTTTTAAATTCAACTAATAAAACTGTTTTTTTTTTTTGATAAATAAAATTAAAACTCGCTACTCTCCTGACTTTATGGTACCTATACACAATATTTATCTACTTTTTCGTATTTAAATTTGCTATTTTTTTTTTTTTTTATAAAATTAAAATGGTTTTATTATTATAAGAAAAAAAAAATTTGGCGATAATTTTGAAAGGTTGTATAACAATATGCTAATTTTTTTAAAAAATTACTATTTTAGCCTAACTATTCATTTTCGAACATGATAGAGAAAAACTAACATTTCATTTTTTTTTTTTTTTCTTAAATTGATAAAACGATAACACTCGTCAATAGATATAACAAAAAAAAAAAAATATTATTATAAGGGAATCGGTTCATTTCATATTAATATACGTTTTACAAATACCTTTAAAATTTCTATGTTTAAAAGTTTAATATTGTGATGTGATGACAACAATTTTAAAATGGGCATTATTTTAATATTGTACATAATAATATTATTTTATTTTACGGTGATTTTTCATTTCTAAATGTAAATACGTTATACTCAATTCATAATCTAGATTAATCTAGAAACCTGAGACGATATGCATTTAATTATCAAATCAAAAACCTGTCTCGTTTTGATAAATATTGTGGACTTCCCAAATTTTGCTCAGTATTGTTTTAAGGTAGAAAATGAAACATTATCATTCCAAATGTAATGAATGTTTTTAATTTTTCAATGTTGTAATAAATTTGTGTGATGGTGAATAAATTGGTTAAAAAATTGTTTTTTTTTTTTTATTTAAAACATTTGATTTTTTTTAAGAATTTTAAGTTTTTTTTTTATGATAAAGTTTGGTATGCAGGCCAAACTTTGATAAGGGACAACCCAAATCCACATCCTCTTCTGTGTTTTATTTATTTACCTTGATTTAGCTATCTATATTCTATACTAATATAATAAAGAGGTAAAGTTGTTTTATGTTTGTTTGTAGGAGGTAATCTTCAAAACTACTCATCCGATTGAAAAAAAATATTTCACAAATGGTTAGATTAGAATTTCAGAGGATGGACATTGGCTAAATATTCCAATAGGGCCACGAGCTATCTAAAAATAAAGATCCAAAGTAGGTATAATGTCAGAAGTCAAAGCAAATCTGACTCCTCCGTCCACTTGGCTCCTTCCTATGGGATTCTAGGATATTTTTTGCAAGGCTCCACTTTATTGATATTTATGGTTCATTACCGTGTTACTTTCAAACGCATTGTCATTCAATAGGGATCAAAGATAATTATTTTACTTACCGTAAGATATCTTATCTTCCTTCTTATAAGATATCTTTCTTGTTATGCATTGTTATGTATAAAATAAAGCATAATTTTAGTTTTGCATACAGTTTGGGTTGCAAAGTAGTCACATGCATGCCAAAAGGGGTTTATTTAGCCCAAAATATTTGTTTGTTATAAAATATCAATCGTGTAGTTTGATTGTTTTATAATTTTGCCTTCAGTGTATAACTATTATTATTTTTTTATGTTAAGATCCTCAGACTGGCTGACGGTCCACTTAATGTTAGATGGCTACCGTCGCCTATAACACAAGTGCGTTACCATTCATTATTCAGTTGAAATAAAACACCTTTATATAATACGTACGACTTTTATAATATAAAAATACATCACAAGGTATATTTTGAGCTTAATTGAAAGTCCTGTATGTTGATAGAACACTTCACTCCGACTCTAGGAAATGAGATCAACACGATAAGAGCTTCTTACTTACAACCGATCGAAAACACGTAGAAATATTAACAATTTTTTTTTTTTTTTTTAAATGGCATAGGTATTATGAAACAGATTTGTTCGGCCATTGCTGACTCGCAAGCGATATTGACAATTTTTGAGACTATATCCTATCACTAGCGCCATTTAATGACCTAACAAAACTGGCTTTACATACAGTAATGACCTAAACCTCATTTAAAATATTAAAATCGGGGAGTATTTATGGAAAATAGTACAAAATTATGTAAATATTTAATATGCATAAGAAATTAATTAAATCTATCAAAGAAAAAAAAAAAAAAAAAATTATGTTAAGGTCCACCAGACAGGCTGACCGTCGCCTATAACACAAGCAAAGCCATTGGATGCTGCGAGTGCGCCGCCGATCATAGAAATATTAACATAACGAACCCCTTTGGCAACTAAACTATGATAGGTTTAGTTCACTCTAAAGGTTACAAAGAACATAAATATTAAACAGTGAAAGATATTTAATAGACATTATCACTAAACAGTTTTTTTACTGCGGAATGATTAAAATACAAAAATTAACTTGGCTCTTAAAATTTAAAATCTCTTTTCGTTTCTTAAAACAAAAGCTTCATTATTGTCCTACAAATAATGTGAATTATTAGGAGTTAAGTTAAACATAGACAAGATAATAAGAATAATTATTATTAATAATAAAGCCTAGTTGGCACCGTTGAATAAAGTTAATAAAACATTCAATATTAATTATTATCAAGAGGTTTCTTCTTGTTACAATTTTTGTTTTTCATAGAAGAAAAAAGACAATTCTCAAAACTTAAAATTGAAAGTCAGCCATATTATCAAATTAAGTCCAATTAAAAATGGAAGATGTACTACATCAGACTATGAAAAAGAATTTAGTAGCAAATGATCTTTGTTTTATTTGCAGTTTGTCAAAAATGTAATTAAAATATACTTTCAAAAGAAGTGAAACTTCTTTAGCTATCAAATGTATAGTAAGCGGTAGAGATAGCATCGTTACAAGAAGCGTCACGTGATCGTTACACTCGAGCGTCACACAAAATTCGACAAATTTTATCGAACGCAAAGAAGTTTCATTTCAAGAAATACATTTTTGTAATAAGTTTTATTATTAAATTTGCGATTACGTTTCATTTTTGATGCGTTACATTTTGACCAAATAAGTGATCGCTTATAAATTTCCCTTTTTAATTTGTTACAAATTCAAAAAATGCCCTTTTCGACTTTCATTATTCTATTGAATACAATTTGGTACTAAAAACAATGCTGATTACAATGTACGGCACATTAGAAGAGAAAAATCTACAGCATGTAGAAAAAAATGCAACACGCTTACGGCCTATTCACACGAGCGGTCGTTTCGCGTTAGCGTAAAACTGACTTTTACTAATAGAAGTTTTCAATTTTGCTAATTGACTATAAAATCACATTATTTCAACTAGCCCCTACTTCGGGTACATTAATTAAACCACTTTATTATGTTTAGTCTAAATACTTTTATCGTCCGACCGATATATTATCAGAACTACAATTCCAATTATAAGGTGCGCGAACATACGACATCGACCTCTCTTCGCGAACGTGTTCGTTCAATTGACTGATACCCTTTCAAAATCATACCAGCGAATGAATCTGAACGAACGAACACCTCTTTTTGAAACGTCACGAAGCACTTTTGAATCAACTTCAGTCGACATAAATAGCAGAAATTCTTTAACTCTTTTTTTAGTCTGCAAAAAAGTACATCAATGCCCACAGATAGAATGAATATTTAGGGAAATTAATACTTCTGCCAAATTTAACTTTTAATTTTATTAAATTTTAATAAATTTGTTACAATACATTACAAACTTGACATTGTAAAACTTTTTCGCTTGTTGAAATTAAATTTAACCTAATTAATTAACAACTGTATAGCGAAAATGTCACTTGAGGGGGAGGAAATCCCACTAAATCGCATCAATTTGTCTAAATTAAAAGAATAAAAACATCTCACGTAATTGTAACGTAATAGATGCTCCCTTACTAATATATTAAGAGACATATTATACCCGAAGCTACTGCGTTAACGCCAACGACACAATCAGTGTGAAAGGGCACATAAACGGATCAACTATCTGCTAGTAATTTGCGTAAGTATTTGAAATCATATTTATATATGAACATAGTCAGGTGGTTACAAAGGCTCTCATGACAAGACACACGGTGAAAGAATTGGAAATATAATTACAACGCTTATTTATTTAAAGAATTATTCTGTCAATACAGACTATTGTAACATAATACAATGTTAGTATCAATATATTATTTTTTTAATATGTCACAGTTATCTATGACCGTTTGATATTTATGACATATATATACGTTGATTGGCATGTAGAGTTAAAAAAAAAAATCACTAACTTCTTTATCCATTTTCGTCACACGTGAAATACACAAATATAATAATTCTATCTAATTTATTAAATTTCTAATTTTATTATCGACATTATTCCTTCAATTTCATTTATTTTATTATATTTATAAATATATATATATATATATATTTTTATATGTTACAATAATCTGAATTTGCCTTAAAACGAAGACTGGGTTTTTAAAGAGAAACATTTACAACAATTAATAAGTAACCATAAAATTATTTTTGATCATAATAATTAAACGTTTGTGTTAATTGTTCTCGGAGCACATTTTTTCACAATTTAAAAAATCTATCTAGATATGAATTATGATAAGCAACTTAATATATTAAACATCATATATGTTTATCAAACTTGTTTGTGTCTTCAATAACACATCGTATACGCTTTAACTTTTTTATTTCTTATCCATATTCTTTTCTTTAAATGTTCTCTCTTAATCTATTGTAAAATATCAATTTTCGATTTTAAATCGTTTGTCTAATTCAATCTTTTCCCCAAGATCTAAGTAAAGTTGAAATTCATAATATAAATTCAGACACCTTAATTAAATTGCACTTAAAGATGACCGTTTAAACATTTAGACATTTCTTTTCTACTTGATAAAGTCTTTAACTTTTTTTAATATATATATATATATATATATATATATATATATATATATATATATATATATCAACGATAATACCAAAAAATGTATATAAAACTTAAAAATATGCTCCGAGCACAATCACAATCAATCAATCAACACATCAAATTACAACAACACTTTTTTCTCAAAATTAACTTTATCCATAACAACAACGTCACCATTTTTGCTCAACAACTTTTTCGCCCTCTTCAAATCTTCAAAAAAACACTTACCCTTCTCGGTGCGCATAATCTGCTGCTTCGGTAGTAAATTCTTAGACAGATAAGCGATCAGCTTGTTCCAATCCTTCAATAGGAAAAACATCTTATCGTGTCTCGTCTCCAACGGTATCTCACCGTTTGAGTGTTCGAAGAAAACGTTTGCCACCTCCTTGGGACACTTGGATATTTTGTTCGCTTGCACCATAGACAAGAGCAGTTTATCGACATTCCTGTAAGCGCTCGGTATAGTTTTGTCATAGATGTGATTGTTCTCCGACGGGCCAACAATGTACATTATGTGCGTTGCAATTCTGAAGGCTTCGTTGGCCCAAGTGAATGGATCCTCGTGCGATGTGTTTATTATATCACCCTCGTACATCACATCGAAACCGAACTCGGATCTAAGGTACGTTATAAAAGAATTGACACACTCCGAATGCAATTTGACAGTCGGTGAGTATATTACGAGGACTTTAGTCGGTGCTGGTATCTCTTGGGCTGAAATAGATTTTATCTTTACATACAATAGGTTTTATTTTATTATAATTACCAGCTGTACCCGACCAACACTTCGCTGTGTCTCAGACTTATATAATTTTCAATTTAAATGTGACAGCGGTTCTCGTTGGCGAGTTAGTTCTCTTCGCTTTCGGTAGATGGCGCCGTAAAAAAAAAGCTATTTTCTCGCGATCGAGATTATATTATAACGCGAAAAATAGATATGATCAATCATTGAAACGGATTGCATATTGTGTAAAAAAATTTCAAATCAATGCGTCGGCTAGATTTCGAGTTTTTGAATAATACACAAACCAACACAACATTTATATATATATATATATATATATTTATAATTTTTTTTCTTATTCTACTCTCTTTTGATGTGCACAAAATATTGTTTGTGTATACACGATTAATTTAGTGTGAAAGTCAATGTGTCCTACCAAAACTTAAAAGCTAAGTTAAAGCTAACTTTCCACTTAATTAGTGAATACTTACAGAACGCCCGACTGTAGTCCCGACACCAATACTTCCTAAGAACCCTCAGGACGATGTAATAAGCGAACAGAGTCGCCACAACTAACGCGGTCACACTGGCTATGCAAATGTTTAGAGTCTGGTGCTCGTTACCTACAAAAAAAAATGGGGGATTTTTATACTATAGTCGGATTTTTAATTAGATGGACCAAAATGACATTTGGTGGGTTGCCATTTTATTGTAATGTAAAAATAGTGTTGTATCCTGAGTAATCGAGTATCAGGTAAATATCGTGATTCAATCTTTTTTATTTTATAATAAGTTTGTTAGTTTGAATTTGGATTGATCAGTAGCATAAGTAGCGTGGATTTATAAATGTAGTGACGGAAATGGATACTTCAAGATACTTTTATTTGCCTGTTTTTCAATAGAAAGTTTAGTGTTTAAACTTATTGTTAGTTTTAGTTTTAGTTTTAGTTTTAGTCAAGCTATATTTTTTTGTTTTATTTAATTGATAATCGGATAAATATATTACAATAAAATATTATAAAAAAAAAATAACTTAAAATTGATCAATAATTAAGATTAAACACTTTTTGAAACTAGGCAAATACCCTATCGAAAGAGTAAATGGATAAAAAAAGAACTTTCTTAATCACTATCTATTTCTGAATAATCAGTTACAGAAACCGAGTGTTACATTTATTATAAAATTTTCTGTCACATTATCAATAAGGTGGTCGAGTTCCATCATTTTGTTCTCTTCTTTTATAACGTGATCGACACAACTCGACCATAATGATCGAGCTCGCTTATAAATGAGTCATAATACAACACTACGCTTCATGCTTGCAACATTTTAAAAAAAATGTCTATTCCAGCTGTCATTTTAGTCCATCTAATTAAAAATCTGACTATATATCTGATTGAAATTATCGTTTTATTCCGCAACTATAAAATATTACAAGAGAATGGGCATACTTTTTATTTGATGAAACAAATACTCTCTCTATATTTTTTATTAAAAGAAATTTGAAAACTGATTAAACTTGAAAACTGAAAACTATGAATTATATCATACATTTACAAGAAAAAAGTAGTTTCATAATTAAATTTGATGGATCACAATAACATTTCGAGCAATAGTGGAAAAGCACTGACGCTATTTAAAGAATAGTTAAAATTTTCAATTATTTTTTTTTTTCAAATTTTTTTTTCTTCCATCTAAGCGCAATTAGCCCTCAAGTCTTTAATCACATTGGATATCCATTATCATGCTTATCCTGTAATGAATTATCTTATGTGACCCAACCCGTTTCAGAAAAGTTAAGTTAATTCAACTTACTTATATTGATTACGGGACTTTTAACATGTTGACACTCCATGACGATACCGTTGCATCTGTCGTGCAGGGGTGTGATGAGGAAATAATAAGCACCCGAGTTCCTCAACAGCCCGTAGTCGTATGTCACTTCGTCTGTGTTATTTTGTAATTTCAATGTGTTGTTTCTGACCACTTCACAGTCCGTCCCCTTGTCGCTCTCCCTCATCATCCGAACGTGATATGCGGTAACCTTTAGATGGTCTGGTGGCGGTTTAATGTGTAATTTCATTGAAGACTGCAATATCTCAATGTATATGAACGGTTTAAATTGTTTCTCAGTCACTCTGGGAGCTATAAAATGAAACATTACTTCTATAAAATCGATTCGAAATTATAATATTTGGAGTCAAAAGTTGTATTGGGTAGTATAATATATATATAATTATTATAATATATATAATTATTATAATTTTACATGAATTTTATCCTGTTAATATTCTAAGCTAACTTTTTAATATAAGTTCACAACCATCATTTTTAAGTACTGCATTAAAGCACAGACAATTTTAATGTATATTAAAAAATGGTAATAAAAAAGGTAAAAAAGCCTTTATATGTTAAAAAGTAAATAATGCACATCAATCCGGTTCCATATCAGCGTGTCCTGCTGACACATAGGCCTCCTCTAACTTTTTCTAATCCGTTCGGATAAAAAAAGTATTAGTACTATAATAATATGCATTTGCAATTGCTTTAATAACTTTTTTAAGATACATAAATTATCAAGTTACCTCTACTATTTTTTAAAAATATTAATTGCGTTTGCGTGTTAAGCCTATTTCATTAGAAAATGAGTGTTTAATATGTCAATTGTAAAATAAAAAGTTTTCTTTTAACTTACTCAACATGTCTGGTGATGGCATATTAAAATAGAACTGCCCTCTGTTTATCAAATAATCATCAGTTGCCTCAAAATCTAACATATGACTTTGGCCAACATAATTCTTGTCTGTGAAGTCACTGTAGCAGTCGTAATACAGAGCGGAATGCTTGTCTATTGACACATTGTTATCAATAACAATGTTATTGCATTGATTCATTATTTTTTTACTCGAAGCCAGTTGGAAGCGAAATTTCATTGCTGAAATGAATGAGAAAAAGAATTAAACATCATATGAAATTATTATATCATACTATATAAATTTATTTCTTTATGATGAACGATGAAAGGTACCCTATGTCCTTTCTGGTGTCCCAGACATGTATGCAAAATTTCATGGTGATCGGTTCAGTAGTTTTTACATGAAAGAGTTACAAACATCCATACATCCAAACATACTTTTGCATTTATAATATTAGTATGGATGTGGTTTTCGTGAATTCACCGAGATACCTATTTTATCAGCGACTAGATTGAGAGTTCTAAGAGCATGTTGCATGTATGAACATGTTGGAGCAAGTCAGTTTTGCCATATGGTACTGCCAATAGTTGTCGTCTTTCCTGTTTATTTAAATATTTATCTGGAACACTATATGTGCCAGAACATTAGCGTTTTGTATCCTGTCCAACCATTAGAGTAAGGTACCGGTTTTACATTGTCCTATTAGCTAGGGGTAAAGCACGAGTAATATGATAGATATAAAAAACATATGATGCAAGTACTTACATTTCCATTGTATGTCACTGAATGTAACATTGATAATGGTTGTATTTATTTTATACATTGTCACCTCATCCTGATGAACCTGTTGCTTATAGTAAGCGTTCAAAACTAATTTTCCAAGTTGTGGATTTGACTGTATAGGGCTAAAATACATTGACTTGCATATTGGACTGTTTTTATGAATGTATTCAATTGTGCATGCATCAAAGTTCGAACCGTTTCCTCCAAATACCTGAAATTAAATTTCTTTCATCCTTTAGCTATCAAGTTGTATATAGTTAAATTTTGAATCTAGATGATAAATATGTCAAACTATCAGATGATCAGGAGATCATCGGTTCATCAGTTTTCTGAAATGCCTCAATTTATGGAGGCAAATTAAAAAAAAATATTGACATAAATAACGAAAAGAACTCTAATGCCATTCTGGAAATATGTTCTATCAAAAATGTGCTTATGGTCATTGGTACGCTTTGGTCTTTGTAGTGTCAAGAAAATCAATCTAACAGAACAGTAGTATATTCTAAATCTATGAAATTAATACAATATAACTAGTTACATGTTTATTTTTAAATGAAAATTTTTGTATCACTAAAGCTTTCAGAAGTGTTATGTTGAATTTCAGAAATGATTAGGTGGAAATGTATTTTTAAATGTCACCTAAAGAACTCGTATCATAGAGTCATAATATATAGAAAAAATGTAAGTTAAATTTTATTTTCGTATAAAAATATTATATAATTAACTTATTAAAAGTCAGAATCATTATGTGTGAAAAACCACACACCAATATAAATACGTGTAATCTATATTTAGATCAAAGATCCTCTTATCTCGCTGGGACTTAGCAATATACTATAAGATATAACGTACCTATTGCAGATATTGTGTTAAGCTTGAAAGTCAGTTATTTGAGATTTGAAAGAGAGGTCAGATTTGAACTTTTCGACTGCCACTGCTAAAACTAATTTTCCAGTGTTAACTTCAATTTAATGTTCATTAAGATACAGCCATTTTGTCACATATAATGGTTGAGTTAAAGATTGTAACACCATTATGCGGTCAAAATATGAAACAATATTCAATAAATGTTCAAATCTGCCCCTCTCTCCCTACTGCACTGAAAATGCATCAGGCTTTTGGTTTTTGTAAAATTATATTGAGAAATTTTATGAGTTATGCATATGGTTTCATTTGATTTTCATTTAAAAATAAGATATTTTAAAATAAAATATGGAAAAGAGATAATGATTGTATGTAGATAGTGGCGCATTTGATTGAACATCTTCTCCAAGGACATGACTGAATTGACAATCAATAAATTATGTCAGTATAATTTTGTAGCATATGATATAAAATGATTGAAAAAATTAGTAAATTAAAAAATAACATTAAGTTGGCACAATTACAAAAATAATCTCATTAATTTATTAGAAAAAAAACAATCAATAACAAGATAATAGATGCACTTTGAGGCAGTGTATTTTCAAATGAATTTGATAAAAAAGAAAGGGTTCTACTTACCATATCACTGCAACTGCCAATTTTATGGTTTTCTTTTCCACATAGTGCCTGCTGATTGTGTGAGGAAGCGCTTTGAAATATTAAAAAAGAAACAAACAAAATGATACGCAACATTTCCGAGCTACGAAAGGAACACTTTCAAACGTTATATTTCTTCATGATATGTATGAAATATTAGAAAACACATCACTAACTTGTTCAAAATTCATCAAACATAAAATAGTAGAAAATAAAGAAACCAAAATTATTTAATCTGCTATAACAAGGTATCGAAAATGTTTACTATTCTAAAAAATTTAATATAGTTGGATTGGCTGGCTACTGCACTGACCACAGAATACTATTAGCCCCACACACAAAGAGTTCCTGATTCTGACAAATGACCGTCACTCAATTCCACAGAACATTATAATATTCACAACGTTGAGCACGTTGTGAATATTATAATGTTAAAAACCAGCTTAGAAACACAAACGTAGAAAAAATTGATCAACTCGACTAAATTTCTCACTAATCTAATCGCTAGCTCAGTACGAACTAGCCTCAAGACCATTGCAGTCATAAGTGCGAAATCCGCCTTGTTCGAGGTCATCAACTGTATTCTAGAGTAGAGGCTTGCATAGAAACATAAAATGTTTCAATCCAATTTTGTTATATTGAAAGTTGTTTTTTTACTCTGACCTAAGAACAATATGGACCGGGCATACCCCCTCAACCGTCGTAACTGAATTCCAACTTCAGTTCTAACAATTTGGCACATAAGATGGCTACCTTTCATAAAGATTTTCGTTTTTTCTTTTACGACACTGCTTGACGCACCACGCAGGCATAATTTTTCAATTTAGGACAATGGCCTGCACACGACTAAAAGTATTTTTCTTAATCGTTCTCTCACAAAACAAGGCGGCACCGGTCACGCTTTGGTAAAGTCATGAAGTCCTCAAAGAGTGTTGCCAAAATTTGCGCTTAAAAAGATACTATTTATCTCTTTTTCTTATTCAACTGTCACCTAGTGAAAATGAGACAAAATGCTTTTTGACATAACGAATCGATATAACATATATTTATATAGTAGAATCATAGTAGAGTAGAGCGCCCCCATAGATTATTTACTCTGAGTTTTTTTATTTTAACACTGGTGAATAGTGAGACAGTGACAGTTGTATGTGACTTGCACACAGAATACTATTTATATTATATAGTCTGATATAATCAGAATTCGTATTATTTGTTGGTTTTGCTTGCTCGCACTTTACATAAAATCGATTTAATATAAAAATGGTTCGTTTTTTAATATAATAAGTTCTAAAGTTATATTCCGCCAAAGGATGGATGTTGTGAAAGAATAAATCAATACAGAAAATGTATAATTATATATATAAAAACGATTTCTAAGCCGCCGTAATGACCGCTGTAAGTAATGTTATTATTCATCTCATCTGTTATCTGAATTCATTTGTGTAGGTTGCGTTATCATATTTGTTGCTCCGATTCAACTAAAATTATGTGTGACCGTTAATAAATTGTCGTGTTTATTAACCTTGTAAAAGTTAATCACAATTATTTCTGTTGATATTTATTAATATATTATCCCTATCAACATTTTAACTAGATGTGGCAGGGCACACTGCATTCATCTGTGTAGCCCGTCTGGCGGCAGTAACCCATTACACACAGTGAAATATTTGGGTGAATGAGTAAGGGATACTAGAAGGGATTTCCCTATACCCTATACCCCACTTATCATATTAATCCTACTAAGATAGGCAGCGCACTTGTAGCACCTAAGGCGTTGCTTGTGTTATAGGTGATGGTAGCAACCTACCATTAAGTGGACCGTCAGCCTGTCTGTCCACCTTAACATAAAAAAATATGGATTCAAATTAATATATTCTTTCATAAATTTATATCTAAATAACAATTTTTTCATGTGTTTTAAATTAACTGCCTTAATTAATTTTAAAAGGAAATTAAATATTTAGTTAGGTGTCAAAACTTCTTAAAAAGACAGTTTCTGATCTCTGTTTTCTTTAGCAAGAACTATAGTACTAGGTTGAAGATCAAGGAAATTTTTAATTTGGTCTTGATTACCAAAAAATTGTTCATTTTTGTCCCATGGGATCCCAAAATATTGAGATTATAAATGTAAACAAAATTTATTCTATTAATTTATTCTGAAAAGTTTTAAATTATAATATTTGTAGTATCTCTGAAAATGACTACCTTAATCTATTGACACTAAAGTCTCAGAAGGATCAATGCATTTTCATTTTTTTTATCATATTTCTTAAGACACTTGTGGCAACTTCCACACCTTGCCATTGCCCACACACCACATCTTTCGCTCCCGTGACATGATCACTTTTGAATAGCTTCGCTTTGCTATGCAAGTTATGAAGCTAACAGAGGAATAAGGTAATTTTAATGAAATTCTGCAGTACCTACTTTTTTTTACACCAATAGTGTTGTGACCTTATGCAAGTAATTAAGGTTTAAAAGTACTAGTTTTTTTTTTTACTTACAATGTTTGTGAGTTTTATCATCTGTGAAATAAAATTTTCGAGACATGGTTTATTATACACTTTAGAATAATTGCTGGGTGATATCAAAATGCACCCCAGAACTTAGCACAAAAATAATTACAATGAAATAATTATAACCACTTCATTGTTACTCAATTTACTGACTTTCTTATCACTATATTGAATAACATTTGATTGAATAAGAGTTGATTGTAAAAATGTAATTGCCTTCCAATAAATGGTTGCTACAAACACTTTTTTGAAGCGTAGTTGAAACTTTGCCGGAAATAACAAGTTATTTGACTTTATTGATTTATAACAATTTGCTTTTGTTTGGAAAATTTGTTTTTTTAAATGGCATCTCTTCACCTAGTAACAAAAAAGAATTTATAGTAGTTCAAACATTAAAATGAAAAAGTATGAAATAGTTTTAACTCGCATGTTTTGATGAATTGTAGAATTTCTAAAAAATGTTAAAAATCACATTATGTGTGTTTGTAAGACGTATATCCCTCATCCATTCACTTATAAAAATATTACTTAAGAGTTTTAAGTACCAAATTAAACTTGAGATTTTTTAGTACACACATCAACTGGATATTATCTCATGTAAATTTTGAATTTCTCATTGAATATTTTGAGAACACCTGTAGTGTGTAACTAATAACAAACTGTATATTGTCTCATTTGGATTGTGGGAATCGTAAACATTTTGATGAGATTGTTACTGCGGTATTCAACCTTTATTTATCTGTGCACTTTATTAAATGATCCTAATATTTGATTGATGGATATGTCTGTATTCATATTCACTAACGTTTGTCATATTTTGTCATATTAAGCAAATAAATATCGTAAGAAGATTCTAAAAGTAAAAATTAGTTTTTTTTAATTTGTCAGCTTCATTAACAATATAAATTCTAATTACTATTTATTAACAATATTTGAACTTCTCTTATATTTCATATATTATTAATCATATTTATATATATTATTAAAAATATTTAGGTATTATTGGTAATTGAAATGATAAATCAACTTCAAATAAAATACTTTATATATCAACTTCAAATGAAATGCGTATCTTCAATTCTTGTAATTTATAAAATGTTTATAGTAATTACTGTTATTTGTGGCAATTGTTTGTTTATTTAACATATCGATAAATAACATCATGCATACAATAGATTTGTTCATGTGAAAAATGCAAATAAACATGTATTCAATGCACAATATTACGTGTAAACAATAACACAAACACATACTTAAAATTCTAACGCTTGTAGGGTTATCAACTGTAATTATGATATTAAAAGGATTAAAAAAAAAAAAATTTCATTAAACGAATAATTTAAAGTATTAATAATTTTATGAATAATTTTATTTTGGAAATATTGAATTTTTTATATAAGAATTATCTAATAATGAAATTCAAAATTAAAATATAAATTAAATCAATTTGTAAAGAAATAAGAAAAGTACTTATTGTTGACAACCCTAACGACACCTTTATCTTTGTAACTAATTGGTAACATTTTCAGTGACGGTGGCGGTTTGTTAACATAGCCAGTGCCAGTGCACTCATCCTTAACAATTGTTCAAATTCAAATAATTTCGCGTTTCATTATACTTTTGTGTTTGCGTTACGAGGAAATACGTTTTCGA
Source organism: Synanthedon myopaeformis (assembly GCA_944738685.1). Taxonomy (NCBI): domain Eukaryota; kingdom Metazoa; phylum Arthropoda; class Insecta; order Lepidoptera; family Sesiidae; genus Synanthedon; species Synanthedon myopaeformis. Next base: position 9,006,827 of record OX122926.1, on the reverse strand, counting down.
AATATCTAATTAAACAATTCGAATTAACGGCGAAAACACCTGTTTACATATTTAATTAAAACTATACAAACTGTGGTTTAATTTTGAAATATTTAAAAGCAGTGATAGATAAAATATGATTCGTATATCTTCTTTATTATAATATATATTAGTATAAACAATGTTAAGTTGGTTTGTGTACGCTTAAAAAATTGGAATACCGATTTTAATTCGAATTTGACATATGGAAAGAGGGATAAACGGGGAAGATTTTTATGTATAAAAATTGTACCCCGTGCGAAGGCATGAGCGGGTTCGCTAGTCTATACTAATATAAAGAGAGAATATTTGTATTTTTGTTTGTAATTATTAAAATAAAAAACTACTGTACCGATTTTAAAAATTCTTTCACCTATAGAAAGCTGTATTATCAGCGAGTGTAAAATAGGCAATACTTTACTGTAATAAATAGGAGTGTAATAGGACGGAGTCGCGTGAAACAACTATTATACAAAATAAGTGACGTATTTATATAGATTTGAATGAAAAAATATTTGACTCTACCCATATTAACAACGTCAATGATATTAAATTGGTTCTATTGGTGTACAAACAGTTCTCCAATCAGAGCAATTTCCGCCACCATGTTCCTTAAGATCATTTAGAACCTCATGTTTTGTTTTTTGATAACGTTGAAAATGTTTCAGGTTGTTGTTAATTTAAAGTTGTAGAATAAAATAAATAGATATTATAAATTTGACTGATATAGAATGGACGCCTACATGATATACATTAACATTAATAATAAATAAATAAAATAATACATTTAAAAAAATGTAATAATTGTAACATCTAAACAAATATTAGCAATTATTGTAAATTTAAATCTATCTGTTGATTTATAAAGTACTATTCTACTAGGTTACAAATTAAATTTTACAAAAAATAATTATTAATATTATAAAAGAGAAAGTTTGTGAACATGGTTATTCTTTAAAAGAAAAACTACGTAATTGATGTTGAGCAAACTTTTCACTAACGAAGTTTAGTGACACTAGAGGCTATAATCTATAAAAATAAATACTTATCAAGTCGTCAGCTAAATCTATTAAACTAGTAAAATTAGCTTGGTGTGGTAGATTACAAAGGTAAAATTGTATATATAGGTACCTATCAAATCAATTATTAACATGAACATTTATGCTAAGTGTGAATGAGTGTATGTTTTTGTTTCTATAAAATATAATTATTGAAATCATCAAAAACATATTCAGAATATTCTCCTATGATAATTACTTGTGATATTCTTTGAAAGTATTTCTATCGTAAATTACAAATTATTTTAATTTATATGAATACAGTTCGCTGTGATAATGTATAACAAATAAAACCACTTAGAATGTTACAATATAAATTACTGCATAGTGGACTCTCATAGCGCGAACACATGTGGTATTGAAACGGTCCACGTAGAAATACGTAAATCAATGCGACATCGGTGTACCGATGATGAAAGATATTAAGAGCAGCTTAGAGATGTCCAGTATTGTGCAGGCCGAGGGACGGGTGATGAGTCGGCGATTTGTGTTAACTTTGGTGATTGGGATATCAGCCGGATTCAGTTTTGCATATATATTATTAACATCCAGCGGATTTACACGAGATGTTGCTTTGTCTTCGTACAGGTAAATTCTATCGCTATTTGGCATGTTTGGCATGCTGCATGCTCTATGCATGTATTCTCTCGCATATGTGCTTGTGATTTATGTATTCTTGCTATTTTTATTAGGTTTAATAAATTAATATTGTCAATACTAAATTTCGAACACATTCAGGCATTAGATTGTATGTATTAGCCTTATATTATTTATTTTATGAATTTTCATATTAAATTATACGCTATAAATTTAATTTAGTGGTTTTATAAACGTTAATAAATTGTATTACAAAATATAATTTAATTGTTTTTTGTTTAATTTAATTGAAAATTGTTTTAAATTAGCTCTACGTGAGAAGTAGTCTCACAGGGTTGTGTTTTGGTACCCCTCTTTATTGTAAACTTAAGACATTCATTGGTTCCACGTCGCGTCGTTCGTTGTAAATTCATTTACAATTCTCCATGAAGTCATGATTTATTGAAAAATCGAAGTAAGTACCTATATATTGTTTTAGGTGTTACGCAAAACAATAGTTTACGCAATTCGATATAATTGTTTAAACAGTTCAACATCAAAAGATTTTTATGAACATTTAAAAGAAAGTTTTTGCTATTAACAAATATTTAAAGAGCTATAAATTCAATTTAAATCAGAAATATTTTGTAGTTTTCAACAAGAAAGCAAAAGTTCATCAGTTCCCTTAATTTGCCTCACTTTTGCCAGAGCTATTTTCACCATGTAAATAAAGCGTTACTCGACTGATGGACTTCACTGATTGATTTTCGTAGTCTCTCAAATTACCAAGACTAAGAAGATTTTTTAAGAGGACGTGAGACAGACAGATGCCTATTATATAGGACTGATACATATATCTGTACTACACTAGGGAGGCACAGTCGATCACACATAAATCTATTAATAGATGTTATCGATTCCTGGAGAAAAAGTTGAGGTCATGGCAATAAGCTCTGACAATTCTGGCAACCTTAACTATACGCTCTGAAAGTAAACAGTAAACATTTTACTGTTTAGGTGATAGTTCCTTATAGACTTTATAGTCGCAACGCTCAGAGATCGTAAAACTCGTGTTCTCTGTCACCGGCAATGGTTATTGTAATTTTTTTTTTGTATTAATTTTTAGTTTTTGAGAGTATACCAACTATTCATTGTTTGAATTATTTCATATACTTATCACTTTTTGCATTATTGTTTTTCTGAAATGTGCCCATTGTTTTTTTTTTATGGATTTAGTTACCTTGGACTAGTAATGGTAGCAATTATGCTTGCAGGATAGTTTTGCTTGTTAAGCGCTTATCAACATTGATAAAAAATTATTTCATCCCATTAAAAGGTGAATTATTTATAAAAAAATGGTAAATGATATTTCATAAGTTATTTTAAAAATCATGATTGCGTAGCATGCCTTTACTGTTTGTTTATTTTGCTACAGTATTATTATATGAGTGAAGCAGGGTCTGAAAGAATACATTTTTTTTATATATTTTCGTTATAGATTCATTAAAAAGATAGTATGTAAAGACACACCTTAAGAATCTTAGATAGAGAAGGGGGAATTGTTATCAATTGTTTTTAACGTTTTCTTTACCTTTCTTTTTATTTCTTTGTTTCTCTCGGACTCTTAGTTCTAGTTCCCCTTTATGCCGAAATATATTTCTATAATACGTTTTATGCGACACTATATTGGTGGAAAAAACATTGTTATAAATGTCAAAGGCCAAAACCTTCCTAATTGTTTTTAGTCAAATGTGGGCCGATTTTTACTGCCCCTAACTGGCCAAAAATATTAATAATATTCTCTATTTTATAAAACAAATAAGGATGTGACAGGACGGGACAAGTTTTTCGAGCTCTAATAATGCTGTACCTAAAAAGTTGTGATAAAATTTTAGAGAATCACTACGGGACCTTGAAAGGCATCCTATAGCGAGTGTCCTAGAACACAGCAGCGATGAGCCAGCTCACAAAGACGAAGACAGGTCAGTGGCAGAAGAGCTGGCGAAGAAAGTCCGAGTGTTGTGCTGGGTGATGACTCAGCCGAACAATCACAAGAAGAAGGCTCAACATGTGAAAGCAACTTGGGGAAAACGATGCAACAAACTTTTATTTATGAGCACAACACAAGGTTAGTCATTTTTATTTTATTTATTAGGAATCCAAAACAGTAAGTATACAATAATCCTTACACTTATTCACATTTAAAAATTCTTTTATAATATTGTATACTCCACTTATAGGCTAACTCAGCATGCATTAAAAACGAACACAAAAGGCGACATTTTCTGTTTACAGAATAAAGCTAAGAAAAAGAAAATAAAAAATAAAAAACCGAACAAAACAAAAGAATACAAATAGGCCCACAATTTTTGTATACACCCATTCGCACACCATATAATTAACAAAACAACAAAAGTCTAAAAATGACTATCAATATAGATAGGTTCATACAAAATATAAATACTATGAATATGTCAAATTTGAAAATGAACTTTTCAAAGTTGTCTTTGGTCTGAGTCTAGTAAGTAGTGGCGGAGCACACTGCGTTTCCCAGTCATTACCAGTAAATATCTGTAGCGCGTTTGGTGACAGCTACCACCCCCTTAATGAAACAATAGCAAGTGTGCTAACTTATTAGTGTATTGGCTATGTTTCAGATGACAGCTTGCCTACAGTACAACTACCAGTGAACGAGGGAAGAGATTTCCTCTGGGCGAAGACGAAGGCTGCTTTTCGATATGTGTACGAACACCATCGCAGAGATGCCGACTGGTTCTTGAAGGCCGATGATGATACGTGAGTTAATTAATTATTAATTTGACACCACAATATATAGTTATCCGTGATATAAGTATGCTAGTTGACAGGTATTTTTTATCCATAGGTCGCTGGTTCAATCCGGCTCGAAGGACCAAAAATTGTTTTTTTTTTTTAACTTGAGTGAAACGCGTACTTCTATTTGATTTGCTGTATTAATTGATTATAAATTTTATAAATTTATAAATATAATGATTGATTGATCCGATGGTCGGCAGACAGGCATATTTTTGAATGAATTGTTGATGATTGAATTAAATATGAATGATTGACGTTAAATAGGGAACTGCGCTTGTGATTGGTCCACGCGTTCGCTCGTTTTAGGTTATGTTTCTTGGTTTCTTAACAAATAATTCTGAAAGATCATAATAATATTCTGAAACATAGTAAGTGTCTTACAATCGTGAAAATATGACGCAGTCTTTGAACAGAATCAGTTTCAAAGCATTGTCGACAGCAAGTCGTTCGAAAAAGAAGCAAATAAAGCTCCTTTTACTATGTCTGATGAATTTGGGATTTGGGTTTCCCTTTTCAGATACGTGGTCGTTGAAAATCTTCGTTACATGTTGGCAGATTTCAATAGCGATGATCCTATTTACTTTGGTTGTCGATTCAAACCATTCACTCCACAGGTAATTAATACTTATTTTTCTATTAACTCAAGCTACGGCATTCTTTTCTCGAATTCCTCATCGAATTACCATAGCATCAGTTATTCCATGGTGACCCTTGATAGGGTCACCATGGAATAACTGCAGCATCCAGTGACTACTACTAATTTATCATAAAGTTATGTGTTTATGTTATACTTAGTTACTAATATATTATAAAGTTTTGTAGCTAACCAATTACGATTATAAGTTTTTGAAGAGAACATATCTTTAGGTGCGGTTGGGCATTTTGAATGGGGAATTTTGTAGAGGGATAAAACGGTGAATTTCACCGAAATAAACACATCAATGTGGGTCCCTCTGGGCTTTTATAAGCGAAAATTTCAAATCTTGTATGAAAAGTGTAAGTGTATTGCGTTGAAGAACGTAACGTTAGCGCGTTATTATAACCTGCCAGTCGTCGAAAAAATAAAGCTTTGTTTTCACTGCTGACATGCAGTCAGTGTGTATAGGCTGTTAGGCTGTTATAAATGTGTACCAGGGTTACATGAGTGGCGGCGCAGGCTACGTGCTGAGCAGAGAAGCCTTGGACAGGTTCGTGACGAAGGGTCTTCCGTCGCCTCACATGTGCAAGGCCAGCGACAATGGCGCCGAAGACGCCGAAATGGGTAACATTTTTTTATATTATCTTTGAATAACCAAAATTGTACGGTGCATTTGCTCAAGAAAACTGTCTTAAGTGATCTTAAGTAGGCGTCCTTATACTGTTCTCGTTATGATAAATTGTATTTCCATACTAATATTATAGATCGCTGTTTAAATTCAAAAAGTACCACAAGTCAAAATTATACTTTTTTACAGGAGTTAATCGAAAAAAAAAATTTTTTTTTTTGTCTATTTTTTTCTTATTATATATATATATATATGTGCATATTTTATATGCATTCAGTTTATTATAAAAGTAATTAAAAACATTTAATGCTAATTAAAAATACGCTTCTAACGATGTATAATATGAATATATTTGATATACATATATATATAAATATATTAACATAAACGTTTTCCCCTAGCGGGATTCGAACCCGCGACCGTTTGATCAAACGGCTAGGGTTACTAGCCACTATAGACCACTACCATTGGAAAAGATCGTATCACGGGTTGCCAATAGTAACGCCTCGACAGCGTCCACTTTATTACTTGATAGATGGCGTTGTATGCTAACGGAAATATATTTTTAAAACTGTCACGAGTGTCTCTCTCAACATTTGTCAAGATAGATAACTAGATAAAGAGTAATACATTTTAATTTAAGGCATATGTCTGTCTCATCTGGGCGTTAAGGCGATGGACTCTAGAGATTCGTTCGGTCGGGGAAGATTCTTTCCATTCGTGCCCAAAGATCATTTGTTCCCGAACAAAGACCACAGCTTCTGGTATTGGTCTTACATCTATTATCCCACCGATGAGGTAAATAATATAGTTTTTTTTCTTTTTTCTTCATAATTTATTAAGTTGTGTCCGACCGAAGGTAAATTTCTGGCCGAAGCCGAAGCAGAAAGAAATTTTGTTCAAAATTGACTACAAACTACAATTAATAAGATAAATGAATTTAAAATTATAATATTGAACGTTTATTTAGATAGAATGTATAAAATAGAATGAAAGTAAGTTAATTAATCATGTCTAGAAGTTGATCTAGAGATGATAAAAAAAAAAAATACATTGCAATTTATTTTATCAAAAATAATAATAACATTTCGAAATAGTGCAAAATATAAAATATAATTTATTTATTTATTAAATTAAAGTAATTTATAAATCACAATTGGATCGATAGATCAAGTCTTTGTTTTTCTCTACTTAGTGCGTAACTATACAAACAAATAAACAAACAATCACTTTCTTTATTTAAATATTGGTCAATTAAATGCACAGTTTTAAAAGTTTTAGAAAATTAAAAATAAAAGTAATTATAATTCGCTAAACATATTTGTATTTGGCCTTCTCTCTGAGAACTTCTCAATAAAAACCTTCGGCTTCGGTCGGGTTTTTGGCTGAAGGTGGCCGAAGGTGGCCGAAGGCCGAAGCCACTATTATTAAGCGGGAATATTCTCTACCCAGGGCCTAGATTGCTGTTCAGATCACGCCGTGTCGTTCCACTATGTGACACCGGAGAACATGTATGTGTTGGACTATTTGATATACCATTTGCGACCTTACGGCATTAAGATAGGGAACGGGGAATTGCCCAAATTGTTGAAGAGTAATGACACCAAAGATGGGGAACGATAGATTCCCAACTAAGTTAAGTTAAGTTAAGTGTACAAAACAATCGTTAATCCTCTAGCCGCCAGAGTCGCATTTATCCGACAATTATTTTCGTGTACAATTTCGCCAGAGTCGTATATATATATTTATTTCTATTTAAAAAAAATAATAAAAAGCAAGCGGTTAAAGGGTTAAGAGGACATTGAGCACAATCGAACCATAGAGAAGATAAGTGGCTACTAAGCGACTATTCTGTCGCTAGAGCGATTAATTTCTCATATAAAAATAAAGAACGATCGTTCAAGCGTATGTACGACCTCCTTTATAATAATTAAAAATTCATTTAATTAACAAATTACAATATTTAAATTTTAAATTAATTTTATTACTAAATTAATTAAAAGTAATAATTGTAATTTGATTAATTAAATTATATAAGTAATATATAAGTTTTGATCTTTAATTATAAATTGTTAAATTTAACTTCTTTGATTGTGTTTTTTTTTTCATTTTTATCTTCAATATATATATTTTTTTTGGCTTAATAAAAAGCCAAAAGTTTTAAATTCGATATTTCACTTCACTCAGAATATCAAAACATAAATGTACTGAAAATGTGATTTGTGCTCAATGTAAAAATAATGAAACTTATATGATATTAAATTATATTGTAAAAAAAAAATGAAGAAATATTGCATAAGAACACTTCTTTAGTATTTAATAATTTATATATTTATATAAATGTTAGATTTATTACTGCAAAATAATTCATAAATAAGTCAATAGAGTTGGCTGTTATATAGATATAGGCAGACTTGTAATTTGTATAAAAATAAGATATATGTTTACATATAATATATATTATATTATATGTAAGAAAAAATTACAACTAAGAAATCTAGTCCAATAAAGACACGATAAGTATAGGAGACGTGTAATATATATAAAAAAATAAACATTAAGCTAAAAGCTTAAATAAATGACTTTTTTTTTTCTTTTGCACTTATTATTAATAAAATTAATTAAAATTAAAATTCATCTTCGCCTAATATTAAGTAAAAATATGAGAGTAAAATGATGGAAATATTTATAGATATCATTTAATGATAATCTTATTATTTATCTTTTATTTTTATTAGCACAATAGTTCTACATATTACAATTGGAAATGTACACTCTTATTGTATTTGGAATAAGGTCGATAATATTTGCTAAAAAGACATAAGTTAGGCGTAGTCTGCTATTATTTTAAATATATTATAATGTATAATAAATATTAGTTGTAATATATTGGTTTAATTATAAGATATCAAACTCGCTTAGTGTTTTTTTTTTGTAAGAGGAAAACGTCTGTTGGGATATAATTTTTAAATCATTATTTTTAAGCATAAAGTAAAGTAGGTAACTAATAATTAAATTTAAAAATTTGTATTTCTTACAAAACAGTTTTGTAATTATTATTATTATTATTATTATTGGCAATATTTTTAATATTACATTTTGAAATATTTTTGTGTGATTTTTTTTATTGGAAATTCTCAGGTTAGAGGTGCGATTAAATGAACACTTTTTTGGATGGTGTGTAATTTATTTATTTATTTATTTATTTTATTTTATTTTAATTTAATGCGGAAGGTATTCTTTAATATCTTAATGGAACGTGGGGGGTCTTAGGTTTATGTCACCTAGTCTGTTTTTACATAAATTTTTTTCTTCATGATAATAATATATTTTTCAATTGTAATTATTAGGGATTGTAATTATACGCACTCTTGCTGTATTAATAAAGACAAATATGAGCCAAATTCTTATTATTTTTACTATCTGTTTGCAAAAAGTGATTTAAAATCATATTGAGGGGGGGGGGGGGGGGGGTTACCAAATTGTAAAAAAAAATGTAAAAAAGGTCACGTAGTACTAGTATATTTGAAACTAACAGACAGACACGTTCAGATTTCAGCACCTCTACACAGTAATTAAAATTTTTTTCTTAAAACGTTCATAAAAAAATCGCATCATACTTTCCGATTTCGTTATTAGTAAATTATAGGACGAATAATTTTATTGTAAGTAATGATAATTTTTTAATTTTTTTATCTCGTTTCTCATATCAGGGTCATTTAGTAGCATTTATTGTCGTGCGCTTTTTTTAGATTCGCATTTATTAATGTATTGCAAGGTGAATTTGTATTTGAAATGTCATCACTCGTATTATATGTAAAATAATAGGTAACGTTATTTAATTAAAAAAAAAAAAAATATCCTAGAATTTCTAATCCTAGACGATCACCGTGAAAGCCTTCTAAGTTCATACTTATTTAATTTTTTAATACAAAATTTTATTGAAGTTAAATAAACAATAATTTATAAGAGATTTTGATTTTAAATACAAATTCGTCGTGCAAAGTGTATGGATAATTTTAGAGGCATTATTTTGGCCAAAGTAAGTTTCTAGAATCTTATGGACGTGTCCAAATCTAGTTTGTAATATTATTGTATAATATTTTTATTTTATTTTACATATCCGTAACGGTCATATTAGAGATTGCAAGAAACGTGATTTTTATTATGGCAACAGTTTTGAAACTATTTCTTGTAATAGTAGTTGCCATTGTACAAAAATAATAATTAGTAAGTTTATAACTTGAAGTAATATTAGCAACTAGATTTGTAATTAAGGTATTTGTTTCACTAAACTCAGCAAGTTTTATGCCATTCGAATAATCTCATCGCTTGCAAAAGCCCATAGCCTGTAGTGGAACACATGCCTTAAGACTAGTGAAACTTTTTATACCAAACTTTTCACCAAAGAAGTTAGAATAAAAAGGAAAATAATATATTATGTATGCATTAACTAATTATACCAACTCTTATAGTAATTTATTATATTTACAAAAGTTTTTTTTTTAAAATAATTAATAAAAAGGATTATAATTATTTATTAATATTTGGTATGTATATAAAAAAAAATGTATTTATTTATTTAAATACTCAGTACGAAGGAAATAGTGAAGACTTTTTTTGTTGCTCAATTTGATTTTGGAATCTCGAAATAAATATGTGAGAAGTTTTTGTTGTTTCGTTTCATGTTTTCCCTTATCGTAATAAAGACATATTACCTAATAGATGAGAAGTGGGTGAAAAAAGTATTTTATGGTCAACGAGATTTGATGTAACCCAATTTGATTTGATTTTGACTGTGAAAACTATAGTTGGTCAGAACCGGGTCTTTTTAGACTAATTAGACCCTGCTGAACACAATTCTTCCCTCACTCCCCCCAAACGTGTCCCCGATCTGCGGTTTTTTCAATTTTTTTCGGAAAATATTAGAGATAAAAGAAAACTGTCCGTGACAAAAATAATCTGCATTAAATTCTCTACAATATTCGTATATAGATCATTTTCGATAAATTAACTGCAAATACAAAAATTTAAAATAAAAATTTATATAGTTTGGACAGACATTATTTCTTAAGTTATTATGCCTGTCAAATTATTTATATACGAATATTGTAGAGAATTTAATGCAGATTATTTTTGTCACGGACAGTTTTCTTTTATCTCTAATAGATTTCTGAAAAAAATTGAAAAAAACGCAGATCGGGACACGTTTGGGGGGAGGGGTTCTGACCTACTATGGTTTTCAAAGTCAAAATCAAAATGCCGTTAACTGTTAAAAGCAGGTTTTTGAGATTTTTCCGCCAGACTATTTGCTTAATAATAATGCATTTAATAGCTCAACACAAACACAAAACAATACAATATACATTCAAAGTCAATCTAATTGTTACATACAAGCAATGGTTGTAACTGTGTGAGAGCCTGTTGCCCGTGGGTAGAACTTTTATGAATAGTAAAACTACCAAAACCTTCAAAACGTTACACCATAGTTGGGGTCAGATTAAAAAAATAATATTTGTTTGTACGCAACTTTATTTTTCGTCAATTTCTCTGTTTCATACAATCGACAAAAATCTTATAAACATTATTTAAACTAATATGAAAATTTAAATTCAACCCACAATCATATGCAACACTGCGATCTAATAACTGAATGTTTCATATTAAATCTACGAAAACAATTACCATAATTCTATGGTTAAATGGATAATGATTACCATGATTATTATATCTTTTGGGCTTCATTAATAGATAGTTGATAAAGATTTTACCATAACTCGCTTTTGAATGTCACGACTATTTTTTATTTAATAGAAAATATTTTTCATAAATACGAATTAACGAATACATAGATAATTATTGGACCTAAATCTAGAAGTATTTTAACAAACACCACAATTACAATAATATGAAAAGAATAATTATAATAATATCACATGACAGTGATTATTAGTAAAAAACTATCTGAACGCAAACGCTCCTGGCACACTGGGCCATAAATCATTCAATCCACAATCAGTTGTAAGACTAATTGGAAATATTGCAATTGAAATTTGTTGCAGCTGGAATTGATTGTAAGCATGTTGATTTTTCTTCGTTTTTAGTATAAATATTTAGTGTATAATTTTAGGCTGTGGATTTTGTTAAGTAAATAAATAAATATAATAAAACAAGAGTTTTATTTATATAATCGATATTCCTACTTCCTACGATTCATCACTATTCCTATGGCAATGCTGCTCCAACGTTTTATAGCCCAGTTTGCCAACAGCATTGGCTTTTATGGCCCAACGTGTCAACAGCATTGGCTTTTATGGCCCAGCGTGTCAACAGCATTGGCTTTTATGGCCCAGCGTGTCAACAGCATTGGCTTTTATGGCCCAGCGTGTCAACAGCATTGGCTTTTATGGCCCAGTGTGCCAACAGCATTGGCTTTTATGGCCCAGCGTACCAACAGCATTGGCTTTTATGGCCCAGTGTGCCAACAACGTTGGCTTTATGGCCCAGCGTACCAACAGCATTGGCTTTTATGGCCCAGTGTGCCAACAACGTTGGCTTTATGGCCCAGCGTACCAACAGCATTGGCTTTTAAGTGGTCAACAGCGTTGGCTTTTATGGCCCAGTGTGCCAACAACGTTGGCTTTATGGCCCAGCGTACCAACAGCATTGGTTTTTAAGTGGTCAACAGCGTTGGCTTTTATGGCCCAGTGTGCCAACAGCGTTGGCACATACTATAAGAATGATAACTTGACGGCTGATGACGGTAGATGTTTACCATCTGCGTATAGGTGTTGCAAATGCGCTGCCGACCTTAGGATAAATGTAAGTTATTAGGATAGGGGAATAGGCTATGGCATCCCTTACTCACTCGTGTGGTTACTGCTGCCAGACGGGCTGTCCAATGTATGACTGCGAAACGCCTTATGCTCTATCACTACCAAAATACTAGCTTTTTTTTTTTTTTTTGAAAAATATAATTATAACAAGAGGCGGTTATTGACGTCTCCGGACAAACACCTTTTTTCTTTTATTTCTTATCCTTACGGAAGTGAAACGAAATAAAAGTGTGTATAATTTACATATCATCCATTTTTATTGCAATGGATAATTATATTTGAAAAGAAAATAAATCAAACAAACTTACATACATAATAATAATAATAATAATAATATTGAATTATTAAAACGTAAAGATTCAATGTACAGTAAAGCCACAAATAAGTAACTACGTTAACTTTTAAGCTAGCAAAAGATTATTTTTTTTTCACACCTTTTTTAAATAAAAAAAATCAATATTTAGATTAAAATATATATATATATATTATGCATGATTAAAGATATTTCTGATGTACTTCGTAAGTTCAGTACTTTAATAAGATAATTTTAACTTGATAGAAAAAAATTCTTTATATTTGCTATACCTACTTTTTTTTATGAAGAATAATAACTTTTTGTATTTCGAATGAACAAACTAAAATCACTATTTAATAGTTATAAAGTTGACCATTGTAACTTATTTATATGGTAATACTGTACATTAAATTAATTAAATTTACAATATTAAGTACATATTTCAATTTATTTATATAAATAATAATGGTTAACATACACGAACAAAAACTTCGTTGAGATTATTCTGAAGAAATAAATGTTACATTTCTTAACATTACACAAACTAATGTAGACATATACACAAATTAAAGGCTACAACTTTATTAAAATTATGAATATATAATTCGACAAGATAGAAAGGATATCATTGAATTACCAAAATAAAAAAAAAATGTAATTACATAGTCAACGATACTAAGGAATATCATTGAAGTGGCTCAGGTACTAAGTGTGCGAATAAAAATCACAAAATACCATATAATAATAAAAAAAAAACTGTCATCTTGAAGATTTGTGGTGTTTATATATTTTTCATATTATGTGTTACCTACTGAAAATAAATGTTGCATATTTTTTTTTATTTAAGAAAACAAAAAAAAAATGTCATTCTAAATTATTTGGTGTGTAATAAAATGTTTCGTGATATAACCCCTCGTCTTAACTGATCACAATAATAATAATAATACAATTACTTTCAACAATATTAAATAAATTACAATCAATTACTGGAAGTAACTTCTTTTCTTTCGCGATATTCTGAAATTAGAAACACAAGTATTTAGTTTTAACACCAAAAGAATAGAAAATATAACTTTATTCAATCGTATTCATCAAACGAATATAAATATACTCGTAGTTCAAAGTTGAACATATTTTCGTCCTAATCAATCGTCATATTATTATGGACATATTCCACGTGTTGCTTCGACAGAGTCTGGTCGCGCATAGGGTTCATAGGCGCATAGGGTTTGCGCAATATTAGCTGATATTACCGTGAGTTCTCTTATTTTTTATTTATTAAAAATGTATTACCCAGTGTCTGCGGGACTGAAGAAGAATCCTCTGGGTTTCTCGGCGGGCGCAAGGGTGGCGGGCGAAGAGACGGGCTCGCCCGGGCATGCCCATTGGGACCAGTACTCCGAGGGCAGATGCAGTAACATCTCCATCACCTGATTGACAAACGAATGCTAAGTATCTTTACATCCGCCGAGCGGTGAGGCGGGGGCCAAAGGGTATACTGACGCTGATCATCTGCGCTGTGGCGGCGTACATCTGTTGCGGCTGCGTGACGAGGCCGTAGCCGACGACGGTGGGCGCGAAGACGCGCGCGAGATTGCGCACGTCCATCTCGGTGGCGGCGCTGGCGGCGACGCGCTGCAGATGCAGCACGAGGAAGGCGAGCGTGTCGCGGTTGGGCTGCGGCAGCTGCGACACGGCCTGCACCGTCGCCGCCACCGCGTCCTCCGTGGGCAGGGACGCCGCCGCCATGAACTCGCTCCACTGCGCCCCCGACACCAGCGGCTCGCGGAGCGCGCGCAGGAAGTCCTTCACGCACCCGCACACCACGTGCACGTCCTCCGACGACAGCTGCGGGGAGCCGCAGCCGCGCAGGAAACGCTCCTGAAACGCATTACACTCGTGATACGTGCGCTGTCACACGCACATACGCAAAGTAGTAGTGTTGAGTGTTGAGACTTACCTTGAGACGCTTGACGTCCTTGTCGACGGCGCTGACGCGGTAAATGCCGCGTTCGCCCAAACCGCGCTTCTCCACCTCGTTGATGCAATGCACGAGCAAAGCCGGCACCATGGGCGGCGAGTGCGGCGCGTAGTCCGCTATGCTGCCCTCCTATGTACATAACACAATGTTCATAAGCAAATTATGACATTTAACAATTTCACTAATTCTGCATTTTCGAAATTTCATTGTACTATGTAAAGTAGAAATGTATGAAATAAATATCAATTTTTTTTTGAGAGTAAACTCTTAAGTGACTTAATTATGGATTTAAATAAAATAATAATAATAATTTATTATTAAAAGCGAAGACTCATTATGGGGTGCGATGTCGCTTAGGAAAACTTTTCTAAGATATGCTTATTGTTTGTGACGCCATCACATATTTCATAATAACCTGGTTGGGGCGCTTGGCAGATCCTGGAGGCACGCACGGCAGAGGTAATGCAGAGCGGCATTCGGCATGCGCCTGCGCACGACACGTCTCGCATCGAACCCCGACCTTGGCGAACTTTATTCTGTGACAAGGAACACATAAAATCAGTTGAGACAGAGAGCCACATCAACTAACTAATTCTTTGGGTTGTCTTTGTAACTTTAGTTTGTCTACAGATTTTCAAATTCGTGATTCGATCTTGCAGCATAGTAAGATACTCCAAGCATAGCCCTCCATAGATCTTTCTTTGAGCTTTCTTACAAGATGGTATCTATGAAAAGTGTAAAGGATTTTAAGGAATGAAACGGGCTATCCGTTATAACCTGCAGGCGCAGTGACATTTGACGTCGAAAAAATAACTACCTTTTTTGTGAAGCTAATTTTTCAAGCTAATTATGTGGGATAATAATGGAGATAATTAGATTATTCTCCATAAGGAATGGTGATTAATCGGTATTCGACTATTCTCCATAAGGAACGGCGATTAATCAGTATTCGACTATTCGCCATGGAGAATGGCGATTAAACGATATTCGACTATTTGCCATAAGGAATGGCAATTAATCGGTATTCGACTATTCTCGATAAGGAATGGCGATTAATCGGTATTCGACTATTCGCCATAGGGAATGGCGATTAATCGGTATAAGATGACCAGTGTACACTCACGTCTTGCCGCAGGGCCCGCAGGTCTCGCGCTTGTAGAAGTTCTTGGCGACGAAGGAGTGCTGGCGGAGTCGCGCGCGCGGGCTGCCGTACGCCGCCGAGATCACCGACGGCGTCCGTTGAGGCGCCGCGCGAGGCGTGTCCGACGCGGACGCGCTCTCCGTGTCTGAAAGGATTTCAATTCAATGTTCCTGAGAGATCGTTTAATATCAAAATTTTCATTATAAAATAATAAAATAAAAGCTGACCTGTACGCGGTGGCGCGGTGGGAGTGAAGGGCTCCTGCTTGACGGGCTCTTTGTCCGAAAGACGCGCCGACACCTTGCGCGGAGGAGGCGCCTCGTCACTCGACTCCGATATCGGTTGCTGTAACAAAAGGGTGGTCAGGTGCAAAAGTTAGTTCTTAATAAACTGATTTTAAGGAAATTATTTATGAAGTTTAAGATAAAATTAGTGGGAGAAATAGAAAGAAAAAATAAGTATTTTGTTTTACAAATATTAGAAATCTTTTTTACATTAAGGGTTTAAATTATAGTAAAGTAAATCCTTTAAAGATTACAATATAAGTAATAGTATAGTCCTTGCATTTGACGAGTGCATTCCTTGATTCGGATATTTTTATTTATATTGTTTATTTATTTTTAAGTAGACATTCTATGTTATAATTTTACACGCCAGACGTGTCAGTGCATGAGGATGCATACTCGAATTAATAACAAGTGGTTCACATTGACAAGTGTTTACTTATAATTTTTTTTTTAATTTGAAAACTTCTCGAAAAAAGGGAAGACAATAAAAAAAAAAGTTGAATTACTTACGAAATTCTGAGGTGGCTTGAGGTCGTGATTGGTGGGTGCTCGCTCCAGAGTGAGGGTAGTCGTAGCAGTAGCTAGAACTTTAGCACCTTGAAGTTCGACCATCTGCACAAATTAAATGAAAATCAAGTTTAAATGTATTATGAATTTAACTTATTTTGAAATCGTTGAAATTTTTGAACTTATTTTGAATTATATGTGGACGAATTCTCGGGCAAAAAATCTAGTGATAAGATAAAGCTTTAATTTCAATGAATTTGGATTGGGGAGATGTAGAGTTTAGTCATAAATGTGATTGAACAGAAGAGATGTATGTTACTTAGCCTACCTTGGTGGCTGATGATGAAGAGGATCTACGCTTCTTAGCCGGCTGAGGGTCTCGGGCAGACCAGCCGCCTCGCTGCACCCACGAACGCCTAGTAGAGGCCAAAGACAGGTCTAGGTCGTCCTCTGAACGTGAGTACGACATCTCAGACAGCAGAGTGCCTAAAATTTTGTATAGACCAAAAAGGTACTTTTATACCATAAAAAACCCTCATACTTTAAACTACCCTACATTAGTGTTCTGATCTTTTGGCTCTGTTTAATTTATTTTGTTCATTAACCATTACAGCAAGTGTTTATTGTTTCACACACAGATTAATTGAAAAAAAAAAAACACTTGTACTGTTATTACAAGGTTATTACGGACCCGACTTGGGTTTAAAACTTAATATAGCCTATTAGCAGCAGAGAGTACAATTCCTGCTGTATTGTACTCTTATAATAGACAACTTACAAAATCCAATCTTTCCGTAAAAAAATATTATTAAATAGTATAAGATTATGACAATATGATTTTGTAATTTCTTGTAAATTTATATTTTTATTTTTTAACAAGAACCTCTCGTCAAGAAATGAGGATTGATAAAGGTTAACAATTTAATTTTTTGTAAACTAGCTATGAGACCTATGATGGAGCGAGCTCACCCAGAAGATGCCTATTTACTTGAACTTTGAAAAGATTTGGATTATATGAGTTCGGAAATACAGACGCCGGCAGGGAGTTCCAAACCTTGGCAGTGCGCATTATAAAGGATGTTTTAAAGAACTTGGTCAGAGAAAGAGGGATTTCGATAAGATGAGGATGGTAACCAGCCGTACATCTGTATATCCCATGTAAGAAAGTGAATGCAGCTCCTGAGCACACTCTCCGAAGTGCATCTTATAAAAGACACATAGACTGACAATTTTGCGTCTATGTGTCATTGTGTAAGAAGTTCCTATTCAATTCTTTACTTCAATATATTTAGTGTGCTGCAATATATAATTGAAAAGTAAAATTTTACTAAGGATTGATTGATTGATATTTTAACATCTTACCAGTTGAGTTGAGTTCTGGCACACCGCTAAGTTTAGCATTGTGATCCTGTTGAGCAGTGCCATTAAGAAATGCCAATTTCTGCAGTGTTTCATTATTCAGCTTAGTACGATTATCATTAAACAAAAGATCCCTCGCCATTTCTAGCAATTTATTCTAAAAAACCAAAAAAATAATATTAAACGATGTGAAATCCTTGGAATGGGCTTAAAATTGTGTTTTAATGATTTAGTTAAAAGTGGCAGAACAGTGTCCAATCATTTTACCATCCTTTTTTATAGGGATTAGGTGCAAGAAAATATATAAAAGCAAAGTATTTTTTTTTCAGTCATGAAATACTTGGAATTAAAGTCATTTATTGGCACCTATTTCATATGAATTTAGGCTATTCCTAACAAATACTTCCACTTTGTTACCATCAAATGGATTGTCAGCCTCTCTGTCACCCATAAAAAAATATTGGTGGTTTTATTTTGTCAACCTTCTTATACATTTTGATTACCTATCTGGTACAAGTTTTTATATTACATGTTGCTATTTTGCTCACTTACCAACTCATTATACTTTTTCAGTATAATATTCCTCTCTCGTTTCTCTCCATCGAGTAGTTTCCTAACATGTGCAAACTTGGCCTCCCATTTCGAGAGGGTTCGTAAAGCTTCGTCCAGTTCAGATTGTAAACGACCAGCCTCTGATTCCGCTGCCGCCCACTGAGTGCGTACCCACTCCATTTGCTTGACAAAGGCTAAGAAATCTAGACACAAACGACATAATTGGTCAACACCGATGGTAAAAACGTGATTTTTTTTAAAAAAGGTACATTACATACAAATTGCTATTTTACACCACTATAAAAATGAAGTAATTTTGACAAAATCTTTGAGGTGACAAATCTATTTAGTACCAAAGAATTGTAATAATAGAAAGTCAGATAAATTTATACATACATTCCTCCGATTTTCCATCGTTGAGAATACTGTTCAAACGGTTTAAATCATCAAATTGCGCCACCAACGACAATGTTATTCCCGGGCAGGACTCCAAGCTTTCGGTACTCATAATTGTGTAATTTCAAATTATATAATAAGTAACCAATATTTCAACAAATAATTAACATTTCTGGTGAAAATTACAATTAAAAACAACGTTTATGTATTTTTGAAATTGAGGACATTAATTTACGGTTTCACTTTCTATAGATTGAATTAAACTCAAAAAGTAACGGCCTCTCATGTCATGCCGTGCACAGCCTGTCTGTAGTCTGTAGAACAAGGAATATAGTACTCTGTAACGAGCTGTGGAATATTGTATAGAGTCTAGTAGAGTAAAAAATACAGACAATTGAATTTATGGTGAATATAGAAGATTATGATTTGTGGTCTGATTCAAACTTCGATACGACTAAACTAAATTATTAAAAATCGAATTAAAAACTTTTTTTACATACAATCTATAATTTATAAAATATTCATTCAGTGATTGGACTTTTCCGGCAGACGGTGGCTCTGAGAGATTATAATACTAGCAGCATTGACAGATACTCTGTTTCTGGTAGCGTTTCAATCTGTCACTGTCTATATCAGCATAATAGTATTTTTTTAATAATTTTTAATTTACAAAATATTCGAATAAAATTCTTTTTTAACATACAATTTATACATTTTTAAAATAGCCTTTCCGCCAGCCAGGGAGAAAGACTCCCTCTATGAGCCATTCAGTGACTACTACTTAACATAGCCGAAGGTTCGGCTAAAACTAAACATAGAGCATTAACAGATATATGTATCACTCTATGTTCAGGTAGATGACATTTTAATCTGTCACTGTCTATGTCTATATCTGCTTATAGTAGTGGAGAGGAGATGGAGCGCTGCGAATTTTTAATAATTTTTATTTGACAAATCGCGATGACGTTCGGTTGAGGGCGGTCGTTCGCTCGTCTCGTTAACACGATATTTAGCGATTTATTTGTGAGATAATTATTTCTGATTCCATCGGGGCGAGTAGTCGCCGTAGCCTTTTACTATGGCGGATGAAGAGAATAATTGTGATGATGGTGATTATAAGGCGGGGGCGGCGATGCGGCTGCGAGGCCGCAAAGGTGCTCTCAAGAAGAAGAATGTTTATATGGTGAAGGATCATAAGTTCATGCCGAGGTTCTTCAAGCAGCCCACGTTCTGTTCTCACTGCAAAGATTTCATATGGTAAGTTACACTTTGAAATTTGATGCCCATTTGTTAGAACACTTAAAGTTTAATAATGTTCTATTGTTTATTTACGAACAGGCGCCTCATAATACTCTGTTTTCTTTACCGCGGGATGAATGATAACAGGTTGTGTTCCGTTTAATATCAACTCATGTGATACTGTTTAAAATTAGTCATTGTTTACATTTGCAAATTTAAATTCAGTATGTAGCAAATGGGATACTTTTTAACAGTTTTTTTTTAAATAATACAGAATTTATATTTAGGTACTTAAATTGGAGGATAAGTAAATGTTAAGAGTACATATTTTAATTTACATAAATCACTCTTTTTAAATATTTTTTTAACTAAATATTTTTTTCCCTAAAGGAAATTACTGTTTTGTAGAATACAAATTACAAATTCTTAGATTGCATCATATCCCTTTGTTCTGAGGACTAGGTAATAATCTACTAAAAATTTAGACATACACAGAACAGTTTTGAATAGTTAATAGATACAAAATTGCAAGTTGAAATAGTTAATAATAATTTCTACTTTTTAGGTGAACTAGTAAAGATACAATTCTACTTACTCGCCATTAAGTATTTTGCTTTATTTACTCTCCAATTTTCTAGATTCTGAAAAATAAAAATTACAAATCAATGCCAATAGCATTGTCATTCATTTTGACCAATGTCCACTGTTCGCTATTCAGAAGCATAACAATCCTTTCAGTCCGCAAGGTTGTCCTAAACTCCTTGAACTTATCTGTATTAAGAGTAAAAGCCAAATGGAACTGTTGCTCGACCGAGACAAGTCCAGTCCAGTCCCAGATGTTTCACAATCACGGCTTCCTCCTTAACCCACCACGTTTCTTCCCTTCCAAAGTGGCAATCATGATTAGTTCTATTTAAGTAACCTTTTTTTAGCAAGAAACAAAATAAAACAGGAAGAAAAAGATATTTCATTTTTATGAAGATATAATAATATATTTTTTATGTTTAGTTACAAATTAAAAAAATCTGTTCATAAGAAGTCACAGGAAAATGTAAGTGAATATTTATAAATTGTAAGTTATTTTAGAATATGAAAGTAGAAAATAGTCCATTGCATAAACAGAGGCAGTGACATCTTCTTGGCTCTCAGACAGAATTTACAATTTTATTAGAAACTAGATGGTTCAACTTTGACATTTACTTTGGATAGTATGTTTTGTTAAAGAGAATGTTAATGTTTAATACTTTACAAAAAAAAAATCCAATATAATATTCAAATAGATGGTACCCACAACTTTGTCTGCACCCCTTTTATAAATTATAACTAATTGAGCAAAATTTTTTCTTTTTTCTATGTTTATAGCTTATAGTTTTGCCAGGTGTTAGATTTTTATTTTCAGAAGATCCCTTGGAAACAGTTTTTTTTTTCTGGATGATAGGTGCACTATGTCCTTCACCTCTATGTCTGTATCCTTGACAATTTGTATACAAAATTTCATTATGGTTAGTTGAGTAATCCAGATGTGAAAAGGTAATAGATAGACAGAGTTACTTCACAATAATTATAATCTTTATTTACATTGCAGGTTATGGGTTTAATTAATTCATCTGATGTATTCATTGAGTTGAATTCAATAATTTTAATATTATAAATAATTTTGAGCTCTAACTACTAATGACAGAAATAAAAAAAATTACAATCTATTCAATAAACAATTTGTACACAATTTGGTTTTTAGAATTTCCGTCTATTTGTCTGTGCGTTTGTGCACGTTAAACTCAGAAACAGCTTAATCAATTTGAATGCGGTTGTCCTTGATGTATTTATTTCTTGATTAAACAATAGAATACTTTTTATCTTAAAAAAAAATTTGGATTCCTGTGGAATTTTCAAAAAACGAACTATACAGCGCTTACGAAATTGTGGGCACCAGCTAGTCTGTTATTTTGTAATGTATATTTTGGCTTAATTTTTTTTTTTTGTCAAATTATTCTGAATTTATTTTAAAAAGTCACTAAAAGTCATTCTAAACACGTCATCATTATCTAAATTCAAGTGGCATAGGCAATTACTACTAAATATAGGCCTTCCCATCCACTATTTTCCTTTGCCGGCAACTACTTTACATTGAAACAGATTGAAACAGTTTATAATATAGAGGTAAATCAGTTATATACAGATTTACTAAAAAATGTCACTATTCACAACTTCCGAAAGAGTTCCCTTTTTTTATTTATTTTGTTAATAGTGGCCTTAACAAAATAAATAAAAATTCGTCGTTTTTCGCTAACGAGAGAGAGAGAGAGAGAGAGAGAGAGAAAGAAATCCAACGTCGTTGCATTTCTTGCTCTCTCTCGTTAGTAGCCACATTCATTCCCTTAAATATTCGGTCTCTCGTATAAACGTTTCATTCATTCTGTTCAAACGATGAACGTTTGAACAGTTCTGTTATTTCACGGTGGTTTTCCTGTAAGGGGGTGGTTACTGCCGCCAGACCGGCTGCCCAAATGACAGCAGAAGGCAGTGTGCCCTGCCACTACTTTGCAGATCCAGACCAGAGCCAACTTTGAAAAGTTCAACCTATTGTGATTATCTATTCAAAATAATGCTGTCTATTTATACTGTTTAAAGTATAAACAGATTATTTTTTATAATTGTAGGCAATTAATAAAAATATTTATATAACATTAATTAATTAGGTATATAAAAATATTTAAACTTGTTTCGTTTTTACAAGTAGCTACAAAACGCAAATCATCGCTTCAAATACTTAAAACTGGTATTTTATATTCTTGAGTTATTTATATTTTAGAAGACCATCTTTAATAAATAAAGGCGCTTTCCGGATCTGCCTTTGTGTTATTTTTTTCCACTTGACCGATTTTATTGATATGCGAAGTATCATTTAGACTAGAGAATCTTTCAGAACGATATACTTATTATTATGTAATTATAATCTAAACATTCCAATAAGAAAATTATAGAAAAATCGATGGCTCGTAATCGTAGCCGCGATATTTTTTTTTTATATCAATTTAAATTTAAAAAATAATATAAAATTAAGTTAAGTATGTAAAATTATTTAAGTAATCAATTCATATAGTTAGGTACTTGTGACACTTTTCTAGTTTAAATATACTCTGTTTCGGCTAACTCTATAACTATAAGGGCCTCTTTCACCATCTCTGAGTAAAGTGTCAAGTGGGTTAACCGCCATTTAAAGTTACCGGTCACCGGGAATGATGAAGCTAATATACAATTCAATTCAATTCAAATATTTATTGCGAAACCATAATATATAAAGGTGTTACGAAATTTATAAAGACCAGTGTTATGGACCCTGTCGGGCATGCAGAGAGAAAGTGTAAACTAAAATATATATATTAAGATTTTTGTTTTATTTAAATTAAATAATATTTATTTGTACTGTAAAAGTACCAAACATTAAAAAGAAAGTAATAAAATAAAATTCGCCTATCGAAGGATGCAGTAAACCGAGTGCATAATTTAATAAAACATAAAATTATTTCTAAAAGTAACTCATCAACACTTTACTTGTAGTTGGTAAATGTTGTAAAATTTGTACATCGAAATAACCATTGAACAATAGTCAAAATAGGTACAAACTATGGATGCCAGTATTATGTAGGTGCGCAACTAATTTATTGAAGTGCGAATTCCGTCGATATTGATCATGGCTTTGACAATGCACAGAGGAGATTGGTTTGCTGTGTTATGCCCGTTCTCTAGCAAATAATTGGAACTTGTGTTAGCCCGTACATAACACGTTTAAAGAAACGATTATGTACCTACCTAGTTACTGATGTGCCGTTTTATAATATTAGTTCATGCGATTTTGCCTAAATTGCGTATCCCAAATGTATAGTTAAAATATATATTAACATCGATAACCAATCGGTACAGACAAGTTTAATTTTGTCTGTTGGCAGACAATTAATCAATTCCTTATGTAAATTGTGACATTTCGGATTCAATAAAGTTTTAGAAGTGAGATAAAAACTGGTTTTAAATATCAACTAGACAATGGCAATCTGCGATTTCCAATGGATCGATTTTATATGGTTCAATAACTGATAGTGCTCATTTTATAGCGCCGTTTAGTCAGATGTAATTATGATGGGTATTTTGTAAGGATTTTTCAGTATCTGAGAAATCCTCTTTGAGAATCTGTCCTTTTCCTCACGAACTCCATGTGTGATGTCCAGTAAGTGGGCTTTGGTCAGTTGTTAATGATGAAAAACTCCACAACGATCTCAAGACTGATTATTAATAAAAAAAGAAGGATGACCTTGTATTCTTGTACAAAAAATAAATCTTGTATGTAATAAATTTCAATTGATCATAATATTCAATTCATTATACGTGCTTAGCATATAAAAACTTAATTTAATTTTGAATCTGCCTAAAATCCAATCAAATTAAATATACAACGTACGTTGCTAAGGAACAAAAATATAAAGAATCTCATTAGGTTTACCTATACAAAATATATACTATACTATAGTGAACGCAAACGCTCCTCAAAATTCTAAAACCCTATGGAAAATTTCTCACTAATTTAATCCCCTGGGGTAAAATATAAAAAAAGATTGCCTTAGTCCTCGCCTAGGGTTCAAACTGTCTTCATACGAAATCAGCAAGTCAAAGTGTAAAAATGTTAGATGTTGCATTGTGACAACTTCACGACTGACCATTTTCCCTTTTTTTTGAATGTCTAATAAATATAACCAAAAAATGTTTGAGATTTGGGGTCTTTAAGCGAATCTCTGTGACGCTGAATCATTGAGGGGTTACGAATAGTAACCCCTCAAAGAAAGTTTCAATAGCTCTTGCTTTGCTCGTAGTGATAACTCAGTAATACATGACGGGTAAAATAATTTTTTTGTTACTTTATTTTCATGCCAATATGAGCTTGTATTTTGTTCAACGATACGAGATGATACGAGATTATTATGACACGATACATCACGCAGCAAACCAATGGGGCATCTAATGGGCGTTTCCAATTAGATTTCGAATTATTGATCTATTTTTTCAGACGAGATTATCGTGAATCTCATAGAGAAGTCTAATCTTAGCTAAACTGTCTGATGACTTCTTGCTGCAATATTATATTGTTTTACAAAAAATCTAGTATTGCATATTATATTTTTTAATCGCAAGGATTTTTTTACCTTGTTTTTGTTATACAACATAGGTTTTTGTTATACAACATAGTAAGTATAAAAAATAAATAAATTAGGCATTAAACTACTTGGATACTAACGCACCCGCGCCTCCGTGTTCGCACAGATGTTAAATTTTTCTCTACATAAGAATCTTCCATAGACTTCAACGAATATAATATAAAAAATGAATTAGAGGACTTGGTCCAGCCGTTCTCGAGTTTAGCGCTTATTAACATATTTAGCGATTCCGTTTTATTATAATAATAATATTGTTTTAATATATTTCATTTATGTATATAGATTATTATTATAATATAGTTAGTTTTTTATACTTACAGTAGGTATTATATACTAGTTGTAGTAACCTATGTTATATAAATATATACCAACATAAAGTGGGTAATCAAAGACAAGAAAAGGTGTTTCAATGAATGTAGGTATAATAATTTCTCCTGTGAAATAGATTCCAAACGTGTTAAGGTGGAAACAAACTATCAGACGCGTCCGACAGCCGCGGCTGACAGGTATATAGTACAAATACACTGAGCTGTGCAAACTATCGGACGTAAGTCGCGGTCGTGACTTTTGAGCGTTCGGACGTCCGATAGAAATCTGGCGCACTGGGATTTGAACGACCGTGCACATAATTCAGCCTCGACTGACGGACGCGTCCGATAGTTTGTTTCCACCTTTAGTTACAAGCATGGCTGTTGGCATAGTGCACGCAAAACAAAATGTCAACGCACTGATAAATTTTCTCTTCGCTTGTTGCTCGAGAAATATTGTTTATTTTGACATTTCTTCTGGTCGTTGATAAAATAGAGTGATTTTTAAATGTTTTCAGTCTGGTGATGCAATATCTAATGTATATTTATACTCACGTCTATTTCCGAAAGCAATGGTTATTATTTAAATATTTTTGAAGCGAATATCGTTGCTATGATTTATTTGTATTTTTATTCTTAATTCCTTTGCCAATTGACGAGCTCATTGGTCGAATAGTTAAGGTGGTTGGCTTAACGCTCTGTCTCAGCGGACCCATGTTCAATTCCCGACTTAGCCAATTTTGGAAATGAACTTTTCAAAGTTGGCTCTGGTCTGGCAAGTTGTGGCAGGGCACACTGCATTTCATAGTAATTTGGACATCGATCTGGCGACTGTGATTTTGTGTTCGTTGAGCGAGTAAGGGATGCCAGAATCTTATCCCTTCCTAATTCCTATTCCTCAATATTACTATGATCGGCAGCGCACTTGCAGCACCTGTGGGCGTTGTTTGCATTATCGACGACGGTATCCGCCTACCATCATGTTGACCGTCAACCTGTCTGACGACCTTTAAGTAGTCTCGTGATTGATGCCAACGTTTCATGCACTTATCTTAGCAGGCTGCTAGAAATTATGATATTCCTAGAAATATCTATCCGGTACCTATCTATAGGTATAGAAATAGTAGTAGTATAGAAATATGTATCTTAACTATCCCGGTCCACTATCATATGTTCCTAAGCCACGACTTTTTTATTAAAATAAAATGAAATAAAATATCTTGTCCACAAATGTCTACCTAATGTGATGTCACAGTTCAAATGTGTAATCATGTATGTGAAACCGACTGACTGTTTGTTACAAAATGAAATGTTGCCTACAGACCTGTGAGCAATAAAAGAACCACCGACAATAACGAATTAATCAAATTGTAGGGAGGAAATATGAATAGAACTGGGACAAATAGAGGATAGGGGATTTTGCTGTGGGATCTCTTTCTCACGCACTGTAACACAACATCTCGTACCTACTGCACCAACCATAGAACAGCAGAAACGAACTGTTTTTCAATGGTGGTCTTCTGTGAGAGAACGATTAGGTACTGCCTCCAATACTACTAAGATTGCAGAATGAGGTGCCAGCGTGTCTCACTGTTCTTAAAAAATAATGTCTTTAAAAATATCGTAGGTAAAAAATACATAGGTAATTGGTACGCAATGAATTTACATCTAATTTCTATTCGCAGTATGAAATTGTCTAAAGACGGTCGTGTCAGATACGTCTGAGTTTTATAGCTATTTTATAGCAACATTAAATAGGTCACGAGATCGATAGTGCCTGTGTACAGCAGTCAAGATTTGCGTCGACAATGAAATTGTTTTCAATTACAATATTTCAATAACTACTAAGAATAAAATAAGTATGTGAGGCGTGTACGTATTGACGGCAATCTATTTTTGGATATCTTGAATAAAAAGGTTATTGAAATTGGTATTATTATTTAAAGAAATGATAATTTCGAATGGAACTAAAATAAGGAATAATAATTAAGAGAACATGAATAGTCATTAAATTCCTAAATTTTTCAAGCCGTTATGTTTTGATTTTACACCATGTTATATTAGCGCTTGCGTTTGTAATATTTATAATATTTATGATCATAAAATAATATCATGATTAAGCTGATGCTGTTGCTCATAAACAGTTTAATTTTAAAGAAGGCTATAAACAATATGTAAAATTGTTATTTAAAATGTTAGTAGACATTATATATTATTTTACAACATTCGAGGCCCAAGATATGTTATATATATATATATATATAGAGTACACTGAGAATATAGAACATAGAAATGAAAATTGTCTTTCTTTTTCGAAAAATATTCACGAGTGTACACTATTGTAATGTTCGTCCATCAAACTATAACACATTGATTTATTTACATTATTATAAAACACAACACACAATAACGAATAAAATTCACATTAGTAAGCAGTAAAGTGAGAATTGAAGGTTTTGTTTTTTAAATTTAGAAACCCTATATAAAAACAAAAACTGAAACATTTTAAGCTACTAGAATTGGTAGGAAATAAATTTTGGTATTTTCTAGATTATTAAATGTAAGATTTGAAACGCGAGAGTATCACAGTGAAAACTGACGTTGAAGATTCGAAATGAATCATAAGGTTTCTGGGGTTTTTTTCATTAGCAAATTCGTTTTAAAAGGAAACATACCATGATTCAATAATAACTAAGCTATAGCGAATCAACTTTTTAGATCCGCATCTAATTGGCAATTTTCTCGATATTTCTCGTAAAAGCACAAAGATCTCTGTTCCAGTAATCTTTATCTGGTTTCCTAGCCTGTGAATGGCGCGTGCTTTGTACGAGAAAGAAGATTGGTATAATTTTACCAATGAACCCGTATAGTGGACATAAAAATGTGAAAACCTCGGAACCCGGTTCCAACATTTTCGTGAAACCTTTTCTATTTATAGCATTGTTAAAAGCTTAAATGAAAAAGTTTACCCATCAAAATTTGCCGATCCCAATTACAATAATTTATAATATTCCAATTTGATATATATAATAAATAAACGGTGTTTTGTATAGTTATTTTAATATTAATTTATATTTTCTAGCTAAAAATAAGAAATTTAGAATAAAAATAAAAAAATTAAGAACAAGGTAAGTTTCTCAAAATCGTATACATTCGAATCAGAAATAAAAGAAAAATAGGTAAAATATAATGCATTTATATATAAAAAAAAAAATACTTTTTCCCTAACAAATGAAAAAGTATAAGCTATAACGAAAGCCGGAAACAGCAAAGAGGAGGACAATATGTCCCATTATTAATATTATTAATTTAGCACTGAAAATAGGTCCCATTCGCGGCCGCTAGTTACTTAGATTAGTTTGCCTTGGTTTACTGCGTGCTTATAAATGCGTATATTCTTTACACGTGTATCTCGAAGGTAATTAACGATGACAACGCACAAATCTACCTTTTGTCAGTCGTCCAGTAGTTAAGACTATTGTTAAAGTGAATCGCCGCATTTTATTGTAATAAGGAAAACGTACCTCTTAATAGGCTCTCGCAAAAAAGACAATTCAAACGAAACTAGTGGTCTCATGTAATTAAGATGTTATCGAAAAAAAATATAGGTGTATAATTAAGCTAGGCCTTGTTTTTTTTTTTTGTTATGTGTTTTCATACAATATTTTGTCACAAGAGTCTCTAGCGAACGTCATATAATCCGAGTGTGTAATTTTTACTTACTAATTAAACCTGAGTGAAATATTTTTAAATTTCTTACGTAGAGAATCAAAAAATGTATTTAGTGTTGCAACGTTTTCAATAAGTATTTGGGGTTTTCTCAATTTTTTTACAACTGTTTATATTTTCGTACGACTAATAGTTCAAATATAGTTCTTTATGCTAATCAGTGCGGTCGGTACGTTTGTTGACATTTGTTTTAGTAAAATCATCAATTAGGTATTAAATAAAACCACATTTTAGACAGAAATCTTTGGTATTTATATTATAGCTGTACTGGCGACTTAAGTTAGGTATTTAGTGAATGCAAAGAAGTATTCGTTCGATTTTAAAATTTACTTGCATCTCTAGGGCTTGTCAATCGAATGCAACATGCCTTTACTTTCACAGCATGAGCGATGGTATTTACCTCTGGGTATACCAAGAGCTCTATAGATACCTACGTACTATAATTATCTTAAAGTATATGATATCATATCCTACTCTTACGATATTTTTATCGCAGAACTTTTTCGTGGCTGTGATTTTGTCAATAAATCTGTCTGTCAATAATAACTTTTTAAATTTAAGAAAGTGAAATACAAATATAATTTGCATGTCCTTGTTGTGAGTAGAACATAACTGCTTTACAGTTATATGAATTAGGATTGCAGACATGACTGTGTTTGTGTGAATATAGATTTATTTATTAACTACTTAGCTGTGCCCGCGAATTCATACGCGTTGTAATTCGTTTGTTGAAAATCCCACAGGAGAACAACATTTTTTTTTATAATATTGATTATAAAACTTTCGTATTTATAATATTGATAAGGATTAGGATTATAAAGGATTTAATAAAACTTTCTGTAAAACAAAGTCCCTTTTACATAAGTGAATTTGTTTTTCGTTAGAAACAAATTCAATTATCATTTTCAATCTCCGTCGACAATATATAAACTTTGACAGTTAACTTAGTCAGAAACCTGCGCCTATTGTTCCGCCGAGCATTCTATTCTGCTATATCTCCGACCTGGATCTAGGAATCTAGCCACATAGTACTGCAGCTAAACGTTTAAAAAGTTTTATACTAACTAACAATTAGACTAACAATATATCGAATAACGCCACAATTTCACGGTAACTCTGAGATAAGCCACAAAATACATCATCTAATATTTATGAACTCATTAGCTTACAACATCTTATCAGAATTCTTATCTCAATTGTTTTTTTTTTTATTACAAGCTGGTTACCGAGCAAAATTCGAGAGCACGTCCTTGCCTTCGCAATATGATAATCCAACCCTAGACAGAGCCACCAACTAATATAAAAACCATTTGTTGCCATCTCTTAACGTGCAAGGTTTTATTATGTTTACCATGTAATCAAGACATCTGCTAAAACAACGTAAACCTCAGATGTATTGCTTAGAACCAGTTTGTGTGTATTGTATTTTCTAACAATAGCCTCGAGCTGAAACTGGTTCGAGAGAGATAAATATATATTTCATCCGCAGTGACTCGTTAGGTGCGTTGTTAGAGTCGGAAAAGGCGTTCAAAAGTAACGGGGAAAGTCAGTTCTAATGGTACCTTAAATTATTTTCAAATGATTCAGCATTTATCCTTGGCATAGCTCACGCAGCATAATGGCGGTTTTGGCAATGAAATAGAATTGTGTCGCCTTAAAAGATTTGTGGATTCTTAATGTATTCGTTTACTGGTTTTCCCATAGGCTTTATTATAACCTAATAATAACATTAAATAGGATGGAGACGACAGAGTTTGATTGATTATATTACTATTTACCAGTTTGTCCACTCGATGATTATCTGCGTCTAAAATAGATTTACTCACATTGGTATATCATGTTTATTAAATTCTAAACAAATGGTTGGAGTCGCCACTTTGTTTTTTGCTTTATTTTTATTTTGTCCGCGATCCCCTATGATATTATCGCGGAAATTTTCCCAATCTGTGGTTTGGGAAACTTCCTAAACTCATTGTTATAGATTATTCTGGCCTTGAAGAGTGTTCAAAACATTAATTAACAACGCTGAACTCGACGATATCACGAGTTACAAATTCTGATGCTAATTAATATTTTTGCTTTAGGCTGAATTTTATGTTGAAAAGCATACAATAGTTTTTCATCAAACACTTTGAACTGGTAGGTACTAATTAACATTCGCTTTCATTGTGTGAAGTCGTGTAAGCATGTGGGTACACATTTTAAAACGGAATTCAAACGTCAAGAGTGTTGACAGAGAAAAGTCGCTTTGGCTGCATGTCAGCGGCTGTCTTCGAGATCGTTTATTTTGTGATAAAAAAAAGTTAACAATGACCGGTGACGTAAAATAATTGCAACATTCGTGAGTCACAAATTATATATTAGATTGTCAATGTCACTCCTACATTAGACGTAGGTAACATTATAAGGTCTCTTATTAGAAAAACTAGCTATTGCACGGCAAGTTTTTGTATACTCATTATTTAACAAATTGTTTAAATAAATATTTCTAAAATAAACTTACAATTTAGCTTACTGAAGACATCCTAATTTAACATACTGAAATTTCATTACTTACTCGAAACTAGCTGGTTGGTGCCCACAAAAAATGAGAGCAATGATTCATTCAATAAAAGGTAACAGACAGACAAGAGTTACTATCACATTCATAGTATTAGTATGGATTAGAATGGATCACTGACTGGGAATCACCTCGCATGAGCTTCGGGATTAATTCAAAGGCTTCGAGGGCACCTGGGCTGGCTCAAAAATGCGTTGGTGCGTTGGGCAATTCCTTGATCCTAACTATCCGCATCCGCATTATCCCACGCATTAAATAACAAAAAAACGCATAGATCTTATATCATAAAACCAAATTTTGGTCATAATCGTCATATTATTTTAATTATGTAATTATGATATATTAAAACATGAAGCCATTTCCATACCAAATTTCATTAAAGTGTCTCTTAAATGGTTTAACCATCATATGTAATCGGCTATATATGTTACTTTCGCGTTTACATATTATATTAACTGGTTAGACACTGGCAAAAATATTGTTTTTTTCTTCTTCTTCAAACTACTTTATTAGTCTAGGTGTTATTGGATAGATACAAACAATACATAAACTTGTCTGCCCATGTGTTACACCATTCGCGATAGTGCAGTTTTATTTGTTTCTTGGGGTAGCGTTGCCTCGAATATTACTTACTATATTAGACTTACGCTGGATTTAGCGTTTCTAAATCTAAGCAGTTACTAACAATATCTTGCTGTGACAGCAAAGCAAGGGCTCACGTATTTATGTATAGAATTGATTCTATTGTTATAGATTGAAGATACTTATGGAGTTACCTATTTTAACATAAATTTATGTATAGATATTTAAACAAAATGAATAATATCCAATAATAAATAAATCATGTAACAAAAAGTGACACATTTAATCTAAAATAGGTAAGTAAGTACTAAGAGTAATATAAGTTCATTCTTTTCCTTGATTTCTCTAATATGTATAATAACCATCTAATACCATACAAATTCATGTGACAAATCCGTTAAGCATAAACATACAATACATGTAGCACTCGAATAGCATGTAAATATGTATATTTGTCGACAAATAATAAACAAATCAATGTCGTATCAAACAGTGATCACATGTGGTTTGTTAAATTAACACAATATCATTGTTCGATTGTTGCTCGTCTTCGTTGCCTTAATAATTCTTTCATGACTCCCTGCACGATCAATCATTGTCAGTGTTAAATGGCTAAGCAAATAAAAACAGGTGGACGTGTTCGTATAGGAAATCTCTATTTTAAACTTTATGTCACTCGAAATTGAGCTCTACATGTTGCTAAAAATTTTCAATGTAAGATATACCTAAATTCTAAATTTACAAAGTGGGTTGTAGTATGCTTTACCGTGTGAGATATATTTATAAGCATTATTTGTTTCTAATTTTTTAATTAATTTGATATTGTTTTAAAAGCAATATGGTAAAGACTCATTGTTTTAAAAGCAAATATGGCTATGGCCTGTTACAATTTATTATGTATGAGTATAATTAAAGTTGATTAAAATATTAAAAAAAAAAAAAATAACAATTAATGAAATGAAAAATTTAATTAAAATAGCTGTACCCGCGACTTTGTACGCGTTAAAAAATGCAAATAAATGTGAGTTATAACGCCTGACATCTTTATCGATAATGACGGTAGCGCCGCCACTGTTGTCTTCAATGATGCCGAATTTTTTATATTTTTAGACGATCCCTCGGGAACCTAACATTCTTTTAGGATAAAAAGATATGATCCTATATGTTATTAAACTATCTACTCCTATGTGCCAAATATCACCGAAATCCGTTCTGCCGCTTTTGCGTTATTGAAGAACAAACATTCATAGATACAAACTTTCGCATTTATAATATTATTAGCATAACTGTTGTATTGGTATTCACTTCAGCTGTCCATTGCTGGACTTAGGTTTCCCTTGTAATTTTCCAGTAGGTCAGGTCAGAAACAGCCTGGATCCAGCGTCGACCCGTGGCCCTTATTAGGTCCGTGGCATTGAATCCACTCAAAAAAATTCCGGCCCTAACGACCGTCAACTGCTATGTGTTTGTGACCTGCCCTGCCCAATGTCACTTAAACTTACTAATCCACCGTGTTACGAGTATGTCCGTGACTTTCGGTTGTTACGGATCTCCTCATTCTTCATTTGATCTCAAGTAACCCATAGCTTCATAGCTCGTTGAGTGATGAGCTTTCTTATAAGGCCACGCTGTGAACAGAATGTTGTAGTAAATTTATTAAGTATTCGTAATATAATAATTTTATTAATACACTTTATACACGACAAGCAAAGCAAGTAGGTAGTATAGTCAGTTTCTTAGCAATAATTATTTAAAAATATTATTTTTCAGTCACATTTCTAATTCTAATTGTAATGCTTGCTAAAATTAAACTTCTTGTACTTTATTATTTTATATATTAAAATGAGAGGCCAAGCATTTCTGTTGGGATCTCTGGTACAGACCATTCACGTGGGTAGTTTATTTTATAACCTTTTTAACATTTAAATTTTATGACATCAATTCCGAAAATCCCGACATTAGCCAAGTACAATTCCTAGATTTTCGGGGCCAAAAAACAGCCGGGATCCCGGGATTGTATTCTCTAATCTTCAGACAAAATGTTTAGAACATGCGAAGATTCGCTATTAGTTGTTCGTCGCAGCGTGTGTTATATTATGATAGGGAGTTACGTAATTCCGTTTACGATCATCTGTATTATTACAGGTGTTGCTTGCGTTCTAACTGGAAACAATTTGCGGAATTGTCGGGATTCCACAAATTGCCTTTGTTTCGAAACGATCTATTATACACTAAGCTTAATTGGATTTCAAAACATATTTTATTATAATAATTAAAGTTGAAATCAATTCTAAAAATAAGAAATATAACATGGCACAACATTATTAATACTTTATTGAATTATTTTATGTAGTTATGTCAGACAGGCTGACATCCCTCACTCACCGAAACATCGGACATCCATACTTCCATATATCCATATCCATACTAATATTATAAATGTAAAAGTGACTCTGTCTGTCTGTCTATTTTCACGTCTTAACTGCTCAACCGATCATCATGAAGTTTTGCATACACGTTGTCAGGGATACAGGAGAGGACATATGGTACCTTTCCTCCAGAAAAAAAGGATTAGATCCATTAGTATTCTTTAACTTAAGAGCAACATTGACTGCCCAGAGCTTCTTTAAAATTTTAATTCCCCCTTGTGTCGTATCCAGGCACATTCCCTCCTACTTTTGCTTTAATGTTATCCCTTTGTGATTCATATTCTAATGACTAATACTATAATTACTAACTAGTTACTTGTCTTGTCTCCTTTTTTAATGTTTATTGTGTTTAAGGCCAAAATATTAAATAACCTCCATGAAATAAATAATAAATGGCATTAATTTTGGTAGATCTAAACAACCTAATAAAAGCATCAGCATCACAGACTATTAAAGAAAAAATGTTACTTTTATTGCGTACTTTTATAACAGAATTAAAAAAAAAAATTCTTTGGATATAAAACATCCCTGACAAAAGACGCCATTAGTACCCTTAAATCCTTACAAAAAGTGTTAACAATAATAATATAAAGTGAGTTTTGTGAG
Organism: Synanthedon myopaeformis; assembly: GCA_944738685.1. NCBI lineage: Eukaryota > Metazoa > Arthropoda > Insecta > Lepidoptera > Sesiidae > Synanthedon > Synanthedon myopaeformis. Next base: position 8,971,061 of record OX122926.1, on the reverse strand, counting down.
GTTGATGCGGCACGCGATAAAATCTTTATCGCCCAGTATTTTCTTGTGTCATGCTTTTCTTTACACACCCTTTTTCGTACCGGAAAGGGTGACTGACAAAATATACTAATTACAACTTACAATCATATTATTATATTGTATACTAGCTGTTGCACGGGACTTCGGTTTAAAGAATTCATAAAAAAGAACAAGTTGTGTCCACTTTTAAGCTATGAGAACTTAATAACTAGTTACATGTTTCGGTAAATTTAATCCATCGGAGATTAATTATTAGGTATTTTCAACATTGGTCCATACTCATGGTACCACAATTTTTATATCTGTACTCCCTCATATAATATTGTTTTACCATATTGTGTTTTAACTTATGGCAATTCAATTTTATTTCTATTTCTAGTGTTGTACTTACTTGTTAAGTCTTTTTTGAAAAATGATTTGAAAATTTATATAGATTTTACTCTTACACAACAGCATACGTACTGCTGTTTCTCAGTGTTCTGTAAGAATTTCACACTGACTGTGAACCGCAATGTGCCTTAATTGCCACTAAGTACTAGACTGCTCTATCTTTACTATATCTTTTTCTGAAATAAAATGGAAAAGCAACTTTTTTTTTTTAAAGAAACACTCGAAATTTTCTAACAAACTATACCTACTATTTGGTTATAAAATAACAGTAACATTTTTATTGTTTCGCCAAACGTCTCCGAGGACGTATTTCGCTCACTATTCTTTCTCATTTTTGTGGTTACAAACCTCACCTTGAGTTTTATCGTTATTGACTTAATAAACACCTCGCCGATCGCCCCGCACACTTTTATTCTTCCCGGGTTGGCTGTTGACACATAAAAACCCTGTAAACATTCTAGTTGGGACATTGCATGGAGTGAAATCAGACCTTGTTCTACGATTGTCTTCTGATTATATATATGGACTTCATCCTGACTAATATTATAAATGCAAAAGTGAGTTTGTTTGTTACGCTTACACGCTTAAATTACTCAACCGATCATGGAGAAATTTTGCATACACGTCATCAAGAACATAGGTAGGGGCATTATTTAATCAAGAATTTATTTTGTACTCACTTTTAAGAAAATATATATTTCCTTCTTTCTTTCTTTCATCCAGTTTGCGGGTTCCGCATAAAGTTGACAAATAATGGATCGGTGTGAACATGGAAAAGATTGCCCTACTTTTTACTAGATCGCAATACTTGACTCAAGACTTGACAAGAAAATGATAAAACGAGAAGGCATGTTCTTGAATGAAAATGGAAATAAAAAAATCTTTCTACCTCTCCAACACGAAAAGGGTGCGTTTGGTGCCTAAAAACTCGCAGAAAAATCGATTTCTGATGCGAGCGTGATTCGAAATTCGAACACGCTATTTAACTCAGGAATAAAATTTTGATTTTATTAGTATGTTCAGCCATAGCCTACTAGAGTCAAGTAAGAGAACAAGTTTCAAATGCCGAACTTAGCTTTCTTCCAGAAAAGTCCCGTGATAAATATCTTCATTCGTACAAACATAGAGACGCAAGTATATAATACGACCATCACAATTCCGAACGAAACTGTTACCTCAAATTGCAGTAATTTTACTTTCAACTTTTAATATATTTTTTAATTTAGTTATAATTTATGTGACTATGGCTATGTGAATGTTGGCTATAATAAACATAATATTTAAAATTGTGTTAATTGATTTTCTTACCTAAAGATGACCTAGTAACGCTTTTCTCGTTGAGGTGAAAAGGTATGTTTAACACGAGAGCAAATTTTTTTATGTCTCGTGCCTGTAAATAACTCACTGCGCTCAGTAGTCTATATTAGAATCACTCGCTACGCTCGTGATTCAATTCTAGACTACTTCGCTAGTTCGTGATTTAAAGTCTGCACTCGCAGCAAAAAACGATTTTGCTCTCTAGTTGAACAAATAACTATTGTGTGTGTCAGCTCCGACACACGACTGGAGTTTACTCCTTACGAACGATTATAAAATTTAAATTTTCACAATTCGAACACGCCGAAAGAACAATATTGTTCTTTTTTTAAATAATATTGTGTTAATGGCGCAATATATCTGAAACTTCAGATATTCTAAAATATTCAAAAAATACAACATAACGCATTCGTGCTCGCATTCGTGCTCGCATTCAGTGTGACAATTTTGATTTTACTCCCGTAAATTTTCATATGCAAATCGATTCTTAATTTACACCATCTGTCGAAATCATCATATCAGAACGTTTACAAATTTATACAAAGATTTCCTGAATCCTGGAATCATTAAGACCGAAAAATTGTCCATAAAATGTAATAGCGTCATTTTTAAGAGGCTAATAAAGCGTTACTTTTGGGCCCACCCTTTGGGTTATTCACAAACTGGCTTCAGCAAAGTGAGTTTAATTTGAATTTTTATGACGTAACCAGGTGATTTTAAAAGGTTTTTACTAACTTCAGCTGCGGTAGCGGACATGATGAAACGATGTTTTTAAATAAACGCGTATAGTCATTTATATTCGTTTCTAATTTTTTTTTTTTTCGTTAATCTATGAAAATTTGACTATTAAAATGTTTAACAGAACCCTATAAACCTAATTAAATTTGACTATAAGATTTGTCTCTAAAACGCACGTCTAAAAACAAATACGATTGTTTTTTTATTACTTACCAGTAAGCATAATATTCTAATTATATTTACAGCTGTAATGTAATGTGAAGGTGTTTAACATAATTTTCATATCAACATTTCTTATCAACGAAAATACGACTTGCAGCGATTTTGTCAGAATAAACCTTCATTATTAAAATCTTTTAAAACTATAAAATTCGTTTTTTGGAAACTTTTCCTAAGAAATTCTCTTGATGATAATGACAACTGCATTAAAATCAAATAAAAAAGCAATAATCATCATGAATTTTCTCATACACAATTTCATCCAGAAAAAAGTTTCCCGAGGGATCATCTAAAAATAAAAAATTCAACGCTTGCTGAAATATATGAGCAAATGAGATTGAAAAAATGTTTTAACACCAAATAAAAAGCGGCGCGAACGAAGTCGCGGCTGAAAATTAGTGGCCGAAAACCAAATTTGACAAACAGACGTTGATAGCGACTTTATTATGCAACATTTGCAACACTTTGAAACTCTTCGATTTCTTCCATCATAACATTGTTGAATGTAGATGTTCGTGATTTAAAAATGAGTTGTATCGCTGAGTGGTCATTCGAACCGTCTGGTAGCCGGCACATTCGATTTTGTTCCAGACGCCAAATAAAATGATATTCGATAGGTAAAAACCATCCCAGAGAAATGAATCACTTTTTTTATGCACCCCAATCTTAGTGAGTGACAAATAGAATTTGATTTATCTCTTGCAAAACCAATGTAGACAAAAGGCTTTAGACGTTTTACTTTATTTATAAATTCAATATTCTTGCAGATTTATTTGAAATTATTTGTAGGATCTTTATATATGGAGGACGGTTATATAAATATGGAGGTAGCCATTTTACATTACCTAAATCCCCACCTGGAAAAATAATCTTACAGATTCTGCTCTCTCTGTGTGTGTGTGTGTGTCTGTTCATACTTAATACTAGTGCAGACGATGAATGTACTGAATGTAAGGTCTGAACTTCTTATCGGTTTATCAAGTCAGTACCGCTGTATTGAGACTCCCAAAGTTCCTGTTTTATATTACATACTACTTGTACGAGAACTTTATCGTTGCTGTAGAATTTATATAAGTGTGTAGTAGATTGAAACAAATGGATTTTACTAATGGATTCCGTGTCTTGAATAAACGAACTATGTATCTATTTACTACATCAATTCGGGTTTAATGGTTAATACCACTATGTCTCATAAAAACTTTGTGAATTTCAATACGTCTACGTGTATAGTTTATTGTTTTATTAATTTGTAGCGTAATTAGTAACACAATTGTCAGCTGTCGGAAATATATATAAACTCAGAATTAATGCCGTGTGTCTATTATTCGTAACATCGTCATATTCATATGCCAACTAAAACTATATAGTCGTAGGAATTAGTGGAATCATTACATTAAGATAAGTAGAATGCTGGATCGTAGAAATCCTAGATATGATGTAATGAATACATTAATCTAAGTTAATAAAACTGAAAGATGATTATTACGTAATGAATAGATTAACTATTAGCAACTGCGAAGCGTAGGGATATATTGAGGATGATGGATCTCCTGTGATCCAGCTTCCTCAATCTCAATACTGATATTCAAATATATTCAATTAGTGATTCACGATAGAAAATTACCACATAATCCAGATGAAAATGTAATTCACAATATATTTTTTACTTTTTTATATGTGTTGCAATAACAATGCAATAATCATTCTAAAATTTCATATACCTACATTTAGTTTTTATTTTACATTGTAAATATAACTCAAAATAAAATGTGATAGTTACACACACTTGCGTTTTGCAAGTCCATTTGGCAGCAACCCCTTACCGAAAACCACAGTGAAATAACAGCATGTTTTCTGTTGTGTCGGTGAGTCAGTAAGGGATCATGTCTCTACACCCTCCTAATCCTTATCCCTTTATACTAATAAGGTCGGCAGGTCGAAACTGGAAATTCCCATATCTATATAAAATTACCCCTCCGGCCCCCATCGCAACTGAATTCCGTAACCAGGAGCGATAGAAGAATTACCTTTTTTTATCCGCAACTGGTTGCGATAGAATTCCTTTGTCCGCAAAGTCGATTTTTCCTTAAAAGACCCAAAGGGGTTTTGTAATTATTTTTCGATCCTAAACCACAGCAGTAGGTATTGAGTCGAACAATACAAAAAAAAAAAACGATAATTTTTTAGTTTTTGCTAGACTAATGCACGGCAATTGATTTTATTTATAGATATAATATAATTAATATTTATTCTGTCAGTGAATGAAACATAATTGAATTCTCAATGTAGTCAAATGAAATTAGCCTTATCAGCTTCCTCTTTAGCAAACGCCGCCATAGCCGTTGTTAGCGGCTTATTGTTTTGAAAATTAAATTCAAGCGGATTCGTGAATAAAATGCTCCAACGGTTTCATGAGATTGTCGTCACATTCTAAAATGTAACACTCTGAAGAGGACTTTAGTCAATTAACGCAAGGCACATTTTCAGGAGCACCAAACCGCAGATCATTAAGAAGGCCTTGATTAGTCGATCGTGATGGGCCTCCGTCCTCGCCCCGTTTTGTGTTAACCCCAAATTTATTAATTTCAGTCCTCTTTATATGGTCACAAGGTCGAAGTTCGATTGGTGCTCGAGTTGTCTCCCGGAAAGGCTTTGTGCAAAAAGGTTTTTCGTGCGAAGGTAAAATCTCGACAAAAATAGACACTCATTGCACAACATAATATAAAAAAATATACCTCTGTAGTGAACACATTCGTATCTTAATTTGACAAAGCCATATTTTCACTTTGTTTTTGTAAAATATGATTCATATTTTGTGTGTAAACAGTTCATAACAAAATAATATGAACCATATATAAATCATTAAATAATAAAAATATATCAAAAAGGGAAAACTTTGCTATTTTTTTTATCGAGAGAAAATAATCCCAATCGTATACTGGATGAATGATATGCTGCTTCTAGAGGAGCTTCCTGCCTTAAACTAAATTTCATTAAGTGTACTTTTTTTTTAACTGTGATACTTAATAATTAAAACACTTTAATTTAATTTATACAACTAATAACATAAATTAAAACTTAAATAGGTACAGTACGATTTATTATTATATATTCATAAAAACATTTATGAAAAAACATAATTAATAGCTTGAATTATTTACAAATCGTATTTATCATGCTTAATTAATCTTTTAATTTAATTAATTAATTTTTTATTATCTTATTATTTTTATCTTACTAAGTCACCATGTCAGCCCCATCATCATGAGCTAAGTTACAATCTAATTTGTAACTACTTTTTTCTGTTTGTCGAGTTGATATGCGGAGCAGATAAATGCTACCTATTCATTTCAATCAGTTGTACGCTTTCGCATCCATAACTAAAACTATGATGTTCTAGTACTAGTTGCACAAGCTCGGATCGATTTTGATCAACCAATGCTCTAAACGTATTTGCACCCATTTATCAAAGCGTACGTTCTCGTACCTGCGTAACACTGCGATTGGACAAACAAAACACAACGTAAGCGTAACTCGACTGCCGCACATCAAATTCAATTGTATGTCTCGTAATAAACGTATTCAAGGCTAATAATCTCTACGTACAGTTGCTGACGCAATTGCTTCGCGAACACACTTTATTTCGAGCGTCGCACGAACTCCTCTGTCTTCGATGCCTAGTTTGATGTCACAGTGCAATAAATTTGTTCACAAGAATTCGCATAGTACAAGTTGCCTCTAGGTCAATTAGGTCAAAGAAATGTTAACTGAAGAGATCGTAAATCAATATATTTTGATTTATTTGTTTACTAGCTTTTGTCGGCGAATTCGTCCGCGCCCCATTTTTCTTGGGTGTTACGATTATTCAATCTTTTCATAGATTTTTTACTTTTATATTTAGATGATCCCTCGGGACCACTTTTCACGATGATCGGTTGACTATTTAAAACGTGAAAGCGTAATAAAAAATAAAAATACTCACATTCGCATTTATAAAATTAGTTGGGATTTATTTAATATATTTCTTAAAAAGTGTACACCAACAACATGATCACACTTAAAAATTACTGGGTATACAACCTTTTGAATCTTAAAGTTTAGTATGCGTGTCAATTATAGGCGTAGGTACCGGTACACGGCTTTGACTACAGTCCTATGATCACAATAATATAATACAAAATATAAAATCTATATATTCGCAACCAAAATACACAACCAAAATTTTAAAATTATAATAAAAATAAAACTAACCAACTAAATAAACTAAATTAACTTTTCTTTTAGTAATCAATAATCGGTAACTTTCAGTATCTTATCGCTTAACTATTTTTAACCAATATTATATATTTTTTGTATTGTGTGCGCTTTATTACTATTATAGTGTAAGATCCGGCATTAGAAATATATAACCTCATCTGTTATTTAATCAATGTAAGTATCATCTACCAGATAATCTTTGCCATCATTAAATAACAGATGAGGGTATTATGAGCAATTCTGTTTTACCCAACAGTAATGTAGCAAACATTTCATTGAAATAATGTTTGAGTTAAGAAAAAAGTAATTGAGAATTTTAGTCTTAGTATCTGGTGACAGTACAATTCGTTATATCACCGACCCATCTGAAAAATCAACACGTGCTGCTATGATTTACTGCACTTTCATTTCCCCAGTGAAATTTGGTCTTTTTTCAATGTAAAGGTCGTCAGACAGGCTGACGGTCCACTTGATGGTAATTGGTAGGTGGTTGCCGTCGCCTATAACACAAAAAACGCCACAGATGCTGCAGTTGTCTTGCTGACCACAGCACGTAAGAGATTAGGAAGGGATAGGGAAATGGGAAACCATGTACTATCAAATTAAAAGTCATTCGTGCCTTTAATTTAAAAAGAAACTTTACTCCCGGTGGCATGAAGTGGAAGTTATGACTGCTTTAATTTCACTATTCAGCGATTTAATAAAGTTGGACACTTGTGTATCCAACTGTACGGAACGTCTCCATTTCCAAGCGAGAACTGTCAATTATGGTTCTAACTCGATTTACCATCCAGTCGTCGTCGTCGCGTTTCCGAGCTCCACGCTTCATTATCTGCTGTTACATTTAAAATTATATGCCCAATAGAAACACGTTGGGGTTGGCATATTTTCAATTCAGAACATTGGTTATATGAATTATATTTTATATTATTAATTATATTAATTATGAATTATTTATAAAATTATCTTTTTTGTTGAGTAGCCTACATTACTAAGACATGATATAATTTTGCATACATTTTGTTTTTTAGATATAGATACGATATACTAATACATGGGGCATGCTAAAAGTTTTTAGATACTCTTTACTTTATAATTTTTATAATGACAAGTTTTTGAAGTGCTTTGAAAATGGACCAACACCAACGAAACTTCGCCGTGCGCGAAGCATATAGAAACAAATGGTCGCCACGTTTGTTATATAACACTGATCATATTGCTACTTTGGTGCTAGAGGATCAAAAAACAGTCAAATCTGAGTGGGATGTGACAGTTTGTGCCCCAGCAGTATTGTCAGCTCGGTGTAACAAGCGACCGAAATTACAAATCCGGCAACTTCTTTGGCACCACGCCGCACACGTCCGCTAGAACACTTGATTTTTTTTAATTCAAAAATGTATCTATTCTTCTTCATCCAACATATTCTTCTGAATTAGAACCTTACGATTTTTACTTGTTTCCCAAAATCAAAGAGAAATTGAAAGGCAAGAGGATACGAGAGCAAGGAAGATGCACTGGCTGCCTATAATTTCGAAGTTTCTAAGGTATCTGAAAAAGAGTGGTCAGAGGTATTTAAACGCATGGAAAAGTGTATACATGCTCAAGGCAAATACTTTGAAAAGATGGATAGTAATAAATAATAAATATTATAATTTTTGAGTATCTAAAAACTTTTGGCATGCCCCTCGTATGTGTCTAGTTAAAAAAAGCTCCCTACAATTGCATTTATATTATACTTACTTATAATACAAGACTAATTCTTCCCATTTCCCTTTCCCTATCCCTTTCTATTCCCTATCAGAATCCTACTATGGTCAGCAGCATATGCTTGCAGTCCAAGTAGCGTTGCTTGTGTTATAGGCGATGGTAGCCACCTACCATCAAGGTAATTTTGATGAAAACATCAATGATTAACAATGGAACTATTGTTATTACGAACTAAATAAATAACGTTTGTTCTATTGTAGAAGAGATGCGTGTCAGAAACAGTGTTCATTGTCACATGATTGTTAAACAAATTGTACTGACAAGGCATAATGCTACAATTATTTCATTTAAAATAGTTTATTTTTTCTCGCATTGGAATGTCTATATCTATATACATACCTATTATAAAAAAATCCGCTTCTGTCTGTTTCTCAGTCTAACTTTAGCCAAATCCAGTCTAACTTTAGAAATAGGTGACATTATCTTACTTTATTTCACCATAACGCGTTAGCTGAAATTGTCTGTTTCGGTAAATGCTCTTAGGTTTCAGAGGTAATTTCTTAGTTTTATTTCTTGTCACCCGAATGGCCAAAATCTTTATGACCACAAATGGTTTTGTAGCCTTTTTTATTACTCCAGCCGCTAGTCTGAAACAATTACAATTTATTGTTTGCTTCTGGATTGAAATCTTAACTTCTGAAGAATCTGTTTCAGTATTCAAATGCTGTGCAATAAATTAGAAAATGTTTTTGAATCTTTTGTTTGTGTTTTAATATTACAATTAAAATAAAATAATCATAAACACTCCTTTAAAATGCTGTACGGTGTTACTTTGTCGTCATTACGAGATAAGGCGTTTCTATTAAAAGATTTACATAGAAAAAAAAATTGAAAAATCAAAATTAAAACGAAACAGTTGTAAAGGAAAAAATATATAATGAAATACGGGTCAATCAATTTTTTTCTGTCTGCACGCTGCACGGCGGCAATGTCCTGGAGGACGATGACAAAATTTCAACCCAACCGCACTAATCCCTCAGGCAACTCAAAGATCTCGTTGCCAGACCTGGTCCAATGCTTTTGCTATTTCAAGGCCGATTGCTGGAGCCTCATTATCATTTGCCACAATTTCACAATTTAAATTATTACTTGTCTTCTTTCCTTTTGAAAATATACGAATTATTTCTTACTAAGAACAACCCTAGTTAAAAAGCAACGAACGTGGCATTCATTTGTAAGTTCCAACTTTTCAACTCGCATTTCAAGGTTCTTTAAGCATCTTGAACGCTTACTCTTACAAAAACTTTACATCAAAATTTTCATCTCTGAATCTGTGACAATTTGAATTCAGATCGTTTTCGAGTTCTGACCTTATTTTAACCTGAAGATAAAACTTTGGAAAGAAAACGAATGTTATCGAGGAAACTTTGCCACGAAAAATGTGTGGATTATATACCTACTATCTACTATAACCAATTGTAACAAAACAATTGCTTTTTTACTCCTAATACTGTTTTTAATCCTAAATGAAATAATAAAATGAAATAAGTGTGATAAAGAAACTAAATTGAATGTCGTAGGTACTCTTAGACATGAAAATGATTGATCTTCAACTTGTTACCTTGTAAATTTACTTCGTATTTTCATCCTTCGAATCGAAGTAGCTGTTTTGCATTGTATTCGAAAAGCGTGGCATTTTGCCAAGCGGTGAATAACTCGTGTATTGGGGTTTACTGGATCTACATATTTTCTAGTAGGTATTTTGGTAAATTATTGCCTGAATTTAATGCTTTAAAGTTATTGTTTTATTGTATGTTCGTAACTGCATATATTTTTATATGAAGTTTATTTTCTTGCATTCTTTTCGAAAATAAACTTCCTCACTCAACTGTCTTTTTTTAAACTAATTTTCGTCATTTTATCACTCAACTAGTTGATTGCATCAGGTAAGTTTTAAACATAAATCAGAACAAGAAATGGTAATATTATAACACCATTTCCTGATGATATCATACAAATCTTCATGGATATCATCCCACCTTGGAGAAACGCAGTAACTCCAGCAAGCAACTATGTCCCTTGTCAATATTTATCGCTTTATTTAAAGAAACCATTAAAATATAGGAAGTTAATTTTACAAGATAAGTAAGGAGTGAAATTGGTCGCACCTGTCGGCGCAATGAAAGCTCGACTTGTCGATAATAAAAGCACTTTGCTACGAATGCAAACAAAGCTTGATTGCTACCTCGCTCCTGTCTGTACAGAGCGGTATGGATTCCAAAAATGTTTGAATGGTGGACAAATAAAACGTACAATTGTTTGTGAAAGTAGTTCGAAGCTCGCAACAGGTTGTTATTTACCGTAATAACAATTCAAAGTTCTCGCTTCGGCAAAGAAATTTACGACAGAGAAAACTATGCTGTAAGTGAAACTTGAAGAAGTTAATACCATAACATATTCTATCTTTTCTAAGGTAGCGATCATAGTGACGGGGGTATCTATTTTTATTTTATTTTATAAATGTTCACCTGTTTGAGAAGCAAATTATGAAATGCTTTTTACGTTAATTAGTACCATAATGGTCATGGTCATAACCCATAATAATAACCCACGGATATTATGGATATTATGGTAATAATGGTCATAACCAATGGAATAAATGCTGCGACCCTTTGAATCAAGAATAAATTATCGGTTTAGTAATGCGAAATTTAAATGAAGTCATGAAATTTGTAAAAAGTACTAGTGCTTCATATCGTAATACTCTGTATTGTTTCTTACGTGAATGTATTATCACAAGATATCAATAGAGTTGTTTTAGCGTTGAACATGAAACTGAATATTTCATCGCTTCCATTACAGGGCGTGTCTTCTTTTGTGATTTCTTCTCCTTTACCGTTAGGTATCGATATGAACATATTTTATTTGAGAATTCAGTATTGTCTTGTTTTATTCATAAACGTAGCTTCACATACCTCGCTCAGGCCAAGTATATTGATCGTAGGAGCATTTTGTAATTCATACTCATCTAGGACAAATTGCATTTGAATCGGAAATCTCTCATTTGTTCAATCAGTTTTAAATTTTACATCAGCGTTAAAGGCTTATGAGACTGCCGAGAGAGAAAGGGAGAGAGATAGAGAAGTAGTGATATTGAGAAAACACGATTAGACATTATATAAAGATACCATAAAGTCTTTGAAGCTGTATTGAGAGGCTATAGAGTTCTATCTATAGCTCGCGTTTGTATTGTACCTGGACCTCTGTTCTCGAATTCCCAAAGTATGTAGTATGTGAACAGTTTTCTTTGTTTCCATACCTAGAACTACCTCTTCTAATCATAGATATATAGTAATTCGAGATTTATTCATAAAGCTTAATTCTAACTAGTCAAGTGGAGATGTAAAGATGGAGATAAAACTCATCAAAACTCGGGGTAGTTAATTTTTTTTAGAAAATTATTTAAAACTTCACAAAACTATATTTTATTTGCTTCGATTAATATCAGAAAGTTTTCATTTTTTTCCATATAAATATGCTACGTCGGTAGGTACTTATTGCCGGACAGGCGACCGGTTGAGACCGGTCACATCCGGTATAATCCGGGTCTAACAGGTGAGCGGACAAATTGGCCCGGCTCGCCTTCACTCGCAGCTGGGACAATGTTCAAATATTTTTCTTTAAACTCAATACATTTTTATTGATAGACATTTATTTGATTTTTCATCTTTATATTTATAGAGGATATTAAATTGTCTATGTATTTTAATGAGAAAATAATTTGCTTCCGCTGTTAAAAGGTCGCCTGTTAATGCTTTATGCTTAAAAATATTGATTTGTTGTAACTATAGAGCAAACAATGCCCCATTAGGGATAATGGAGATTTTTAGTAAGAGTTTCTTCAAGGGTGACGTCACGGAACTACGGTACAATTATTGAATAGGTACCTACTTAGTATTTCTTACTGATAAAATACATAGTAATGAATAATTTGAATTTCACCTAGATTACTGAATTTATTAATAACTAAGAATTGTCTATTAACACGATTGTTATTATCTTTATAAATGTGATGACACTTTTGTGTTCTTTATATGGAAAACTTTGTGATAATCTAAAATGATTTTCAAATCATTTTACCTATACTATACTTTGAGGTAGCATGACAAGCAGTTTGCAAGCATGACAGCCGATATTTTTAAGGAGACCAATTATGACGACTATCTTAGGAATGACGAGTGAAATAATATATTGTTATATAATATTACAAGTATATTTATTTAAAAAAAATCTTTGTTTACCATTTCAAGAGAAACGTTGTGTGGAAAAAAGCAAATGCCGCTGTTAGCATGTAATAACATCAGCATTGGATTTCTTCTTTACTATTTCTTAGAACGAAGGCGAATTCACTCGGAAACTACGCTCTTTGTTATGTTGTATGTATAATTGTATATGTATAAAATATATGTATATTGCATATAATATACACACATGTACAGGACTTCAACAATGAATAACGCTTCCCTAACATTTCCCCAACATCTATTATACTCAAGTTTCTTTCTAATTGACCGTCAGGAAATAGTGATTTTTATATTTTCCTTGTTATTTCCTTTGATCTAAATAGTATAGAGATATGTGTATGTAATCGATTTTGAAGCTGTTTTCACGAGCGTTTTGAAAATAAACGTCCCGAAGATTTATGTATTCAGTAAGTGATTCTTTTATTTCTTAATCTGCAATAATAATCTATCAATACTTAAAGAAGTAAATCTTATCTGTCACTTGCTATAAATTAAGAATTTTAACTCTAAACTGTCATTCGTAGTTTGGCGGAGGTGTTGAAGATTGTGTTGTTCACATAGAAAATCTCTGTATTGATCCGTTGCGTATAATTTAAAGAACTTGTCTAGAAGGTTTATGTGTATAATATAATTCGTGTATAATTTGTGTATTATACACATAAACCTTTTAATATTAGAACGTTCGGTAATCAAGACCCGAATTTTTTTTTATTAAATTAATATAAAATCACGTGTCATAATTTTCATGTATGGTTGATTACAGTTTGAAAAATAGGACATAACTCTTGAGGTTAGGCGGATGAAATCCAGTGAAAAATCTAGTTTGTTACAAATTATAATCAACTATTGAATAAGGCCAGAGAAGATGATAAGTTAATTTACACTTTTTTTAAGTAAATTTTCTATAAATTTATTAATTGGTATGTATTTATTAGAATAGAAAGTAATTTCTCTTACACACTTCGTTGTAACTACGTAGCTCTTGAGCGTAGCTCTTGAGCGTAGCTCTTGAGCGTAGCTCTTGAGCGTAGCTCTTGAGCGTAGCGCTTTCGTAGCGGCGGATGACGTCACCGTCGCGCTACGAATTTCATATTGCAGTTTCTTCGCGTAGTTGGGCGATGGTACTCGAAACAAATTCAAACAATTAAACAAACAAAAGGCTCCTTAATTAAAACTCTTAGGCGTAACAAAACTGGAATTAATGCAATGCTCCTTTCATGTGTCATATTTGTTCTGAAATGTCGTAATATTTAAATGCCTTATAAATGAAAATGAATTTTGTGCGGAGCGTACAAAGGAGCGTTTCGAACAAGTTCTGTACAAAATGTTTGTTGTTTTATAAAGCCCTTCTCTATACGGCTTTGTCACACCTGCAAAATATGAAAATTCATCCTGACAGGAATGAGATATCGTTTTCTCAACGTGACATAAGCAATTCCCAGAAAATCGAAATATTTCCTTATTATTTATGATATTACTTATTTTTTTTTTATGTTTATTCCTTAAGTTTTTTTTAGGTTTTTATTGTTATTTTAATATTTAAAAATCATCTTTCAAGAATTTTTTTTACGCTAATCGTTTCCATAACCACCCATCGCAATCTAGTCTAGTTTATTCACGTACACCCCTGACAACGTGTACGTGAAATTTCATAATAATTGGTTTTGATTTGAAGATATTATAGCGTAACAATTAAACTAAATCACTCTCGCGTTTATAATACATATTAATATAGTTAAAATTAATCAAAACGGTAGGTAGCTAAATTTAGATGTTACATAAATGTTATTCTGAACTACTAATTAAATTTCAAAACTATTAAAACTAGAAATGGCAAAGCCATTAAAAACCATGACAACCAATTTATGAAATTATGTAAAATCGGAACAACGATTTCACAACTTTGTGAAATCGGAACCTCTTTAAACAAAAAGGTATTTTATTTAAAGAGGTGTTTTTAGATATTTTGCAAACTTTTGAATAGCCGTATCTTTAAAACCATTTGGCCTACCAAGACTAAATTATCCTCATTCAATTGAAAATTTAATCTAATTAAAAAGTGTGTATAGTTGTATAGTGTGTATAGTGTTTTGCCGTAGCACAGGTCCTTGGTAGTAAAAATCGACAAAAACTGAAAAAAGACCCTACATTTTAATAAATTTAACAATGATCCGTAAGGCTTTCGAGGTGGAAAATTTGGATTTGTCATTACCATTTCATTAGTACCAACATATAAAGAAATCAGAACTACCTCGTTTGATGTAAGGCGACGCCGCTTGTTTGATACCATTTTCAAGGATTAGCCAATCCATATAGACAATATAAAGAATTAATCTTTACATACAAAAAGGTTAAGGTAGGATTGTATACGCTTCAAATACTCGAGAATGGGTAGACCGATTTTGATTCCGTTTTCACATATGGAAAGATTGGAAAGAGGCGGCTCGGGCGAAGCCGGGAGCGGATCGCTAGTTGATCTTATAATTCAGTAATAACACTTTATACAATTAATTCTTGGCTGAAAAAACACTGAAAATGTTATGAACTAACTGTTAACATGTCAAACAATAAGGAGAAATTTTGGGAAAATACAAACGTTATGGAAGTATGTTTCCGTTATTGTGTTATCTTTTTATACCCGCGAAAAAGATTCAATACATTGGCGGAGATTAAATCGGATTTTCCTACGTTTTCTTCTCATATTTTTAGCAATGAGCGAATTGCGATCCGCGACAAATCATGTTAAATCTTTTTACGTACATTGGTACATGAAGAGTTTTATTTGTTTATTTATAACATTACTCTCATCTTTATTAGGTTTTTTTTTTCGGAAGTCTGTCGGATTTAAACTTAAGCGCCTTAATGTGGTTCTGCTTCTGATTATTGCAGTATTTCTCGCAGTTATTAATTTGTTTATTTCAGATTGCAAATTCTGTTATAAAACGTTATAGTTCTGTTATATTATAACAAGAATACAATTTAATGTTCATATTCGTTCAATTGTTTGTTATTAAAATAAATAGTTTCTGAATGAAAATTCATTTTCTTCCTCGCCTTACTCTTATTTCTTTTATATCAATTTAATGGCGCTCATACTCAATATTTTCAAATATCGAAAGCGGAAGAAATTCATAAATTTCATAACACGCCGTCAAAAGAACTCTTAGGAAAGCCAATTTCCTATTTCGCTAAAATTAGACCGTATCTGAAATTTTCAGCTTCCTTTCAGACTTTATATTATATTGATTGATAACTTTTATATAGCAACTTACTTATTATGCTTTACTAAGAACATTTTAATATGTACACCATAACAATAAAAAACGTCCAAAAATTTTCTAATTAAGGAAAACTAGGTGTACAGTGTAAAATAGTATGAATCACACAACTGACATGGAACAAATTTTCTTTTTAGCATATTTTGCGTTAATTTTCTCGATTCGGCAGTCGAATTTACTTAAGTCTGGAATCTCCATAATACGCTCTGCGACTGTCGCCTGAGGCCACTTGGCTAGCCCTAATTTTGAGTTCAAAGAGACAAGGGATAGATACGGTAGTGGCCGCATTATCATTTCAACATGGCTGACCTAATTCAAGCAAGAGTAACCTAACTCACTGTCATTATACTTATACACGCTAAACCTTAGCGAGAGTTTTAACTCTTTACTCTCTAAGAAATAATTTAACTTTGCACTCGTGATGACTTTGACAAAGTAAACTTTAATTGAAAACGCGTGCTGAATAGGGCGCAGGGAGGGTACATACGAAGAAAGACTGCAGAGGTGTTACGGGCGGGGGGAGTTAATTTTCTTCTTTAAAAGTTAAGCTTAAATCGAAGCACACAGAGAGACAAAGTTTCGTGAGAGAACTTTTAATAAAAGAGTATAATGAGAGTACGTGATGTTGACTGTTAGTTAGATTGGAGATATTAAATGTTAACATTAATTTAATGTTACTTTTGTATTAAGGATTAATAAACTTTAACTAAACAATATTTAAATGTATTGAAAGTCAATCGAAAACCGTATTTTTTCAGGGCTAGTTTAAAAAAAAACATATCTTTGAGAAACTGTTGCTACAGTAATCAAGATTAAGACACAAAGACGAAATCTGGTCTCTATTTGGTATTAACTGATCCGTACCGCTTTTATCCAGCCATTACTGGAATTAGTTCTGTTGGCCGGCCAAATTCACTGGTTTAGACGCTATTGAGGTGATTAATTGGAGTGTACCGTTGTAATTCCAATAATTTGGTTATCGTATAACAGTTTAAACTACGAGTATAATTTGATACCTATATAGGCAGATATAGGTGATAATCGATTAAAAAAAATCACGTTTTCGCGCAGACTACGCATCGGCTTAACATGTAGGGTTCCCCAAGGATCGTCTAAAAATTTAAAAAATTATGCGCCACTGTCGTCACAGCAATAAAAATGTCAGGCGTTATATCAAGTGTTATATTTTTAATTTTTCAACACAGACGAATTCGTGTACGCTAGCTAGTTATATTGTAAGGTGAAGGTATTTTGTTCCCAAATTCACACGTACGTGGGATAAAGTTTTTACCCAGCGCGCTTTATCCAAATATAGTGAATAATTTTGTGGTAAAAAAGCGGCAAATTAATTGGTAGTATTTTTTTTTCTAACTGTAAAAATATAACGTAAATTACTAATTCTCAATTTTTTTTTTTGTTGAAATGAATATTAAAAAGATGAAAGTTTAGTCAAGTTAATCTGTAAACATAAGAGTAAAAGAATGCACAACAATAGGAACATCAAAAACTGATCTAAATACATTATAAAGATTCAATAGAAAGGCCCCAGGGCAAGTCCTCTGTGCCCTTTCTGAGCTTTGAGTATGTTTTTCTTGTTCTATTCAAGTTTTCTTTATGCAAATGTAATGTACACTACACTACATACATATTTGTATTCCTAATTTATTCTTCGGTACCTATCTTTCTTTTGATAGGATTCGCATGTGTTTTAGAACCTGATTTTTTGTTTGGAAATTATCTACATCATTGGTGTTATTTCTTGCGTGTCATTTCGAATATTTTCTTCTGTTCCTTTCACAAATATTGCCTTCATATATTATAGGAATAAATTTAATTCTTCGCAATATCGCTGCCACATCAGAAAAACCCATAAATAAAGTGTGTATCGCGTACACGAAAACCACATATATCAACCCAACAGAGGTCTGCTCGAAAAATAAATAGCTCCCGTGTCATTTAGGGATGGTGGCATGAGAACGAGAGGTTAACTGCCAGTAATTTGATGTCAATCGACTGCTTAAAAGTAAATTGTGGTGTTCATTGCCGTGAATTTATTTTTAAAACGTTATTTATTTCAAATTTTACTTGTGGTTATAATTTAAAATTGGATTAAAACATTATTTCTTCATCGAAGTAAAATTAATAACAGGAAAACTAATATCTAAAAATAATTGGAAAAACTATATTTTATATCTACTTATAAATGTAATATATAACAATTTATAACTTAAAAATATCTAGACATTAAGGATTTTCAGTTTGATACGATTTTTACAAATGGAAAGAGCTAATTTTGTGTATATAACGTGCATAAATAATGCATCTATGCGAAGCCGGGGGCGGGTCGCTATTAGTTTTAATTTGACGGATACATTAAGACAGTAGCTCAATGCTACTAGCACGGTAATGATGTTATAAATTCTTCTAAATAACTATAACGAAAATAGAACAGACTAGACGTTTCAATTGAAGCGATAATGTAATCATGATGCAAACGCATTTATAGCTCACACGTTGTAGTCGATGATAACGACAGGACGCAGGGAATTTAGCTCCTGTGTTGCGTACCTTTTTTTGACGCTTGGAAATGCATTACGCATACACACACCGTGCGGGGGAGGAGTTTAACAATACTTACCATTCTAAAAGTGTCAGTACCATTCACCTATATTAATATTAACGGCTTTATATTGTTTTAATGTAAAGCCGATCGCTATTTTGTGGAGTACCTATATTAAAATTTCAAAAAAGTTTTGATAGTAGATGGACTACCACCGTCTATTAACAAAACCAACGCAATATAAGTGCTGCATTAGAAATAGTTTAGTTTAAATAGTTCTTTCAACAAAATTTGTCTGTCTAATATAAAAATTAAAATGAGAGCTAATTTACTATAGGCCGAGAGCAATGTGTAAACTGTTTTCTAACCCCCGACTCTCGACGCAAAACGGGGTGTAATAAGTTTGACGTTTGTATATGTGTGTCTGTCTGTGGAATCGTAGCTCCTAAACGGATAAACCGATTTTGATCCGTTTTTTTTTTTGAAAGCTGACGTGATCAGAATCGCTCTTAGCTATAATTTACGAAGATCTGTTCAGGCGCTTGAAGACCATTAGCTCATTTCCTAGTTGACGAAGGGAATTACTTACCTACTTCCACATGTTCGATTGTTGTTTGGAATACTTACACTGTTACTTCGATATTATTTCCATGAAATGGTAACCTTGACCTGATGCTGCAGCAACAAGTAGTCTGCGGGATACCTTATAGCAGATATACAGCAGATATAACATGTTTGGGCTCAATATAAAGTCGGGGGTTAGTTTATAATTTTATGCAATGTCGACGTAAATTCTTAAAATTTGAGAATGTGTCTGTTCCAAAAAGAAAACGTTATCGCTAATGTTTACGAAAAGAGCGTCGCGAAGAGATTATCTAACAAGATTTGTCATCATCACTTCGTAAGACCGAAACGGATCCAGAAACTAAATAAGTAACTAGGTACAAAATGGGTATAATACGAGCAAAACGTCTCTTTGTCATGTCGTCGTAATAAGGATACAGTTAACGGCGGTGCGTACATCTGACATCCTTGTGTGACGTCACATCCCTCAGCTGACTAGCTGAACAGTGATGTCAGTCAGAACGCTAGACGGGAATTAGCATGTAATTTGCTGGTGCGTATTTATAATACACATAATTATTAATATATCGAGGCTACAGTGCATAGATTAACTGAATGGTAATTAGCATGAAAGAGACAAAAGGTCCATGAAATTAAAGTCTCTTGGTAGAATATTTTTTAAGAATAAACTTAATAGCTAGAATTCAGGCTATCAATTTGGCCTAAGGTTAAGTCTCCAACTCAAGATTATAGTACACAACTATTCAAATTTAGAATATAATAAAGTTAAGGCTATTTTAGGGGATATTAAAAATATCTTCAATATTCATGGATAAAAAAATAAAAATAGAAAAACATTTTTAAAGCCAAATTGCAAAATTAAGCTCCCGTAAATACCTATTTTTAGGCTTTTAGCCTGCGCATTTTTGACTAGTTCTAGTCAATTAAAGGAAAATCGGCTATCCCTAAAAGTGTTTATGGCTCACAAAGATATATAATTATGACCTTGTGTGAAATTTTGGATTTAGCATTGAAACTATTTAATAATTCACAATAACTTTGTACAGAGCTAATAGTGTAGTAAATTTAATGCCAATTAAATTTAAATAAAAACTTGAAATTCTTCAGTGTTTTATTCATGCGTAATATTTAATTATACATCGTTATTGCATGTATTGATTCGTAAAATTATTTCTCACAGTTAATATTGATATTTTGAAAGCGTTTACAGGCGTAAACCATTGAATTGATTCGGCTGAAACACCATTGGCTTGGCAATCAAAACATTGGCTAATTTTTGGCTAGGAAATACGTACGTTCCTGTGCATGGGAGTTAACAGTTCAAATATAGTTCTAAATTTTAATATTAATAAATGAACAAATATGCTTGTATTTTGAGATAAACATTGTACCAGAGAGACGAAAGTACAGCCAGAGAAAACTCAAGTTATATCAGTACTTTTACCATGAGTTTACAATGACCGCAATCGCTAGCAACAGCATAAAATATTTATATGGAAAATTGTCAATTTGACATTGACAGTTGACAGTTTTTCATATAAACGTTTTACCCTCTCGCTAGCGAATGCGGTCATTGTAAACTCATGGTAAAGGTACTGGTGTTATATTTTTCATTTATCAACGCGGACTAAGTCGCGGACACCGGGTAGTAGTTTTATAAAGTATCACACTTTTATCACTACCATTTTTCCTAACGTGAAATACATTATCGCGCACTCATGTCCAGTGATGTAATAACTTTACAAATGTAGGTATTTGTTGTTATTTTTGCAAGTAATAAGTTTCGGTAAGCGAACACACGACCCGTATCGTCAAATGTTTGTTTTGTGACATGTCAATATTGTACCGCGTTCGGGAGGAAATGAAACAGAGAGCATCGTAACATGTCATTTCAGAGAACAATGTCGGATTTTGTGTACCTGGTCTATATTTTTTCTATCGAAATACAGTCTTTTTTTTTTCAGCTAATAATCTAGAAATTTCGCGTGACCGCATTATTATATTATATGTTCTCATATAATATTTATTACCAGCTGTCCCGCTCCCGGCTTCGTCCGGGGTGCATTTTTTTTTTGCATAAAAACCTTCCCTGATTATCCCTCTATCCATTGGTGAAAACCGCATGAAAATCGGTGCAGTAGTTTTTGAGTTTATCGTGAACACACAGACAGACAGAGGCGGCGGAGGACTATGTTTTATAATACGTAACAATATAGTGGAATTTGAAGCTCGTGTGAATTGTTATATGAATTATATGAAATCTACATTAATAAAAAGTTCTTAATTTTAAAAAATTTAAGATCTGTTTGTTAATATTAAGTCTTTAATTTTTTTTTTTTTTTTTGGATCAATCCAGTTCAGTATCAGTTATTCTACACACTTATTCTATAATGTCCCTCATAAACCTCTTTTTAACTTTCTTTTTAACAATAAATTTGTTGTATTTTATGCTAAAAGTATTTTAACTTGAATTATATACCTATTCTAAAAGTTTTTTTTTTTTAATTTTCAGGTACGTCTCCATTCTATTTTTGTGTTTGTGTACCGTTTAAATGTAAGTAATAAAAATTAAGCCTTTATAAATATATCAAAACACGATAAAAATAAAAATATTTATAGAAAAATCAAGATCTTTTTTTATGGAGATATTTTAATGGCCAAATGATCTTTATAATTTGGTTGATCTAACCATGTACTACCTTTATTTACGAGTATATTTATTTGTGAATTGCCATTAATGGTTAGAATTTTTTATGATTTCCAATTCAGTTTGGGATCACGAACATTTTTATATTAAGTTTAATTTTCAAATTTAATCAGGACACTAAATTAGCTTTTCATTAGTAAAAATCATATCAAAATCGGTTGATTGGATTAGAAGAGATTAGCGGAGAAACTTTACATATAATTTGCAGAAAAAAATTTCACCCGTGCGAAGCCATAGTTCTTTAGTTGATTGAGGTGCTGGTTTGATGGTAGTTGTAATTGCAGGGAGAAATTAACCAACTAATTTTCTATTTACAGTTTATTCACAATTTTTATATTTACAACACTGCACTATACAATTTATCTTAATTACACACGACAAACACTATCACACACACTACACACACTACACTTCTTTGCTGTACTATATATTATATTTACAATTTATATTTTTCGTTTTTGGCAAAATATTTTAGCTTTTTTCTCTTGTCACATTCCGTCCGTCTCTTCTCTGCGCATACCCGTTACCCGGCAACCGGAGTTGTTAGAACGCGTGTCCATTGGATATTTTCTAAATCAGCGCGTTTCCATTGTCTACGGTAACGGGTACCGCTACAGTTCTTTATTAGTTTCTAATACATTATCTACACACGCGTTCTTTTACATAATTAACACCGTACACATCACATCTCTTTCTGAAAGTGTGAGCTGCATTTTTTACATTTAATTGAAATGAAATAATGAAATTGAAGTTTAATTAATTATTAATTTAACTTATAACATTCCGGTCTTTTTTTAATTTTTTTTTTTTTTTAAATATGCTAGTAGCAAAAACTGCAAGTACTTTTAGACCCACCCAATCATTACTTTCCTCTAAGCGCCTCTAAAGTTGATAAAAAATAATTTGAAAAAATAAAAAGTACCTTACATAAATTTTGTTTTATAATATAAATTCATGAAGCCATCCATTGTATATGTATATAATTTTTTTAATAAAAATCGCAACGTTTTTATGTTTTTTAAATTGCGCCTAAGTGTTCCTCAGTGTGCCTATTAAGTGCGTTATTTACGGGTTTAATATCGGCGCCCGGTTTCCTCGAGACCTCACTAAAATGTTCGGTTTAGTACGCGCTCAGTAGGTTACATTTAATTTAGCATATTCCAGTATAATCAAATCAACTAACTCACTCAGAGTGCGGGTACGGCGCGCGTGAGCCTCTATCTACTTCATGGCGCCTAATAAATGATTATTTCTTTAAAATATAATTTTGTCACTACTTTTGATTGGATTTTTAAATTTGTTTGTTACGCTTTCGCGCTTTAAGAAAAGGACAAACACATCCAGGAAAAAAGTAGGTACTGTTACTTGCTCGCTTGTCAAAAATATATGACCAATAAAAATTGATTAAAATTTAAAATACACCTTGAAATGTCATCGATTTCTAAGCATCGGATAATTGTCGCACACTTAAGGTATGAAAGGATTTCCAAGGGCATGACCCAGTGAGCAGTGAGTAGTGACATCATTAATCGATTTAAAAACATTTTATGCAAATTTCAGTTTGATTAATAATTATTAGTATTATAGGGCACAGTCAGTATGTAAATTAGTAAAATTTTGTCCGCTTGCAAATAATGACATAATATAAAAAAATGCACATATGTAAAACATTTGAAAATTAAGTCTGTTCTAATATTTGTGTTTTTGAATTAAGCCAAATTTAAATACACGAAAACGGAATATGAACCCACAATTAAAACTGTTGAGTTAACCTTGATTATATCAACACACACAAACTCATTTCTCGGTTAAATACTGAATACAAATGAGCTGAAATGCCCCGAAGATTTTCACAATGTAAGGTTTGTTAATTAGGTGGGACAAATTTTCGGTGTTGTCGCCGGATTTCATTAGTTCTGTTTCAAATGTTCACTTTGTATTCTGTTAATAATGTTTGTTTGTTTATTTTGAACACATTGACATTGACTTGGAAACGTTTTATTAAACACGTGAAGATCAAAGTCTTTCTTCAATAATAGAGGAGAGGGAATATTAACAAAAAATTGAAATTTGACATCTACATAATTGGAAATGAATCACTAAACGTGTTACTAAGCCACTGGACTAATTCGGCAATTTATTTTTTTCTTAAAAATATTCGTTGAAGTCCGAGGAAGAGAAAAAAATATAAAAATCCCATTTTTCTAGTTTACACTTAGTAAAATAAAATTTAAAAAATATTACATTTGAAAACGGGACTGTTTATCGTGAATATAAAAACAAATACCTTAAAAACACGTCACATGTATTAAATATATAGCAGGAGAGTCATTAGTGTAGTTGAAAATTAGTAGTAGAAAGCAGGGCACATTGCGTTTTGCCGTCACAAATTAGACTGCTAGTTTGGTGTTATTCTACCTTACAGCATGTAAAATAATAGCATCTGTGCTATTGTGTTTCATTGAGTGACAAATAGACGCTAGAACTCATTTTTATCTATCTGCTCAAAATCTGCTCAAAAACTAGGACAAGTTAAAGTTATCCCTTATCAAGTTACAGTGACAGTATTGGATCATCGTGACTGCAACGAGAACAACACAAGATCTTGTCACATGATACAGTCAGTAAAAGGGGGATAAATCCATTCGATTCGTTAAGATTACACGAGTAACGCAGATAAATGGTTTCACATTTACATGTTTTAGTTGAGGTCCGATTGTTTGTTTACCTTTCGTTTTACAATGCTTAGGATCGCAATCTGTCGGCCTTAACGATCGCTGATTGGTTTAACTCTGAATAAATTTGCTAACAACGCTAACATTGATTTGTTCTTGATTACTTTACGTTGCTCTGTTATTCGTACGTAAATATAACCAACCGATTTTTTCATTTAAAAGAAATTGCTTTTTTAAAGTAGGTACTTATTAGCAAGGTCGCCTTCCGAAGCGGTGACGAAGAGCTACTTGAAAAGATGTTCACTTATTTGTTGGTGACTATAGTAGTCTAGAGTTCCAAGCGACGCCAAAGTGTTCCAAGTGCGCTGCTAACCTTGATAGGATAATGGATAAATAGGGACAACCGAAACACAACATCAAACGTGCTGTAATATCCACAATTTCACAGTGATCTACTGTAAAGAGCCTTCCACTACCCCCACTTGATTGTCGCCAGACAGGCTGTGCAAATGAAAACTGTAGTGTGCACTGCTACTACTAATTATTAACCACAATATTGTATCTCATTCATATTGAATGGGTGAGCCGTTAAAAGTTATCTATACTTACTAATATTATAAAGAGGAAAGATTTGTTTGTTTGCATTGAATACCTAGGTTCCGAAACTACTGGACCGATTTGAAAAATTCTTTCACTGTTGGGAAGCTATATTATCAGCGAGTAACATAGGCTATATTTTATAAAGTTACGCGGGCGAAGCCGCGTGCAACAGCTAGTGTGATTATATTTATGATATTCTTGATAGGATAATGGATAAAGAGGGGATATATTAGGGCCCCTCTCTCGCTCAACGAAACACAACAGTACACACACTGTTATTTCATCGTAGTTCAGGTTTTGGGTTACTGTTCACTGAGTTTTTGTTACTTCACAGTGGGCTTCTGTGGTTACTGTCTCCGGACGGGCTGCCCAGTTTATGGCTGTGAAACACAGTGTTTAAACTTCTTTCAATCTTGACTTCACCGTTTTATGCAATCAATAGGTAGGCTTCATGGGCAAAAGATTATTTATCTGTTTCGTGCGTGGGCTGGTAGAAAATTCGTGTTCTTATTATGTTTCGTATACGTGTAGGTGTTTAAGTTAATTAGCTAAATAATGTTTTGGTTTTCTGTATACCTTTTCTCTAAAATACCACGTATTGAATTATAATCTGTGCGCCCGTAGAACATTGAGAAATTTATTTAAAGCATGCCCTTTTCCGTTCACTAACTAATATTGTTGCTAGATTTATTGTGTTGTTTTATGGTTAGGCGACATTGTTAAGAACTAATAAAATGAAAGCGTGAAATCGAACAATGTAAGGTTAATAAAAATGTTGCAGAACTAAAATAGAGACTAAATTTAGCTGCAGTGGTGTTTCTTTGTTTATCGTTGTGATACAATATGTAGTACGTGTACAAAATTCCTTATAAGGACTTGGTCAATGCATAGTTTTGAGTGATTATCAATACCTATTAAGGCTAAGTGTTGTTTCAATTTTAAATATAGATTAAAAATCAAATTTGAAATGAGTTTGTCAATTGATTGTCACAAATTTACATCGTCAAATGTATAGTCTACAATGGGAAACCCTGCACACTAAGAAGAGCTGGTGGTTGCCTTAAGAAATCATAAATTAAATTAATTTCAAATTTATAAAAGAATATATTGAGGTGTAATCTAAAACAAAATCATTGTAAGTACATACAAGCCTTTAAATTTATCCCATTAGACTCAAATCATTGAAGCTGTAACCTCAAACGACGAGTCAGTGTTCCGTTTAATTTCCTTCACAGGAAGCAACTCGGGAACCATCTCCAAGATATTGTTTTGTATCTTACAGAGTTTCTTTCATAAATATTTTTTAAGGTGGAATCTCTAACTGTTCAAAGAGTTTTGTTGATACAGATCCTCACAAGACAGCAATTCGGTTAATTAAAAATGAAATTGTATACTTCAAAAAATATAAATTTTAATTATATATATATAGTTTGTGGACGGATGGCAGTTAACTTTTTTTTTTTTTTTTTTTTTTTTTCAATATAAAGGTCGGCTGACAGGTTGATGATAAACTTTTTAGTTCTTGGTGTTCCCGAGTCTAGACAAGTTGTGGTGAGAGTGCATCAGCATCCTTTGTGACGAGGAGTTTTGCATTGGGAACCCTGGAGTTGCCTGGAGGACACGGTCTTTCCTAACCCGTATTTATCTATATTTTCCCTGCCGTGAACCATCTACGCGACGGACGAGGTTCGAGGGACGAAGACTAGACGAGGACTAGGCCCGATCCGCGTAACGCGGACTCGTAGCCGCTGGTCTCAAGAGAGAACATCTTACCGCTTCCACTGCATTCCTGCTGGGACTCTGACGGTTGCGTACAATGTGTGAAGGAGAAAGACTCAATCTACTTGTTAAAGTGAGACAGATTTATTTTGATATATTCCAACAGCTACACCAACAAGGAAAAAGGAAAATACATTGAAAAAAAT
The DNA here is from genome assembly GCA_944738685.1 of Synanthedon myopaeformis. NCBI lineage: Eukaryota > Metazoa > Arthropoda > Insecta > Lepidoptera > Sesiidae > Synanthedon > Synanthedon myopaeformis. The sequence continues at coordinate 8,943,781 of OX122926.1, read as the reverse complement.
AAAAATTAAATATTTCGACAGTTGCTGTCTAAAAGCTATCAAATTAAACATGGAGCGTATATTTTGCCTTTTAAGAATCCTCTCACTTGATCCTACTTATCCAGGCCACTATCTCGAAGCTTTGAAATTTATAAAGGAGGCTATTTCTCGGGCTTAAGTGCCAATTGAAACGTATTACATCTGCAATTTATTTCAAGCCTTAAATAATGACAAAAGAAATGCAAATTTAGACTCATTTAAACAAAATTTGTACTTGTTAATATCGAAGTGTACTTAATAAATACTGTCTCTTATACCCCTTAGCTTTGATTTTTTTTCTTCTGTTATCATCGAGTTCGATAGAGCACTTGGTAGCCAGCATCTACCATCAACCGGGCTATTAACCTCCCTGACAATTTTGTATAAATATGTATGTATAGTATAGCATGTGGATGGCAGTTTCTGAAGTGAATACATTACGGAAGAAACAAAGAGAAATGGAGTATTCGATTTGACCGTTGTATTCCTTTCTAGGAGGTAGCGGTGGGACCTAGATTATATATAATATATACAGCGGCTATTAAAAGTTTATTGCACACTATCTATAAAGAAAACATACAAGTAGGTACATATAACACATCCTTTCGGTACATTAAATTGATTGGACCTGTATTGTTGCGAAGGAAAAACTCCCATTTCGGTATTACGTGACTTGAATTTTTGATGAAACTAATAGACGATTTCGGTGTCACACAAATCCATGTAATATCTCACATTAATCTGCACTTACATAGTACAAGTTAAATGAATATGTTTGTTCATTCCACCTTTTTAATTATAGTTTCTATCATCATTAGAAGATTTTTTAATTAATGCCTCCAATTAATAAAATTGGTCCAGGCTGCTTCTGATGAGTCCTACACTTACTTATAGTGGAGTTCTTTATCTCGCAATGGACCTCCGGGTGAGATGATGTTGATTTTATTTGTAAAAATCTTAATTGTAAAGTGTGCCTAATTCATCCAAATCCATTGAGCCGTTTCTGGGAATAGCGTGCACATATGCACAAACAGACAAAAATTCTAAAAACTATTTTTTTGACCTCTATAACATACTTATGTTAGTACTTACTACTAAGTGTTTAAATTTTTTTAATTCGATTATTCGGTTCGTTTACGATTTTATTATGTGTAGATATATATAATAATGTATAAACTATTGAACCGATTTTGATAAAATTTCGTAACTATGTGTAATTTGGACCAACTTAAAAGAGGGGTTAGTTTTTTTTTGCACCCGTGCGAAGCCGGGAACGTGTAGCTAGTATATTATCGATATAAATTTGCACATGACGTATTAATTAAATTAATATATTTTCAGTTTTGTCTCTCATTTAAATAACAAAAGAATTATATTTATCGTTAATTATTTTAAATAGTAAACCATAAAACCACAAAAGACCAATGTCGAATATAGTTAGCAAGTGTAATCAGTAGGTACAGCAAAACGGCAGCTGGTCGATCGAATTATTGCGACGTTTCTGAACCAGTGGTCCGTGAGAAATGGCGGCGAATGCTGAAATTGGGTTATGAAATACACTCTGCCGATGTTCGAATATTCCCGAAGGCTATATACCATTATATAACTACTGTTATGTCATGTGTAATTTGAAATACGGGGATAGTTAGGGAAAAAAACCATCTTACATATTATAATATAAAGAAAGACGGAGAGCGGATTTTGTAAGTTTGCGTTATATATAGAGAGTACTTCTCCGAAATCACTGCATTTGATAATTCTTTCATTATTTGAAAGGTACATTATTACCGATGGACAAAAGCTATTGTACTATGTATACTTTGGTATTATATACAATTCCGTATCAAACAAATAATAAGTAATAAGTAAACAAATGACTATGTACTTAAGGTCGCACTTGTTGCATTGCCTGCGCTTAATAACTCAACGAGATTACTTCTAGGAGGAATTTCGTCTTCTCCGGCCCTAAGTGGTGCTTTTTCTTTATCCGTAGATAAGCATAGTCGTTTTTGTGATGTAGGCGCATTCAATGTCCGCTCTCTTATCACATCACGACTAATATATGATAGAAACCGAATTTATCTTTCAATGGTTAAGAATGCTTATTCTATGGGGGCTTTTTGATGTATCTACCTCGGAAGTCAAAACGCCTATTTAGTGTAAAATAACAGCTGCCTCAACCTGCTTATTTTAGCCTCAACCTGCTTTTGCACTCAATTCATCAAAATGAATGTCCCATACAATGATAAGTTTATTGAAATTATTAATATAATACAAAATGACAAAAAATTATATATATATTTTTGTGTAGTTGCATATCTCAAAAGTAGCGTATAACCTGTGCAGCACCATTTTTTGTTGATTACTAATAAATAAAAAAGACTTGTTTAAATAGTTTGAATGTTGTATTTGCAGTTTGGTATAGAGATATTTATAGAGATGGTATAGAGTTTATTTACATCAGACCACAACACAAATTAATGTGGGTAACTATATCACAATTGAATGTATTAGTATAGAATATCTCAATTATTACGCTCAACCACAATAATACACATCCTGCGGTTTAATATGTGTGTGTATTGTCTTTGCAAATGTACATAATTAAACAGTAAAGTTAGCTAAATATCGAAATTTTCTTAATATGCGTAAACCAAATTTTGTAGTTCATTAACTACGTTAAAAGTGTTCAAGATGATCAAATTGGGAGAACGTTAGGTCCCTTGTTGGTTATATGAGGTTGCGTTCATAAAGACTCGACCTTTAACCTAATGTAAAAATTAATAAGTTAGTGGGTAGATTCGTTTGCTAATCGCCCACTGTACTAATTTTATTTATACAGTAATGAGATTAGTTTCTCATCTCATACTTGTTATAGTAGTATAACAAGAATTATCTAGTCTAGAGGTATATGTACTTACATATATTGTATATTTATAACTTCTTCTAAACCACCTAACGGATTTTGATACGGTTTTTACTAGTGGAAAGAACGATAAACAAGAAAGGTTTGTGTAAGTATATAATTAGCTTATTATAATTATTATAGAACTAAAGATGTCTAATATTGATAGACACGGTTACTATAAACGTCGATAGGTAATTGATAAGATAACAATTCATAACAAAATTGTGGAATTGGTGCTTCCATAGATGTTAATTAAAATAGCTAAATTGGTTTTGCATGAGATTCTACTTGTTGTAGTGTAAAAACTGCGTTGCGAGACATGGCCTTTTTTTACAGTGTTGATGTGTTTGATGCGATACATGGCTACCGAACCACCGATACCTATAGGGATGGAAAGTGTGCTTCGGCACTCGATGTGATAAACAATAAGAAATAAGTACAACCAGAGAGAGAGAGAGCCGTTCAGTTTTGACTATTGGAAGGCAATTTATACCCTAGCTATTCTACTCTTCATACTTACGTATAGCTTCATTAGTTTTTTAAAAAAATATGTTTTTATTGTGGCTCTATTAAGTATGGATTGTCAGTCGCTGACGTCACGCCTACATAGTACGTTAATAGGTATACGATCTATATCAGATCGGCGCTTTGATGCGGCCCGCTGGTCCGGAATCCACCCTGTTAGCGCAAACACAAAATATACAACATGGGTTTTATTTATGTGTGCGATTTGACATCAATATTGTGTGACGGCTTCAGGCTATATGCCGTTCGTAAACAGTTTCCAAAGGGACGTTTGTCTATAATTCAGTGTTTGCTGGTCAAGTTGTGCATTAATGAAGAATTTCGTTCAAAATGTTGTATTTTTATTCATGCGCTTATTTTTTTTAAAATTTAAAGTTTGTGTATGTTAGTTCCAATGCACGACTGGAGTTTACTCCTTACGAACGATAAATAAATAATTTAATAAATATAATTAAAACATATTAATATAATATATTATATTATAATAATATGTATTGAAGCATATTATAGCCTGTAACGCGTAACATGTGACATTTGACATTTGATTTTAATCCCATAAATTTTCATACCCCGGGCTTATACCTATATGTATGAAAATCGATTCGTAAGGAGTAAACTCAAGAAATATACACGGTTACTTTGTGATTTTATTATATGTATAGATTTATATATAATAATAATGATAATTTAAAAAGTACTGTGTTCTTTTATTAGAACTAATTATTATTTTATTAGACCTTAATAATGTAATATAGAAATTCTTTTTATAAGCCGTCCTTCACGATTTACCCATTGGCAAATTCGCGTTCGAAGAATTTACTTTCAAGTGATAATCTGTTTGATGTAAGTTTCAAAGGACCTAATGAATCTTTTGTTGAATTCCAAGAATCGAATGTTCATTTCTCATAAAGCTTTAAATAGCGACTGAATTATTTTTATCCCTACGAATATTATAAATGCGAAAGTATGTATGGATGTTTGTAACTCTTTCACGCAAAAACTACTGAACCGATCATCATGAAATTTTGCATACACGTTGTCTGGGACACCAGAAAGGACATAGGGTACCTTTCATCGTTCAACGCGGACGAAGTCGCGGGCACAAACTAGTATACATATATTTCATTAGCTACTCGTCTTCTTCGCGCGGGTTCAATCGAACTAAATTGACCAGAAATTTTGATTTAGTAAGCGTAAGCCGCAAAACGTTTTATTTGACGACTTTTTGTAATAACAACGACTTTTCTCCAATATTTGTAAATTTTATTAAAACGTTTTTTGCTTACAAACCTTCATATGCGATACCTTCACAACCATATAAGAACATTAATTTAAATTTTATGCAACTTGTTATTTCAAATATTTCAGTTTATTGTCATGTTTGGATAAACAACTGTATCAAAAAAGCAATTAAGATTTTTTGTTAGTCTGAAATTAAGTAAGTCTGAAAGTGTTGAACTCTAAATATTGTACATCCCTTTTAGGAACGTAAGTGAACCTGATTATCGCAAATTGACATAAAATAAATAATAGCACTTTGAGTGAAACATAACTTCAATATTAGTCTAAATAATATAATAATAATAATAATAATAATAATAATCTTTATTTTCATAAAAACACATGTCTACACAAGCTTAATTACACATATTCGTTGAGTGAATGCAAATTTTGGGATAGGTATAATAATTCTCTAACTCCCGAACTAGGTTGGACACCTGTATTTCGGCAGTTAGTGCATACAACCGTGATGATTACAATCACAACTATATATTAAAGTATAATCTCTACTAAAAGTACCTATATGAAATAAATAAATCTATAAATATGTAATGTAAATAAATATGCAATATAAATAAATATATATATACATTATACAATACATACATACATACACACATATACATATACAATATATAAATAAATACATAAATGTAATTTATTTTTATATGAATAAATATATAATGAATTCAATCAACACCCGGCTGATTGTGGCTCTGCAACGAACGTTAAAAGCAATTCAAATTCACACTGATGCAAATCGGCCCCGGGTCAGCAGCAGGCGGTGCCTCGGTGATATTATGCAGGATTACATGTGACTTCATTAACGTACGGAAAGCGATCTATTAAAATGCCGCTACGAAATTTTAGAAATATGTTACATTTTAGAATTATCTGGTCGTCTCTTCAGTACAAATATCGAACTAGATAATATAATGAATGCAAGTCCATTATCACATTCCTAATTGTGTCATGGAACAAGCTGATAATAGTTCCAACTTGATTTATGCAACAAATTTGAACCAGTTCAGAAACAACTTTGATTGATACTTAGGAGAGCCCAAATTCAGATGTAGACGCACCAGCGCAAGCTGCTAGTATCTAAGATATAAGCTATGAACATATAAGAAAAAGAATAGAACTCGTTTACCCAAATTACCCCATGTACGACGGAGTATCACTTGATTTTGTTGATTTTTTTTTTGTTGAGTTCGTAATTGGTTAGGACAAGGTTAAAATGAAAGCAAAAGTGGGGTCAGCATAAATTAAAATTTAGATAAAATGAAAATAATAGTTAAGTCTGATATGAAAATGATAAATAAAATTACAAAATGATAAATAAATATTAAGCAGCAGTCACACATCTATTTCAGTCAAGCTCAGAGAATCATGCGCACAATTAAAGATTATCTAATAAACAGGCTTTTGTTGCCAATTTGCCATACGAAATATAATAAAGGGATGTCTAAGCCCATTGCACTGTATATACTCTTATTACGCACTCTTTTATCCTTACCCTTATCCCATTGCAAGCGCATTTGCAATTCCCACGATGTGTTTATAGGAGACGTTAGTACCTTCCTTTTAAATGACAAAAAGTAAGCCGATCCTAAATAAAAAATATCCCAAATTGTAAATTATTTGTTGTAATTTAAATCTCTGATTTTCGCTTCTTTCTAAACATTATGACACGACCCCTTCCAGGCTGTCCCTCGGGTTTCGCTAATGTATTTTCATGAATTATTCTGCACGAAAATTACGGCTCCACGTCCATTTCTATTGGACATGAATTATTTCCCTCCTATAAATATATATTGTAATCTCTAGTCTTTCGTCTCTCTTAATATATTACGTGTTTTTAAGTATGCCATCAAATTGTATGTAAACGTAAAATCGGTTAAATTGTGGGTATTTTATTTTTTTATGTTAAGATCGGCGGACAGGCTGACGGTCCACTTGATGTTAGGTGGCTACCGTCTCCTATATCACAAGCAACGCCACAGGTGCTGAAAGTGCGTTGGCCAAGTAAGCTTAAATGGGCTCTGGCATCCCTTATTCACTTACTGAAACAACAGCATACGTCCTGTTATTTCATGGTGGTCTTCTATAAGGGGGTGCTTACTGCCGCTAACCGGGCTGCCCAAATGACTGGTAAATAAATTAACAGTCAAACTTGTTTATTTTACATTAGAGATTTACATAGATAGACAGACGGATCACTTGGTGATTTTTTGCTACCGTTGTCTAAACGCCAAGGTGTGGAAATAAGGTGGGAATAATGGGGTCAGGAATCCCTCAATCATGGTATTTCACAGTAGTTTTATGCCACACCGCCACACAGTTTATGATCAACGCCTGAACCAGTATTTGCCGGCTTTTTTTGCGTGAAGGAATCATTAATTCTAACAGCACACATGAAACTAGATATTATGTAATAAGACACTGTAAGGTCTGTAAGCATCATAAGATATTAGCTGCACAATTGACGAAGGAATTAGCATTTCATGTCAAGGCCGCGTAGGGCTTCTGAAGCCGACTATATCCACTTACAGTACGTCTGGCGGCTTTAGCCTCGTTCCTTACTTACCGATGTTTTATGGCTTGTTGCTGTGGGAATTTCACCTGAGAATAAGAAGCCATTTTTCCCCATTTCACGTGTTCAGACAGGTGTTTATTTGTTTCTCGTAACACACAGCTCTGAATGAACATTGGTAAGTATTGCTCATTAGAATCTTACATATTTTTTTGTATGTTAAGGTCGGCACACAGGCTGACGGTCCAATTGATGGTAGATGGCTACTATCGCCTATAACACAAGCAACGCCACAAGCACTGCGTGTGCGCTGCCGTCTGCAATAATTAAGGACTTATCCTATTCCTATCCTTTAGGATTAGGGAGGGATAGGAAAATGGACATTGAGGATGAGTTTAGTTATAGTATAAGGTTTGTCTAATTAAATTTTAAAAAATAGTAGAAAGTTTTATAGCTTTCTCAAAAATGGAACTGTTAAGAGCCGCTAATTGGTAAGTAATGTTGTAACAATTCTCACATAAGTAAGGATAACAAATTTAGTTGTTGAATATTTGGCGAATCGCCAACTCGCTGGTGGTTTCGTGGTTTCACGCAACAGGTAGTTCACCTGACTTGGTTATTGCTTTTTTTAATGCCATGAGTTCTCATTCACTTTTATACTGGGTTCTTATTTTCGTTTCTAAGTTATTTGTAGTCTTCATTAAGTAGTTTTAATTTGATTTGGCTTCGTATTGATTTAAGCATGAATCACTGTTTTTTGTTATTAATATACGTCACTTAAAAACACATCTTTTTTAATTGTGCCAATCTTGAAAAACTTCCTTCAGAAGAAAAATGTTTGAAATGTCTTTCTTAAAACACTGCAAAAGCAAACGGAATTGCCAATTTGTTCGCTCTGTACTCAGCTTTTTGAATACTATAACTCGACAAATTCATTTTAGCCTTTCCATTTTACCAATTTTATTAACATTTGTAGATTTTTTTTACATTTATTTAGGTCCAAACTAAAAACATTAACAATATTTCCTTAATCTTTATTCATATTGAAATTAGGAGTGTGTGCTTTTTGTATAGATATAGTTGTAATGTAACTTTTACTCGATAATATATTTGTATTACGGCTCATTACAGGGCTACCCAAGACGATAGCTTTGTCATCTTTATCTAACTATAAAACAATAATAAATACAAATTAATATCTATAATTTTATCAGCTGTTTATAACTTATTTATACAATTATAACATACCAGTGAACCGCCCCCGGTGCGCACGAAGTTGATATTTAAAAAAAAATATCTATATATTAGCGGATGCTTACGTTCTACAATACGAGTAAATCTATGTTCCAAACTTCAACTTTCTTGACTTAGTAGTTTTGACTGTGCGTTGATAATAGTCAGGCAAAACAAATGATTTTATAATGATATATATTGTGAAATCATTTATTAAAATTAAATATTGAATCAATATAATAATAAAAATCTCGAAGACGTGACTGAAATGAAGCGATCGACGTATAAAATTAATGGTTCCGATTACATTGAAATCCCTTCTTACGTAAATTGGTGTTCTTTGATTTGCCTCTTAGGTCGGTCTATAAAGACGACCCGTTTCAGACCTTTTTTGAACGCCATTTCCATAGCGTTAAGGCTAATTGAAATTTAAAAATTTTATAGGAAAATTGCGCAAATTTTATGCAAAAGTGAACAGCAACAGACCATTAATTTGATTGATTCTTGGTGCACCAAACGGTCAAGTGAAAACAGAAAACTCAATAAAACAAAGGAATCTTTTAAATATCTAGAGCCTTCACTTTTGTGGTGGTGTTTCTTATATCCTATTTCCTTACATTGGTTTTAAGATATAAGTATGCTAAACTATACACCAATATATCGGTTTATACGAAAAGCATTACGTGGCAGATCTTTTACAGATTTTTGTTTGAATAAACTAAATAATTTTAGATATTTAAGCCAAATACGTACGTACAATTGTAAGTATCTATCAGGGCACACTGTGTTTCGTAGTCATAAACTGGACAGCCCCTTTGTGGTGAGTTCCACGCCCTTAGAAATCAATTGTGAATTAACAACATGTAGTACACATCTTGTGTTTCGATGAGTGAGTGAATGGATGCTAGAGCGCATTTTCTACTAAGGTCGGCAACGCAGTCCCAGTATCTGCGGCGGTGCTAATGTTAATAGGCAATGGTAGACCATGGCCTAAGGCAGGCTGACAGACCATCTAACGGTCTGTCAGCCTGCCTGCCGACGTTTTATGAAAATACATGAAAAATATGTTATTACTGTTTTCAGTTTTCATTTTTTATCTCACTAAATATTCATCATTAATATCGCTAAGAGTATAGTTTACATTTTGACCAAATTATTTGGTTAGACAATTTTCAACCAATTTTCATTGTCGATAGAGTCTGATTTCCAGGTTTCAGATAAAAGTCGTTTGTCTTCCCGGATATTAGGAGGATCTCGGGGAATTGAAAAGAAAAGTCCCGACAATTTACTCTGGAGAGATTTAGGTTCTCGTGAAAAAATTACGTAATATTAACATTTTTTTAAAGGGACGTGACGTGATTAAATTAGGAATTTTTCTAGTGATCGTTCGTCTGGTTACTTTAATTTGTTCCAGTTTTGTTATTTTTAATAATATGTTGTTCTTTACTTTATTACCCATAACATTTTTGAAGTGAAAACTTCTTTAGGCGCGTTGGACATTTTTAAGAAGATTTTAAAACTATTTCGAAATGCATTTTTAGATTATATCATTGTTTTATCAAATATTTCCTCAGTACTTTTATGAAAATTTACAAAATAACATATACACACTTTTCTTGATAATCTGACGTGCTAGGATCAGATTCGTGATCAGCACACCCCAATTACTATAATACACTTATCAGACTTGAAACACTTTTTCATGAATAAATAAATGTAGGCCTGTGTTTATTATTTTGATAAATAATAAAAATAAACAAGAATTAAGTGAAAAATTAATAAGATGTGACAGTGATGGTTGTCGACACTAATACTTACGCTTTTAACTTTTTCTAAGTGAAGTCTCAAGACTCATTAAAGACAAAGACTAGCGCCAAGTTAGTTCTCAAATTAGGTACAAGTTTCTTTGAACGTGTAGCGAAAAGATGGAAAAGTACAAAGAAAACTTTATAAGTAACATTAAGCGATAAAACTTTTCACTACTTTGTGGTGGTTTTCTTTATTATATTTTGCTTTCCCTTATGCCAATGTAGCAGACCATCATTTTAGATGGAACCTCAGTAGGATAGGGTCAACCTGGGTAAATTGTAAGCAGTCTTCGTAATTCGTCTTCGTAATTATAAAAAGAATAAAGTTTCATCAAACAGACAGCTACTCAATTTTATTTTCAATGATTGCAGCTGTCAAAATTCAATGATGACATATCATAATCATCATTGCAGCTTTCAAATAAAACGTTAATTTGGGTGTTCAAAATGTTTGCGTATTAGTCAAGTTTGTTTACTATTTCCTTGTTGGTGAATGTTTAGTTTAGAGTCTAAACTTTAGACCTTTAGTTTCCATTTAAAGATTAAAATATTTAATTTTATTTGAGATTTAAAGAATTTGTCATAGATATAGTTCACACAAATGAATATAGGTTTGATTTTCGGCAAAGTTAAAAGGGTTTTTACAAGTATTAGCGGAGTGTGAATTATATGTACATGTATTGCAAACCAAGTAGGCAGAATTCAAACTTTCCCGTGGAAGTAACTTTGCTAAAGTTAAGGAGTAAAATGAGAGTAACGATTTTGTCTGAAACGTCACGCCTCGCGTAAGTGGGAAACTCGTTTGAGAATTTCTCTATTGGCCGGAAATGTTTGTGACTCTTAATTCTTCCTAAAAGACTTGTTAAAGAAATAATATATTTTGTAAAATTTTATACAGTGGTAAATTTGTAGTCATTATTAAAATATGGTATTGTAATTTTTTTTTAAATATATTTATAATATCAATTGTTTCTTTAGTAATAATTAGTACTACCTAATACAAAATTCACATCTCCGTTGTATAATTCTTTTTTTTTTTTTTTTTTTTTTATCATTTTGAAAATACGTCCTATACGTCTTTATCACGTATTACGTATTTTCAATCGTATACAGGGCTGAAGATAATCCTTGAGTTTTGAATGTATAAAATCAACTACTTACAAAATTGTTTAATGTTACTGTAAAGTTTCATCAATATCTGTTCAGTACTTTTTAAGTAAAGAATAATAACAAACATGCATACTTTAATACATATGATAATGAGTATATAATAAGTAAAGAATACATTTATACTAACTTTCGCAATTATAATATTAATATTGTATTAATAGGATTAAGTTTTGTTCTTATGTTACATTCTCTATATTCTTATGTTCTTATGTTTTTATCGTTTTTTGATTAATTAATGTATGGGAGCTCCACCTATTTAATGTATGCATGCGTATACATTGATGTCTTCTGTTTTATTAATTGGTTCCCAAGTTTTTGTCTGAGGTCTACGAAACAAAATCCAGTGTTCCTGGGCTTTAATATAAATTTAATTTGTAAAAAGTTCAAAATAAAGTTTAGCTTAGTAATTATAATTCCTTCCTCACACAACACCTTAGTTAGTACACGGTGATTTGATCACACCTTCGCCACCGCAAGTCCCCGAAGTTAATTTTAAAATCATTAATAGTAAAGATACGCCATATTAATTACGAGTAGTTGGAAACACTCTACCGAGGTATGCTCCAGTCATTTGCGACAGTAGACAGTGTTGCGTTGCTACGGGTTGATTTGATAAATAACTATGATTTTGTTCTTAGAAACCGATTTTTGGAAGAGATTTTATTTTGAAATTGCGAGACAGAAGTATGTCATTTTTCAAAAAGGCTATATCTAATGTTTGCAATTAATAAATAGAGCAACGCAATCTGACACCGATGATCTGAGATGTCCTCATGCACCTATGGAAACTGTCAGTATCAGGGCCTATAAATTAACTACTTCCAATGCGCTGCATTATACTTGTCTAAACTACGTCTTGTGTATGAAGATGTTGATCTAAAAATTATATTGCATTTAAAAAAAATGCATTTTTTGACATGCGGTTTTATAATTTAATGTACAAAGTAACATAAAATGTATATTAATTATTAACATAAATATCAAAAACAATTAAAGATACGATACTGTTACTACGAAATCAGTTGTAAGGTATACATCAGTAATCATCGTAGTAGTTCGTGTTTATTTACATTAACAAAAAAAAATTGTTTATTTCAATAATTACTTCAAGAACAACAGAATCTTTTTTTAAAGTGAACGAATGTTCGTATTAATACATGAGTGAAACTTTTTTAGCTACTGATAAACCATACGAGTACGAGAACGGATGCCGAAGTGCTTATGAGGAAAAGACTTTACAACTTAAATAGAGCTAATCATTATAGTGTATTACACAAAAATTCCACACACAGTTATGATGTCATTGCGGAGTCCAGCGACACTGCGGCCATGACAAATGAACGCTTAGGCCTTTGGGCTATGAATAATAAGGACTATTACATCCTATTATTTACAGTGCCATTAGAGGTTTCATGTTATGATGTGTCTGAAAATGGTTCGCCGGTTGAATACGAAAACGCGTGACCTATGAAACCGGTTCATAAAATGTTTTAGAATATTTTGTTTGTAGATAACAAGTCTCGTAAATTTAACTTTGTCTTCTTCTTGTGGTGCCTCTCCAACTAGTGAATGTTGGCGATCAGCCTGAAACAGTGCTTCTTTTCTTTTTCCTTCTCCCTTCTTCTTCTTCTTCTTCTTTTCTTGTTTCTTGTTCGTTGTTAGCTATCCCGGTCCAAAATATGATGTTCTTCATCCACGACTTCTTTCTTAGTCTATTTTTTCTCTTTCTAGCGACTTTGCCCGTCGTCACCAGCTGAAGCAGCTAGTATCGGTCACCTTTCAGGTTGCATTTAAGGTCAATTAGTTGCAGGACTATACTGTTGATTCCCTTTTGAATCCAGCAATAGATAATGTGTCTAGATCTGCTTAAAATTTTAACACATCAAAAATAATACTTTTCATTTTGTAAAGGTCTGTAGTCAGGCTAACGGTCCACTTTATGACTATGACTGTGGCTATCACAATTCACAACACAAGCGAAGCCAGGAATAAAAATACGGAGGGCATTGGCGAATAGGCTCAAATATCCATTACTATCTAACCGAAACACGTGCTGGGTGCTGTGATGTCCGTAAAAAAAATGTAATTTCCATAAATTATACAATACTTACTCTTGCTTCTATATAATTATTGTTTATTAACAAAAGCAATCCCATTGTTTCTGATGACTAATTAACTGAACCGAATTCAAGGTTTATTGCGCTATTAATATACTTTAAATACTTTTTTCCTTCTACTGCAGTAACAGAAATGATAAACAATTCTAAATTACACTACTCTCGAAAGAGATATTGCGATGGAGTGTTAGATGAATATTCATGGCTCAAAGGAATCCATATTCTAGGAATTATTTGCGACGTTGACAGCGCCCTTTTGTGAGAGCTGGCGTATAATTTTTTTAATATACGAGTAAATAATGAAGGTTTTGTGCCACGCTTACAACTAATTGGACTGCAATTCTTTTATTTTATCATTAAGTTTCTGTTAATTTTAGTCTATCCTAATAGTTGTCTATTAATTATATTCTAAGAACTTGAATTACTACACAATTTATGTCTTAAGTAACTCGTAGGAATTTTGTTGATTGTAATAACTTCTATTCGAATTACAAATTATTTGTCTCCTATTAGAGCACTTATTTTTTTATGTGTTAGTTATCTAATATTATCATTATTTAATTATTTTTAATAGTGACAAGGCACACTGCATTTCATTTACAGAAGACCACCGAGAAAAAGACATCCCGAAAACAATTTAAACCGAAATTAATAACTTTAGCCGGACCATCTATTGTATACTAATGTTTAGTATACAATAGATGGTAAGCCAAATTTACAATAGCATATTGTATACTAATGTTGTGAAGTTTGTGGAAAAGTTTCGATGTTACTTATCTGGATTTATAAGGACACCTTTTATTTTGCTATTGTGGTCCTAATAATGCTATTCAAACAGCACTTCTTTTTTTTTTCCAATTTAAAAATAAGCGAAATCATGCGCTGTAGCCTAGTATACTCTCATAATAAATAATTTGTTTGATTAGAAATTGGACATGTCCAATTTACATGATAAAAGTTTGCATGACATTCAGGTATAACGGTTCCCATCGGAGCGACTAGCTCGAATTGTGAATAAAATATGTTGTTGGCGGAGCAAAGGTACGCGAATTACAATATAATATTGAAGAATAAATTACAAAGGCGGACAATTACATTGTCTAATTACTGGAGGCACAAAGAAGCAATTTTCTTTTCTCGTGAATGGGATGGGGAGTCTAGAGAAATACTTTTACTCTTAGCGTTTATTATTTTATGTGTCGACAAATGGCTATTGAAATATCCTATTTTTAAAAAGCCTCGCTTAAAATATTCTGCGTTTTTTGTAACGGTGAGATCCCACGAACTGTTATGCTAATGCCCACCAGGTTTTGTTGCGAGATATGTCTTAAGTCCTAAGCTATTTTAACCACATGTAAACACTGCCCACTTGATGGTAGTTAGCTACCGGCGTCTATCAATCCTAGCAATGCAATAGGAGTTAAAAGTAGGGGGAATCGGCTTCTGTATCTCTTATTCTTAAACAGAAACACGGATGTTATGTCATGCATGGTACTCATCTTTGAGGGGCTTAATTTATATCATATGTACATGGCTGGCATCCTTGCCTTTAACTATTCAAAAATTTATACATTCGCCTGTATTGTTGCTTAATGATTGTTATGAATTAAGGAATTTTGTGTAAAAAAGTTTGGCACATGACGTGACCCAAATTAGAAGAGAAAATGGAAAACAATTGTATTCCATCCAGTGACCTCTGATCCCAGTATAAAGTGGATTTACGCCAAAAATAACACAATCCGTTTTTTAAAATATACCCCTTTTATAAGTAGCACAAGCGAGGCTCAATATGCCCATAAGGCTCGCTTAAGCTTCATAAATTAGTTTACCGTCTTAAAATACCTGCTAAATATATTGTAACGATGACAGCTTCATTAAGAGACAAATTCTAAATTTGAACCATCCTTAGATAAAAGCGTACAGCGCTTTTAAGGTCCGAATTTAGTTTGATACGCAATCCAATTCGCAATTTTTGTTTTAATCAGCCGTAAGGCCCTATTAAATTAACTATTTTGATAACACATGTTGTATGTAGAGTCTGATGAACAAAATCTAAACACAGCTTTCATAAGGTTATGTATATTTAATCTACTACATACGAGATGGAAAGTTCTCATTAGATTTAAAATAACATAGTCGAGGGTTAAGTTCACGTCTACAATTAACGTTGGAAACATTTGTACAATAGATGAATTCTCAATTGGTCTGTTTGTTTTTTCTTTAGCATGAAGCACTTGTACCTAAAACATCAATAGGTACTTTAATGGAGGTATACCGTGGAATATCGAGAACGTTGGGGTTGTTCAGAGTGTGCACCCAATCACGATAAACATGTTATGAGTATTCAATAATTTACTTAACGTGCTGTTCAGTTAAAACTATTAATTTCGGGCCACGTGATGCGGGAACCTTTGGGACTGTTTAAAGAGCAACAAGTTATGAGAGGATAGCGGATATTAAGAGTTAGTATGATAACCAGATTGAACGTTGAACTAATTATTAAACGTTAAGTTATAGAGATCCTTTCTGACAAATTTAGTTTATGAAAAAATTGCGTAACGTTGAAAACGATAACCATTTATTCCGAATTTCTAGTAAAAACTTTTCACAACATCTTAACATTGTTAAATGTTGCCATGTTTGATGCCTAGGAATTAAAAATATGGACACTAAAATCCCATTAAATAATTTCATGGATTAATATAACACTGGTTTCCAAACTAGATGAAGCTTTACATCTATCGCATCTATGTGGCTCATCACATGAAATTTGGCAGCGCACTTTCACTCCTTAGCTTTTATTAATAGAAGACACTAGTCACCTGCTATAAAGTTCTTACATAAAAATTGAAACTTTTTCGCAACTGAATTGCTTAGTTTACTAATGACCTAAAATACAAGTGAATTACACTAAAATATATTATAATACGCTTGCAGATAGTCTAAGAGATCTAACGTGGTTGCCTAATAATATAGAATTAGTATAAAGAGACGCTTAAACATTTGAATGTTTGTAATTCATCTATAGAAACTGTTCTCTTGGTTCTGTGCACTCTAAAGCTTGCCAAATCTCAATTCAAGTCTGCTCACATAAACATAATATGAACTCGTTTGAGATATTAACGATCTAACGAATACTAGATTATTCTCTAAGTAATGTGTAAATTTATATCTGTGTCTAGGCCGAACGTACTATTAGAAATATTGAAATTTACAATAAGATAAATAAGAAAATGCGAGCCCATTGGATGAGCGCTTAGGGTGCTTTAGGGTGCGAGCGTTAAGCTCTTTCGTATGGTTCCCGGGCCCGGGTTCGATTCCCGGCAGGATCAGGCAGGGTCTGCCAGGGCAGACTGCGTTTCCAAATAATATCCAAAATTAATTTAAATGTTTAAATATCAACTAGCATTTAAGAAATTACGAGTATAACTAACTTTCTTCTTGGAGAAGCAATTTATTGGCTAAGCATTTTATAATTTTTTTTCGGCGAAGCAGATATTTGCATGCAGTTAACTTATACTTTTTCAGATGCTCTGCTTTGCTCTAAAAAGATGTACCGGTTTTTGAGACCCGGATATCCCACAAAATATTTTTCTCAAATTAAACATAGTTTTTCCATGATTTATTACATCATGTCAATTGAAGTGTGACCAATTTATACTTATGAAAGAGGTCTATGTCTATTAATTTGATTACCGACAATCAAATATGCTTTTAAAAATAAGTAGTAGTCCAGTGTTTTGAAAGCTCGGCTTTATTAAAATTGCTATTGCGCGAAAACCGGGTTAATATTTGAAGACGTGATTGTGGAGTTTTGATAATCCACGGTTTCACACACGCAAACACACACGATAGAGACAGATCCATTTTGAATGATACATAGGTACTTACTATGTAGAGAAATATCATCTTGAGATGAATGGAATTAATTTTGAATTGAAACCTGTACATATCAACTACCACCCGCGCTATTTGCTCTGATCTCTAATTTAGGTATCTGAAGAGGCTACTTGAAATAGAAGGAGGCCGCAGGCAGCGAATGCTTCATCAAACTTCACATTTTATGAATCTATCTCGTTGATGCTTTATTTAGAACTTGACATATTTCTTCCCGTCCTCTGTCGCTCCCTCACCTCTTTGCCATTCTCTTGAGGTGACATCCGATAGACAGGCGACATGTGATGTGAAGCGGATTCGTGTGCTTTATTTTTTATTATTTTCCTATATAGTTGTCGATTCGTATGATTGCCTTTGACGATCGTACATGATTTATTTATTTAGGAAATAGGAAACCGAACTTGATGCATCAAACATTAGAAAACGTATATTATAAATATTACTTATTGAAGTATTGTCATCGATCCTCACCATTCTACACGTATCCTCTTTACATTATATAATAAAAATGTTAAGTTGGTTTGTGTACGCTTCCGAAATTAATTCGGTTTTCACATATGCAAAGAGTGACAAGCGAGAAAGATTTTTTATTTTAAAAATTGTACCCCGAGCGAAGCTGGGGGCGGGTCGCTAATAGTTTATATGATTATTTGTTTATCAAACCCAATTCAGAATTAGCTTCTTCATTAGCCAAAAATGCTTCGTCTCCAAGTATTTGCCGAACATAAAAATTGTAAACCTTAAAAAACGACGGAATGTTACTTGCCATGTCCTTATTCGAAAAATGGCTTCAATTAAAAAAAATATATATAAAGTTACTAAGTTGTTTTTTTATTAATGGCAACAGAATATCTGTGATGTAAAAAATTACAAAAACATCTAGTATTATAAAATTTTATGCATTCATCACAGATTCAGTGCAACTTCTTGTAGATAAAAAACTAGTATTAAACTTACGAATGAATAAACTAAAAATCACTATTTTTTTCTTTTTCAATCTCATAAATCGACTCAAAAAAATTAAAACATTCAATGTAAGTAGAACGGTTTCCAGCCAGCTCCACACCTTTCCAGGTATTAGATTTACAATTTAAATAAAATGAACAGCAGCTGGATGTCGCAATAAAAGCCATTAGTACGGCCCGTAAACAAACCGCCCCACTCCTCAGTCAGTCGACCGGAAACAAGATATTTATACTGAAATAAAACGGAACAACTCTTGGAGGTGGAGTCTTAGAAAAACGCGTCAAGCGGTTTTGAAGGTGTCCGCTTTTTGCACGAGAACACTTTACGCATATAAAATTTAAATCTATGGAGTATGAAGGGTATGTCTGCAACGGGCGTTGATCCAATGTTTGTGATTAATTCGATCAACGTTAATTTTTGAATTAAAAAAGTTTGGCAGTAATAAATTTACTTTATATAGCAGAAACATGATTATAGAGTAAAACATTTATTGAATAATAGTTTGTTTATAAAATTAACAGTTTCAAGAATACCTAACTCAGAAATTGTGGTGGTTTACATCCCGTTATGGCTGGCTGCCAATGCGTCTAGGATAAGTACGCGAATCGAGAGTTAAATTGTTTTGATTTAACCATAATACAAATCAAATATGTCTTACAAATGAAATACTAATTACTTTCACTGGAATTTTATAGTGCTAATATGCTGAGCCGAAACTATTACATGAAAAACTAAAGGATAATTGAGTGCGTTCTTAAATGAAGGCCCCAAAGGAATCCTTTGAATAAATTGGCGGTGAATTACGCTGTGCTGGCCAAGGGCCCATTAGTAAGGTTAATTCGAGCACACTTAAGTTCTAATGTTCTAAATCTGGCAGAATCTATTTTTCTTTTTCTTTCCAATCCTTATCCAACTTTTGAAACCTGAAATTTTATATACTAAAAAGATTCCTACTCTACTTGGCCCAATAAAACACGCCCAAACTTACTTCTAGGCTTGTAATTTTCGAGGATCATATATGTTTGCTTTCACTGTATACCTTTTTGAAAGGTTTTCTCAAGATTAAACTGCTGGACTACGACCAAAATCAGGCACGTTGGTAAATTTCGTTCAATACCTATAGTGGGGGATGTATGGACAAAAATTATTACCAATAAAATCAACAGTATTTGTAATTTTTAGTCTCCAGTCATCGTCCCTCATAAAGTTCTTTAAATTTAATCATCCGCTACAACTCGTACTGTTCATCGAGAATACCAAAAGCTGCCACGAAATTTACGATGTAACAGTTACAACATTACGATAAATCGAGCGCGAAAACGCGAATTACTCGAATGTCTGTACACAATAAGCGATTTCCACGCTTTATTGAGGTAGCAATTATTTCCGCAAGCTTGAAATATTGAAAATTTTATTTAATTCCAGCAGACAATAATAATATCGGAATTGAAAAGGACTTCGTAGTGAATGACGAATATAAATCTGTTCACTCAATTTAAAATTTGTTTATTTTAAAATTGAGGGTATGTATGGCTCTGGCTTACCATACGCACAGAAACGTAGCTGTAATTTCACATAATTCAGATGGATTTTTTAAAAATAAAATGCCAATTTTGTCTTTTATTACAAAATGTGTATGTATGTATAGATATTGTAAAATAAAGTTTTCTAAAGCTAAAGCGTAAAAAGGCTCTATATCGTAGTTAGGAGAAAAATGCCTTCCCATACAGTTATATAGAAAAGAAACGTTTTGAACCGACAGCTCTTTTACACCCGAACAACGCTTCCTCTTAAGGTAAAGCCTTTACGAAACAAAAGCAATTAAAAGCTTTTACGGCAGAAAATGCTTCAATTAATACCTACCTTTTTACCCGATTTAATCTCTTTAACAAGACCCAATTGCTTATCGACTTCATTTTATACAGTATAGTATCTACTAAATTTGCTTTTTAAAATCTCTAAAAGATACCTCTTAGTTATACTTTAGAAAAAAAATATGTTTTATAGATAGGTTAATTTACTTTCAAGGTTTTCGCGGTAGGCTTTCGCGACCCTGTAAAAGCCGCGTAAGGTTGAGAGTGCTCAGTTCATCTGAGGCGCATGACATTATTATTTCAGCTCGGCTGTGGCCTTCTCACATTCTGAATAGTAATTCACTAACTGAATTTATCAGCAGACACCCACAATAGGGTTGTCACGCAAACGTGTTTGAATAAAAGAAGTCTTATCTAATGTTTGTACGTAGAACATCATAGCATGACACACGCTAGCAAAATTTGCTTTTCATACAGAGGGCACATGATGTTTTTAGACCAAATGCAGCATTAGACGGTTGCTACGCGAGGAGAAGTCTACCACAATAACACTTTTCAAAGCTTATTAGTGGTTACATGATAGTGACGTCAGAATGTCAGAGTTATATGTAGTTCATTGACATAAAAATGTTTAAGGCATCTCATATTTGTTATTTGTTTATTTACTAACTGTTGCACGCACTTCGTCCCCGTAACTTTATAACCTTTTTTAACTCGCTGATAATGGTAGCTTTCTATAGGTGAAAGAATTTTTTAAATCGGTCCTGTAGTTTTTGAGTTTCTTCATTACAAACAAAAATACAAAATTCTCTTTATATTTTAATTAGTGGAATATGTTCGTTAGGATCCATTGGGTGGTTTAGAAGAAATTTGCGGAGGAACAGACAGAAGCGGACAGCGATTTTATTTTATAAATGTATAGAATACTAACTACACGCTTCCGGTTTCGCACGGGTGCAAAATAAAAACTATCTTTTAAGTTGGACCAAATTACACATACCTAGTTACGAAATTTTATCAAAATCGGTTCGGTTTAGGAGTTCATCGCGCACAAACACGTGACACGTAATTTATATATATTAGATATATATAAAAGAATATGTATAAATAGATCATGCACAATAATAACATTAGCGTTTACTTCGATATAATATATTCACGAGAGTTGAAGTTTTTTTACTTACCTCAGTTCTGAAACTGAGGAGCACATTTCGCTAAAGGTAATATCGCACACCCCTCAGAGAAAGTACTTGAAGAGTATGCTCTTTATATCCGTACTTCCGTACTAATATTATAAATGCGAAAGTATGTTTGGATGTATGGATGTTTGTAACTCTTTCACGCAAAAACCACTTAACCGATCACCATGAAATTTTGCATATACGTTTTCTGGGACACCAGAAAGGACATAGGGTACCTTTCATCCAGAAAAAAAAGGACTATTCTCGAGGTATAAATAAAAAATAAAAAACTAACGCCCGGCGAAAGTGTTATAGCAACACGAGGTCAAGCGTTATATTGCTTTTTTTTTAATTTTCAACGCGGACGAAGTCGCGAGCACGAGCTAATTACACTATATTTCGACGTTACATGAACTCGTAATACGAGAGGGTACTTTAAGAGGTTTACTGTACACCGTTAGCCTTAACTTAAGTATTGTTTTACAAGTAATGGCTGTCAACCCTAAAGTTTATCACTCGCGTTGACTGCGTTCGTAAATAATGTACACAACTATTCCGATTGTGTCATTGTGCGGTTTTATCGTTTAACATTGTGTATTGATCTGCTACGAGTATATTCAACCAATGTCGCGGAGTAATCAGGTAGAGAGGATCAAGTTAGAATAGCACATGTGTCTAATTCACATTATGAGCACGGGTTTTATATTTCAGGGTTCATGGTTTAAAATTAAAACGGAACGCTTGTAGGATAAATATGTTGCCCGTCCGAGGTGATTTGAATTCAAATTCAAATACTTTTTATTTAATTTATCCACTTGTCGAAATTTTATTAAAAAAAAAAAAAAAACTGTAAGTAGTTATTCAAAAACCAAACGAATTTTCTTTGGTGTAAGCCGTCGACTGTTAGCCTAATTGGATATTACGCTCCTAAATGATTTTTTAATACTTCTGAAGCATATTTTCCAAGACGAAATTTTGCGAGGGTGGCTTTATTAACTTCGTAATTGTAACTTTATAAAAATCCGTTATTAAAAATACTTTTTTGAAGTAGGTATCGATACCGAAATACAAATTGTTTTTTATAGTCTCCTCTTTTAAGTTTTCTTTACGAAAGTTGCGTACTTAACGGTTAAAAAATTCAAAATATAATAATAATAATGAATATATAACGTATATTTTTGGAAAAGTTTTGTAATTACAATTTTGTACAAAATCTTTGCTATCATAATTGAAATTATAAAATAAAATAATTCATATTTATGTCTAACTGATAGATATTGTATCCCCTAATATAAAACTTTCTTTCAGCTTAAAAAAAACTAAAAACATTTTTGAAAAAAAAAAAAAAACGTGAATTTCGCATTACAAAACCAAACTTTACAATACCGAACTTAATTTCGTGTAATTTATGCAGATGTTCGAAACTCTTCGTACGTACGTGATTCACTTGCAAACACAGCTTTGTTTGCGGGCATAACTTCAACGGACAATTTAGCAATAATTTGGAAAGTCACTAACACACGTCATAGCTTAGGTAGAGAGGCATGTAACATGCTAGTTTTAGCTGCACTTCAACTTAATTGAAGGATAGCGGCAAAAAGTAAGTACCTACGTATTGCATTGCGTTTAAACCTATTATGGATGCGAAAAAACTGGATTGTTTTTCCATTAAATTTCACGTTTATGCCACTGACGGAATCAATTTCGCTGAAATTTATTATGGAGACAAATTGAATAGGTAACGCGAGGAGGATATCGATTATATCTTAATGTTTCACTTCTGTAAAGCAGTGGGTTAAAGCTAGTGTAGTACAACTTTAAACTTTTTGGTTTTTTAAGACTTTTTAACTTATAACTAGTTTCACTGAAATTAGGTTATATTATATAATAGGGGCGTAAGATGAGCGTAAGCCATATATATAAGCACCTGAAAATTGTTTATTTAGACTACATACAGTACATGTGCTCTTCTTTCAGGCAACGACAACAGCGACGAAGTCTTCCTAAATTCATTTAATATTTATACTGTTATGATTAAGACATATT
Source organism: Synanthedon myopaeformis (assembly GCA_944738685.1). Taxonomy (NCBI): domain Eukaryota; kingdom Metazoa; phylum Arthropoda; class Insecta; order Lepidoptera; family Sesiidae; genus Synanthedon; species Synanthedon myopaeformis. Next base: position 8,920,284 of record OX122926.1, on the reverse strand, counting down.
AATTAAATGGTAAATCGAATTAATTGATAGTTTGGTTACTTAAATTAAATACAATAAATAATCGCATTTTACAGTAAAAAATATCATAAAAATGTTACACAAGTAAAAAGTCTGCTAAAAGAAAATGTTTGTTAGCATCTGCACATTTGGGTAATGTGTAACGTATATTTGAATTGGTTCTAATCGTGATGTCGAAAGGCGTCACCACTCTGACTTTCTAAGTGCCACAATATCGCACTGTTTGTACTAATGGAGAAACGGTGTTTCATGTCTCAAGGGGTTTTCCGCCAAGCGGATTAACTGTTGCACGACTCAAAGAGAAAATGTTCAATACATTCTCCACCTTATGAAAATGAGACCACTGAGGCTAAACATGTTACGTACTTACGTTTACGTACTTTAATATTAAGTCGAAATAAAAATAAAAAAAACGTGTAGCTGACTAAAAAACTATTTTGCAAAAGTATGTTACAAGTTGTTGTGATAAAATTTGATATAAATAAATAAATAAATATAAATAAATATCTTCACACATTCCACACAGCACCATCTAGCTCCACAGTGAGCAACTAATGCTTGTATTATGGATACCAGACAGTTGATATAATACATAGATTACTTTTTTTTTGTAAATATATACATATTATAAATACAAAACATCCATGACTCAGGTACAAAGGTAAAATGTTAACACATAAACATTTGCCCCTAGCGGGATTCGAACCCGCGACCATTTGGTTAATAGCTAGGTTTACTAGCCACTAGACCAAATGTGTCGTGATATGGACACAAACGCCAACAGGGACAAGAAAAAGCAAAATTGAATTTTACTTATTAAAAAATTGAACCATTAAACCATAGTTACGATCGTTGTGCGCTAACGACTCTCTAACTAAAGACTATCCATCAATGTTTGAAGGTTTTATTGAAAATGATGTCTCACATCTCACACCTGGGCAAGGGGTGATGTAATATGTTCTAATAAAGGTGGTGTTTAATATTGTTATTTTAATAAGACTAATAATTTTAATAATGCGTATTTATTTTAATAAGACTCCACCTTAAGACATTTTTATTGTGGATCCGTTCATCTGAACCATTTAAATTAAAACGTATTAATTCGTTTATATAATATGTATATTTAAACTTGAGAAAGGATATTTTTTTTTAAACGAAAAGAATATTTCGTTTAAATTTCATTAATATTCCATTCAATGAATTAATTTTTCTGGATGAAAGGTATGTCCTGTATTCCTGTAACCCTGACAATTGGTATGTAATTGGTTGAGTGGTTAAAGCGTGGAAAGGTAACAGACAGACAGAGTTACATTCACATTTATAATATTAGTATCCATATCTCCGTCACTAAGAGAATGATAAATGCTCACTACACCAAACGTGGCTTTGCCTTACAAATCACTTCCTTTTTCAGTTCGATTACACTCAATATATCGATGTCAAAAGCAAAGAAGAAAATACGTCGTCAATATTTCAAGTGCAAATACGCGTTGTTTGTCTTCGTTTTCAAATAAAAACGAAACAGTTACCTACCTCTTGGTCACCACACACTCGATTCGATACCAAATCGATTCGTGAGTCGATTCGATATATACGTGACATCTAGTGAAGCAATCGGTTTGATTCATATTACAATCTGAAGGTGGTTTGTAAACGTTATTTATTTGGAGATATTGAGCCTTCACTCTTTTTTATAAAGTACTTATTTATAAGAATAAGTTTAAGAGGTTAGACTGTTGCAGTCGTGGTATTGATTAAGCTTTGAACATTTTAAATCCAAATCAAGACGGCGGCCGTCAAACGCATACCTGCTGATTTTTATAATACATTCTTCGTTACAATCATAATATCCTTAATTAAATATTAATCTTAGAACTCAAAAAGCAAAGTTAGCATTATACAGTGACTGAATGAATTGGAAGTTCTTTGAACGAAAAATGTTTAGATTAAAATACAAACAATAGATTCCGAATTTAACTTAATTCTGAACTACGAGATTGGGATTACACGATGAAAGGACTTTGAACAAAATAATCCGGCACGAGCCCAAACAAAATCATCATTATATTGATCATACTTACGAACCTAATTTCCAACAAATCCGATTTAATACGGACCCTTTCTGAGAACCGAATTTACTAAATTTACAAAACATGTAACACAACTTTAGTGCCTATGAATAATGTTGATGCCTTTTAACAAGTTAATTAAATACTAATAAGAGATACATAATTAACATAATTACGTTATGCATACTTTCACTAGCGACCCGCCTCCAGCTTCGCACGGATACAATTTATCTCTGCAAATGACATAGACGAACCTCCCTCGTTTAGAGCTTTTTCCATTAGTGAAAATCGTATAATACCTAATCCGTTGGGTGGTTCAAAAGAAGTTAGGAATGAAAACAGACAGAGAAGGACATAGACTTCATAATATATGTATGTGTAGACATTGATATGAATTTATTTCATAGATTGTCATCGTCAATTTTAAATGATAATATTAAAGGTAGGTATTTAAAAAGCAAACCTAAAAGTAAATTTTTAATTTTAGTTGATGGATGTCCACAACGCATCAGTACAGCCATTGTTAAAAAAAAACGGTTTAAATGAAACCATTTTAATATATTAACAGAATATATTAAAAAACATTTACTATATCGTTATCGTAAAATTTGTGCTTTTGACACTACAGACATATCAATCAAGGTATAATTTGTTATTGTTCTCGATTTTTCAACTCTGTATACGTATTACTTACATAGGTAACATAGTTTACATAGCATAATTCCAACAGTTCTGAACATACGGTTATGTTCTTAGATCGACAACTGAGTCTAGAACGCGTAAACAGACTCCCACGCAACCACATTTTTCTATCTAATCCAACTGACATGTGTACGGTCAACAAAAGAGATAGGTATATGGATCTATTGTAGTGTGTACGTGAACAAATTAACTATTAATCTGTATACGTTTATACGTTTTTGCAAAAGCAAATGTTGTTTTTTTGTTTTTGTTTCGACGATATTAATATAAAATATTATTATAATTTTTTTTAACAAATAAAAATTTTTTAACAAAAAAATTAAACCGCCGAAAAAACTGAAAAACAAAAAATAATTTTATTTAACCTTAATAACTAAGTTCTTAAACTAATGTGAGTATACCTAAGTAATTTTGAGTCGGCGCCAAATAAGCAAATTAATTAATTACGTAAAGCGTGATGCGCCGCGGAGACTCAAAATTACTAATAGCGGCGGAGATGCTAGACAGTCCATTCTGGAGCTGTGTGAACCTGGAACCCGACATGAAGGAATAAATTTTTTTTTAAATGTATACGTTTGTACTCCGTATGTACTGGTTTGTACCAACTTTTTTTTTGTTTGTACCTCAATGGGTTCGGAGATACAAAATTTTCAAAATACCCAGAACCCGACTTGAAGGAATCGATTTTTTTTTAAATGCATACGTTTGTACTCGGTATGTACTTGTTTGTACCAATTTTCTTTTCGTTTGTACCTCAAGGGGTTCGAAAGTACCGGCATTACAAAAAGTGCGAAAATGGTAAATCTGTCATTTTTCGAGATATTCAAAATCTGCAAGCGGGGATAGATTCCTAGTCGTTTGTACCCATCGAAACCACTGAAAGTTTCGTTTGTACCTCAAGGGGTTCGGAGAAACTAAATTTTCGTGATATACAGAAACACAATTGGAGGAATCGATTTTTTTTAATTGCATACGTTTGTACTCGTTGTGTACTTGTTTGTACCAATTTTCTTTTCGTTTGTACCTCAAGGGGTTCGAAAGTACCGGCATTACAAAAAGTGCGAAAATGGTAAATCTGTCATTTTTCGAGATATTCAAAATCTGCAAGCGGGGATAGATTCCTAGTCGTTTGTACCCATCGAAACCACTGAAAGTTTCGTTTGTACCTCAAGGGGTTCGGAGAAACTAAATTTTCGTGATATACAGAAACACAATTGGAGGAATCGATTTTTTTTAATTGCATACGTTTGTACTCGTTGTGTACTTGTTTGTACCAATTTTCTTTTCGTTTGTACCTCAAGGGGTTCGAAAGTACCGGCATTACAAAAAGTGCGAAAATGGTAAATCTGTCATTTTTCGAGATATTCAAAATCTGCAAGCGGGAATAGATTCCTAGTCGTTTGTACCCATCGAAACCACTGAAAGTTTTGTTTGTACCTCAAGGGGTTCGGAGAAACTAAATTTTCGTGATATACAGAAACCCAATTGGAGGAATCGATTTTTTTTAAATGCATACGTTTGTACTCGTTGTGTACTTGTTTGTACCAATTTTCTTTTCGTTTGTACCTCAAGGGGTTCGAAAGTACCGGCATTACAAAAAGTGCGAAAATGGTAAATCTGTCATTTTTCGAGATATTCAAAATCTGCAAGCGGGGATAGATTCCTAGTCGTTTGTACCCATCGAAACCACTGAAAGTTTCGTTTGTACCTCAAGGGGTTCGGAGAAACTAAATTTTCGTGATATACAGAAACACAATTGGAGGAATCGATTTTTTTTAATTGCATACGTTTGTACTCGTTGTGTACTTGTTTGTACCAATTTTCTTTTCGTTTGTACCTCAAGGGGTTCGAAAGTACCGGCATTACAAAAAGTGCGAAAATGGTAAATCTGTCATTTTTCGAGATATTCAAAATCTGCAAGCGGGAATAGATTCCTAGTCGTTTGTACCCATCGAAACCACTGAAAGTTTTGTTTGTACCTCAAGGGGTTCGGAGAAACTAAATTTTCGTGATATACAGAAACCCAATTGGAGGAATCGATTTTTTTTAATTGCATACGTTTGTACTCGTTGTGTACTTGTTTGTACCAATTTTCTTTTCGTTTGTACCTCAAGGGGTTCGAAAGTACCGGCATTACAAAAAGTGCGAAAATGGTAAATCTGTCATTTTTCGAGATATTCAAAATCTGCAAGCGGGAATAGATTCCTAGTCGTTTGTACCCATCGAAACCACTGAAAGTTTCGTTTGTACCTCAAGGGGTTCGGAGAAACTAAATTTTCGTGATATACAGAAACCCAATTGGAGGAATCGATTTTTTTTAATTGCATACGTTTGTACTCGTTGTGTACTTGTTTGTACCAATTTTCTTTTCGTTTGTACCTCAAGGGGTTCGAAAGTACCGGCATTACAAAAAGTGCGAAAATGGTAAATCTGTCATTTTTCGAGATATTCAAAATCTGCAAGCGGGAATAGATTCCTAGTCGTTTGTACCCATCGAAACCACTGAAAGTTTCGTTTGTACCTCAAGGGGTTCGGAGAAACTAAATTTTCGTGATATACAGAAACCCAATTGGAGGAATCGATTTTTTTTAATTGCATACGTTTGTACTCGTTGTGTACTTGTTTGTACCAATTTTCTTTTCGTTTGTACCTCAAGGGGTTCGAAAGTACCGGCATTACAAAAAGTGCGAAAATGGTAAATCTGTCATTTTTCGAGATATTCAAAATCTGCAAGCGGGAATAGATTCCTAGTCGTTTGTACCCATCGAAACCACTGAAAGTTTCGTTTGTACCTCAAGGGGTTCGGAGAAACTAAATTTTCGTGATATACAGAAACCCAATTGGAGGAATCGATTTTTTTTAATTGCATACGTTTGTACTCTTTGTGTACTTGTTTGTACCAATTTTCTTTTCGTTTGTACCTCAAGGGGTTCGAAAGTACCGGCATTACAAAAAGTGCGAAAATGGTAAATCTGTCATTTTTCGAGATATTCAAAATCTGCAAGCGGGGATAGATTCCTAGTCGTTTGTACCCATCGAAACCACTAAAAGTTTCGTTTGTACCTCAAGGGGTTCGGAGAAACTAAATTTTCGTGATATACAGAAACCTAATTAGAGGAATCGATTTTTTTTAAATGCATACGTTTGTACTCGTTGTGTACTTGTTTATACCAGTTTGTACCATTTTAAAAAAATTGATTCCTCCAATTGGGTTACTGTATATCACGAAAATTTAGTTTCTCCGAACCCCTTGAGGTACAAACGAAACTTTTAGTGGTTTCGATGGGTACAAACGACTAGGAATCTATCCCTGCTTGCAGATTTTGAATATCTCGAAAAATGACAGATTTACCATTTTCGCACTTTTTTTAATGCCGGTACTTTCGAACCCCTTGAGGTACAAACGAAACTTTCAGTGGTTTCGATGGGTACAAACGACTAGTAATCTATCCCCGCTTGCAGATTTTGAATATCTCGAAAAATGACAGATTTACCTTTTTCGCACTTTTTGTAATGCCGGTACTTTCGAACCCCTTGAGGTACAAACGAAAAGAAAATTGGTACAAACAAGTACACAACGAGTACAAACGTATGCATTTAAAATAAATCGATTCCTCCAATTAGGTTTCTGTATATCACGAAAATTTAGTTTCTCCGAACCCCTTGAGGTACAAACGAAACTTTCAGTGGTTTCGATGGGTACAAACGACTAGTAATCTATCCCCGCTTGCAGATTTTGAATACCTCGAAAAATGACAGATTTACCATTTTCGCACTTTTTGTAATGCCGGTACTTTCGAACCCCTTGAGGTACAAACGAAAAGAAAATTGGTACAAACAAGTACACAACGAGTACAAACGTATGCAATTAAAAAAAATCGATTCCTCCAATTGGGTTTCTGTATATCACGAAAATTTAGTTTCTCCGAACCCCTTGAGGTACAAACGAAACTTTCAGTGGTTTCGATGGGTACAAACGACTAGTAATCTATCCCCGCTTGCAGATTTTGAATACCTCGAAAAATGACAGATTTACCATTTTCGCACTTTTTGTAATGCCGGTACTTTCGAACCCCTTGAGGTACAAACGAAAAGAAAATTGGTACAAACAAGTACACAACGAGTACAAACGTATGCAATTAAAAAAAATCGATTCCTCCAATTGGGTTTCTGTATATCACGAAAATTTAGTTTCTCCGAACCCCTTGAGGTACAAACGAAACTTTCAGTGGTTTCGATGGGTACAAACGACTAGGAATCTATTCCCGCTTGCAGATTTTGAATATCTCGAAAAATGACAGATTTACCATTTTCGCACTTTTTGTAATGCCGGTACTTTCGAACCCCTTGAGGTACAAACGAAAAGAAAATTGGTACAAACAAGTACACAACGAGTACAAACGTATGCAATTAAAAAAAATCGATTCCTCCAATTGGGTTTCTGTATATCACGAAAATTTAGTTTCTCCGAACCCCTTGAGGTACAAACGAAACTTTCAGTGGTTTCGATGGGTACAAACGACTAGGAATCTATCCCTGCTTGCAGATTTTGAATATCTCGAAAAATGACAGATTTACCATTTTCGCACTTTTTGTAATGCCGGTACTTTCGAACCCCTTGAGGTACAAACGAAACTTTCAGTGGTTTCGATGGGTACAAACGACTAGGAATCTATTCCCGCTTGCAGATTTTGAATATCTCGAAAAATGACAGATTTACCATTTTCGCACTTTTTGTAATGCCGGTACTTTCGAACCCCTTGAGGTACAAACGAAAAGAAAATTGGTACAAACAAGTACACAACGAGTACAAACGTATGCAATTAAAAAAAATCGATTCCTCCAATTGTGTTTCTGTATATCACGAAAATTTAGTTTCTCCGAACCCCTTGAGGTACAAACGAAACTTTCAGTGGTTTCGATGGGTACAAACGACTAGGAATCTATCCCCGCTTGCAGATTTTGAATATCTCGAAAAATGACAGATTTACCATTTTCGCACTTTTTGTAATGCCGGTACTTTCGAACCCCTTGAGGTACAAACGAAAAGAAAATTGGTACAAACAAGTACATACCGAGTACAAACGTATGCATTTAAAAAAAAATCGATTCCTTCAAGTCGGGTTCTGGGTATTTTGAAAATTTTGTATCTCCGAACCCATTGAGGTACAAACGAAAAAAAAGTTGGTACAAACCAGTACATACGGAGTACAAACGTATACATTTAAAAAAAAATTGATTACTTCATGTCGGGTTCCAGGTTCACACAGCTCCATTCTGGCTTTTGTTCTCTCGAGAATTTTTAACGGTCCGTCCGTAATTTTATTAAACTTTGTGCATAGTTCGGTTCCAAATCGTCACATTCGATATACCCATTTGTTAAAGAGACCGATATAAGTAATTTTAATTAGAAAATATAAAAATGGCAGTTGGACTAGTTAACGAATAGAAAAAATTAATACACCCTTGCAATTCATTGACTCGTCTCTTAGGCCCATGTCGGCCGTCGGACGAGTCACGATCGCGCGCGGAATCCAGGAGGAGCAAGTAAGAATGTTGTCACCTCAAAATTCTTCGGACTTCTCGAACAACTTATATGTATTTGGACCGCAATATTGAGAGTATTTGCATATGACGAATTTAAAAGAAAAGAAAGTTGTATTTAAATGTATAAATAAATATACGATTAAATGTATAATTTTAGTGTAAGTATTTATAAATAGGTAAAGGTTCATATTTATAGAAATATATACATAATTCATTTATATATGTATAACAACTAGCGACCCGCTACCGGCTTCGCTCAGGAAAAACCTAATTGGGTTTTATTATATATATAAAAATTCGCATGAAAATCGCACCCAAAATCAGTTGCGTAGTTTAAGAGGTTAGCGGCCAAACAGACAGATGCGGAAAGATAATATATAAATACAATGTTTAGATTAGCTTATTAAAACTGTAATTTATTTGTGTAATATGTTTCCACAAAGAAAAGTTAGATATTCGGAGTGTCTCATCTCATATTAAATTCCTTGAGATCCATCTGCGCTTCTGCCTCTAGCTCACGCGTAGGCATGTAACGTTCACATAACCCGGCGTTTCTTACCCGGGTACCTATAGAAGGTTTTTACCCCTCGAAAAAAAGAAAGGCTTCTGTCGTTTACGAAAAAAAGGCACATAACGTTCATCAATGAAGCATTGACGTCCTCATTATGTACTCGACTAACATATATTGCAAAATGGTGGGGAAATTTCTAACCCATTCTTGTAAGCCCATAAATGTTCCCCCCATCTCTCTCATGTTGTTTTCAATAGGTGAACTGTCGTCACGACTTAATAGCATTAAGACGATTAGAGACCACAAAAGTTTGCGGTAAAGCGGTTGGGGGGACCTGCTGCCTGCACCTTGGTACAAGAACTACGTGCCCGCGACACTGTTTTCGTGTTATTTTTTTTGAAATTTCTCAAAAAATATTTTTATCTATAATATTAATTATTATAGAAATTAAAATTATCTATAATATTGTAAAAAAAAACATTAAATTCGGTTCAGGGGTTTAGATGTTGAAGCCAATTCCCAAACCCTCCGCTTGTAGCACCACTTAAGTACTTTCCGACATAATATATCATAAATCACAAAATTATATTTATGTGAAGAAACACAGGAAAATGAATAATAAGTACCTACTGATTTTACAGCGCAAAAATATACTGGATTTGAAGGCCTTATTCGCAATTTAAGTTTTTCATCTTTTATTCAACGTGCCATTCGCCCTCTCTTCAATTCACATATCACGTTTGGTTCATTCGGCATTAAGCCGCTTCCAGCAGTATATCTTAAGCATCCTGTATTCGTATGTAAATCCACGGCAGCCGGTCTCATCCATTAGCCTTACACGGCATTCATCCGTGTCGAACGACTTCGTTCCTCGCATTCTTAACCCTTCAAATACCCGCTTTCTATGAATGAGTCGTATGCTTTATTGATATGTCTCGTATCCCAAATTGTTCCGAGGAACGTTTGAATTGAATTCGGATCGTAATGGAATTCGTTGCTTCTTATTTTAAATAAAGTTTAGTGTTTTCCTGATCTGTTTTTGAATATTAACCGTCGAAAGTTGAATCGTCTAAAAATGTATTTATAACTAACTATCCCGCGACTTCGTACGCGTGATATTCGTATTTTTTGTTCGTATTTATGATTAGGAATGAAACAAAAACTAAATATTACGGGAAGTAAAAACCGCATTATTCCGTGCCATTACTGAGATTAGCGTGCACAAACGCACAAACAGTCAAAAATTCTTAAAACTATTATTTTGATCTCGGTAACGTTCATATGATAACGTAATGTTGAGCCGCAGACACAACTCGTTTACGATTTTATTCGCCCGGGGTGTATTTTTTATATATACAAACCATCCCCGTTTATCATAAGTGAAGACCGAATTAAAATCCGTCTAGCCATTCTTGAATTTTTGCGAGACTAACGCACGGCGATTGATTTTTTAAATAGCTAACGTCAAGTTGATTAGTTACATTGTTGCAGTAGGTAAATGCATTGTGCCCGAAAACGTGGGTTCAAACTTAATCAAACCACATAAGTTCCAGAGCAATTTGACGAAACAAACTTACGCTGAACAAATAGGGGTTAACCGATGTAAAGGTCGTTTCTGGCACCTACTACGTTAGTAGGAAATTCATTTTCCGATTAAATAAATTAGCTTTGTCCATGATATCGATACTGTGATGTTTGTTTTTTCCTTTTTTTAGTTTATTAGTGAGAATATTAACAGTTGAAATCATTGCGTAATTTTTACTAAGTCTTCGATTCGCTGAGACAGAATGAGATAGCAACTTTATTTTAACTTAACTACTATTATTTTACTGTGTAAACTGTTGTAATGTCGTGTAATACTTGAATTTTGCAATTACGACAAATAGTACAAGAAGTATGTATATCGATGTTGACTCTGAGACCTAAGATAAAGTTTGTGTCTTCAAAGAGGCTGCTTGAATATAATGTCAAAACTCCATTTTGACTTGTTAGTTGAGTTGGAAATGTTGGCAAGCCCTCCGGATAATTGGGGTCCTTATCTAATAGCGATTCTACCGTTGCACAGATATTATTGCGTTCCATTTAATAATTTTTCATATAAAAGGGAATGATTTCTCCACGAGTATAATAGAAATACGAAAAAAGCTTGAAATGACATTTTATTCTACCACTCGTGAATAATCGAACAATTTTAGAAGCCGGTATAAAATCCAAAAAGTTGTTATTGAAAGACCTTCTCATTGGTTTTAATAGAAGAATTTTTAAATTTACAGCTCATAACTCTGGATACTTATAATAAAGTAAGTAAAATTATGTCGTACGAACCGCTACCTTTTATAATGGAAAAAAATTACAAACTCTCAATAGTACAGAAATGCCGCATATTCGCTATTCGCCTTCTGCATACAACGTTAGGAATTTTTCGTAAATAACATCATTCTTACCAAGTCTCACAAACAGTTGACACCAAGACACTAAAAAAAAAACACGTCAAACATAGTATCATTCCTCAAAGTATTTATATGTTAACTGAAATAAAAGTCTATTTTCATAACCGCCAAGATACTACATGAGGTGCACACATACCGACTATTTAATATCAAGAGTCACGTCACAAGAATACGGAGCCAAGCAGACCGGAGGTACGCAAATCACTTCGTTCCCACATTAGGGTTGGACATTGTATTAAAAACATTTCTCTAAATAAAGTCTCTTTTATGTATCTGCGTTTGTTTCAATGGTCATTTCGATAGACACGCGCAAAGGATTTCAAGGATGATTTTGATTGCCATTAGTCTTGCACTAAGATCTTACTATATGATGTTATGATATGATATGATCAATTTATGATGAATAATCACCTCATCGCTTAGATATCATTACGCTATCAAATGGATAGAGCACGAGATAAGCGGAAACATTTAACCAAAGGTGAAGTTCTAAAATTGCTACTCTTCTACCTACTTTTGAACCCAAATATTTAAAGTAGCTTTCAAATAACGTTTTTTTTTTAAATACCTAATTGGTTGACGCTTGTACTTGGCACTCAATAAATTTATTTGTAAGTGACAACCCTAACGCAAAAGTCAACCGAGTGAAGGTCACGTGGGATAGTTTAGTGTTCACGAACGCGTGAAACATACGGAGGGTTATATCTTTGAAGGGAATTGAAACGAGCTTTATCCGGACATGTCTTCTTGCCAATGTTTTCTTAGAAAATGTTTATTATTGCGTCTCATTCATTTATTCGCGTATTTGTTTTTTATAGGCTATTATATTTTTTTCCGGCTATCAGACAGAGTACGGCCGATATCCAGTACACCAAATCAAATCAAGAATTACTTTGTAATGTTCGCTTCCCTATTCGACCTTGTCAGAAATCAAACTTGAAGCTTTCGAGTTAGAGGGATAACATTGCCCGCTCGTTAAACGGATTTTTAATATATAATTACGATTTTTAAAACAATGCTATTTGTCTTGAATCGAAGCAAGAATTCGCACAAATAAATTTGTTCACCAATTTGTTTTAGTTTTACATTAAAGAATTAACGGTACAGGATAGGAATTATTATATGTATTATTAGATTCATACGGAAATTCGGACATAAAACAATCTATCTTTTCCACTCGAAGTATCTCCTTGTAAAGTACTAAACGTGTCTCGTTTTCATCTACTTTCCGTTTTCTTTTTCAAATGAAATAAAAGATTTTAATGACGTTTTCCTGAAAAATAATAAAGGTTGTTTTTTTTTCCTTTTCGAGGGGCTTTCAGTGTAATAAGTGGAGAATATTGTGGAAGTGGAGAGGTATCATCGGCGAGTGTTTACTCGTTTGAGAACTTTGTAAATGTTTTCATAATTATTTGGTGGAATAATGCATTACATTTTTTTAAACTTTAATTTTTTTTTTTCTATTTATGTCGAAATTATTATTTTTATAAATTGTAACAATAACCGAATTATCATAAATATCTTGATTGATGAACAAAAAGTTAAAAATATTGAGCTATCACAAATCAACGCAGCATTAGCAATTTATAGCTGAATCTCCTATTAAGAAATTCTTATATTTAATTCCCAATTAACCTAACGATATTTTAATTCCTGATTAAAAGGCAATGTAAAAACATTATATCTAAATAAGTACTAATTAGTAATTACCAATGTTTAAAATTAAGTATAAAAGTCATAATTTCGTAGCACATTTCATTATTTAGATAAAAATCGTAGCATTGCTACGAAAGCGAAGCTACGTGCTACGAAACAGTAAGGCCCTTCGTACATACGATACTCATTAGATACGATACTCCAGACTCCAATAGAATAACAGTTGAGTACTCGTTTGCAACTCGAGGTTCGTATATTACGCGACTGAAAATAGAACAAATTGTATCATTTCTAATTACAAAACACAACATTTCAACTCCTTAATTATATCGAGTGATTCTACTGATGAAGAGGCACATGCTATATTTCTGTATTAAAGAAACAGAAGAAGATTTATATTAAGAGAAATATAAATTGCAGAGCTTTTGTGGCCCCGCAAGAATTACAGTTAAATAATAATAAGTAAATAAAAAAAATTATAGACATGCAAAATTTTCGATTTTCTTTTTAGATTTAGTATTTTAATCTTGCTACGCCGCCATTTTAAAAATACTTTTTGGAAACGATACGCACCGATACGATGGGTATCAATATCAGAAGTACTCTGAGACTGAGGAGACTCAACCTCGAAACTTGCATAGGACAGGATACAGGTCGTCTTTTAGTATCGTAATGCGCGAAGGGCCTTAGTCAAAGTAATTTATTCTTTAGAAAATACACTGTTATTAGACTTTAAGTTAGACAATTTAATAATTTTAAAAAACAATATTAGTGTTAGCTCACTAGTAAAAATTGGACTATTATATTCGAAAAAAAAAAAAAACATGTTTATAACACATATCGAATCTTGTATTGTTACATTACACCTGAATGAACGCTTTATGACGTGTATATACCGATTAAAACCAAGCGATAAGGAATATTTCGTACATTTACTCCGTATTTGACCAAGTAAATGATCTCCATTATCGTCTTGGTTTTTTAGTCAGTTATACATTTTGCTTTTCGTTTTTTTTTTAACCACAAACCGTTTTCTTAATGTTTTTTTTTAAAACAACAAGATGCATGATCTTTTTATGCAGATGTCGCTTGTGTATTTTGTGTATTTTTATGTAGGTGTTTTTTTTATGCAAGTAAGCTGATAGTATATTTGATGGTAGGCGGGTACCATAGTTTATAACAAAAACAAGGCCAACGGATTAGGATAGGATAATAGGATAAAGGATGAGCGGCAAGGCCAGATTAGTCTGGCGCACACATTATTTTATTTTACAGTGGTATTCAATAAGAGTCTGGTTACTGTCGCCAAACGAGCTGCTAAATTTAAACAATTACTGATCTCACATTTTTATTTGCCTTCGTAATAACTTTGCCTTTGATGAAAAAAATGTATAAAAAATAATTTGAAGTTGAATTTCTTACCGTAAATTCCACGTTATGGTTCGTTTGCAAATTACATACTTATTACATACGCACTGGCAACTCAACGCGGCGCTGTAATGGATTTGTAATGTGAATAAAATTATATATAATTGTACACGATTTATTATTATTTCTGTTTACATTTTACAAATACTTTTTACTTTAACAATAGTATTTTCTGGGTTACATAGTTTAACTTATTTGTTTCATTTACAAGGTTTACACATAGAAAATAGCATAAATAAATATTATTATATATGATGCTACAAACAACACCTACGTTCGTAGTGATTTTAGAATCACACAATTAAAATGTCAGATAAATATAAATACTAGAAACTAAAATGAAGACCTATTAAAAATACACAGTCATTAAATTTAATATTAATTAAACATCTCCTCACAATGGTATCTTAAACCACCGGCATTGTTCGAATCTATTTCTGACATTGTAGATACTTAACATCCTATTGAAAGAATAGTAAGTAAAACCTGTTAAAAAATGTATTTGTATTAGAAACGTCACACAATTAACCGCTACGTCATCCCAATGGAACTAAATTTCACTGAACAAATTATTCCTTTTATTATGAAAATGTAAAGAAATATAGACCATATACATTGTTAGGTTAAAAATCAGACCAAACATTACAATGTTGAAAGTAGCGTCAATTGTAGTGAAGAAATGGAAATGGGATTGGATGCTGACGGCTATTGGTTTTGACAGCCGGAGTGACAGTTAATGAAATTTTATTTATTTTATTTTGTTTACATAATTTTTCGTCCAATTATTTCGTCTACGTGATCTGTCAAAGTAAGAACTAAAGATAGAAGATGGACGGCATAGTGAAGCCGGTAAAACTACGTCTCGCCTTATATAATATTTACTAGTGAAAATACCGAATCGCGCAGTGAAAGCGTGTAAAAACCAGTCTTCAAAAATCAAAAAGCGGAAACTAATATTTTCAATAAAAATGGCAACACCGGCCTACACACTTACATGTTTATAAATTCTTCTGTCTTTAGTTTTTATTTGGTCTGAGCGTAATCATAACCATTTACCCTTCGTTCTTACCACGTGCCTGCAAGATTAGATCTCATTTTAAACAAAAAACTATAGAAAACAGAAAATATGTTCAGTTTAATTTGTTTCAGTGTTTAAATTGATTAAAATAATGCGTAATTTAAGACATTCTCGATCCCACAGATATTGCCAAGCAATGCGGCTGCGGCGTTTTGCCTCGAACACCATTTAGTAATTTATTCTGTAATAAGTACCCGAACATAAATTAGACGCGAGAACCGGCCAATTAATTAAAGGCGTTAATGAGAAAATTTTTGCTTGATTATAATTAAATTACAGTTTCTCTGTGTCTTTTCAGGTAAGTGGTGGCCCACGCCGGAGAGCTGAACATTCTGCAACTTTTGTAAGCCACGGCGTTCCACATTAATCAGTCGGTTGTCGTGTGATACAAGTTAGAAGCGGTGGCGATTTTATATATTGAGGGTTCATTAAAGCGTTAACAGTAAAAGCAGTGATACCATTTGAGAAAAAGTTTACATCTACAAAAGCTGGGTTGTATTTGGTTTTTAAAACAGTCGAGCTTGAACATTTAAGTAATTTATACTTATCTAGCGACCCATAACTCCATATTTTTTTTTACAAAAAAATACATATACAAACCTTCCTCGTTTATTGCTCTTTTTTAATGAGAAAAGTTAGCGGAGAATCAGACAGAAACTGAACAGCGACATTATTTTGTAATATATGTATAGATGCACATGTGAATTAGAATTCATATTTTTCTAAGAAAGCATTTAACGGCTACTTATATTTGAAGTCTCTACATACACACAAGTACTTCTTGTTGCTTAAAATGGATGTAAATGTCGCAATACTAATTGCTGAAACAACCCTCTTAATAACAAAGAAAAATGTACCGTTAAGTGGTACGTGGTCGTCATTTAAAAAGCCTACTTGAAGGTTCGTTGGGTAATAAAATAAATATAATAATAGTAGAATAAAAAATCATTTGTTGCATCTAGTAAACGATCGCTACGTTTCACAACATGGAGAGACTAAAAACGAAAAGACCCGATGTCGGCAAAAGGCTTCCTTTATAATGGCTCGCTGTGTACCACCGTTTTTAATTAACCAGAGAGGCACCTAACCTTTTTGTTGGGGGTAAGTGATCAATTGATCTTCTTTTGTCCTAGAATTTTTCGGACGATTCCTTTGTGCCTATGGTTCGCTTAATCGGCTAAAATGTCTTGGAACTCGAACTTTTCAACTTGAACGGATCGCGGAAACGTTTAATTCGTATATTTAAATGCCAAAGTGGTTTCTTACCTCGTCTATTAAATCTATTTGCATGTTTGTTTATTGTTGTTTTAGTTATTATTTTAAATTAGACGCTAATGGGCTAAATTCAGGATGAAACTTTTTCTTCCTTGTTTGAGGTAGAAACGTATACTTTGATTAATTTACCAAAACAACCAAATATCTTCATTTTCTTCTACATACACAGACCATAAACTACCCTAAAAACGAATAAATAAATAAAATATGTTTTCAACTAATAAATTAATAATTGAAAAAGATTATTATTATCGTCAACTGGTATTATTATGTTATATTATAATTATAAAGTGTTCATAACAAGCAACCAACGCGGTCAACAAAAAAGCCATCATCTTTTTTGTCGCGAGAAAAGTTCGGCAAAGGACTAATGGAAGCGAACTTCCCCTCATTAATAATAGTCTGCCCGTTTCCATCGGATCTATTACTTCGGTTTTGAGATTAATGATCCCAGTGATCTGTTCAGTGTATTAAGTCTATGTTAATTTATTGACTCGTATACACAGTCATGTAATGTAATATGACGATACTAGGTGATCGATCGACTAATTCATTAGTGAGATATATGTTTACCTGTTTACTTATAGATTAAATTTATCCTCTAAAACAGTCACGTTATACATAAAATAGGTATAGTTATAGTATTTCAGCACCTTTTGTCATTTGTTTTTTTTAATTGATATTTTTAACTTAAGTGTTAGCTTAAGTGTTAAGTGTTATCAGTTTAATCCCCTTTCGAAATAATTATAATCTTTCGAAAATGAGAATGAGAGAGAGGTCGCAATTGGAAATCTCAATTAATTTTTGACATATTATTTCATAGTAATTAGATTCCGTAGTGATTCAGAGAACCAATCATATTTCTTAATAGAAACGGCAATCTTAACGTTATCGATGAAAATTTATTACTAACAAGAGAACGTTTGAGTTAATTAATTTATCCAGCAGATTATTATAATACATAATTACAAATTAAAACGTACCTAATTATCAGAATTGAGGAAAATACGAAATATACTTTTCACACATTAGTCATAAGGCCATAAATAAAAAATACGTTCAATACCCTCCCCTCACACATCTGAGCTTTGGATGTCGATTCCAGTTTCCCGTGTTATAAAGTCTAAAGTAGTTTTTATTTAAATGTTACACACAAACTTGTTAAGTTTTCTAATTTTAATGTGACTGTATTAATTAAACGAACGAACTGGCAACAAATAGAACTGTTAAGGTAAAGGTATTTGAAATTGCTGACACGAATCGTTTCCGACGCTGTTCTCACGGCTCCCAAACACCTATAAGTCAGCGTAGAGCACATTAATTAGACAAATAAGGAGTTTGATTGGTCGTAACCAACGTCTAAGCTGTTTTTATTGGTTCCAATTACATTTGATAATCAGTTTAAATAAACATTTGAAAAGATAAATCTTAAAGACTTATTTTTTGTGGTTTTATTAAGTAATTGCAATATTATTTGTTTGAAATTTCAGGTTGTTCAACCTAAGATTTTTTTAAAACTACATGACTTCGTATAAATAGGCAGGCAGAATACGTACAACTTGTATGTCCGACAAAATCGCCAAGACAAAACCACACCAATAATTTGTATGTCCCAGCAACAATTAAATTAGGTAGACATTACGTTTTCAGCTAGATTAAAAAAGTCAAAAGTGTTGACTTTAGAATGGATCCAAAGGACGTAGTAATATGAATTTCATTTTAAAGTTAAATTATAAATTTAATTACGAAGACATTATAAAGTTGTAAACTTTTCAATTAATTAAGGATGCTTAAGATGGATAACAGATATCTCATTAAAATTATAAAGAGTAATACTTATAATCGTAGCTCTCCTGTTTAAACTGACAGTGCCGAGTTGCCGACCCCGTTAATATTTAACCGAGGTCTCCTGAGTGCGGCCGAGGGCTTGGCTTACGAACGGTTTCTGCCCCAAAGCAGGATCATGTTCCACATTAAAGCGAATGATAGCCTTTGCTAATTTTTTACTTGCTCCTCAAGACCTCATAACGTCACTGTCACCTACTTCGTCGCTTCCAAACGTAGCTAACCCAATTTCCGTCTCTATATATGTCTATATTGGCATAAATGATACTACTATTATATTCGTTTCCAATCAATTGCCAAGTAATTATAACTATCCTCTGCTGGACATTGGGCATCTTTCCATAATTTTCTTGTAGGACCCGTCAGAATCAGACGCTAGATCCAGCGTCGACCTGCGGCCCTTTTTAGGTCATTAATCTATCTTGGGTGGACACGTGGTCTTTCATTCGAGAATCTTCCAGCTCCAGTAGCCCTCCGACTCTCCGTACAATGTGCCTTGCCAATTGTCACTTTATTTTTCTTGATTCGATTACGAAGATCGATAAAGGATCGGCAGCATACTTACAACTCTTATGGCGTAGCTAATGTCATCGCCTGCCATTGAGTACACCGCCAGTCGGCTTACCAAAGTAAATTAATAATATTTCAGAAATTTTCAGGTTCTATATAATAGAGTAATTTCATTTTCTTAGTGAATGATTTCTTCTTATAAATTATAAAATATACAAGATATAAATCTTGTTTCTTTTATGTGACTCGTGTAACGAGCAAATATAAAATAATTTACATTTCGTATACACGAACTAAGCGCGTAGCTACATGGAATAAATCTTATCTTCCGATCAGGCCATAAAAAATAAGCAATATTACACAGTAGCCGAAATAGGTTTCCTATAATTGTATAATAATGATGATAATGTTTTCTAGCTTGAAATATTATATATCTTTTAGTGTGTAATCAGCTTTATTTGACTTTTGAGGCTTCGTCCCTGCATAATTTACATTGGACGGGAGAGTGGCACGAAAGCCTACCTATTATTTAATCATTATTCTTATTTATTTACAACAAATATATGTAAAAAGTAGTATGTAAATAATCTTAAAATTTCTAACCGTGCTGTTTTTTTCTTCGCTGGGACATTTTTTTAATGAAGAAGTAAGTTCTCCAACTATGTAAAGCAATAGGCATAGCATAAAGTCACAAATTAAATCAAATAATTGGTTAAATCGCTCATCATAATTATGGTTGGTAGTTTCAGACGCCATTGGCGCGTATAAAAGAGATTTCCGTGAGACTCCTTGTGAACTCATCTATGGCAAAGAGATTCGATATGCCAAAGCCCAGGTGTGAGGGAGGCGTGTGTCTAGTAGTGATATTTTGCAAGCTTGTAATGATAATCATATTTTTTGTATTTATTAATTAATAATAAATGTAAAAATGTTATTCGAGTATAAAAAATACACGGTGGCTGTATTATATGTGTCCCAAGAGTTGTTATTTATTTTCTCTTTATCCGACCGCCTGTTACATGTATGTAGTTAAAATAAAAATACAATGAACAAATACAACTACCCAGGCTGTGTTTACGTTATTCGTTATTTGTTTGAAATATAAATTAATTGGACGTTACTCAGAGGGTTTGCAAAAATAGATGTATAGCTGGTACGAAAGCATTTTTTCATGATCAGATCTCGTTTTAATGATTTTTTTTTTCTTTTGGCCCTTATTACCGATTAATCTGTTCTGTTAAGGCTTTTGATATCAAATACACTCATCAATGTATGTATTTGATATAAAAAAAACCTGATATAGGAAAACAAGACCCGAACAAAGACACATAACATGACACGACAAAACCCTCCTCAAAGACAAAACCACTTAATCTCAACAAAGACAAAAATTAATTGACCTTCCTCGATATCTTCCATTGCCGCCAATACAAACAAATGCAGACAAATTTCACATTCGATGTAATTGCGACATCCAGGAATCGCGACATGTCGTGAACAATATGAATGTGATAAAATTTATTTTGTTTTTATTTAGAATAATGATTTAACTATTTTTGAGAGCCGTTATATTTTTCTAATGATTCATGTTTATGAGTTTGTTGTATATAATATTTGAGTGTCGTAAAATTCCTAAAGTCTCTAGTACCGGTATACTTAATGAAATCACAATTAACCGTGCTTTAGCGTGCGTGAGCAAACCATGTCTGTAAACTGCGCACTTCGCTTTGAATAAAATTGGATACGCCTTGTAACGTGAATTGAGTTAGACATACATGTACGAGTGTTTGTTGGGAAAGTTAAACAATGTGAGCTTTCTTTAATAACGGATCAAAACTTTCCGTTAGTACCGAAGTTTTAATTTGTTGACGAATTTTTTAAAAGAAATTGTAACTTGTAAGCGTATAGTACGCTAAACTGAAAGCTATGAACAGAGAAAATTAAAATGTTTTATTTTTAATAATAATAATAAAACTTATACCTTTGTGCATAATATACATCATTTTAAGAATTTTGTAAGCACAACTTATTTCAAAGAACCCATTTTCACATTGTTATTGGCAGTTATAATGAAAATTTGATATTTCCAACACCTAAGTATTAAATGAACGGTTCAGGTTTACACAAGGTATCAGTTCGTGCGAATGTTTAATGGCGCGTTTTCACGTTCCGTATAACTTGCGCATAATGAGGATGAAATTAAGATCCATTGGGAGTTGGTAATGCGGAGATCCCTAGTGTCGGAGAAAAAATATTTTGTTATGTTAAAATGTTAAAAAAAAATTGTTAAATTATTTAAAATAATGCTTTGATTCATAGTACATCGATGCCATGCTTAAAATGGAAAAACGGGTTTCCATACCATTGTTCTTTCTGTACATGTGTGGCACTTACATAGTTTGTTACCCTGTAATTATCATTGTTCACAATTTGTGACCTTCGACTGCAAATATCTTAAATTAAGCTCGGTATTGATAAGAAACATCAACTAACTACCTAAAAGTAAGAGTTTTTTTACCGAAACATCCCGATCTATTGATTAATTTGGAGGATTTATTGTGTTTACTTTAATTTTATTTTCCAAAAATACTCGCATACACATTATAATTTTTAAAGATAGTTAAAAATATTTATTAAAGGAAGTTAATTAATATCGATTCAAGGCATCATTGTATGACATATAATCAGTCCATATTAGAACCCTACAAAGTACCCGCCTTGTACACAAATTCAAGGTAACGTGAAAGTCGCTAATAACTCGACACTTCCCGATCTTCATGTCACATAAAGAGCGGATGCCTTTATGTTTTCACTTCAACGTCTGCATGAATGACACATCCGCACATAAAGAGCTCTACACCTTTTAAAACCTAAGAAGAGCGGAGCCGACCTTACAAAGAGTTATATATACTCGTAAAATCCGCTTGAAAAATCCAAGAGGAGATGTTGCTTGATGCACGAGACTGTTTTTTTTTTTATGCATAGACAAATCTTTACGGTCTATTAGATAGACAATTAGATATTAGATCAAAAAGCTTGGCGGTGGTCACGTGATATTAGATAGACATTTGCAACGTCTAGATAGATTAATACTAACTTCTTTCTGTTAATGTAAAATTGCTTAGTCCAAAAATAAACAAATTAACCAACTCCACTTATAAATCTGCTGTGGGTTGTTCCTACAGTAAGAAGGTTATATTTATTTATTTATTATCTAACACCTAATTCTACACAGGTTTGTCTAGACATCTAGACATCGTAATTATGTATAATCATTTTTTTTGGTAGTAACCTACACAGTATGATGTTTAATTTAGAATTAATTACGAGCACCTTTGAGTAGCTTCCACAACTTTCGGCACTATTCGGTTACGAATAGTTTTCGGGATAATGTCCAACTGACGGATCGTACAAACGATACAGTAATGGCGGGGAGGACTCCCCTTAATGGCAGCTTATATGTTTTCTGACACTGCGAAGCTAATGGATCACCAAACGAAAGGGTTCGGACATGTTTGTTTTCATCGGGTTTTAGAGAGAAATGACATCCGTTACGAGACGAATGTTTTCAATTTTGTTTTAGGGAACTGCGCGTTCACACATTTTATATAAGTTGTACAGATGATAGATTGTTGTTGATAAGAGCAATATACTTTATTACCTACTTTATTGATGGTTTTTTGATTTATAATGTTTCTATAAAATACTATTGCAACTTTTAGACTAGTATTTTAAAATAATATATATTTATCAATAATGAGTTTGATTGTGATATTAGTTTAAATATTGAAACCAGTGCATGGCAGAAAATCTAGATTGTTTTCAGTAAATGCATAAAAAACACATGCATCGAACAAAAATGAAAAAAATCCGATGAGCTTCGACTGATATATGCGGTTGGTTGTTATTATGGAAATTATAATCGGTTTCATTGTAACAACATCCAGATTCGACATCGTTCACCTGTTGCGGCGCGCGCACATCGACCGGCTCCCGCAAGCCTGCATTGTGCCGGATTGTTAACCTACCGAAGTGGGTCGCGGGCTTTAAATAAAGAATTTCGAATCCCACACTTCAAAATTAGTGCCGAATTGACAAACGACACCACCATTCTCCTTTTCTATCCCAGATATGATGCTAAACAAAAATCCACCATTCTACCTAAAACCGCTGAGCTGTATACGCGTGAAATTGAGGCGCACCTTCGCCGCCTCGCCGACGACGCTTCTTTGTGCAGATATATGGGTCGCAGAATTTAAATGAAGGATTTCGAACCCTACATTTCGAATTACTCCCGTCACTTAAAATAGATGATTTTTAAATGAAGTATTTGGACTAAAATATTAAAAATTCGTTGGAATTATTTGAAGAACCCTACGAAGCTGGTTATCGTGGCGATATCGAAGCGGCGTTTGAACAGAAGTGGATCGCAGGGTTTAAATAAAGTATTACGGAATGTTACGCTCTACACCTGGAGTCGTCAATCATTGTAACTGAGTTATTAGTTTTAATGCTATCAAAAGATCGCTTGCTCAAAACTTTTGCATAAAACTTTAACTCGGTTGCATTTGTTCAAGCAGCTAAAGATCGCTGCTGAAAATGAAAAGATCTGTAATAGGAATTATAGATGGAAAGAAAGAAAGCATTTATTTAATAATTATATATTTCACACAATAATCCGCCGTTTTCCCTTTCGTTGATGCCGCAATTAATTTATTTACAATTAAAGAATAAAAATATAGAAAGTATGAATAAAAAAACATCATAAAAGATGTCTAAGCAGTTTCGTGCATAATTCAATGAAGTCATTTTGGTACTTACAGTCTTATTTATTTGCCATTTCTTAAGCTTGGCTTTAGTTAGAATTTATCAAAAAGCGACATCTGATAATACACACAATCTGACCAAATTAAAAAAAAAAACAAGGTTACCGATTTGTTTTCACTAGCAAATTTCCCACTGCCTAATGAAAATTGTATTGAACAGTCTCCATAGAATAACTCAAGAATTTCAATGTTTTTTTTTTGGCGATAATGTTGGCACACTAGCATACTGGAACGACTTAATGGTTTGTGTCTACTGTCAATTAGGGTCTTCTTAAAGTGCCTCTCCGCTAGTTGTTCTGCAGTGGAGAAGCCAATCCATTCTTTGATGTTAAGCCGCCAGTATTTTTTCTAGTTTCTAGACCCCGTCTTCTTTCTAGTTTGCCCATTGTAAGTAACAAGTGTTAATATAGAGGAATAGGCTCTTACATCCCTTACTAGAAATGTATAGGGATGTAATAGAGATGATATAATACGAGTAGATCCACCCACCGAAACTTGGAAATACATCTGATCTGATGTTATTTCACAGTAAAACATATGATGTTATTCTTTTGTAAGACTGAAATAAAATAAATTACGTTTACTCTATAATGCAATTTTTATTATTATTTTATTACACTAACAAAGAACGTCGTGATGTTCCCAATCAAATAGACAGTCCTATTATTATAGTTTGTAATTTAAATTATAAAACTCCGAATAATTAAATACTAACATAATCAAGTTGAGATAACGAGCGGCTAGGGATTTAACCAGTTGATATAACAATCCACCTTTTGATATATATGTATATAACAGTTAGCGGATAAGTACGGAGGTCCCTCGGGCGTTCGAGGGGAAGACACATTAGTAGGAAATTATTGAAGAGGATTATGTGTCTAAACTGCTACAACTTTTTAATCTTTAGGTATACACTATACGTATACACTATACGAAGGGTTTGAGTTTTCTTTTACATTGAGAAGACCACATTGCAACTAGGCGGAAACTCCTCCTATCTGCGCATTCTATACAATTCCGAAAAATCTATCTACAAGTCGAATTTTCTAAGTAAATTGTGGTACCTTTTTTTTCACAAGAGGAATCATCATAGATACCCACGTTGTCAAGCTGTGATTATGGCTACACACATTACTAAAAGTCACTAAAGACGAATATTTAAACGATATAAGAATATTTCTTTGATGGACATTTTTTATCGCCAATTAGTTTTAATAAAATTTAAAAAAAAAACAACATGAGTTTTTTTATTAATTAACAAGGAAAAAAAATACATACAATTTATTTTAAACCTAATAGTACTTTTAACAATAACAATAGCAGTATATAATATTTAAAAAATATGTATGAAACCAACGCAGACACATGAAATCGAATCATATGTGCCGAGTTTATTGCACGTGCGGAATTTTGTTTTTTAAACAAAAAGCAACGGTACGATTGCTCCATAGTCCAGGTTCTGTTTTCAGTGGTTTTATTCCTTTTTTTCATCCCTGCCAATTTATTGTTCTGTTCGGTTGCGGTGCGGTGAACACATTTCTATCGTTTTGTTGGAAATTTAATGCTGATTCTGTGGCGTTTTGGACTTTCGTACGTCTTTCATATACGGTTCAGGTATTTTGAAATGACCTTTAACCATTCATACAGCGAAATTTGTAAGGCAACATTTTGACTACGTTAATTTAATAAAGCAACATTTTCTATACCGTAGAAAAATATCAACGATATTCAACTTTATAACATCTTTTATTATGCGCACTGCCAAAGTTTGGAACTCCTTGACGGCTCTGTTTCCGAGCTCATATAACCCAAATCTTTTCAAAGTTCGAGTGAATAGGCATCTTCTGGTTGAGCTCGCTCCATCATAGGCCTCATCCTTGCTACACAGCTGGTTGTCGGCCAAGAGCAAACCCATCTCTAATAAAAAAATCAGCCGTAGAACGTCCACTGCCTGACATAGGCCTCTCCATAACTTTACTATAGGACTGGTAATAAACAGCCTGGATTGGGCCTTTTGGGTAAATTACTTATTATATTTTATTTTGTTTATCGTGTAATATGTGTAGGAAAGTTTGTAGTTATTATCAACTTTTAGGGCTTAAGAACCGAAAGGGATTTTTTCATAATGAAAACATTTAGTAATCAAAATTATCAGTACTTTGTGAACACTAGCTACAAAAATACTCTCGTTAACTTAAACTTGGCGAGGTCGAGAGCTTTCGACCTTTTCATGAAAATACATATTTTCAAGACATTTGTTGGTAACCTTTATTAAACAAACAAATAAGAATTTTATTTGTATTCACCAAATTGAAATGAATTTATGTATAATGCCATCTTCATCCTAGAAGTAAGTGTGCCGTGTTTAGAAGTACAAACACCAATATTTTATTTTTGTTATTGATCATGACTATAGCATCACATTCACAAGACGTAAAATGGCAGTTTTAAATTTGTATTTTCGAGAATAGCAACCAATTTGTTATCACTTAAAAATAGAACATTTCAAATCTATATTATAAGAAGAAACATTATTTAAATAACCTTCCCATGTGACATCGGCAAATTGAGGAAATGAAGGATAAACGGGCCAATGCCCCTCGATATCCAAAATCTCCCGGATTTTATTGAATTTTCAAACAATTAGGCTGGATTATACTCGTAGACGTAGGTAGGCCGTCAAATCTTCGAAATGTCTGTCCGTTGCAGCCGGGCGGGCCCCTCACTTGCGATTCCAAAGTTTGACAGGCCAATTTAAGTTGAAAGAATGAGTTTAATATTGAAAGCTTTAAGCATATTAAAGGCAAAAGTCTAAATCATTTACAATATTAAGTCTTCAATGGCTAATTAAATAAGTGTTGAAACATCAAATAAATAACTTTATTGTTTTGTACATATATGATATTGAAACTGTGTGAAGGTTCCATAAAATATTATATAATTTATCGTTAGAAACTCACTACTTACAAGTGAAGTAGTGAAGTACATTCACCATATAGACAAACTCATAAATGAGCTAATTATCTGGCTCTTACCATTGATCAATATACTTTATATATATAGTCTTTGGCTTGTACCGGATAAAGGCTGTATTCAAACATCAAGGATAATTGCGACCGTTAGGAAACATAAGAGGATTATAGACACTTGGACTTCCATTAAGCATTTAGTTAGAGAGAAGAAAATATTTTTACTAAGTACCAACCTTACTTTCGAGGAAAATGTATATACAAGAAAACCTGTGACCGGAAAAAAAGTTTTTTTTCTGTTTGTAATAACGAAGTGTTTTTTTTTTAACCTCCGACGCTCAACGCAATAGAATGGTGTTATAAGTTTGCCTTGTGTTTATAAAGAAACATTATAAATTTCTTGTATATATAAAAGAAAGTCGCGTTAGTTACACCATTTATAACTCGAGCACGGTTGAACCGATTTTTAAGATCTTTGTTTTTTTTTAATTTGTCTCCATCCCGAATAGCAGAATCACGGAAAAAAAAAATGATGATAATTCATTTTCTCGTACATTTTGTATGAAATGTGTTTTTATTCTCCCTGAGGCGGTACGAAGTTCGCGGGTCAGCTCGTTATTTATAATTAAATGAATCGTTCACACATATTTATAGTCGTCTGCTTGAGTATACAACATTGACATCCTTAACAAGTTACTCGATTGTATATAAAATCTCCGTTTTCATCTCTAGTGTCATTGTGGCTCGTAACTGGCACGAAACAAATCCCCCTTCACCCCCACCACTGCCCGCCGCGTTCTACTTTTCAATTCAAAACGACCAGTTTGAATGAACGCCGATTCCAATTTTTTGTTTCAGTGTTAAGCCGCGGTTTTTTTTACTATAGTAAAGCTTCTATGATTTTTCATTATAATATTATTTAGTTATTATAATATTATATGTATATGTAAAATAATTTTGTCCATTTTGTACAAATTAAAGAGAATTTATTTTTATCAAACAGATTGAATAGGCAATACTGACGGGCAAGCAAACTCCATTTTTGACCTCATATTCACTTACAATCAGGTGATATTGAGGTCTTTCGCTATCCTATATATACGAATAATAATAAATTGAATTGTTGTAGAGAATCTAAGAATTAATTATGTATGTATTTTAACTGACATACAGTAGGCATTTTTAGCATAGACTGCAATTTTTTTTTTAACATACTGTTCAACAACGCAGCTTAACAGCTGTGAGCATGCCCCAGTTACAATTCTCGACCTTGTACTGATTTTTTTCCTTTATTTGTTAATGACCTGTTTTGTACATTTTGTACTATACCTAATAAAATGACAACTAAGTATCTACACGTAAAGTGGGGTTTACACGGGTGACTAAAGACGCACGATTTTTGTCGCGCGGCGAAAATCGACCGTCTAAATGGCAATTCGGCTAGGTCGCTAGTGACTAAAGCCGCAAGCCCCAATGTTGGGTAGCATCCGACTTTGGCCGCGCGGCGACCGGCCGTATGCGGCTGGTGACTAAAATCGACCGTGTAAAACGATCAATTGCAGCATGTTGCATGCGATCGCCCGCCGCATGAAGGAGTGTTTCGCGCTCGTTGTTCCACTACGGCGACCTATTCATTTAGACATTTTCGAATGAAATGACCGAGCCGCATGCGATTTTAGTCACCTGTGTAAATGGGCTACCGATGCGGTTTGGTGAGGCGATTTGTGGAGCGACTAGCCGCACGGCGAAATTTGACCCGTGTAAACGCTGTGTTATTTGTCCGAAATAAAAATAATAATGTTTTTTACATCTGATTACATGGGTGATCCGATCATATTTACGAGTATCTAATGAATAAAAATACTAAAAATATAAAAACACTAGCTGTTGCACGCGACTTCGTCCGCGTAAATTTATAAAATACAGCCTTATGTTACTCGCTCATAATGTAGCTTTCTATAGATGTAAGAATTTTCTGAATCGGTCCAATAGTTTCATTACAAACATACAAATCTTCTATCTTTATAATATTAGTATAGACTACTGTATACTGTAAGTAATGACAGCGATGTACAGTGCCATACCGTTGGAAAACTAATCGTAAAATAAACCTAACCTAACATATTACCCAAAATTAATCTAAACTTTTATCCTGCTTGGGGTTCAAAGTTATTGTATGACGTACTTAAACGAAACTATAAAAGTATTGACAAAATTATCGGTATAGTATAGTAGACGTCCACTGTTCGCCCTAATCCTCTCCATTAGATTGCTAGAGCACTATTATGTGGTTGAGCCATCATCTCTTTTCCGTTGTAAGCTATTGGCAAAGAATATAGTAATAGCCTTTGTACAGTTTGATCTGAGGTACAGTTTCGATTCCTCCAATCATTTCAACATAACAAAAAAGGATAACCACAGAATGTATATTAGTTGCTGTGGTTTATGATTTTAAGTACTTTTTTTTTTGTTTACAGGTAAGGACAACTATAACAGCGGACAAATCGAGAACTATAAAGGTTATTAATTTATACTAATATTAGATACAACTGTAACTACTAACGTATCCCCAACATTTTAGAATTAAAGTTGAGATATAGTTTCAATGTATCTAATAATAAGGAATGCGAAATTTGTATTGAACCTTTTTTATTATTATTAAAATCGATGATAAATCATTTACCGTCATTATTTTCAATTGCACTGCGTATTTTATTCTGAATTTTATTTAATTGAAATTGCCGATCTTGTATGTGTAATGGCTGTCTGCTTGTCAATCAATACACATAACAAAAAAGACGTATGCGTAATTTATATTTAAAAAAAATGTAATAAAGATTATCTGAGTTGTTATGCTGCTTGTATATTAAAAAAAATCCCACACACCTAATATTCACTTAGATTAGATAAAACACTCAACCGCATATTTAATTAGTTCAGTATTTAATTAGTTCCTACGCGATTAGTATAAAGATATTCTGATGAGCCCACTTACGTGCTTAACTGGGTGTATCGAAATTGTGCTTATTTGCATACTTCACTCCTACAGCGTTATTTATTCCGCAAAATTGGATTGACCAATTGACAAAGATGCGATATTGAACGGTCAAGGACTTGTCTTTTTTATTTGTTTAGTAGCGGCTGGCTGCCTTATTATCTAATAGCAGACGACTTGCGACCAACTTGCGACAGGCGAAAACTTTCTATCGATTTGTGCAATATCACACTAAAGCGAGCCTGGGCCACGAAAACACGAACGTTGTTTTCGTGGCCCAGGGGTTAGTTTCCTAGTCTATCGCTCTTTCCATTTGTGTAAACAGTATTAAAATCATTTGAGTGGTTAGTTAGCGAAGAAATAGACAAAAGTGGTTAGCGACTGTATTTTGTAATATGAATAACTATATATATTTTTTACTTTGATTGGTTTGTTTTACGTCAATATTTAATTGAAATTGTAAATAGTGACTAGCTGGTAACTTTGGCTGGAAAAAAAAAAGAAATTTATATATATATATTTTAATTTTTTTTTCCAATTTTTCAATGAAACTGATTCCATTAAAACAAAAACAGATGATTTTTTTTTTTTTGTTTACTCTGACTGGTGTTTGCTTAATATTTATTTTATTCAAATAATAAACCATTGTCGAATTTATTTGGAGTGTTGCCAGAGTAGTCTTTAACGGAATAATTTATAACGGCGTTTGATGTTATGTAATAATAATCATGGTTAATAGACCGTCACAAAACAATGGCACAGTTATATAAATGTGCTGAATAAATGGAAATACGTGATATTTTTAAATAGAAATACGTGCCTTTCTTTTGTATTTTTGAGATAGTTATAGAACTTAAAATATATCTTAATACTAATAATTTAATTTCAGATTAAATTGTAAGATAATATGAATGCGTTTTCCTTTAAATGTTGTACTAACATAATCTATATATATAAAAGAAAATAGTGTTAGTTACACCATTTATAACTCGAGAACGGCTGGACCGATTTTCATGATCTTTGTTTTGTTGGATTCGTCTCAGTCCCGAATAGCAGAATAATCATTAATATATAGAAAAAAAATAATGAAAAATAAAGTAAAAACAATAAACAGAAATTACTATAGAAAGAAATTGTACTGTCAAATCGATTGGCCTCATGTTGTTGTGATATGCGGGTGTTATTAATAAATATTATTTTTTGCCGGGTCAGCTCGTTTATAATAAATATAGATAACAGAAATTTACAATTATTTCCAAAAATCTATACTAATATTAGTTCGCTTCGCTGCGGCCACCTTCTTTGCCAAAAACCATATGAACTCAGCAAATATAAATATTATATTTATGATTTATACACACAAAATATCCTTAAAAATTCCTCTTTCCACAAATGCAATCAGGAACAAAATTCGCTCACAGATTTCCGAGATTAGCGCATACATGCATACAGACAGAGAAAAAGGAGGTTTATACCTTATACTATGTACTGATAAATAAATATGTTCGACATTATTTTCGAAATTATTTGCCAATTAATAGACTATCTATTCGATTCTGATTTTAATTATCTGCAGATCTTACACAGAAAGTTGTCATAATCTCGACATAACTTTAATGTATTAATTGGTTTAACTGTATAACTTTAATGTATTAATATGTACTTGTACTGTGTTGTTATTAAGTTAACCGAAGGTTGGTAATTAAGAAAACTGTTTGCAATCTCGAAACGCTTGCTGACACGTTATCTCTCATGATGTGTTACTAATTTGCGGAATCCAATTAATGTTGAATCGAATCAAATTGAAGATGTATGTTTTCATGTAGCTATAACGTTGTCAACCTGTTCCCAAGCCAGTTGTCTAGTATGTGTGACACAATATAGCTCCGCCCCATAATATAATATTTAAATCTTTTTTTGACCACCGACGCCCGCGTAAAATCTAGGTATTATGGCTATCCTAACCTTAGAAGCTGCTGCGCAAAAGAGGGAGCGAAAGGGAAAGCGGAGCAGAGGTAGTTTCTTCTACCTCTGCTCCGCTTTCCCTGTATTTTGCCTTGCATCGCTAGCTGAAGAATACGGTAGCTTCCTCTCCTTTATAGTTCTTCATTCGACGCAAAACTTCAAAATTTTTTACTCTCTGCATCCATGATATGCCGAGCATGCGCCTGAATATTCATATCTCGAATTCTTCTAATTTCGAGCACAATGCTGAAGTTAGCGTCCATCTCTCCACTCCGTAAAACAAAACACCTCACACATAACAACGGACCAATCTCACGCGGAGTTTGAGACTGAATCTTCTGCAACACAGGATCTTTCCCATTTTCACAAAGGCACCTCTGGCCTGTTCTATGCGAACCCGAACCTCCTGCTCACTGTCCTAACATTCATTTACATAACTGCCTAGATATTTAAATTTGTTTACACGTTTCACAAGAATTCGTTGATGACTGGGACTTTAGATGTAACCATAAAATTTGTCTTTCTCGTTGATTTAGTATCATCTCTATCATTTAATTAACGTAAACTCGAAGTAGATGAAATACCCCAAACATTTTGATTTGGTTGGTAAGTTATAAATAGTCCAATCCAAATGTAACGCTATAAATATGAGCGCACACAATCTGAGAACGTGTAGGTATACTTGGACACAATTTCTAGTTCGTTGAAATTCCAATCCGTACATGGTGTATAAATTTCAAGATTGCTTCTCACTAAAGTAATGTATGTATGTACGGGTAGAAGCTGCTCTACTCGGCGCAGCTCTCCGGCCGTTAATATATAGAGGAAACTAAACGACTTTACGGAAATCCTGAACCACCGTAACACTAGTTCTAGATTGTAAATCACATGTTCAGTTGCATATTTTTTTTTTTTTTTTTTTTTTACTTAAATCCCTCCAGCATTTTGCGCTGAAGCCTATATTTTCTACTCATTCATTCTAGTTCTCACTTTCTTTCCTCTCGCACTTTTATTCTTCATACTGTTTCTTTCTATTATTCATCACTCATTCATACTATAACGGGTGGGATTCCCGTCTATCTACTCTTACTACATTATATTTATTTATCTTTATTGCGGTTTGAATATTTGGGTAAATAATTATACACATACACTTTTCATTTTGTTGTTGTAGAGGGCTAAAACATTAAAACATAAAATAAATTTGTACATCATTAAGTTTAAAATTTTTCATGTGATACAATAATAATAAAATAAAACATTAAAATAAGATTACATATATACAAACATTATTTCAATAATTTAATTTACAAATTATGTCTTGTTCCTCTCTTTTACTTTTTCCGCAATTTTAATGCAGTAGCTAAGGAACTTGTCCTTCTTGTCGCTTGTAATCATTTTACATATATTCTCTACTGTCATATCCATGTCCATTTCAATTTCTAGGGCTATCCTTTCTCTGTCATGTACTGGGCATTCGGTCAGTAGGTGAGGGACCGTCTCCGCAACACTGGGGTCACAGATGCACGATGGACTCCCCTTGCACTTGAAGCGATTCAAGTACTCGGAGAATCCACCGTGTCCTGTGAACACCTGTGTTAGAATATAGTTTACGCCAGTCTTTCTAATTGTACGGAAGGCCCCGGCAGCAGTGGGGAAAAACAGTTTTGTGACCGCTGCCGTGTTGCCTTGCACGTACCTGCGGTCCCATTCGTCAAGCGAGCGCGTGCGTATGATTCGCCTGACGTATGAGACCGGACACAGGTCGTACTTCGGCTTTGTCTTCGATTTTAGCGCCGCCTCCCTAGCTAGGTGGTCCGCCCGCTCATTACCCTCTAGGCCGGCGTGGGCTTTTATCCAATAGATTTTCACAATCTTATTTTTATTAAAAGCTACTCTTAAGTTTTTTCGAGTCTCCACCGCCAGAGGGTGTAAGCAACTATTCGCCGCGATGGTCTGGAGGGCGGCCATTGAGTCACTGTAGATTGCAGAGGTAGTTTCGCCACGTCGCAGGATCACCCTCGTCGCCTCACACACCGCCAAGAGCTCGGCCTGGTAGACGGTACTGTTCAGTTGCATTGTCGGTGAGTTTGTGAACACCGTATGGGAAGTTTCGTTTTCTCTTGAGAAATTTAAACGGCTTTAACTAAATGTGGGCTCTACGTTTGATAAAATGTCGTAGAAAACGCGTGCATCTTTATTTGCACAGATATAAGTTTGCAAGCCCTGTTCAGAAGCAAATATGAAGGTTTCGCTAGAGCGCCCTTCGGGGCAATACCTGACGGAGTGAGTCGAAACACGTTCAAACGAAAATAAAGTTTTAGTGCAAGTTCATTAAAGTTGATATTTGCTTACAAAGCTCACAGCATTATTAAGTTGACATTGACATACACAGAGCTTTTCGTTGCCTCGTTTGGACTCGTGTAAGTTAAATTCGAATATGAATTTAAATCGTCGAAAAAGATACTTTATCTGATTTTTAGTCAGAAGCAACCTGGACCCACCGTCAAGTACATTACTACATTTTCCTAAGGCAACAATGTTAGTTTTTAACAGGCAGTGATCCTCTGAAACCAACTACCTAATAGAAACTTTAATCCTTACAAAGCCATAGAAACTTAGTCTAACCAAATTTCAAGGAATTACCTATCATGCCTATTTGTTTCGAACCATTATTAAATTGAACCCTCAATAACCTTCGTTAACGTCTATTTGACACCAAAAGCTACTTATTAAAGATAATATCTATTCGGGTTTACAGCATCTTAGTTAAAACAAGTAGTATTGGTGGTTGTATAACAATCAGAACAAGATTATTTCTTCTTTAAGTTAAGTTAGTAAGGAATACATTGTTATCTAATAATGTATTAATAATGTTAATATATATTTAAATATATTTTCGAAAGTAGATTTGTTCAATTTCGGGAATTATATTGAACTATCTGTTGCACGCGACTTCATCCGCGTCACTAATAAAATAAAGCATATGTTACTCACTGATAATGTAGCATTCTATAGGTAAAAGAATTTTTAAAATTGGTCCGGTAGTAGTTTTTGAGTATATTCAATACAAACAAAAAAACAAAAATACAAACAAGGAAAAATACAAATCATCTCATGAATTCTATAAATTTTAAAGGCAGAATGTTAAAATTATTAGCTCTGATATATTTATTCATTTATTTAAGAAGAGACTATTTTAAGGTCCTTGATTAGGATCATTCAAAGGTCATTTTAAAGTTGTTGATGAAATTCTTGAAGTAGGTACCTAAATAACAAAGGTTTACAAAATGCTTAATATTCGACATTTTTCATTTCATTATGAGAGATAAGTCGATATGTTGAAATCATAAACGGTGACCAATGGTATCGTGCGGTGAGGTTCTCCTGGCGTTTCGCCAAATTGCCACTCACACAAGTAATTCGAGTTGGACGTGGGATCAATCACTCAAATACGTATGAAGGTTGAAGGCGCCGCATCCCGCCTCTTGTTTGTGGCTCGTTTCAAAGGGATTAAACCAGTTACCAAACACCCCCCTTGTTATTATTGATGAATAATTAATTTTGATAGGATTATTATAGAGGAGTAATCTTCATCGTTTAATAAAAATGTATTGTTTTTTTAAACATTTCATCTGTTTAATAATTAAACCTATTTGTATAAGTTTTAGTGAATTGCTTAGTAATATTACTCTTCTTAGTAATATTTTAATATTTTAATACTTGGTTATCCTTTCCCTTAGCTTGACCACGCCTGCCACTTCCCTGGCTGATACATCACGTCTAGTGAACCAGTTTGGCTATTAAAAAATATACATCAGTCTGAATTCGTACTGGCTGGCCACACGAGGGGAAACTAAATTTAAGAAGGGCGAATCCGCAGAGCACAGCTTAGAGTTTAATAAATCTGTTTAAAATTTATATTCTTTCTGAATTTTATTTTATTGATCTCATTAATAATCTAGCCGGGCACAGGTATTCAAAACCATGTCATAACCTGTTGGGTAGTTTAGAAGAAGTTAGTGGAGAAACAGAGAGAAATTAACAGCGACTTTATTTTATAATATGTGTAGATATAATATTATATAATGTTGTTAATTTTCCCTATACAATTAAATAAATAAATAAAATATAGGTTAAACACACAGTATGAAGCTCATTTTAAGAGTGTCACCACATCGATGGTCTCGCCTAATGTCTAGATTAAGTCGTGTCCGCTCGTCGAAGGAACGGATTACATGGAGAGCCTGGTCTGAGAAGCACTTAGAGAGTCTTAATTGAAATCATGGATATGTCCACACTTAACACAGTAAGTTACTTGATCGGTAAACTAATTGTTCTGCTAAAAAAATATGTAGTTCCAGTAAATAGGTTGGGCGTAGCACCGAGCGCTAAACTATTTTTCTTTTATTTATTTCTCATCTCCGCATGGATATGTAAACACATGTTCCTCGTTTATAGCTCTTTCCATTAGTGAAAACCGAATCAAAGTCCTTTAAGAAGAAGTCAGTGTAGAGAGAAATTAACAGCGACTCTATGTACCTATACATAGACATAGATGTAGAAGATTAAGTCACAATTATAAACAAAATATATCGATACATAAACATAAAGAAAACATTAATAAAATATAAACAAAATATATAGAAATTGATTAACTAAAATATTCGGGTTAATACCATAACTTGTGTAATATCCTACGTAAATTTACTTATACATTATAATCTGTTATATACTCGTACACCATTATGTTAATACATGAACCGAAAACTTCAGAAACGTTTTTATAACTTGATTGTAAACTTTTTTCATGGCTATGTGTATTGGTAAAAATTTTGGAAAATAGTTATTTTTTTTCGTCATTGTCGAATTCGAAGGTTGAAATAAAACGCAATTTATTTTGATGATACCCTGGGGATAGTACCTACTTTTTTCTGAATGAATGGTACCCTTTGTTCTTTCTTGTATCCCCGACAACGTATATGCAAAATTTCAAGATGATAGGTTTAGTAAGCGTGAATAGGTAACAGACAGACAGACAGAGTTGCTTTCACATTTCTAATGTTAGTATGGAATTATGGATAGTTTCAGTCGACGCTCGTGTTTCTTATTTCTCCTAACTTGTGGCTCCTCTGATTGCAGCGCTTGAAACAAAATCCAGTCACATGTTTCTTGGGCTACGTTTTCCCCGATTAAACCACAAATGGGACAAATTAGGGACAAAAAAAGAACCCTCCTTAATAGGTTACTAAGAAATGAAGCAACCGAAGGAAATTCCTATAAAATACCTAATGTACATATATTGTGCCACTTAAGTATTACGTCTAATTGTAAAAAAGACTTTTAGTTTAATACCATAAAAAATTTTGTTGTCTTCGTCTTATTACTAAAATAATAACATAATTAAAACATACATAAATATTAATTATGTCCATATCTACTAATATTCAATGCCTGACAGAAAACCTTTCAGAAAATCGTATACTTATAAAATAATTTGCTTGTGATTTCAGCCAAGGTTTGGAACTCCCTACCCGCGCCGATCTTTGTTTCCGAGCTCGTATAACCTAAATCTTTATAAAGTTCGAGTGAATAGGCATGTTCTGGGTGAGATCGCTCCATCATAGGCCTCATCCTTGCTACACGGCTAGATGCAGGCCAAGAGCAAACCCATCTTTAATTTAAAAAAAAAGTCTCTACTGCGTGAAATATTGCAAGAAGCGTGGGAGCTTTCAATTGAGTACGTCTAGATTTCAATCACAGAATCTTGTATCTACTGAGTAATTGGGAGTAATTAATACGACTGCGGTTTGTTTTGATGTTTTTTTTGTTTTGTGTAAATATGCAAGCAATTTAGGACCTCGCCTACGTGTACTTTGATTGAACATCTAATGTGTACTTGACTATCCCCAAAGTCAATTTCATCCTTTTCTTTTCAAACAGGTCAGTATATTGCAACGTGATAATATACTTTTATTTCGATTAATCTGCGTCGACTAGGTGAACGACCTCGTAAATCAAAAACTATTTTGGTCCCTCTCACACTCGCTTTTTTATTTTTATTTTATTTCCAAGAGTTATTGCGTTTGACGTCCTTGCATTGAAAATAAAAACGTAGGTAATTATAGAGGTGTTTCCATCGGACCGATTGAAATCGTTTTTGGTTTCCCTCTAATTTTGATGTCGAGAACTTTCCCTCAGTACTTTGAACACGGACACAACTATTTGTAACATACAAACGACCCGCATTCCTGGAGTTTTAAATGTTTGTAGCTGAACCTGATCCCAATCGGAGGTATACTTTGATTTACATCTTACATTTAGATTCATTTAGATTCATAGGAAAATTGAAATGTCTGTTTGTAACCTCGAAATAACTGGCTTTTACTAAATGTATATCAACGTATATGCTTATAATAATCCTCCTTAAAAATTATCCAAATCGGACCTTGATTTTGATTTTAAATGCCCTCCATGTTAATGAGACTACCTTGGCGTTTGGTTTTTTGCACTCTAACGAATCTAGTCATATTAAATATAGTGGGCAAAATTGTTACTAAACGTCTACTACATGCTATGTAATTAAGATGTATATGTACAAAAGTAAACATGCCGCCGTTATAAAGGTTGTTATAATAATTGCCGCCATTAAAAACCCAATCCTTGACTTCAATCAAAGGTTATTATTGCACATTGTAAGTATCCTTCGCAATACTCGTATGTCATTCATATTTATTGATTTGCGTTCAATCTGCCTTCACTTGTGATGATTTATTACTGGCAAGTTTTAACTCAAAATGATATTTGTTGACATTAATTTTCAACATTTAACTGAATATCCTGTGATTAATAATTAATTATACATATAAGCACGTATTGTAAAGTCTATTTTTTTGGTTAGTAACTAAAAAAAGAGTTATAAGACTTCGTCCCCTCCCCTTTTTCTTAAGTGTTAAAACATTTATTCAATCTTATTGCTCATATCTATATTTTAGTCAGGCGTTGCATTTTTGTTTTTGTTTATGATCCCTCGCAAACAGTACTTTCTTCTGGATGAAAGATATCCTATGTACTTTTCTGTATCCCTGCAACGTATATATATGCAAATCTTCACGAAAGTGTAATAATAAAACTCATTTTCGCATTTATAATATTACTTAGGATGTAGGTAATCTTGGATGTTCGATGACTACCGTCTCCTGTACACACAAAAACTCAAAGCGCTGG
Organism: Synanthedon myopaeformis; assembly: GCA_944738685.1. Taxonomy (NCBI): domain Eukaryota; kingdom Metazoa; phylum Arthropoda; class Insecta; order Lepidoptera; family Sesiidae; genus Synanthedon; species Synanthedon myopaeformis. The sequence goes on along the minus strand of OX122926.1, from coordinate 8,881,213 downwards.
GTTGCTACTACCGTTATCAATAAACCAATCACAAATCAAAATAAAGGAAATAAAATATGGCTTACAGTAATTGTTATTTGCTGTTCAAGATACTAAATAAAATAGGCGTATACGTATACTTCGTTTGATTGTTTTATAGATGGTTATAAAATTCAGAATAGACTTTCATTTTTGGAAGCGTGCTCCCGCATTTCGAGTTGATGTTCGCGTAGCCCTAAGCTCGCACGGACTTCGCCCGTAGCCAATTTTCGGTGTAAGTATTTGTTGGACTGAAAATTTTCAGTCCCGAGGGATTTGGGTGTTTGCGGAATGTAAATACTCTCGCAATGTAGCCGAGAGTGTAATGATAAATTCTCACGCGTTCTGTACAACGTTTTTCAACACCGTTGTGAAGAAAAATTATAATATTGCATTGTTTTATTTTATTAAAAAAATTTTTGGTTGATTATTGAAACAACAGATACAGAAAATTGAGTTCTTTTGACTAAGTATTTAGTAATTATTTACGACGGCGTGGAAACTAAGTATTTATCTAGTTATATTTAGATTTTCTTAATTACTTGTACTGAACAATTTTTAAATAAAATACAAACAAAGAAAAATGCCGATATGGATTTTGCTTTTTTAACAATAGATTTGTGTATTTTCAATTGTATATAAAAATTTATAGTGTTTTAATATAAAATAAATTGTGCATACCTAAGCAAGTTGATAAAATGAAATTATTATTTATTGTGTTTTAACTAACAGAGTTTATTAATTCTTAAAAAGTTTTTTTTAACTCACACAATCACACCATGCTGATAAACAACTCTTTTCAGAGCTATTCCGATTCGTCTATTATTTATTGGTTACGTCTAGCTACAACGCCAATTTTGTTTATATAATTCCATATAATAAAAAATAATATTAATTGAAGGTAAAATAATATATAACTATTTTCTATTAATTGTTGCGAAAAATACTTTTAAACAAAAGTCATCATAATGCTAAACTACTGAGTATTAAACAATATTTATAGTCAGGAGAAGAAATTCCAATCCGCCTTCACTCTTGTAGGAATTATATTACGTAAAATATACTTTAAATGATCTCTACCAAATACTTAAAAGAAATAATCTTTTTTTATATAATAGTCTTAAGTAAATTAAATTACTGTGTCCCTCTTTACACGTGGGACTAGAGAATTACGTAATACCGGAATTGGAAGTGTTCGTCTCTTGAATTTAAAATTTGTAGATGAGTAACCACTTCAGCAAAGTCGCTATACTGCTATATTGAAATTCAGAGAGCATAGAAACGTGGTCATAACACATTCAGCATCTAATATCGTTAGCATTTAATATAATTTTCCCGTCACTGTGTATGTATTATTTAATATTATAAAGAGAGAAGATTTGTATTTTTATATGTTTGTAATGAAAAAACTGCTAGGCCGATTAACGAGTAACATAGGCTATATTTTATAATGTTAGCGGACGAAGTCGCGTGCAACAGCTAGTGTATTATAAAAAGAATAAACTAGCTGTCACTGGTCACTGTAATTTTGAGAACACTGCGTCATAAATTGGGTAATAGACACCACACAGAAGACCACCGTGAATTAATCTTTGAAAAACACCTAATATATACAATAACGATAAACGTAAGGTTAATTACTAAATTTTTGATTACAAAGAAAAAGTCTTACGCCCCCTAGACTAAAGTTGTAATAGTCCGGGAGCTCAGTCACCGCTTCGAGTCTTATTATTACAATGAAGTGAACGGCTGATTGTGCAACGCAGTGCATACGACAGATACCGGATGATACGATACGATCGTCTCCACAAATAGAAACGCGACTCTCATTCAAGCCAACTGCTCACTCTGATGACAAACACTGCTGCTATAATCAAAATTCCTTCATATTTTATTTCATATTTGTCTGCAGGAGAGCTTACTTTGCATTAGAATCTTTAAGATTTGTCGCTGTTATACATTCATCCGTAGGACGTCCACTGTTGGACATAGGCCTTCCTCAAATTTTTTTCAAAAGTACCGCCCAGAAGCAGCCTGAATCCATTTTGACATACATATAGTAAATAATTACTATAATAATGTAAGTCATTTAAGGCTCGAGTTCACCAACAGACGGTTATTTTTAAACAGCTGTTTAAAATTTAAACAGCCGTTTAATAATATTTTGTTGATCACCGAAATTAATCATTAAGTTAATCAGATGTTTAGGGCGTTTAACCCGCATTTTAGCGATGGTGAAAATAACCGTCTGTTGGTGAACTCGTGCCTAAATAATGTACTTCGATTAGGAACTGATACATCGAATTAGGGTTGCTCTTGTTATGATGTACCCATGTGTGTTGTTGAAAATAAATAAATAAATAAAATAAAAATAAAAATTTCAATTTTTTATGTTTGGATGTATGTGATAAACTCAAGGACTGGTCATTACTGGACTGATTTAAATTATTATTTGGATAGGACTATTAGGATAAAATGTCATGTCGCAAGCATAAGCAAGACTGAAATGTATTCTTATTTGACGACACATTTGGTCTATTGGCTACTAGCTGTTAACCAAACGGTCGCGGGTTCGAATCTCGCTAGGGGCAAATGTTTATGTGTTAACATTTTACCTTACCAGAGTCATGGATGTTTTATATTTATAATATGTATGTATTTACCAAAAAAAAAAGTAATCTATGTAATATATTAACTGTCTGGTATCCATAATACAAGCATTAGTTGCTTAATGTGGATTTAGATGATGCTGTGTGGAATGTGTGAATATATTTATTTATTTATTATTATTTATCATAATTATATTCCATGGGAATTTTATTTTATGTTAAGGTCTTCAAACAGGCTGACGAGCTACTTGATGGTACATGGCTACTGTTGCCCATAACACAAGCAACACCAAAGGTGCTGCAAGTATGCTGTAGATAGTAGACTATTTAACCGATGGTCTTCTATAAGGGGGTGGTATCGTTAAGTAAAAATGTCCTAAATAATTTTGTTTAGAATCTTGATGCAAGTCATAATAGAAGAATAAATATTTATTCGAGGATTATGGTGCAAATTTTAATTCTATTTATTTACTCTTTAAAGAGCACTTTGGGAAGTTTTAAATAATCGGTAAATATAAAGAAAGAAGCTCTCGGCACTTCCAAAACATAATGTCGGTCTTGGACGACATGACAACTTCGACTAATGCTTTATTTACTTAAAATTACTTGTTACATTGCCAGTCACAATATAATTGAATAAGCAGTAAGGAATAACTCCAATACTTTACTTCTGTTAAAATTTTTAGACTTGAATGTCTTTAATCATAATATAACTTCAACATCATAACTTTGAAACATCATTAGCCGCGTATCCACTAGAGGCAGCCCCGGGCCGAGCGGCTGCCTCGCTCCGAGGCCGCGCAAGTGGAGACGCTGCCTCAACCTGAGGCACGCCTCGACACGAAGCAAATTCGGCACCGCGAGCCGACCAATATTTTGTCGGTTTTTTTGCCGTGCTCAAAGGGGCCTCAGTCTGAGCCGTGCATTTGATGGAGACGGGCGTGTTGCCCACTTACGGCACATATGGCGTGGCTTTTGTTAATGTCACTTATAGCAACAGGGGGATCGTAAAATAAAACCAATATAATTAATTAATTTTAAAAATCGTTACATCGTTTAGTTTGAGTTGAAATTTTATTGAGTATTTTATATGTATTTGACTAAATTGTCAATGTATAGAAGTCTTAAATGCTGTTTTGCCATTGTAATCTTTAACTTGACTTACTAAATTATTTTATCTTATTAATCTAATCTTGAATTTTTGGCACCAATTGTAATAATAAATTAAATTCTAACATTTTAATACATATCTACTAAAATTTTCGTGTTGGCTGTTTATAAATATTTTTATTTGGAGTTTCTATTCTGTGTGTATTTCTATCTCATGTGTTCGATGAATATTCATTTCGGCCGTCAGATCTTAAACGAACTTTGTAAATTCCCCAAAAGTAAACATCGTTATTGCGGTAAACATCTCCGGTGTCTTTGATATTAAAGGAAAATTATTTAAAAAAAATTAATAAGAAAACTCGAGTTCTCTGTTGTTTTTTTTTTCGTTGACAGTTTTACTTAGTTACCTAGAATCCTGATAACTATGTGAATGTTCGTTTAGCTTATATTCGCCAATACTATCAGTAAATAGGAGCGGGTAGTTAGTTATTTATAAAAAAAAAAAACAGATAAGAACTAAGTATAAATAAAACTAAATTTTAGGTCCTATTTAAATATTTAGTTGGTATTACTATAAGAGTTCAGAAGGGTCGTTGCCTTGAATAAAACTCAATATTAGATGGACACATTTCAATTATATTATTTGTTTACACGTTCGCATTATAATATTCACATAATATTTACATTACCAATAATCACCCTAATTATACATTTACATCACACTACACACTCAGTGACTCTTATTATCATAAGCTACTTCTAATCGCGACTACACTCGTCGCTGATTTCATAAAGACTGCCGGCTCGAAATAGATAACCAGCCAACACACTTTGGCCTCTCTTTCCGTATCTACCCTCAGCATGTGGGTAGATCCAGAAAAAGGTCACATTTAGTTGATCTATCTTGAAGAAATCGGAATCTTATCAATATTCGCCAATATTTCATCATCATCTGACATAAGCTCTACTTTTGAACATAGGCTTTTTCAATTGAGCGCCATCACACTAATTCCTCATCTGCTGCCAACCGCTCTCTTGAGATCATCGGTCCAGCGAGCAGTCTGCTTAAAGGGCTGCACTAACAGATATGTTATTTTGTTAACAAATTTTTAATCCTCAATATGAAACAATTAGGTATTTGCTAAAATATGGAATAATATTTTAACTTCAATATTTGTTGAAAACGAGTAATTATATTTTAACTGAAATATTTTGCTACTATTGAGGTGTGCCGCTGTGCAAACCAATTTGCTAGCTGGTCGGTTGCGTTGCCTTTGCGTTGCGGTTCGGCTGTTGGTACTGTAAATCAACATTATATATTTTTAATAAAGTATTTGTCAGAAATACAGTCCTTGATTATTGAATGTAGCTGAGTTGGTAAACACTAATATAACTAATTAGTGCAACGACATAACAAATTGGTAATGTAATAGTTATAGTAACTAATTAGTGCAGTGACATGTCCTCTGTGTATTGATTTATCTAATGCTATTGTATATTCACAAATGCTACGGGGATCCTTTGTGTGACAGAATTCATATAATGTGTACTGACGGGCATTAGAATCAGGCCATACACGTTGCCTGTGCTCCTGATTATTCTATGATTCCGTCCCATACGCTCTCGCGATTTTTCTGGACCAAAATCCATACATCTTATTAATGATATTCTGGATGCTTGTTCCTTGTATTTTATTTTTGCCTGCAAATACTCTTCGACTCTAACTGCCGCACACCATATTCTCTGCTTTTTCGTCATCATGTTTCGCTTCATGTCCCCTAAATTTTGGTTTCACCAGGATAGGTTGGATTTTTTGTTTACTTTAATTCCTGGTATTGCCTCTTCGCATGCATTTCTTATTAAATAAAGACTACAAGAATGAAAGGGGTACAAACCTGCTGCTAGTGTTGCAAAGTCTGTGATTGAGTGCATTGAAGAAATGGCGAATTCAATCTATAAATTCGACCTATAGGTTTGTGGAACATCTACAAAGGCAACGAGTAGAAATTAAGTTGTCCACTTAAATTTTTAACTTAATTTTCCGGCTTATAAAATTGAAGAGGACGGGCGATCAATCAAATTCAATTTATTCGTTCATGCATTATTGATTTACGTAGTCAGGATGATTGGCTATTGAATTGACAGGCACCGGCCGCATTTCCCAGTGGAGCGATCGAGCTACATTCGTTTACCAATAAATTGTAAGCGTCCTACTTGTTTTATTCTGTTTTTTAGAAATAAAATTCATACGTTCAATGTAAATTTATATTTTACGTGAAATAGGTATATAAGCAACAACAAATTTCATCTCATTGTTTCTTTTCTTTTATTTCATGAAATATTCTTATTATCACTATGCGTTCTCCTACCGGAGGTCCTCCGACCGAGTGGTTCGTACTTCGTATGCCCGAACCACTCGGTTTTTAAACCAAAGACGTTTTACGTCTGCCTGGTGCTTGGCGTCCTTGTATTTTACTCGTTATTTTATCGTGAATGTATCTACATTCATACAATTACATTATAGTTTAGGCTATAAACTTTACAGAGACTATTCGACTGTCTGCTTACATTATTTGCTTTACCTATATGTATATCACTTTTTCTTGTGGGATTTATAAATATTTTAGTTAATTGTGTCAGGCATTTCAATTTTCTTTAGCTGACTGTATTAAGAAATTTTTTTTAAACCATCCCTGGTTTTGAAAAGTATAATCAGTTATTCACTAAACTATACTCCCTCGGAAGTAACCCGAGTAATAGGTACAGTATAAGTTAACCCTCAACTACTAATTTGTCTAAACTCTACTGGACAATGTTGTTTATTCAGGAAACAAAGCGAAGTTCATTTGTGGTGATTTGTAAGCTTGGTTGATTGCGGCTATTCGTAGGTGATTCGAGAGTTCCATTTATCAAATCGAACACACCGTTATTGAGAGGTTATATAATAAATATATACAGATAATAACTTGCGACCCGCTCCGGCTTCGAACGTGTCTAATATTATATAAACAATCCTTGGTCGTTTATCGCTTTTTGCGTTAGTGAAAAGCTTATCAAAATCAGTTGGGTGGTTTAGAAGAAGTTCGAGAAACAGATAAAGGCGGTCTGCGACTTTATCTTGTATTATTTTATTATGTACCTACTTATAAATTTGTGATGAAATTCGTTTTTTTTTACGATAAAGTCCTTAAAATATACTTAGTCGGTGAAATATAGACTACTGACATTCCTCTTATTAAAAACAAGTATTATTTCATAGTGGGCTTCTGTGAGGTTATTGTCGGACTGCCCAGGTAATGATACAGAACGCAGTGTCATAATTACGTTTTTTTTTTTTTTCATTCGTATAGATATTTGAATAGTGAAATAAATTGTTATATTATTATTTGTTTTAGCTGAACGAAAACAGATTTCGTTGTGATTTTCTTTGACATATAAATAATACGGTAAAAGACACCAAGTACAGTCGGGATAAGAAAAGGTTCGTCACCTTGAAGTCGACATTTAAGGTTAGTAAGGTCTACGACTTGATAAAGGAACGAATTTGAAAGTCGTACATTACGGACACGATTCATTTAGTTAATGTAACAATAATAATTATGCAGGTCATTAAAAATTCTACTTCTATCAATTATTTAAAAAATATTACTTCTGTACGTACTTCTGTATATATGTTTTCTGTAGTCGGTGTCGGGTTTTAATTTAAAAAAAGTTAATTTATTTGTCAATTGTCACTAATTAACGTTAATTGGAGACAATTAATTACTCTGTCGTCACGCGACAAACTCCATTTATTTAGAAAAACGTGCCAATGAATATGGTGTCTACCTGATAGACATTTGTATAATTAAAGTGAATTAGGGCACAATTTAATTACGCTGTTTTTTTTTTCTTAAAAACACATTTTTCAATTCGAATCAATGATTTTCGAAGATAGCAGAACACAGTAGTATTTATTAGGAGATTTGATGTATGAAATTGCTATATGGTAGTTTTTTCATTAATCTATTATTTTATAACCATTTATAAAATGGTCCATGAAAGTGTGGTAAAAGTGATGGTGTTTGGAATAGTCCGTAACTTTTTTTTTGTAAACCGATAACTTACAATGAAACAAACACTAAATATTACGGGAAGTTTGCTACATGCATCAGTTAAAACCGCATTCAAATAGGTTAAACCATTTCTGAAATTAGCGTGCACAGACAAACAACGTTTATGTTATACTTATGTATTATAATGATGATATTAAGATCCTTATTTATATTTTATTTTTACAAAAGATCCACCAACGTTTGCTCACACATATACACTTAACTAACCACTTAATACTATAACTTAAAACTTTAACAAACATGTGTGGCACCCAATTAAAGGTGAATACCACATTTAAGGAGACAATTAGACACAATAATAATAATAATAAAAATACTATAATTAACGCTGTTAATTTTAATTTTAGGAGCTAAAAAGTTATATAAACTTTTTTGTAACTTAACATTTTTGTATAATTATATAAAAAAACATTCACCCCTTCTACGGTTTTAATCGAAAATACATAATTCTAGAAACTTATATATAAAAAATGCCCCTAAGGAACTCAAATTTATTTTTCTGGACTATTTTATTATTATGTAGCTAATGTTACTAGTATTATTTTACAAATATTGGAAGCATTAATCAATACAAATATCGTATTTTCTTTTGTTACAGGGGCTTCGGTAAACAAGGCTATCAATGTCAAGGTAAATAAATGTTTATTGACAAATACACTATATTAAGATATTTAAATTTTTTAGAACAATTTTGACGTATTTTTCACTGCGTGTGTACGTACATAATATATTATACTAAAGAATTGTTTTTCATTCGTCATAGAAATAAAATATTTACTCGTAATAGTGACTACACATAAGGTCTATTTATTTTTTATATTTTTATGTTTAATATTATTTGAAATTTGTAACACAGTATGTTTTGTTGAACAGTGTGCAGTTTTGTGGTACACAAGAGATGTCACGAGTACGTTACTTTCACGTGCCCCGGCGCCGACAAGGGGGCTGATTCAGATGTAAGTATTTCATTTAATGTAATTTCATTTAACACTAATAATAATGTGATTAGAAGACGATTCAATCTTATATATACATTATTGACACAGTTTCATACTTTTACTAGCTGACCCTGCAAACGTTGTTTTTTTTTGTTTTGTTTTTTGGGGTATAAAAATAGTTTACAACCTATTCTCATACCTACCGAATATACACAAAAAATTTCATAAAAATCGGTCAAGCCGTTACGAAGGAGTTTTGTTACAAACACTGTGACACGACACGAGAATCTTATATGTATAAGAAAGATAAGATATTTGATAGTAGAATATTATTTTTAATTTATAAATACTTATTATTGGATCCAAATAAGTTTTACTTTGTATCATAATTATGTCAGTTTAGTCTCTGTGAGAGAGTTCAACGTAGGTCAACAAGTTATGGAAAGAGCTGATGCTATCGGTTACACTGCTTCATCAAAAAAGTGACGAGGAGATTCTTATATAGGCACCGACATAAACCTGCAGATTAGTAAGTTGAAGTGGCATTTAGAAGGACACAGGACGGAGAGACGAAGGCCGCTGGATCCAAAAGATTGGACTGAACCAAGCAGTGATTGCTGTTAGTTAATATTTAACATGAATTGATTATAACGAACAAAGGTGGGACTCTGCAGTGTGAAAGTTAATTAGGTAAATGGTCATTTCAATTTTATTCCAAATTAAAACCACAATGCGTCACGTCAATGTCACACCATGGCACGACATAGCAAATGTCAGTCTAATTTAATGTTGAGGACACCATGCTCGTAAATTAATTGGTACTTTTGTTAATAGACATTTTAGCGTATACAATAACCTAGTAACTACGTTACTATTGTAATTTCGTAGCGATTAATCACAATTTCAATTAAAATTCTTGATAAAGCTAAAAATATGTGCGATAACTCATTGGATTTGGAATGATATATAGAAAAATCTTTTAAAATGTTTTACCAGCAAATAAAAAATAATTTAAGTTGTCAAAAAAATACATTCAGTTTTTCGCCAATAACTCAAAAACTAAACGAAAATCGGAGGGGGTTTGTAAAGAAGAGGAAATTTCCAATAAAAAAAAACTCCTGACTTGTATACTCTCCGAGTCTCCATCTTAAATAAAATAAATTCTGGTAGTATAATTTGTATGAATATACGTAAAATAATATTTATTTCTTCAAAGTATCTCATAGATACTGGAGTGTTCGAAGCAGTGTAATCTTCAGTAGACTAAACGGACCTCTGTCAAACCTAAAATGCCTAATATATGTTGACGCAGCGATGATATCAGCAAACTACGTAGTTCCAATCCAATATTTATAATAGCTTTTATTGAAACAAATAGAGTACGTTCTACATTATAGAATATGCATTTAATATACACGAGTAATTAGTATTTTATCGATTTCATTGTAACGTCTCCGTAGGTTTTTCACCTATATTATTATTTTTGTGTTAATAAACAATTTCGAATAGAATTTTATCCCATTAAAATATCAATGAAAAAAATTAAAACTCTCGGATTTCTAGTTCATAAAGATTCAGAATGAACTTGTAGCCTTTTTTTTTAGAGAATTCTATAAATCTGTGTAATGCATAATGCTTTGAAAGATCTCACGTATTCCACGACTAAAATTAACACTCGAAAATGCAACGAGACTGAAGCAAAGGCAAAACAGTGAGACTCGCAGAATTAATATTTCCAGCAAATGTAATATTCACAGAGAGAATTAAGTGTGCAGACTCACTCTCTGGGAACTTTTGCTGTGAAATTAGATTTGAAAACTAGTTAACCATTGTACCTTTGCATTTCTAAAGGGATGGTAGCTATATTTTGCTATGAGAATTTTTATTTATGTTTCATGATTGAGAGATAGCACACGTTTTTAATAATAACACATTGAACTGAATAAACTACCTTGGCGAAAAACTAAGTTGTAGGAGAATTCAAAACATCTAAATTATTTTATAAACTAATGTTAAAACTGAGTAATGTGTTTTTGTATTTTTTCCCAAAGAATGTTAATCTCTGGAACTATTAATTAGATTTGATTTTTTTTCCATTTGATAACCCCATTCTTGAGGATTTGATTTGACATTTAACCCATTTAACAATTTAATATTAAGTATAGTAAGAATTCTAATCTAAAACGTGGTGCGGTGATTCGATCTGAATGCTGGTTCTATACACTAATAACACTAATTAAACAATAGCAATAATTTTAAAATCGAAAGTAGGTACTTACCTAACACTGAACACATTACTTCTTTTATGGACTTGTCTTTTATATTTCCGAATCGCGTTTGGCAATAACATAATCTAGCGTTCTGTCGCTGTGATTCTGTTTTCTTTACAGGAGTCGGTTTAAAAACGTTTTATGTCTGAAACTGTTGGTGCCGATTACATCACAAATTGGGCGAATTAATTTTCCCTACAACATGTCTTCTCTTTGTATTGTGATGCGAAGACCTGAGATTTAGTACTTCAGGTTACTTGTGTAGGATGTTAATAATGATAATAAAATTAATACAAACGTTTATTATCATTATTAACATCCTACACATCCTAACGGGGCGGTGTAGCGCTTCACTCGTTGTAATAATTTAATTAATTACCGTACTTAGTAGCGATATTTGGTCGCCTACGCATCGTCCCATACAAATTTTCCGAAAGGGCACTTGCTTGCTTACTCTGGATACCCACGCGTACTACTCTGACATTTGCTAGATTCAAATTCAACAGGATTTACATAATTCTCGCCGGTTACGCTTGTTTCACGCGTGTATTTTTCATACATTATTTAACAACTAGACTTCGAAAAAAAAAATTATTCAACTGAAAATAAATAAGCAAATTCTACATTGTTAATTAATTTATAGAGAAATTTACAGTTATCTATATTACTACATTCAGAATACAGAACGAAACGGAGTGTGTCTAATTAAAAATGCATGTATCCAAACCAAAAGCAAGACATCCCCTTTTAGATTATAGGACAGGAGGCAAGGCACACTGCGTTTCGCAAAGTTTTAAATGAGGCAGCCGCTCTGAGGGCAGTAAAAGCACAGAAGTGCTGCGAAAAAACAGCATGTTAAATATGTAAGCATGTATATCGTTGTGTTTCAGTGAGTAAGTAAAGGGGGTCAAAGACAATAAATTACCCTATTACTTTATTACCTTTGTCCTAATGTAGCGTTGCTGGTGTTAACGACGGTGGTACGTACCATCAAATTGACCCATCACCCTGCCTGCCGATCTTTGCATAAAAATCAGTATTATATATGTTGTATATGTACTACAGTCGGGGTAAGAAAAGGTTCGTCACCTTGAAGTCGACATTTGTTTTATCAGCCATGCCAAAATTTCATTTTAAATTTCTGTCAGTTGTTTGCTTAATGCTTTGGTTTCAAAAGGTACCAAGAGACTACGACTTCGTAAATGAATTTGAAAAATGACGAAGGTTTTCGTTCCTCGACTGTACAGTATCTATAATTGTCACTGGAATGTAAGGTTACAAATAGCCGTACGTGGAACACTCGAATTGTATCTTGAGGTATTTCTTTATTGTCAAAGGAAACAGATGTGACGAGGTAAAACTTATTGGATCCAATAAAAAGTTTATTCGGTATGACCAGACATTCTGAACGACGAACTTTTGCTTTTTTGTGAAAATCAAATTACGTACCTTATATTATTTTTTCGTTTTATTTTCATTGTTGTTATTTTATTTTATTATTATTTTATATGTAACTTAACGTTAGTTGAATTAGTATTTTATCTAATAAGTTTGAAACTAGAATGTGGCTAGAAGTAATTGTGTCTACTAATGAGCTGAATTGACAGAAATACGTGATGAGACCTAAGTTTAATACGAGAAAAAATAATTGGTGAATACCTACGCAGAAGTACATTTTGAATTTAAACTTTAGTAAGTATATCGTCTACGTAAATCAACAGGACACTCGCACTCGACACAACTTCCGTGACCACACATACTCGTCACCGACATTCTGCGACCATTGTGGATCGCTACTCTACGGCCTCATCCATCAGGGCCTGAAATGTCAAGGTATTTCATAAAAGAAGATCTCGAAGATATGCCATTGGAATTTGACAAACTACACGCTTGAATTCTATTGCTTTTTTACGTTCTACTTTTGCTATTGTATTATTTTTCAGAACTTTTGAAGGTGTTTGTGTGCTAATGATTTTCATGTGTTTTTCTGCGTAGATTTTTTAAACTCTAACCATATCAATGCCTATTAATGTGTTGGTACCATCATTCATCCTCCTTCCTTCTTCGGAAGTCTATTTTTAAGACTTTGTCTACTATTCAGTAGAGAAACGACACGCGGTCAATTCATAATGTCAAATTTAAAAAAGAATATTAATTAACTACAATTTATTCTTACTAAGGCCGGCAACGCACCCCACAAATGGAGTGTATGGACTTTCCTAACACCAACATTTTGTGAGCACTGCGGTACGTTGCTACACGGTCTCGCACATCAAGGATTTAAATGTACAGGTATAAAGTGATGCCAAAAATAATTACCCGAATGACACGAGAGACTAAGGAAACTAGTTCCTGGATTATACCTGTAGCGGGTGGATGACGATGCTTGAAAAACACTAAAGTTGGTGCCAAATCACTCAATATTTATCCTATAGATATCTAGTATTAAATGTTAATTGTGTATATTAATTGCTGAAGCTAAAAAGATAAAAAAAGGTATTTCATATGAGGTCTTTAAGATGAATTCGCATTAGCTTCTCAATTTTATGCATATTTTAGATGAAAATGTACATGAAATTTGCACGTAAAGACACAAATAAATTATTGTTGAACGACGCTCCAAAGGCGATGCGCTTTCACAATATTTTCATTTTATCTCTTCCTGAAAAACTGACGAAATTGGCATTTTAAATGTTTTGAATTTGTATGCGGACATCATATATTCTATTAGCAATCAAATATTTGTGCCTCTTTAAGTGAATAAAGATTTATCATTCAGATTTATTTCGTTGTGTATCATTGGTTTTACACAAACGTATTAAATTTAACTATGTCACCTTTATTCTGTTCCTTATACTATTCGCTACAGGCACACTTATTTATCTTACTCACTGAATTGTTTGTCTCATTGCATATTCTGTGTTTCATTCTCTAACAAATGCTTTTAAATGTTGTTTGTGTTGGTTGGAATAAATGCATGTATACTACAAATACTTTTCATTTTGTCACCGAAATTCATCATAAGTTTCTATGTGCTATGCTCTTTCACACGCGATCACATTAATGTCAGTTCGTGATGTGACGGTAATGGATGGGGTGCAATTGCTAAATTGCTCGTTACCGACCACAGCCCTGTTGCAAAATTGATGATAGTAGTATTACAGTATGCAACTCATTCCGGTGACGTGCAACTAATCGATTCCTTTTAATGCAGTCATACGCTATTACCGGATTTTAGTTTAAATCTACATTAAATTATATGCACATATTATTCATTGATCTTTACTGGTACATAAGTCAAATCGCAAAATTTCTTTATTTAATTATTCATTTCTTAAATGTTTATGGACTAATATTATAAATATAAAGTACCTATTTTAGTTATTAATGCATGTCAAATCATGTAACTATTAGAAGTCCTGCATTCTCGTTTTTCGATGGTATTTACATGTTTTTAATATGTTTATGTAATTAAGTGATGAGGCAGTTAAGTTTTAATATAATTTATCACATAATAAAAAAGTTTAAAATTTTTGTTAGTGCGTGCACTATAGTTTTACTAATCATTTTCTTTTTATATGAACTTTGTTAAAGTACCTATAAGTAATATAATATAAATAATTTAATATTTATCTACAAACTCGTTGCAACTAAAGTACACCTTTTTCGCAAGTTTAACATGAATTCAGAGCGTGCATAATGTACATAGTTCAAAGTTAGACTTAAAGTAAGACTTGTTATAAGTTAAATGTTGAAAAGTCGTTGAAAATATTCCGTTACACGAATATACTTTTGAAAGTTACATTAATGAACGTAGTATCATGTAAACGTGAAGATAAAAAGTTTTTGTTCCACTATTATAACGCTTTAATGTTTAGTATGTTTAAGTAATTTGACAACACAATCTTTATGGATATAAAAATACGAGTTTTATATTTTATTGACAAATTTATGTTTATATTGACAGCATGCGACATGAATGTGCACAAACGCTGCGAAGAATCAGTGCCAAATCTGTGCGGTTGCGATCATACCGAGCGGCGCGGGCGCATACAGGTCACCGTAACCTGTCACGGAAACAAGCTCACTGTTGTAGGTAAGTACTAACTTGATGTTTAAACTTCTGTACAAAGTATTAGGTTTATGAGTGACCTCATAAACCCAAAGCTTTGTACTAATAATCAATTCCTGATTTGTCTTTTTATAGTTAATAACGTAAATATATCTCATTATCATCCCATATTTGAGACAGACATTTTGGTCTTTGGGTACAGTTTACAACTTTCGAACAGACCAAACGTCTATTTTTCATATCTTAGATAGAAAATTAATGAGATGGTTGAAAAGGCGCTGTTGATCACACAGGAATAAGATGGAGTAGGTAGATAAAATATGACACACATAAGATGAAACAATAATGTTACCAGTATTATTTTACAGTAGTCTTCAATTAGAGACCATCTAGGTTTTATAGGTATATTGTGAGACGCAATGTGCCCTGTACTTCTAAAATTATTCTATGTTTTTATTTTTAGTGAAACAAGGTCGCAATCTAATCCCCATGGATCCGAATGGCCTATCGGACCCTTACGTCAAACTGAAGTTGATTCCTGACTCTGACAACGTGAAGAAAAAAACTAAAACCATCAAAAGCAACCTTAATCCCGAGTGGAATGAAACTCTCACTTTTGATCTGAAGCCGGAGGATAAAGATCGTAGGCTGCTTCTTGAGGTAAATGTCAATTTAAAAAATTTATATACCTTGCATAATATGTATAATCGCTAGCAGATCGTGATAGTCAATTATTGACGCTATAATATATCTAGGGCTTCATCGATTCCTTTAATTTATTTAGCAAACTAGACAGCTTCGCCAACAATTTGGCATTCTCTTTCAACTGCCTAGCTGGCTCTTATTTATCATGTCAAAAGTCGACAGTTGGTAAAAAAAAATATTTGTTGATAGGTATGGGATTGGGATCGTACGTCACGAAACGATTTCATGGGATCTCTCTCTTTCGGAATCTCGGAGTTAATGAAGGCACCGGCGGACGGCTGGTTCAAACTCCTCACTCAAGAGGAAGGCGATTTTTATAATGTGCCGGTGCCCGAAGAAGGTGCGGACTTGGCACAGCTTAAGAACCAAATGAGAACGACCAGCGTCGGCGGAAGACGAGCTCCTCCGCCGCCCGATAGAGAAGTTCCACACAACATGGCGGCTGCGGACGTTATTCGTGCAACTGACTTCAACTTCGTCATGGTATTAGGAAAGGGTTCATTCGGAAAGGTACTTTGCTTGCATATTTTATTCCCAAGTTTATCTTTTAGGTATATATTACATCTCAATGCTCAGTTTGAGGAATTATGTGCCTTATGCCCACAATACCATATAATAATTCACCACACCAGCCTACTGCTAATAGATATAGTCATTTCACACATACATTAATATCATTAGCTAAGTTATTAACACGTAAAATATATCTATAAAGATTTTGAATTACTTAACGAACTATAGATAATATTCAAGCAGGAAAAAGAATGCACTAATGTATTATCTCATCGTGAATTCATCGTCGAAGCACTCTATGAAATAGCGTTTTCATTTGATATGAAAATTTAAGTGCATAATTTTATTAATATCTAAGTAGGTACATTAACTTCATATGTTCAAGTACTCTGCTTTGAACCCCTGGGAATAAGCAAACACAAAAATTCAATTTCATTTTTGTGTAATAATGATATGTAGTAATCTCTAAACTTGATTTCGGGTCATTTGGTTTAAAATACCAATAACAAGACACTGTTGATACCTTTCAGGTAATGCTGGCGGAACGTCGAGGCACTGATGAGCTTTACGCCATAAAGATCTTGAAGAAGGATATCATAATTCAGGATGACGACGTGGAATGCACCATGGTTGAGAAAAGGGTACTTGCACTAAGCAGCAAACCACCGTTTCTAGTGCAACTCCATTCATGCTTCCAAACTATGGTAAGGAATTCAACAATCAAATATAATTAGATGTAGATTTGACTGTTTGTTTAAGTGTCCGAGGTTTGTATTATAAGCCAATTCAAACTTCACTCGCAAGCAAGGAAAAAACCATTGGTGTTCCAGTTTTTAGTAATAAAAGGATTTTTATACAAGTTTAAATTAAGGACTGAAAAATAATTTAAATCAAATGTAGGTAGCGGCTACATTATTAGAATTGCTTCTCGATAAATTGATAAATCTTCTCTCATTGGTAATATTGAACAATTTAAATACAATCAATGGTCGAATATAGCTCTTCCAGTAACATTCCTATATAACATTTCCAGGATCGCCTTTACTTCGTGATGGAATACGTGAATGGAGGAGATTTAATGTTCCAAATACAACAGTGTGGAAAGTTTAAGGAACCGGTCGCTGTGTAAGTTTAGTACTCTTTGTTGGGATATTTTATAATATTTCATCTACTCGACACATGTAGGTATTAGTAATATATTATGTATCACATATCCCTGGGTAGAAACTTTTCCTCGATGTGAGTAGTGTGGTCTATAGTGCGTCAGTCTTGGAAGATGCTTAGTTTTCTGGGACACTTTGGTTTCTTCACATATGAAATCGATTCGCACCTTCGTCGTGCATCCTATAGAAAGGCTATTATTACTACTATTATTCAGAAATGTGTTTGATTTAGCAATGTATTGGATTGTGTTGATGATATTGTCTTTTTTCAATTCCAGATTCTACGCAGCGGAAATCGCTATTGGTCTTTTCTTCCTCCATTCACGAGGCATAGTTTACCGTGACTTGAAACTCGACAACGTGCTGCTGGACCAAGACGGTCACATTAAAATAGCTGATTTCGGCATGTGCAAGGAGGGAATCTCGGGCGACAAAACAACCAAGACCTTTTGCGGCACACCTGATTATATCGCACCGGAGATCATTCTGTATCAGCCGTATGGCAAGTCGGTCGATTGGTGGGCGTACGGTGTACTCCTGTACGAAATGTTGGTTGGTCAGCCGCCTTTCGACGGAGAGGACGAGGAGGAATTGTTCGCAGCGATCACGGATAACAGTGTCTCCTATCCGAAGACACTTAGCAAGGAAGCGAAGGACGCCTGCAAGTCGTTCTTGACTAAGAACCCTCAGAAGAGACTCGGCTGTGGGATGAAGGGCGAAGAAGACGTCCGCACTCATGCCTTCTTCAGGCGAATCGATTGGGCCAAGGTCGAGGGGAGGGAAGTGCAGCCGCCATTCAAGCCTAAGATTGTAAGTTTTTTAAATAAATTCATCGCTCATTTTGTACTATATACTTGTTATTTTTTTTAAATTAAAATAGAAAGTTTATGCATAGAGGCGTTAATAGTGAATTGCGTTACGAATTGTTCAGAAACACCGCAAGGACGTGTCGAACTTCGACAAGCAGTTCACTCAGGAGAAGACGGAGCTGACGCCGACGGACAAGCTGTTCATGATGAACTTGGACCAGACCGAGTTCATGGGCTTCTCCTTCCTCAACCCCGAGTACGTGCAGCACGTCTGAGCGAAGGTGCGTACCGCCTAAAGCACTCGTGAAATAACAGCACGTGTGCTGTTTTAATGTTATCGTGGTAGACAGCGCACTTGCAGCGCCTGCGGTGTCGCTTGCTCTATAGGCGACGGTAGCCAATTATTTCGAATTTAATTTTTTTTAAATGTTTTTATATAATTGGAATAAAAAATATAAAAAAAAAAAAAATGTTCCATTTTGTTTTTCTATTACAATTCATCTGAATTGTCATAATCGATAGAACACGTCGAATGTAAAATTAATTTATTTCAGGATTGAAACTGTTGAAAAAAAAAGCCAAAGCCGGACTCGCTCTAACTCGACGCGAACTGCATCTGTCTGTCTGTCACTCATACGAAACAGGTCTGTCTGTCTGTATGTCTGTCTCGTTCACTCTCGACTGTATACTATACTATACTATACTATACTATACTATATTTCTAATTCTAAGCGAATCGGAAGGAGTTACACCAATCTCTTTTAGGTGTTAAATAGTTTATTAGACTTGAGGTTTAATATCGTTTTGCTCATTCCCATTATTGTTAATGATTCTCAACTCGACCCCCTCTTGTAATATTTTCATTATATTTTATATTATAGATACTTCCGAAAACCCATCCAGACGACATGACATTTTTAATTTTAAACAAATTTCTCACACATTAATAGGTAAAATATATTATTAACTCGGTCAATGTCACAATGTCCTCTATTGCAATTGATCTAAATTTACATAAATGCTCTCTACATATTTATATTAATTTAATAAATTTGGTTAAGTAATTTATAAAAATTATTATTTATATTTCAGAACAATAATACTGTCTTAAAACACTCGACTTTGTTATACAGATATATAATTACAATTATTCTTTTAAATTAATAATTTCTTTTTATTTATGTGAGTATACATGCACATAATTTAAATGGATATTAATTATTTTCATATATAATTAAGGTGCACTCTATATATTTTTTAAATAAAATATCATCTTAGCGTTAATTAAAACATGACCAATCTTCGTGCATTTATATATTTTATATATAATTTTTTTTTTATTTATTTTTTTGTCTTAAATTCGCATTTAATTTAATAAGTATTAAGATATGGGGTGAAAACTCCCCTATCTTAATACTTATTAGTAATTTTGAAATGATTAAGTAAGTGTGTCGTCTAAAATTAACATATCTTTCGACATTTGTATTGAAAGGAATAAATGGGGGTAAATATTTTACATATCATGATTTGTCATGTCTTGTCGTGTGGATGGATTAACGCGTATTAAACTAAATGGAACTAAATGGAACTAAACTTTTTTTTTTTTAAAGCTTTAACGATATTATTTAACTTGTAATGTTACTTGATATTTTTTACATAACTTAACCAATCTTTCTGAATTCAGTATTATAATGCCATCAAACTGTCGCTTTTTTTTTTTTAATTTTAGATTTGCTTATCTAAAAATGTCTTATTTAAATTGCTTATCTATTTATAATACTTATATATGAAAGACTTATTTTTATAAATTTAATCACGGACGTGATGTTTTCTTAAAAACTCTTGCGATCTGAATATAATAAGGAAATACATATCTGTGGCCTGGTGCTAAAAGGGCCAAAGTCCTTTTTTGTGAAAAATGGGATTTAACAGCAAAGTTGTTGAAAAAGAATGATATTTATTTGTCCTAACAATAACGAAAAGATATTTTAGTAATACTACAATATAACATGTAAATTATAACTATCAATTCTTGTTCATTGTTCTAATGCTTATTACCGAAAGATAGGAATATAGATATTGGCCCTTTTAACACCAGGCCACAGATATATAATATTGTTTTATTTTAAAGAAGAAAGTCTATAACTTGAATCTCTGAATAATTTTGTTATTTCTTATTAATTATTAAAATATAATATGTGTTACTTATTTGTAATTATTGTATTATTTGCCACATTGGTATAAATAAGTTAAGATTCTGTAGATTATTATGACGTCATGTCTAATCTATCAAATATAACTTTTATGACAGATGTGACATATTTATTTTATTACATCTTAAACCTTATATATATATACATATGTCTTCTAGTGTTTTTTTTTTAAACGGAAATATTATTAATTTTTTAAATTGTATTTTTTAAGATTGCGCCTGATTAAGTTTTCATTGTTTATAAAAAAAAAATGTTATTTTTTTTTATAGAATTTATGATACGTTTTCAATCTATTGATAATATTTTTGTGATGAATCTAATCATGAGCTCGTTTTGCATATTTGTGTGTTTGTACATTATCGTGTAAGTTTTTTAATTATTAAATTTAAGATTTTATTAAATGAAGTAACTTATTTACTCGTATTATGATTATTATTATTATTAAATTAAAGTTACTTTAACGCTAATTAAATTACTCACTTGTGTAAATCTTTTTATGTGACACACATTTGTTAATTAATTAAAAATAAATAAATATATATATATATAATAATTGTGTCGATTTTACTTCATTTAATAAAATCAAATTCTCTTAAACAGCTGCCAGCTGGAAATCGTCTGATATTTTATCATCTGATATATTGTTATCTCCTAAAATAGCCTTACTAACTAATAATAATAATAAGAATAATAATAATAATAATGTAATTTAATAAAAATATAAATTTAAACACTTGCTAGATTTAAAAAAAAAAATAAGTATATGTGAATTTAAAAAAAGGAAGAAGCATTTGATTCTAAAATGATAATATGTAATAAAATGAAATTTTAGATGTTTATAATTTTATAAGTCCTCTCTTTTTTCCAGACGAAACGTGTCATTGAAGTTGTCTTAAATGTGAATGTAGATTTTTGCAAATACAACTCGATATTGCGAATCTAAGAACATACTATCTTGAAATTATTATTTTATATTTCTATCTCTTTCTGCGTTTATGTGAATTGTATTGTAAACAATTTTATTTTTGGTATATTATAAAGGCCTCAATACACATTCGGCCAGGTTGAGCCAATGCAGGCCTAATATTGTGTATACAATACAAAGGGCATTGGAGTATTTTTCGTCACACTTCAAAAGGATCGTGACATAATGTGAAAAAAAATAAAATAAAAAAAATAGCATCTTACAAAAAGTTTACAAAAAGATGCTGATTTTTTTTATTTTATTTTTTTCGTTCAAAAAATTAATGTCGTTGAGAATTTCTTAATTTTTTTTTGATTAATTAAAATTATATTATATTTTACTCTTTCCATAGTAGTTGTATACAAATAAATAATCGCGATCGTGGTAACTTCGATCTATATGAAAATAATGAATCTAATCAATATAATAAATCTAAATGCGCCTTTTTGGCGTATTTTGGCTCACGGCTCAACTTGACCCAACGTGTACTGCAGCCTTAAGAATATCTGCTTTTCTTCGTATTATGTGAATATATATATTTTCTGTAACTCGATTATTAGAGTCTGTTTAACCTACAAAATTCTTGGTAGTAACAAAAAATTAACTGTGTACGTTAGTTTCTTTTGAACAGTGCTAAATACAAGAGTCGTGTATGGCTTCAATGAAATGTTTTCGTCGCGCAACTATTTAATCGCCGATTACGCCAAAATCGTTGGTTCGGCTTAATACTCATAGAGAAATAGATTTAATGTTTACTCTTAACTCTATTATTATTATACTATATTATGTGTAAGCGTTAGGTTTAGTGTGCAGGCATATTTTCCACTAATTTTCAATATTTGATACGCCATACTAACATAAATTAATTAGATAAATTGTGGTCGCACGCATTCGATTACCATTGGCGCGATCGCGTATAATGTTATTTCAAATTCGTTAAAATAATTACTATTTAAGGCATCACAGTTTGTACTGAGCCCGTACACTCTTGATGCTCATTCTTAATACTTGTTCGGTTTTGAAGTCTTACCACCCAGACAATAAGGATCATCCGTGATAACATCCTTTTTTTTTTCACATAGTAGCATTAAAAATAAAAAAACGAGGAAAAATAAATAAAACAAACCTTCGATGGACAGTTAAAACATTAAAAACTAAAAAACAATAATTTTTTTTTTTTAAAGTAGTTTCAGAGAGAAGTTACAACGTTAGAATAAATAACAAATTCGTAGGAAAGTTAATTCACAATAACACAACCCATATTATTAGGAAATAGGTTTAAAAAAATAAAAACTGTCTATTTTACGGCGAAAATACACAAGAAATTGTGATATAAAATTAAATATACTCTATTTAAACCGCGTCTTAAGTAAAGTATATTTTATACTTAAGTGTAATTAAAATAAATAAATACATTTAATATCGCCCTTCTGGTATATACTCTGTCTCTGTGTTCCCTAGTATTGCATCACAACATGTTCTATTCTATTGTGTATACAGTAAGGATGGTTCTTATTGGAAAATGAAACGTATTAGTAAGAAGAGAAATAACATTGTCGCGTGGCGATCTCAATGTAGAATTTGATGCGATCCACGATGAAGGTTGGGAAAATGTGCCAGCTTAAGTTAAAAGCAGCTGGAGACGGGGTCAATGTAGTCTTCGATTCGCTCCCGAACCCCTTTCTACCCTGAAACCAATTAAACTTTTTGAATTTTCCCTAAATTTTGAGGAAACTGCACAAGTATTGAACCTAAGGGTCAATACTCACACTGATACACGCGAGACACTGCGGTCACATATTAAGTTAGCAATTCAATATAGAAATAATTCACTACACAAATACATAATTGTTACAGTTCACGACGTCTCTCGTAAACTGTTAAGTGTAGTAAAAAAAAAGTGCGAAGATTTTAGTAATTTTAGGCATTATAAAAAACTAGATTTTTGAAGGAAATCTACTCCAATTAATTCAATTTTTATTGAAAAAGTGCTAAAACATTTTTAGGCAATTTTTTAAACATTGGTTTAATTAATGTATACAAACATACACTGATGCATCATCTTACACTTACTTGTATTATAAACATCGGTCTTTATTAATTAAAATAAAATGAGTATTCTATTGTTTTAACACGAGTAATTAATTACTCATTGTAATGATATTTTTGGGAAGCCGAAACATTATTTACTAAAGGCCAGTCACATAGATTTTTTAGTTAATAGCCAAAATAATAACACCAAATAAACTATCACTTAACGGTAACAAGTTTAACTATGAAATGTGTATAAGAAGGTGTTCGTTGATAATATTATATATCGCAATATTAAAACTGTGTTTATAATACACAGTACGAGTTAAAATTTGTCGTGAAATCAATATTTTTGATTTATTTTATGTCCAAATGTGTATTTTTAACAGATCCGTCATCAATATAATTAAATATTAAGATTCAAGCATAACTTTTATCCACATTTAAGTAGGTTTTGCTAGTTCTAATAACCTCATCGCTACACAATTTTCCAAAAAATACCTACGTAAAGATTAAAGTGGAATCGTTTAGTGGACCTTTCTGTTGATACAAATACAGAAGTTGTGCCTCTTCATTGATACTTGTTTATTTTTTCATCATATTGTAAAAGAAAAATTCATAAAAAGTCTGACATATAAAATTGATATTAATATATTTTAAGTTCTTATTACGCACTTATACTTGTTATTGACTAAATCAACTTCTATCTTCATTTGAATAGTAGATATAAGCCGTCATCATTTGTCCGTTTGTCTGCTCAATACTTGCAGACTACTTAATGGATTTTGATGTGATTTTCACTATCACTTAGAGGAATATCTTCGATAAGTTTTACAATGAAGCGAAGCCGATACTTTAAATTACAAAACTATAAATAATTTTTAGTTTTTATATAAAAATACCTTATTTTTTAATGTTATTAATAATTCTTAATTAACCTATGACAGAAGATTAGTGAAATATTCCACTTTGACCTTTAATGTGTATTGTGTGTATTTTAGTACCATTTAAATACAGCTTAAATCTACCTTACGTAATAATAATTAACTGCTTGTTCAGTCTAGATTAAATAAGCTATCAATTTTTAATAATCGTATATCACTATTATAAGATCTCACTTGTAAAATAATAATTTATATTAGTCAAAAAAAAAATTTATTAGTCATTTAATTTCTACTAAATATTATAATAAATAAAATAATGCGAAAGATAAGTGTGTCAAAACAAACTCTTAATATATTCATTAATTAAGTCGGATTGCATCTAAATGTTGTTAATTAAATGTTATTCCGGGGAGAATTAATTTAAATTGTAAAAAAAAAAAACTATTCAAAAATTCACCTTCCACACTTCTGAATTATTTCTCTGACACTTATAATTTGTATAATTACTTAAATTGCTACCAAATAAATATAATAAATAGTATCGGTAATTTAATATTTTTCGTCTGACGCATTTGAATTCATATAACACAGTTTCAATGTCCGTTAGTATTTTTTTTTTCGCAACCTGATTTTATAAAAAAAATAATAATTTGTTAATCTCGGTTTTATTTTACACGTCAAGAATCAGGCCTAAATGTCTAAATGTCACACTTCAGCGTAGAATAAGCCCGTAGTTAAAATACAGGTTCTAGAAAAATAATTAAAAAAAAAAAAAACTTTGTCGTCTCTAAGGTCACGCACCATTTGCATGTGCCAAAAAATATGTAAATATTTCCATTAATATTAGTGTTTTTAATATTTATATTTATAAATATAATATATATATATACCTATATATATGTATCTAACATGCAATCATTTTTGCCTATACAAAAATTTATTATCGATATTTTACTAGTGATTTTTAATATTTATTTATATAATATTAATTTAATAATATTTTTTTTAAATTAAAAAAATATATAAATTTATAAATCATAATAGGTTTACCAATTATGATTTTTATAGATGTTATATATAGCTCTGTTTTTTTTTTTTTAAGAAATTTGAGTCCTATGGAAATATGTTTACATAATGTTGCCACATTTACTGAATATAAACATATTAAAACATAAATTCAGACTTGATGAACTCTATACGCTTTCTCTTACAGTAACTTTTTTTTTGAGTAACGATACACTGTATCTAAAATTAATTACCTAAATATTATATATTTGTGAACACTAGTAAAATATCGTAATATTTCACGTGATTTTGAAAATTTCGCACTGTTTTACCTTAAATTTCTATAACCATTTCACATTAATATACACAAATACGACTGTATGCTTGATGTTTTACCATTGAATAGATTAAATCCATTGATATTTAACTGTTATCCAATAATATGTGGTTAACTATAATATAACTACTGTAGCGATAAATATACTTGTCACAATATTTATTTAAATGACTCGAATTAACTATTGACGATAGAGAAAGAAGCAACCACTAATGCTAACCTACGTTTAAAGACATAGATTTCTGTTATACCTAATCTAATATTATATATTATATTATAATAATAACTTATATGTATTTATAAGCTTTATTATTATAAAACCTATTATTATGTAGACGACCTTATGTCATTTCACATTAATGCAACTGTCTCTGTGATATTTCATCCTTGCGAAGAGCTCTTAAAACTATTATTTTATGTCTCAAACAGAGATCTCCAAATGAGCATCAAAAAGTAATTTTTTTAATTTTTTATCAATCTCATCCGAGTGCCAAAATTAGTTCTCATATCAGTTTAAGAAAAAAAATTTGAGAAGCACAGACCGAATGATCGTTTTAAGAGTTCGTATTGGAAATTTTTCAAGTGCACTTTGTTTTGCGTTTATTATGTACATAATTATCGGCATAGTGAAGACCATTCCATTCCCAATTAATGTATAGTTAATTAATTATTTAATAATTAATTAATGTATAGCTCTGCCCTCAATTGTTGACATGGGTGTCGGCGGGAAAATCACATGTCCGGTATATTAATTCTATATATCCTGTATCTATTATACATCGCCTCTTTATTATTATATATAGTTATTTATAAAGTTTAAATCGTATTTTAAATTTTAACCAATTTTGAAGCGTTTGTGTGCAGATTTTTTTATAGAAAAAAAAAATTTGTAAATTCTGCACTTGATCCGCAGTTATGAGATTTTATTGCATATTCAATAATACTTATTATTATTAATAGTGTAGTGACAGTATTTCGATTTGTAGTATTAATATCGTAAAATTGTCATTTTGATTGGGATCGTTGTGCTGTGCACTCGTGCACTCGTGCACTGTGCACTCGGAGAGTGTAAAGTGTAAACTCACTCAGAATAATAATATGGTTGAATGTACGGATTTTTTCTCGGCCAATGTCGAATTGTACTCAACAATATAAATTTCTAATCCATTAGATTTGTTGTGTTTTATTTCTATCATAAAACCTCATCACGGTTGCACTGTTTATATAATTTAAATAATTTATTATAATTGAAAAATATTCAAAAATATATATCAAACTTTATTCTATTATACGTTGGCCATGTTCGTCTACAAGTTACAATATAATATAACATTAGAATGACAATAATTTTGTTTATATTTGTATATTTTTTTCTCCTTGCATCACTTGACTCAACATCTTGTTACAAAGAGCAGCATATGGGTTCAATTCCACAACCTGGAAAAAATTCACATAATTTAGTATTTTACTCATTACTATTTAAAAAAATGTATGGGGACACACTGGGTTTTGTTGGCGACAGTTACCGGTGTTTCGGTTGTTTCGGTGACTGAGTAAGGGAGATTTCAGAACCCATTTCCCTATTCCTTCCTAATCTTATCCTAAATCCTAATATGGTAGGCAGTGTACTTTCAGTACGCGTGACCTTAGCCACCTGCCATCAAATGAACCGTCAGACTATCTGGCGACTTTTTCATTTAAAAAAAGAAAACAGTTTTTCTTAGACAGATTTTTTATAGTCAAATTATAAGTTCAAAAATAGTAATAGCTCAAAAATAAGTTTCTATAATATAAGTTAAAAAAGGTATATAAGTTTCATTGAACAATTATCAACTTTATGGTGTAAATGTTTGTGTATACCTTTTCACAGCATTTTATTTGCACTTATAAGTGATTATTTCCATAGTAACAAAGTTGATGGTGTTTGTAAAAGGGGACTCGCCTGTCTCTTAGCAAATCCGCTGCCAAGTTTGGCTGCTTCTTCAAAGGCAGCGCGCGCCTCGTCACTTGCACCACGCTTGCGCAGTAACACTCCTTTTTGACACAGTGTAAGTGCACGCGCACGAGAATTTTTACCAGCCGTCAGTTCTAGAGCACGGTCGAGGTCTGCCATGGCCTCTAGAAACACGTTTTAAAAAGTCAAAATGTTTTAAACTGTAAGTCGTAGGACTGCACGTCAAAAGTGAAAACTACGCCATCTGTTAACATCTTAACAAACTATAGACGAAGTTAAGCTTATTGTGGACCAAGAAGTAAGAACTAATTCGAGTAGATGGCGCTTATTTCATACAATTAAACCGTCACTGAGGGTGACTGCGCGCAGATGTTGACCAGAAGGTAAGCCTTGGATTGTATTGGACTAGTGCGGCGCCGCTCGGTTTGTGAATATTGTTGCTTTGTCGGCATTACCTTGGCATTGTCAATAAAAGGGCAACACTATTATTATTTTGAAGTGCAACAAAATATTATTATTTATGTTTCTGCATGGCCACATTTTTGACATTTTATTATTTATTCTCTCGAAATACATATAAATAAAATATTATTAATGATTCTGTTTTTAAGCAAATAATCAAAAGTGTGCACTAAGTTAGGTATGAAAGTAATTTTGAGTTCACTATAAGCATTTGCTTTGGTAAATATCTATAGAACCAATAAATAATAGGTAAATTATATCTACATAATATTATGTCAAATTGATTTTATAGTTGAAAACAGTCTATGGAGTTCTTATCGTCCTGTGGAATGCATAAAGAATTCACATAAATTAATTTTTCTTTCACTTACATACTTTTAATGAATTCTTATTTTAATGTTTCGAGAGCATAGGTAACTCACCGTCATCTTTCTGCATAAGTCTCAACAGCTGAGCTCTGTCGTTGTAAGCCACCGCTCTGTCTGGGGCAATGTCGACGCCCTTATTCAGTTCTTGTAATGCTTCCATCAGTTTACCTTGCTCTGCTAACTTTATGCCGCGAGCGCAAATAGATGCAGATTCCTTAAACGCGTTGGTAGATGGCTCTAAAAATAAATTGATCATAAAAAGTTGAGAGAGAATGTATCTACTAAAAATTAAATAATGACGTGACAGTCCACTTGAAGGTAGGTGGCTACCGTCGCCTATAACACAAGTAACGCCACAGGTGCTGCCGACCTGTTAAGTATGGATAAGGAATTTTGAAACCCACGAAAAATGCGTTCCATTTTTACGTACCTAAAAGTTGGTAGAAAATTAAGATTTACTAGCATATGGTCCTGTACCTAGGTAGCCTGTCTTTTTCATAAACATTAGAACATTAGTACCTACCTAATGTTATAATGTTTATGTACACGTGTAGACGTGTGATTATAATTAGGTACTGTACCTACTGGTATAGCTTTTAAATTCACTTTTTAAATACTTAACAGTAAACGGACGTGTCGACAGTGCTAGATTACCCATTTATTTTTTAGGTATACGTAATTACGTAACTAAGTATGGAAGTTAATGAATCCTTACCTTCTTCTTCTTCTTCGGCATATATATCTCCATCGTCTTTTACGTCACCGATGGTCGCTGTCGGGTCAAATATACTCCTCAACACAGCCTTGTCCCTATCACTTAAATTTACCAATTCTGACATGTTTACCAACTTGTAGAACTTGTTGACGAGAGTACTCCGTGAGAACTTAATACAAACTGGCTTAATTAAACTTAGAATGGTATTTAGAACGGGTTCTGTAAATTACCAATACAGATTGAACAACCTTGATTAAAAATATTAATGTTGACGGAAATTCTAATCAGATGCATATATCTAATTAGGTATTATTTATGAGACAAATATAAATAACTTGGCGTTATAAAAAATGATTTTTTTAAAATTACGATTAGGTAGGTATACAATTTTGTGAAAGCTCAAGTTAACGATCGCCTTGACGGTAAGTGGTTACCATTCGTTTAGTTCGTTAAGACCAGGAGCGATGCAGGTCCGCAGCTGAACTCGAAACTTAGGACTAGCTGGTACCCGCTACTTCGTTTTTGAAAATACCATAGGAACCTAACATTTTTCCACGATAAAAAGTATCCTATATGTTAATCCAGATAATAAACTATATTATAGTTGTCATGAGGGCAGGCATAATTAAAATGTTCAGT
Source organism: Synanthedon myopaeformis (assembly GCA_944738685.1). Lineage (NCBI taxonomy): Eukaryota > Metazoa > Arthropoda > Insecta > Lepidoptera > Sesiidae > Synanthedon > Synanthedon myopaeformis. Next base: position 8,851,319 of record OX122926.1, on the reverse strand, counting down.
TAAATATCACAAATAAGAAAAAATAATTCAATAATAATACATTTATTCAATTAAAAAATCCATTAAACGTGGTTCAAGGTTTGCAATAATAAAATTAATATATAATATGTATCACAATCCTCTTGTATTAAACTGTTCAATTTTGATTACAATTATTAGTGTACCTAATAATTTTATTGAAGAGACAACGGAATTTCAAAATTTCTTATTTTAAACGATTATTATTTAAGAAATTAATGAAAGTTAAAGAAATTTAGGAAGTTTACATATTATTTTAAAGTAATAAATCATATCGGTCTTATCTTATACGACGAGAGAACCGTATTTTATTTTCTCTTTTATATTGACCATTTTGAAATTAATTTTTAACTGAAATTGAAAAAAAAGTTATTCAACTTGACCAAGATAAAATCGTTGTAATCAAATTTAAACACATCACTCATTCTAAGAAAACTATACAATGATGTGACCCATTCATTTCAGGAAAGAATTTGGTCTCACAAAAACTACACGCGTTTTTTTTTTTTTGGGAGATCAACAATATTGAGGCACCATCATTCTCGTGTAAGAACGAACGAAGTTCTTTGGAAGAAACAGTTTCAAATAGGTACTAGTGATTTGCCGGATATCCGATCGAGAAGATAGTTACTTTTTGGCGGATCATTTACCTTATTAATTTTCAATTCATAGATGAAATTCTATATATAGGTGATTAGGTAGCAATGAAAAACTATTAATTCTATTCGAATTATTTTGACAAGTCGAAACATGTCCTGCCTGTCACTGTCACGCAAAGCGTCAAGTGGCGCGGGCGTCAACAATCGTTTAACAGACACCGATTGAGTAAGGCTCGAGTTCACCAATAGACGGTTATTTTTAAACACCTGATTAAAATTCAAACAGCCGTTTAATAATATTTTGTTGATCACCATCGCTAAACTGGGGGTTAAACGCCCTAAACATCAGATTAATCATTAAGTTAATCAGATGTTTAAGGCGTTTAACCCGCATTTTAGCGATTTTGAACAACAAAATATTATTAAACGGCTTTTTAAATTTTAAACAGCTGTTTAAAAATAACCGTGTGTTGGTGAACTCGAGCCTAAGAAAGTTAAGATCCGTATCCGCGGATCTTGACACCAAATATCCGTATTCGGATCCGTATCCGCGGATCCGAATACGGATCTTATGTACTTACCTATGTACATAAGATAAAATTATTTATAATAATATTTAATGCGGCGTTAGTGGGGCAGAAAGCTAAGAAGTTATAGAGCGATGATAATTTATTCCAAACTAACACTTCTAGTGTGCGTTTTTGTATTAATTCTGTCTGGTTTTCGTCTCTTCACCAATATGTACGCCGAATAATGCCCCTGGTCGATTTATTTTAGTTTGTTCATGCTATTATAGCTAGGTCTTGGAAAATTCTGGAGAACATTGCTTTTGTTGCATTGTATTGACTATAGCTAGGTAATAAAAAATATATTTGAATTTGAAGAGAGAAGAAAATTAAACAGTATTAATGCAAAAACTCACAACTCCTGACAGTCATTTATGCTGAGAAATAAGTTTTATGGCCTTATTAATATACATATTTCAAAGATGAGCGATTGTTAGTGTTGTTCTGTTCTTTTACTGTAATTTTTTTTTTTAATTTGTATGTTACACATTGTATTAACACGGCACCAGTTTTGAATTAAACGTGTATTAGTTACGATTTGCTTTGAAACACTAAATTGTCCAACATTGTGTAAAATATGAAAAACATTATTTCAACATTGTGAAAAAAATGTAATCATAAATCGCTCTCTAATTAAGACCCATAAAGTCAGTTTATTGATGCGAGCTATTTTAAAAAAAAACTTAGAATCATCTTAAATATTGTAAAGGTTAGAGTGTCATTGTAATATGAATTATTATAGTATTTAATAAATCCGAAATTGTCTGAAAAATTTTCAACACCAAAAAAAAAAATTTAAAGGCATCTAGGTGGTGTCTAGAAATCTAGATTAATAAAAAATCTACCCAAAATTTATCCATTTGAATCGCTAGAATTTTAATAGTTTACAATACATTATTTAAACAATTTGTTACATACTCTGTTGTCCCCTTGCATAAATTTTGTTCGACCTACCCGCTAAATATTTCGATAATTTTCCAACTCAATTTTGTGACGACCACCGATTTCATCAGAAAGGTGGGTACTTTCGTTTTTTTTTTTTTTTTTTTTACTACAAAACCATATTATATCATCTCTTACAATATTGCATGGTCGACACAAAATTACGAGGCGCTATATATATAAAAAAAACTTAACACGATAAAAATATACAATTATTCAGTACCTTAACACTATGATACATTAACTATATAGTAAAAAAAAAAAAAACACCGTAAAAATGTTCTTTAATCTAAACATTACAAACATGTCATTTTTTTATTTTATTTACAAAGTTATTTTTTATAAATATAAATAGCTCTTAATAAAATTAGGTTTCTATAATAACTATGCATACGTACGTAGTGAAGAACGCATTTTATAACCACAGGACAAATTTTAAAGCACATTGTGACGCAACTCCGACACATTATACTTACAAATACTTTAAGAACTTAGTTATTAAGGTTAATAAAAAAAGGTTTATTATTTTTTTTCTATTCAGGTTTAATTTTTTTTTGTTAAAAAGTTTTTATTCCAAATTTATCCAAAGGTTTATTATTTTTTGCTATTCAGGTTTAATTTTTTTTGTTAAAAGTTTTTATTCCAAATTTATCCAAAGGTTTTTTATTTTTTGCTATTCAGGTTTAATTTTTTTTTTGTTAAAAGTTTTTATTCCAAATTTATCCAAAGGTTTATTATTTTTTGCTATTCAGGTTTAATTTTTTTTTGTTAAAAAGTTTTTATTCCAACTTTATCGAAATTATCAAAATCTGATTTCCCTGTAAAAAGTTATGCGTGGTCATAGATAAAATATATCGACTTGAGAACGAGGAGGTTCTTGTTTTTATTTTTCGTCGGTTAAAAATATACCCTTTTTTTTTTATTAATCAATTCTCACATTGATAAATTTGCATTAATTACGTTGCACATATCACAAATACTAGACACTGTGAAATAGGTCGGTCAATATTATCCTTATTTTTTTAACAACCCCAGATATTTAATATTTTATATTGAATAGAAGATTGAGTATTAAATCAATCGGTGATGTTCTAATGCGTTACCGATTCGATTTCATATAACAATTTATTTTATTTATAAACAAGTTTTAATCGATTTAACACATTTGTAAATCAAAATTTTCTAACGTGTCGAATGGACTATATTTCAATAAATATATTTAAATAAAACTTTTTTTTTTTTTTAGCCAATATGATTACTTTAGCTTAAACAAACATAACAGTTTTATGCAATTAATACAACTATTTCGTGAACATTTTTTAACATAATTATCAAAAGTAAAAACTTTAGTCAGAATTAAGTCATCAATTTACTAAAAGCAAATCCAAGGCAACCGTCTAGTCCTGCACTTACTGTACTGTACTGTACTGTACTAGACGCTTGCATTGGCTTTGCTTTTTTAAATAGGGCATATCGAGAAAGGTTAGTATGGAAGTTAAAAGTTATTTGTTCCATAGAAATTATACATTTAATCTGATTAAAGATAAATTTGTCACATTCACATGATTCATTTACATCTTGATTCCTCAATTCAGTAGCTATATCTTAACTAGACATAAGTTAAAAAATCCCAATGATATAAGTTATTTAAAGAGCCCTTATTATTTATAAACTAAAATAATTCAATAAACGAAGCATGTTTTTGCTAAATAACACCTAAAACCGACGTAAGATCAATTTCCCTAATTCCATTCAAAAACTAACTCCTTCCATACTGACCGATCGCAGTGAAAAACAACCCAACACTATTACCATGATAAAATCAGTCAGCTCTAACATTCAATTAATTATACATATATGTAAACATCTGGAACCAAACACAATTGTTTGTTTATGTGTCATTTTGTATATTATAAAAAAACTTTCTCGTATATTTTTGCCTTTTTAAAATTATAACATTCACTCGGACTCTGCATGTTTTTTTATACCTATCTAAAATAATTATATCTAAGAAGCTTTTAGTTTAAAGTTAATAAAAGAAAATAGGCCACAGTGAATGTTCTGAATGTGTGACAATTTGAAATCATTAAAAATCTTCACCTCGAACAATCGACATTGAACATTATAATTATAAAATCTTCTAGTGATTTTTGATAAAAATTTCTATTTTACAAATATAAGTTTTGTTCCCAGAAGTGAGCACACTAAGTCTTTAGATTTTTGTTTCACACGTTTTAATTACAATTTTTATGTCAAAAAAAAAAAAGCAGTTCACTTGACTTTTGTATTGAAGAAAATTTATCATGATAAGAAAGTCATGCAAACCAAAAATATAATAAATCTCAAACACAAGTTGATAAAACTTGATGGCGACTATACACTCCCCGAGAGATCTGTGCAAGAGAGTGACCGTGTACATTTGTACGGTGTACACTCTAGTTAAATATAAGGTCGAGACCCTTTGACTCGTCCGGACGTAAACACCGACACGAAACCGAGACGCACCGAGAGCTACCTACTATGGACATTCTCACATTTCAGTCTAGGACATTTCATCGCCGTTTAATTTAGTTTCTGTCAACCTTAATCCTGAAAAATATTGTGGAAACACGAGCCGCTGACATCCGTACAAATTTTCTATAGTTACTTAATGTTATAATACATAAATAACTCCACACCACAACACTAGGGGATTTTTTTTCATTTATCAAGCTTACCACTTGAATAGACAGGATTTCACAATATGTAAAAATATTAATAACCGACAGTCAGGTGTTGATTGTAAAAATGAAAAAAGATCCTTAGTATCATACTTTAACTTAAATCAATATGTGTTTTGTTTCTTAAAAGTAGTTCTGTTTTTGCGATAGCTTAAAAAAAACATTAAATGTAGAACTTTTCTGATGATAAACATCTGGTAGCAATTCTTTTGCGTTCTCTACAATACTTAACAAAAGACCAACAACGAAAGTCGATAAAATGGCCAGTCACCGTAAAAACCGACAAAAGTCACCGTAAAAACCGACAAGTCACCGTAAAAACCGACAAGTCACCGTAAAAACCGACAAGTCACCGTAAAAACCGACACGGGACCGAGACTAAGCGAGACAACGCGAAAAAATCGAGAGCTACTATGTACTTTCTCGCATTCCAGGGTGTCTCGGTGACAGTGTATAGCCGCCATGAAAAGTCTATGGGAAACTGAGATTAATTTGACAAAATTTGCATGTGATGTTAATTATAAAACTATTAAAAAGTAGGTCAAGGATAACTATCCTAGATCGTAAATGTTTTAAATATCAGTTCATTAAAACTACACTTGAGATATTCCAAGTCTCAAACTCCACAATTGTGAAACAAATCAACTATTTCATAAATTCTCACATATATTGTTATTTAAAAGTCATTATAAGTTATGTGCGTCACTTTGGAAGCTTTGATTTCCTCCTGTGCTACCTCTTTAAAAAGCCTTTAGTGCCATCGGGCCCTCTCGGAGTACGTATAACGAGCACACCCGGTGGCGGTGGAGATGGAAAGATACCGGAGACCGTGACCCCTGGTGGTAACCTCGTTAGGACCTTCCGTTCCTTCACTTTATTATCGTGTCCATTCTTAGCTTTAGAATTGTTCTGGTTGTCACTAATGTTATTTGCTTGTAGTTTTTCTTGCAATCCTGTTAGACTGAAAAAGAGAATCATAAGACATAATTAAAAAATGTATTCATAAGTGATTCCACAAAATAAAAAGCTTTTGTTGTATATTCTAGGTATTATTAGCTAATAAATTATAATGGGAGTTTAATACTGTCGCTGCAGTGTCTGGACTTTCTTTTCATATTTCTTAAGGTTTCCTAATATGCTATAGTCATTCTGCACAGATCACAAATGGTTTAGCTTTAATTGCAACAATAAAAACATTGTTTAGTATTATCAACAGACTCTTTAAGTTACGATTTTAGTTGCTGTTGAAACAATCAAAAGTTCTATTAAAAATAGAATAGAATGTAAGGGATTAAACATGGTAAGGAGAGTGAAATCAGCATTCACTCACTAAAAGACTAATGCACATTATCAGACGGCTTAAGTAGCAGTTATGTGTTCCCTAACTCTAGGTGACTGTTGGTGAAAATGGACAAAAGACTTCTTCTTAATAAGAAAACATTTGATTCTTCTTGCTGACCCATTGTCAGCTGAGAACTCAAATTTTCAATTATTCATTTCATATGTTTCAACTGTAGTACTACGATGTATGTTTTAAAAGTCCCACTGAAGGCTTAAGAAAAACAATTTTCCTGTGTGAGTTCCAGATCTGGAGAGCTAACTTTGAAAAGTTCAATTCCTAAGTTGGCCCTGACAGAAATCAAGCCTGATGGTAAGGCAAGCATCCTAATCAGTCATCCAATGGGCTTGTCAAAGTTAGTTATGTTCAATATGACATTGTATCATAATAATTAACAGAGATTGAATTTAGTATTAAAAAAGCAATAAGAAGATCAAAACATGACAGAGATTGTGAAGAAAGAAATTAAGTTGGATCTTCCAGTCAACATGAGTTTGTAAGTGTAAGTATGCTGTTATTACAAGATAGATTGAAATGTATTTAGGTAATTAATTTCAGTACATTAAATTAATTATTTTTATTATAATTAAATATACTAATAGTCCTAGGCTGGTGGTCCACTTGATGGTAGGTGACTACTGTCATATAACACAAGCAACGCCACAGCTGATGCTGTCCATAGGATTAAGAATTAGGAAGGATTAGGATAAGGCTATGGGCTCTGGGATCCCTTACTCACTCACTGAAACAAAAAAACAAACCACTTGCTGTTATTGACAACCTGTTCTGGTGTGGTCTTCTGTAAGGGGATTGTTACTGTAAAAATGACTGGAAACGCAGAATGTCCTACCACACTGAATTCTAATTTTGTACGATAAGCATTTTTACAGCTACAAAAACCAATACATGGTAGTTATGTAAATTGAATGACCGTGAAAGATAAAAAACTCTTTTTATATACAATTCACAACTCACTTGTCGTCAATAACGTCTTCAGGACTCCTTGCTTCCCCCAGGATGCGTAATCTCGCCTCTTCATATTCCTTTTTCCTTTGTTCGAGGGTTTTGACTGGTCGAGCGCGACTTTCGCCATTCATTTGACCACTTGCCAATGTTGACGGCCGTTTTAAAATACGAATCGCTGGCTCCGGCATCACGCATTGAGAACCGAGACACGCGTTATCCTCAACTATCACATTAACCTTACAAGTCTTTACCGAGCTATTTACAGGCGCGGGCTCTCTTGACATAAGCTTGATCTTCTGATCTAACTGAAACATGACAGTTGGGTTGATATTTGATAAAGACAAATTATATCCAAATGTAAGCTACGGTTGGCAGTAGAAGATATCCTTTTCAGAACCAAACTTACTCCGATTTCATCCATATCCTCCCAACTTTCACATACGTCAACTTCATCCTGGGCCGCCATATTGACTGATAGATACTGACTGACTGATAACTCAGCAGTGAATGAGTCTGAACTGGTTGAATAGACTCTAAATTAAAGGTCAATTCACACATATCAGCGAAGCCACATGATAGTTCCGACACAGTATGTACCGGCACAGTGCGAAATATTCTTTCATACATTCTCTATGAACGCATCCCCACTTATCAGTGTCAGTGCCGACACCGGCAATCACGAACATATTCGTTGACAACGATAAATTTTTTTTTCGAATCACGGACGCCGCGGTATCTAAAACAAAATGGAGGAAGAGCGATTGATAGAATTGGTTCGTGAAAATAGGGTTTTGTATGATTTGTCTCATACAAAGTATATGGATTCGAAATATTTCCTTTCATCTGTAACTAATTCTTTGTATAAAATGGGTGCATGAACACACATTATCTCTTTTTTCCTTGATGCTGCTCTTCTTCTTCGTCTAGAGCAATAGCTATCATTATTAGCTCCGTTGTATTGAACAGAGCCATAGCAAATATCACGATACTCGACGACGGACACGTTTTCACTGAAGCTCCGTGAACGTGAACTGAGTACTGACATGTGTGAACTAAATCACTGACGCAACACTGTAGCACTGATACTAAACTGAGCGAACACGTTGCCGGAACTGTGACTTCACTCATATGTGTGCGAATCGACCTTAATGAAATTGAACGGTTTCGGTTTGTTTCCTATGCTTTGACCGTATTTTATGAGGAATGAGGAATAAACTACACTGTCGAGGAGAGAAGAACACTATTAACTCACAGAACACTATTTTAATCCCTCTGTTTGTTCTGTGTGTTGTGTTGTGGTGTCATCCGTGTCATCCATAACATGTTGTGGACCTCCTGCACCTTTATTGCATTTGTTTTCAAAAATGTGTATAATTCAACCCAGTCGTGTATGAATTAATCAATATCCATATAATCTAATAACCTGTAAGTGTTACATACGAAATTATAATATTAGTGTCTTATAAAACGTGAGACATTTCATTGACAACATTAACCGGCAGTACATACATTGTTTTAGGTTAGGTAGTTTGATCGTGCTCTGTTGTGATTGTGACTTATTATTTTATATTTGCAGATTTTTGCTGACCATGGCGTTTAAATCTGCTTTTACGTCCGCTTTAGCGGGCTTGACGTCAATTGACCCGGAATCTATACAATTTTTTATGTTCACTGACGAAGAAATCCGAAAACTCAGTGTGGCAAAAATGACCACATCCACACCCTTCGATAGTATGGGCAATTGCGTTCCAGGTGGTCTATACGACCCTGCCATGGGACCTAGTAAGGATAGAAATGATTTTTGTGCCACCTGTTCAAATTCTTTACTACATTGTCCTGGTCATTTTGGTCACATAGAATTGCCACTACCAGTCGTGAATCCTTTGTTTAGCAGAACCATTTACACCTTATTCCGCATTAGTTGTCTCAAATGTTTCAAAATTCAAATGGATGAACAATCGAAATATATTTTGAAGTTGCAATTACAATTATTGGATGCTGGCTTTGTAACAGATGCATTAGATTTGGAAAGCTATACTGCAGCCATTAAAGAAAAAGGCATCAATGATTGTAAAATTTTAAAGAAGTATCGAAAACTTTTAAAAACAGTTGATCCGGTCACACAGACTTTTCAAAATAAAAATTCAGATAAGTTACGAACAAAATTTATAAGCAACTCTTTTAAAGCTGTTAATACCTCTAAAGTGTGTATTTATTGTAGAGCGAAAATTATTAAAATAACCACTTCGGATGGCAAATTAATGTACAACCTGAGTACAGATGGTAGTGGAAAGGGAATTAAAATTTTAATGCCTGATGAGATTAAAAGATTTTGTTCATCAATTGCACAAAACGAGGAGGAAAACCTTACCTATTATTTTCCAGTATTGAAACACTCCAAAACTATACCTGTCACAAATATATTTTTTAATGAAGTACTGCCTGTGCCACCACCCAATATTAGACCATGTAAATATGTGAACGGTACTGTGGTCGAAAGTCAACAATCTCTAGTTTACAAAGTGATTCTTCAACAAGCATATAGTGCAAGAGTTATATTGAACGTTCTGTCTTCAACTGATCATCAAAAAGCTATAGACAATCTTGATGCACAACCGAGACAAGCCTATACATCTGTGATAGGTAAAACACCAGCTGAAAAACTACATACAATTTGGCAAGAGATACAGAAAGACGTAAATTACATTCTTAATAGTGATGGTGCACCACTGAGCATGTTTCAGGGTGTTAAACAGGTTTTAGAAAAGAAAGCTGGTGTCATAAGAATGCATATGATGGGTAAAAGAGTTAATTATGCTGCTAGGTCTGTTATCACACCTGATCCAAATGTAGACATTGATGAAATTGGTGTTCCAGATGTTTTTGCTAAGAAATTAACATATCCTGTACCAGTTACAGAGTACAATGTAGACGAATTAAGAAGAATGGTAATAAATGGACCAAAAGTGCATCCTGGTGCTGAGAAAATAGAAATCGAAAATGGCAGAATAATTAGGATACCATCAGATTCAATTCAGAAGCGTAGAAGTCTCGCAAAAAGACTGTTAACCCCGGAAGAGTACAATAAATCTGGTTCAAAGATTGTTCACAGACATTTAGTGAATGGAGATGTGTTAATATTAAATCGACAACCATCACTCCATAAACCCAGTATGATGGCTCATAAGGCTAGAATTCTCAAAGGTGAGAAAACACTTAGATTACACTATGCAAACTGTAAAGCGTACAATGCTGATTTTGATGGTGATGAAATGAATGCTCACTTCCCACAAAATGAAATAGCAAGGAGTGAAGCATACAATATAATGTCTGTACGCAAACAATATCTTGTGCCAAAAGATGGCACACCTTTAAGTGGGCTTATACAAGATCATGTTATATCAGGTGTAAGAATGTCTCTGAGAGGCCAATTTTTCAATAAATCAGACTATCAAATGTTAGTTTTCCAAGCTTTACCAAATAGAAGGGGTAGAATACAACTTTTACCTCCAACTATATTAAAACCTGTAATGCTGTGGTCAGGCAAACAAGTGCTGTCTACAATAATTATTAATAATATACCTAAAGACAAGCCTTACATTACATTGAATGGAAAAGCGAAAATTGCAGCTAAAGCATGGCAAATGGATCAACCGCGACCATGGAAAGCAGGTGGTACCGTATTCAGTGATCCTAATTCTATGACAGAAGCTGAAGTCATTATTAGAAAGGGAGAGCTTCTGTGTGGTGTTTTAGATAAAACACATTATGGTGCAACACCTTATGGTTTAATTCATTGTATGTATGAACTATATGGTGGTGATAGTTCCAGCAATTTGCTCAGTTCCTTTTCAAAGGTTTTTACATTTTACTTGCAGTGGATAGGTTTTACTTTAGGCGTCAAAGACATAATAGTGATAAAAGATGCCAACGAAAAAAGAGATGACTACACACTTACAGTATATAATGTTGGCAAAATAGCTGCAGCAAAAGCAACTGGCCTCTCAGAAGACACTGATGAAAACGAAATACAGGACTCAATTGGTGAAATGCTTACAAAAGATCCAAAATTTCGTGCACATTTAGATAGACAGTATAAAACCTTACTAGATACATATACAAATAAAATAAACTCAGCATGTTTGTCCGAAGGTTTGTTGGAAAAGTTTCCCTACAATAATCTACAGCTTATGGTTCAATCTGGTGCTAAAGGGTCAACTGTAAACACCATGCAAATTTCATGTTTACTCGGGCAGATAGAATTGGAAGGTAAAAGGCCTCCCCTTATGATATCTGGGAGATCACTGCCTACCTTTGCACCTTACGATACTTCACCAAGAGCTGGTGGATTCATAGATGGGAGATTTATGACAGGAATTAAACCTCCAGAATTTTTTTTCCATTGTATGGCGGGACGTGAAGGTCTTATTGATACAGCAGTTAAAACCAGTCGATCTGGATATTTGCAAAGATGCCTGATTAAGCACCTTGAAAGTCTGAGGGTTTCTTATGATAATACAGTACGGGACTCCGATGGTAGTGTTATACAATTCGCTTTTGGTGAAGATGGTCTTGATGTTCTAAAGTGTCAATTTCTCAACACCAAGCAATTTCAGTTTCTTGACATAAATTCTGAAGTGTTAATAAATAGTCAGGAAATAGAAAAATTGAAGGAAGACAAATTCTCCAAAATCGCGAATAAAGGAAGAAAATCAGTCATGAAATGGAAAAAGAAGTATGGTAATCCTTTGGAAAAGATTCGCACTAGTGCTTTTGCAGAATTTTCCAAACATGCTAAGGAAGAAATTAACCTGGATAAAAAATCTAAGGAGAAAAGCAGAGATCCTTATTATTGTAAGTTGGAAGAAAAGTGGAGAGAATTGGATTGGGAGGAAAGACAAGAATATACATTAAGAAGAGTGTGTCCTGATCCTGTTCTAGGCAAGTTAGCGCCAGAGAAAAGACTCGGTATCATAAGCGAACGCATTGATGAACTTATTAGTAATTATTTCAAGAATCGCGACAAATCACTTTACAGAGATTTAACAGACAAAAATAAATTTGAGGAAATTCTTCATACAAAGTATTTGTCATCATTAGTGCCACCGGGAGAACCAGTTGGTCTCCTAGCAGCACAGTCTATTGGTGAACCGTCAACCCAGATGACATTGAACACTTTTCATTTCGCGGGTAGAGGTGACATGAATGTTACCCTCGGTATTCCTCGTCTTCGTGAAATACTGATGACTGCATCGGCGAAGTTAAAAACGCCTAATATGGACATACCATTTTTAGATGTAGCTAACATAGATAAGAAGGCAGAAAAACTAAGAAGAAAGCTCAACAGAGTGACAGTAGCCGATGTGTTAGAAAAAATCGACGTACAATGCGAGATTGTATTGAAACCAGAAACTAAAATGAAAACAACAATACACTTTGCCTTCTTGCCTCATTCACAGTACAAAAAAGAATATACAGTGAAACCGCAGCAAATAATTAAGCACATGCACAACAAATTTTTCACATTGATGTTTGATTGCATAAGAAAACAGGCGAAGACATCCATTGGAGTTACATGGTCAACAGAAAAACAGAAGTCTAAACGTGCCACTGATGATGATTTCGATCAAGATGATGATGTGGTTGAACCTCAGGGTGGGAATGATGATCCAGAGAGCTCTGAAGATGAAGCAAATTTAGATGATAATACTGATGAAGTAAGATTTTTTTTAGTTATTTTTTTGCACTACACATACCTATGTCTCTTCACTTAAAATTTTATTTATTCTTTATTTAATATTCATTACTTGAATACTTGAATGTCAACAGAAAACTCATATTAGGTACTCATATATTTTCTTTTTCAACGCGGACAAAGTCGCGGACACCGGCTAGTTATAAATAAAGGGATAAAAAATGTAGAATTCATAGCCCAAACATGTAGTTGTCTACTATTATGAAAATAGAAAATAGGATATATTTGTATATTCCATCACTAATCAATGTCAGCGTATATGTGTCATAATATTATGTTCCACTGACGGGCACAGCACAGGGCTCTCTTCTGTTGTTTGTAATTATATTTGACAAATCCCTGAGCTGGTTCCTGTAGATTGCCCCTTCCCTGTTCTCGTCTTTTACACGCATTGCCGGTTGCGCATTCGGTATTGTATAGAAAACCGGATTATACAGATTGCCTAAACTAAATCTTAAATCTTACGGATACTTAAATCTATAGTTGAGAATTTAAAGCTGAATATGCTGTGTCAAGGATGTTTACACACTTGGCTACATTGTAAATTAAATTTTCAAATTGATTTCCAGGTGAAAACTCGGAATAATCGCGACGGGGACCAGGGTTATGAAGATCCGGAGTCAGACGAAGAAGATAAATCTGATGATGAGAATGAAATTGAGGATGTTAAAGATAATGAAGATCCTGAGGCGCCTGAGGAACTTATAACTGAAGAAAACTCCAAAATAATGTCCGACGTAATTGGCACCCACAAGAGTGCTACGAATTACTCATTTGACACTAAAAAGTATCAATGGTGTGAGCTGACTGTGCAATTCCCAATCACCTTCTTGAGTGTTGATCTCACGCAAGCACTTCGCAATGCAGCCAAAAAATCGGTTATCAGAGAAGTGAAAAACATAAAAAGGGCCATCACCAACAAGGAAAAGAATACACTTTACCTCAAAACGGAAGGAATCAATATAGTACAGATGTTCAAATATTGGGACATTTTGAATATTAATCGTCTGTATAGCAATGATATACATATGATAGCGAACACATATGGAATCGAGGCAGCAAATAAAGTTATCATAAAAGAAATTCAGAACGTGTTCAATGTATACGGTATAGGCGTGGATCCGAGACATTTGTCCCTCATAGCTGATTATATGACTTTCAATGGGAAATTTGAGCCGATGAGTAGAAAGGGTATGGAGGCTTCTACTTCTCCGCTACAGCAAATGTCTTTCGAGTCTTCACTGACATTTTTGAAAGACGCCGTCTTGAATGCTAAAAGTGATTATCTACAATCGATCTCGAGCAGTTTGATGATCGGTCAGCCTTGTCGTATTGGAACTGGCTCGTTTGGTTTACAACAATACAATGCGATGATACATTAGAATGAACCTTGTGACTAAGGCGACCCCTAGCTTACGAATCTCCGCGACCCAATGCCCCAATCTATACTGTTAAGTGTTCTTACAGTTTCTATAGTAAACAGTTCTTCGAAGCATTGTGTCGAATCTTTTAACTATGAATAGAAAAAGAGTTATTCGACATTTATTGGAAGATGAAAAAGAAGATATCATATTAATGCTCATGCCTCCGAAAAGAGAATGAAGATCGACTCAATTTTCACATCACGAGGAGATGAAAAGAATTATTATCAACAGATTCTATCAATAACTAGGCCTCCTGCGCAGAAAACGAAGCAAGAACTGCGCAGAAACGGACCCGTATTTATACTCGCGCAGACAGTTTCGATGGTTTAGATTTAAGAAAGTACTAGAAACTTAAAAAAAGTAAAAATGTTACTCTTAAAGTTCTGGAATCAAATTTCTGTTAATGGAATGTGAACTCTATGTCGCAACTATAAGGACCAATTTCCTTTGGCATTTATTTGAAGGGATCGTGGCCACCATCTATCTATAGTGTGGAACTTTACATGCGCTCAGCAGTCGTAACAATACGAAGCAGTGGGTCACTGTCGCCAGTTGCGTTCGCTAAAATCCTAAGTGTCCCTTTACATTTTAAGCTTTTTGAAAGTTGATTAGTAAGTGTTAATATATTGTTAATTAATTTTGGGATAAATAAAAAATTTTATCTATTAAAAGATGTATTTTTGTTTTTTTGTTTCTTATACAATGGCAAATTCATACATTTTTAAGCTGCAACAGCAAATGTATCAGAGTGCATTACTTATTTGTAGGTAGTTTTCAAAATAGCCTTTATTGGCACATAGGTTGCACTTTTACTTATATATACACATAGGCTGCATTTTTGGAGGCACTTGTTTCACAGATAATTAATAAAAAAAATTATATTATAAAAATTGGACTTAAACCAGTACCACAATATTGTTTTGCCATATTAGTTATTACTATTAATTAAAATTTTAAACAATTCTCTCTTACTTTGTACTACATATATTTTAGCTTATTTATTATTTTTTATTATGAATACCTATTTATTATTTTTTAATGTCAACCACATTATGGTTATAGGTATTGCATAAATAATATACGGGATATATGTAAAGAAAATGTAATTTTAAAATGGCAAGATTCAAAATTAAAAAGAAATATGACAAGTAGGTGAGGATAAAATGAACAATTTAGTAGGTATGTATTTTTTTTTCTTTTAATATGTACATGTGTAATATAATATCGATTGTGAGTGAGTAGCCAAAAAACGTGGTGCGATAATCAATATCTCTATCACTTAATGACTTAAAAACTCGTAATAACTTAAAAAATAATCACAATATTTCATGCAAACACAAGGCACATATACTTGCTCTGTCTATAAAATACATTTTACTGTTTAAACTGTAAAGGGTTTATTACATAAATAGCTTAATTATTAGACCATTTGTAGCCTAGAGGAAACCTATGAATGGTTTATCACAACATACTTTGACATTACTATAATATAACTAACTCAATAGATCTTCATTGAATCTATGTTTTGTCTGCCTAGTGTCTATCAACATTTTTTTTTACTTTGGAACAGTTGAAAATAAGAATTAGTTTAGCAGGTAAATATGCCAATTTTTTTATTCAAAGACTGACCCAGCCTCAAACCATTATAATCGTCAGAGTGGAAATATTATTGACTGCAATTATAGAGAGAGGTTTAAACTAAATTTAAATAATTTCTTATGCATGCATCCAACAAACAAGAATCTGTGATGAACGAAAAGAGATAAATATACGTTTATAGATTTATCCTTATTGCGTTGTCACTCCAATTGAATAAAGATTAAATCAAATAATTAGTAAATAGTTATATCAATAATGGGTATTTTGGGTGGAGAAGGCGTTGTTTGAAATGCCGTGTAGGCGAATAGGTAATGAAGGTATTTGTTGATTTGCCATCATCCACATCATGAACACGCATTCAAAGTACAAAAGTTAAATGTGTAATTAAAAAACCGATTATCTCCGTAAGTTAAAAGGTTTCATAAGATTAATAACGGTTTTGCAGGTAGGTAACAACTTAGTTAGAAATAGGTAGGTACCTACCTACATAGTCATGAAAAAATGTTCGCATGTGTTTTTTAAATTAACTACCTAGCAATTCTTTTAAATTTCAGATACATCAGCGAGCATACCTACTCTATATAAATATTTAATAATTATAAGCAAAATATTAACATTCGTTTGGCCCCAAGTCGATAGCATTAGTTCTCTACAACAGAAAGTGTGCATGAAAAATATTTTGAGATTTTCAAATAATTTTTAATAGTAGGTACTTAAATACCTAAGTACAATTAAAAAGTATTTGAGAGGAAACAACACAGTAAGATCAGTATCTTTACCATGAGTTTACAATCACCACACTGGCTAGCGAGAGGGTAAAACATTTATATGAAAAACTGTCAACTGTCAATGTCAAATTGACAATTTTTTATATGAATATTTTATGCTCTCGCTAACGATTGCGGTCATTGTAAACTCATTGTAAAGGTACAGGTTCTCAAAGTAGACCGTACCTACTCTGCTATCGAACTCGCGTCGGAGAGCTAAACACAGCTATTTGAACATCGGGCTCCTACGAGTTAGGATGCATGATATTAACCAGCTTTTAACGGATAACTGTTACTAGACTTGCGCCGATATCAAGTGTTTCGGTTAGTTAGAATGGATTTGGATAAGGAGTGGTTATACTTAATAATAAAATAAGCTATAATTATAAATCATATATATTTAAGCAACTAAAAAAATACCACAGACAAATCATGATTTTTTTTTTTAAATTTACGATGCAAAATTATTTGTAGGACTCTGATCGTCATAATTTCATTTTATGTAGGTATATAAAAAAATATTGTTTATTATTGTTGGAATGTCTATGGTATCTTAATACACAAATTTTCTAAAAAGCAACTTTTATAGTAGAATTAGCTTTTTCCTTTAATTCGTTTTACTTATTCGAGCAATCTGCGGTTCATTTCGAAATACTGTGATGGCACTAATAAAAAGTTAAATAAGTTACTGCGAGGATAACCTTAATCACTGGCTAGGACGGTAACTATTATAATAATAACCTATCTAACATCATTTCGTCTCAGATAAAATAAGAACTAAAGGTGGACCCCTGTCGACGGCAGAGTGAAGCCGGTAAAACTACGCCTTCAGCGTGTACCTACAGTATACGTACCTACACGGTTACACGTACACAAATGCAATCAAACTATGCCTCGTTTTATTAAAATATTTACTAGTGAAAATTCTGAATTACGTAGTAAGAGGGTTTAAAAATTATTCTTCAAAAAATAAAAAGCAAGATTGAATCTTGAATTTTGCACTTAAGTTAATTTGGAAACCAATATTTTTACTAAAAATGTATTATTATGGCAACTCTTGCCTTCTCACAAAACCGGCTTTACTATGTTGTCCCCAAAATTCTGTCTTTAGTTTTTATTCAGTCTGAGCATTTCGTCCGGAAAGTTCATGCCAGATTTCGATAGCTGGCTTAAGGCTAGTCAATTTTTCGAATAATTTCAACCAAATATTATGTTGTCATATTACCTACACATTAAAAGACAGTTATTGAAAAAAGGTTAGATATGAAGGAATAAATGAATATAAAGGTCATATAAATGTGAAAAAAGATAAGACAGTTCAAAATATAAAAAGAGTTTTGATATTACTACGATGAAATAACCTTTCTTTTACTTGGAAGGCAAAGACAACTGAGTATTCTGCAAAGCTTGGCTTTTCTTTATAAGCATAATTAACACATTGTCCAGGTAATAGTATGTACCATAGATATCTTAAGGGTTCAAATCTCTGTGGTATGTACGGATTCAAATTCGCCACGAATTTTCCGGACAGTCCTAAATTTAAATAATCCTCGGACTACATTTTACAATTGGACCCAACATTTTTTTTAAAAACTTCATTTTTTTATATAAAATACTTACTACTATAATAATACTTAACATAAATTAATAATTCAGATTAAAGGGAAATTTGTTTGTAATGTAAAAAACCGTATCAGGTTTTCCATAGCATATCCATTTTACTTAGCTCAGTAGTTTATTTTTGGTTTTGTAAAAGTGAAGGAAAAATCCATCACAATTTTTTTTAAAGTATTTTTATAAAAAATACCCAAAATATTTTCACGTGAAACATTTAATTCCAGAGAAGTATTATGTTGAATTTTTTTTTTTTTTTATTTCCTTTCAAACTGAATTAATTTCAATAAATAAATATTTCACATATAAAACTAACAACTTTATGTATATAAAGAGATGTGACACAAATTCCGTGGCATGTTTTATACAGTTTTATCACAGCCCCATTGATGTGCGTTACGTTTTAAACTTAGGCGAAGCGACTGCACGATTGTGACGGGTGATCGATGAAAAATAAATGAACTACCTAATTTCACATCGATTATTACAAACAAAACTTAAAAATACAAAAATAATTATATGAATTAAATACAGTCTCACCTAAACATAGAATTTGTGTCAAATCGAACCCGAAAAACGCGGGAATGTTTTTTTTTTTCAAGCTGAGGCATTATTATTCGGCTAATTTACAAAATGTCAATCGTTTATAAATATAATAAAATGATATCAGATAAAATAAGAACTAAAAACTAAAAAAACTAACTAAAAGAGTGAAGCCGGTAAAACTACGCCCGCGCCGTGTACATATACACAGTTACACGCACACAAATGCAATAAAACTACGCCTCGCCTTATTTACTAGTAAAAATGCTGAATTGCGTAGTGACAGTGTAAAAAATAGACTTCAAAAAAATTAAAAGCAGGTTTGAATCACATTTCACACACTCAAGTTAACTTGGAAAAAATGAATAATTATGGCAACACCGGCTTACACAATAAACGTGAAACCGGCTTCACTATGTTGTCCTCAAAATTCTGTCTTTAGTTTTTATTTGGTCTGATTAAATGATGGACAAATTATTAATATTTCAAAATATTTAACGTCGTTTTCAAACGCTGAAAGTAATTGTGTTTTTAATAAAAATTCAAATTAAGAATTGATTAGTGACGTCATTGCGTTGTCTCCGCTTGGTTTTGGTCTTTGGCCGCTTTCTTGGCGGCTTTCTTGTCTGCCGCCTTTTTTGCTATCGCTTCGTCTTCGGCAGGGTTATCCCACACCTGACGTTGCCCTGAACCGAACACGTTGTAGAATGTCGCACAGAATATATAAACAGCGCCAGCGATGTAGAACACTTTCCTCCATTGCGCTTGAGTCGGCTGAAAAATACAATTTCAACACACACATTAATCTTCAGGATTTACCCACACACACAATTAAATTAAAATAAACAATATCTACTGCTTAATAATACACAAGCTTTTTAAGCTTAAAAGTAAGCTGCAATACAGTGTGTCTGGCAAAAAGCTTTGCAGTGATATTCCAGGTCCATAAATTACAACAGGTACATATTTTAAATAAAGAAACAAAGTATTTAAAGAAATATCTATATACATCCGTACTAATATTATAAATGCGAAAGTATGTTTGGATGTATGGATGTTTGTGACTCTTTCACGCAAAAACTACTGAACCGATCACCATGAAATTTTGCATACACGTTGTCTGAGACACCAGAAAGGACATAGGGTACCTTTCATCGTTCAACGCGGACCAAGTCGCGGGCACAAGCTAGTTTCTTTAATAAAAACGATAATAGGTTAATAGTTTCCTCTAGTTATAGCTTGCTTAGATTTGTACTATTATATTTTCTTTGCTTAAATAGATTTTTTATATTTTTTTACAAACATTAATAACCTTAAGAAGACATTGAATATGAAAATATAAACTTATATATTTGTTATATTGTTAAAAGTGTGTTTTTTTTTTTTTTTTTTTTTTTTATTATAATATGGATAGCCAACGCAACAATGTACATACAAAATTCAAAAAAAAAAAAAAAAACGCATAATATAGTTCAGCTTGCACAAGTCACACTTACAGGCCACCACAGCATGCATATTCATTGCTTATTAGGCACATATTCAATTTAAATAATCATTCGTACATATTCAAAATCCAACTCAGTCAAACATCACAAGTCAATATTTAATCCAAATATAAATACACAAATCATTGGGTCGTTAGTTAAGTATGCAAAAAAGAAAAAAAAAGGAAACATATGTAGGTTTTATATGTATATTAATTACCCTTCCTTCAATAATGTATCCCGCGACAATCGGTGCAAGTAGTCCAGTCAAGTTTGCGGAACAGTTTGTGAACGCCATAAGTATTCCGGCGAAACGAGGCGAAATGTCCAAGTGGTTCACCTATCATTTTTTTTATTATTAATACAGTAATGTTACATTATAAATTAACACTGGTGTAAACATAACCTCTTTGCAGTTTAGAGGTACAGAATTATTAAAAATAAGTATATATTTTACGACATATATATGTGCTTTTTGACGACACATTTGGTCTAGTGGCTAGTAATCAAACGGTCGCCGATTCGAATCCCGCTAGGGGCGAATGTTTATGTATTAACATTTTACTTTTGTACCTGAGTCATGGATGTTTTCTATTTATAATATATATATATGAACGAAACATATGAAAAGAAAAAAAAAATACTCTACTCATATACTCGTAAGTATAAGTAATATATACTTAAAGTCAAAGGATATGATAAATTAATCAATGTATTTGGTATGTAATTAATTAATTAATTTTTACCTTGAATCCAGAATAAATACCGCCGTTGAGTCCAACGCCTATCGCCAATATGGCGACGGTAGCCGCCGGGTTACAACCGGTGTTGGCTGCTATAAACAAACCTATCGCTGGACCGTATTCACCTGTATGCAATTAACAAACATGATATTGAGGAGAATCGTCAAAAGATGGCGCTACATCCTTATGAAAATTTTTTATGTATATTCCTTTTATTTTATTGAAAATTAAAATTACCAGAAAATTGCACATTGACCAATAGTAAAAAATAATAATTTGAGCACATTTTCTAAACTAACTAGTGTGGAAAAGTTTTCTTATGTTGGCTATTAAAAGTGATACTTTTCATATCACACAGTGAAAATGTATATTTCATATACATTTTCACTTCAAACTTTGATTATTATTTTTGGAAAATAAACTGTAAGTATATAATTTAAAAATAAATAAATAAAATTAAATCAATTTATCTACAGCTTATTATAGTACATACATACCTACTGCACTACTATTGACTAGTAAATTTTGTGTAAACACTTTAAAAGCTCTAACAATTATAAATAAACATTATCTTACAATAAAAAAAATGTTCGATTTTTCATTTTTGTTCTATCATGATCATTCATACACGAGTTCCTAAAATATGGCCGAAATCATCATCACAGATTAGTAAACAAATATAATGTGAAACTCACCAATACTGTTAATGATTTTCCTGACGTGAGTATGAGTGAATCTTCCGCTTGACAACATCCAATCGGCGACCACCGAAATGAACATAGAGAACAGCCACATGCACAAATATGGGAGTGCGGAAACGAAACCGTTCTAAAATAATAATAATTATTATTGTTGATGTAATAAAGCTCACTTTTAAATGCTCGCTTGTGATGGAATAGAAAGACGTGTTTACTTAAAGACAATTTTATTAGAACTAAAAACGTTAGGCTTGTAACACCTATTTAACCTTGCATTCACGCATACATATACGTCTCTTACATTCGTTCACGCACACATTGATAAATAGCTAAACAATAATGCGTTTCGCAATCATTTGGGCAGCCCGTCTGGCGGCAGTGACCACCACCTTACAGGATACCGCCTTGAAATAACAGCGTATACGTGATGTTGTGTTTCGGTGAGTGAGTATAAGGGATGTCAGAGCCCATTTCCCCTATACCCTTAGTCGGCAGCGCACTTGTAGCACTTATGGCGTTGCTTGTGTTATAGGAGACGGTAGCCACCTACCATCAAGTGGACCGTCAGCGTGTCTGTCGACCTTAACATTAAAAAAAATACTTATTATAAAACACTATTCACTATGATTAGGTCGGTCACATATGTCGCAGAGCGGATAACCTATGAGGTTGAAGAGTTCTTGAATGGAGGCTACGAATTGGATAACACAGTCTGAAAGACGAATTGAAAGGCTTCGCGGGAAGCGGCTGGATGCGAAGCAGAGAAGTCTTGGGAGAGGCTTACATCCAGCAGCATGATGAATTCATCAGCCTTTTCATCAGATTCAGGCAATTTCATCAGATGATTTCATAAGTTATCACTAAGTAGCAATACAATATAGGTAGGTAGAACTTACCTATGCTGTATTACAACATAGAAACAATACAATACAGCACTACTATCAGCTGTTTGTTAACAAAGTCCTGTTTATTTGTTTAAGTCCCAATTTACTCTTTTGAAATACTCATTTGAATTACTCAGATACTCTTTTGAGTTACCTTGAAACACATTATGAGTATCAATGATTGAGTTAGTGTCGGATTCAGAACCAAATTAGAGTACCTATTTGATACCATTCCTTATTGAAACTCATCTTGTACTGTGGGGCTATTAATAGCGCTTAAATATTTTACGTTGAATTGCGGTCGGATGAATGAGTTACTTGAGGCCAGTTGAGGTCAAGAGTCAATTGAATAATATGCATCGTCGTGATACGTCTCCCAATAAATGACTCAAGTGTGGATTGTTACAAGTGACAGGCTTTGTGAAGTCGTTGTAAAACTAAAAACCACTTTAAAACGTAATTTTTTTTTATTAAAAATCGTTTTAGTTTACTGATTAATAGCAATAGAGGGAAGGAAAATTAAAAAAAAAAACCTATTTTGCAAATCATTAAGGATCTCTATTAGGTATTTAAGGATGATTTTGTATGTTTATGGTAATGTAAGAGGAACATCATTATAGGTGAAAATTCATAAATTTTATACTACCTACTTTATGTAAAAAAAAAAAAATGTTTTCCATGCAAACGTCGAAATAGAAACCTGGTTTTTATTTTATGTAAGTAGGGTATTGGCCAAAAATTACGCGGTCACGTGATTTATGACTGAATTTACGAGTAGGTATCTCGTAGATTATATAGTTGTAGTTATGTAACAGTGAAAAAGTTCTTAAAGATTACCAGTAACATATTAACGAAATGTAAACTTACATCTTTAATGGAGAAATGCAAGACTTGTCTCATGAAGGTGGGCAGTTCGGTCATGAGGGTTTCGTAGCCGTAGTTCTGTCCCATGTGGGCCAACATTATGGCCCAGAACGGCATCGACATCAAAATCTTCGTCCACGGGATCGGTGGAGACTGTAACGAGACAATCCTGTATACCTATATACTAGCTTGTGCTCGTGTTGCTATAACACTTTGGCCAGGCGTTAGTTTTTTATTTTTTATGGATGAAAGGTACTATGTCCTTTCTGGTGTCCCAGACAACGTGTATGCAAAATTTCATGACGATTGTTTCAATAGTTTTTTCGTGAAAGAGTTACAAACGTCCATACATCCAAACATACTTTCGCATTTATAATATTAGAATTTTATATCCGTAATATATAAAATTCTCGTGTCACAGTGTTTGTGACCAAGCTCCTCCGAAACGGCTTGACCGGTAGGTCTTAAACTATTTATTAATTATATTTCCCTTTAAGTCCAAGTTGGGGAACTATATTTCCCCGACTTGGACTTAAAATCGTCACAACAATTGCACTTTGATGTATAGCGCCATCTCACAAAATTATGTTGCATCATCGACAAGATGGAGCTTTAATAAATAGATTTATTAAAAAAAAACGTTTTTGCGTTTTAAAAAAAAATACAACTAAGACTTAAAAAGCAAAACCTTATCTATATACAAAATTTCAATCAAATCGTTAGAGCCATTTCTAAGATACGCGAAATATATAAATTTATACACAATTAGGTAATTAATTTAATTTATATACAAAAATTGCTCGTTTGACGTCATTAGATATGCTTACCAAACACCTAAGAGTAACACATTTAAATAAATCAGGAATGTTTGCTTTAATCACTGGGATGTCTAGGTCGGATTAAGCCAGTAAGTTAATCTCTAAATGTATTAAAAAGTATTTGAAACACTTACACTAGAACCAGCAGCGCCCCACAATGCACTGAGTATATATTTCTTCTCGTTATCCTTTATCGTCGGACAGTGTTCGGGATCCTCGGAGACGAAGAACAGGAACGCCAAACACCAGACAGTGCCAATGATACCGAAGACGTAGAAAATTGACGGCCAACCGCCCGAGAAGCCATACTCTGACAGAAGACCCGACAGGGGCATAGATATCACAGTGCCGAATTGCGCTCCTGAAATATATCAAAATTATAATATTATAAATGTGAAATGAAAGAAAGAAATTTATTCACGCAACACAAACACACAAACATAATACAAAAACAGAAATTAATAAACCAATAAAGATGTGTGTGTCCGCATTGTGTTGAGATGTTAGACAAACACCTGCAGCGTTTGGGACTCACTACACAACATCGACGCTACATAAACATATTACAACATAATTACACTATACACTATATACAAACATATTTAATAAATTACTTAAGTATAAATTATATATGGAAATAAATAAATTGTAAAATAACAATTGATTTCAATTGTTATTTTATTTGTTATTTTCAATTGTTATGTATTTACATAGATAAATAATAATATATAAAAACTTATAACAAAGTACCTATATATACACAATGCAAAGCTTCAGTTAACAATTAAACGATGAAAGAAAAATAAATAAAAATTAAATTTACTTATTTTGATTTATTTGTGCGGATATAAAGCTTGGATAAAATATTATGAATGTGAAGTTATAGATTTCAATAAGTTATCCTTCCTTACTACAAATTACTTATCCTAAATTCACGAGAACTTTGACAGAATGTTTATTAGACCGTAATGTTGCTATTGTGACTTTAAATAAAACACGTTGAATCATTTATTTGTTTTACATAAAAATATATTAGTTATTAGAATAATAAAATAAAAAAAGTTATATATTAATAACTTTCTGCAAATTATATACAAAAACCTTCTATGTTTATCGCTCTTTGCATTAGTGAAAACCGCATCAAAATCTGTTGTGTGGTTTAAGAGGGTTAGCGGATATATATACATACAGAATTTTATATTTGAAGTCGCTTTCTGGGTCTTTATGTAAGGATTAAAGCAATTAAATACAAATATTTGAATGCACTTGTCAGGTAGAATATACTTTTTACTTTAACTGTTGTATATATGATTGAAGATCCTGTAGACATGGTGTTTGTGCAAATAAAGATTTATTAATTAATTAATTTAATGATAGTAGCTCACCTGCGTATACGGCTGCACCCATTCTACTTCTCTCGTTCGGCGGGATCCATTTCGCTAACATTGCATGTGAACAAGGCACTATAGGACCCTGTAATAAAATAATAAACATACTTCGATTACTTTCTCTAATTACTCTAATAATAATCTATATATGACATTAAACAATACTAGGAAATTTTAACAGTGGCCACATTCTATTCGGATACCTACGTAAACGTTCTAAATTTAAATGATAAGTATATATTTTTATGAAATGCTATCTATACTAAATATTTTGCTAGGACTTCCATAATGAACTATTGATCCCGTAGGACTGTGCAGTATCATAGTTCTCACGCAATTAGTAGTGGCAGGGAACACTTCATTCATTCATTCATTCATTCGTTCGTTCATTCATTCGTTCGTTCATTCATTCATTCATTCATTCACC
This sequence comes from Synanthedon myopaeformis, assembly GCA_944738685.1. Lineage (NCBI taxonomy): Eukaryota > Metazoa > Arthropoda > Insecta > Lepidoptera > Sesiidae > Synanthedon > Synanthedon myopaeformis. The sequence continues at coordinate 8,825,161 of OX122926.1, read as the reverse complement.
CAGTAGATATTAAATTGGACAGCCAGTGTGGCGGCAGGAAGCCTTTACAGTTCTACTCACAGAATACTACCGTGAAGTAACAGTACCTATAATATGTGCTATGTTTCGATGACCGAGTGAAGATGCAAGAGACAATTTCCCATTCCCCCATCGTCCCATAAAGTAGGCGTTTGTGGTAGGCGACGGTGGCCACCTACCATCAATTGGTTTTTTGTCTGCCTGCTGGCATATAAAAATAATTTTATCCCAAAGTTATTGGCAACGAATTCGTTAAAGTAATAACAAAAAGTTAAATCAGAAGATTAGAGAGTAAACGTTATGACTCACCTCACCCAAACCCTGTATGAATCGCACCACGATGAGCCATTTCCAGCCAGCTTCAGCAGCGACGGGTACCAGAAGACCAAATACAGAGTTGATTAACATTCCCACGCCGAGGAAGAGGCGGGCACCAAACCTAAACAGGAAAGAACCTTTTAGTGAAAGACCCATTGTTTCGAAGCAGAAAGCTACTTAGTTATTGAAAAACTTGTTCTTAGAATAGATGTTTCAGATGATTTTTTTTCGTCCCCTCTGTAATTAAAAATAAGCATTTGTCTAACCGACTCGACTGTGATATACAGGAGCTCTAAAATTAAACCCTAGATTACGCAGGATTCAAAGAGGCGTAAAAGTTAAAGAGACCAGTTGAGGATGAAAGTTTGAGCTCTAGAATCCCTTAACTTCATACGGGTTTTACATAAGCCCACAATTTTGGATTTTGGATCCTTGATTTTGGATTTTGTTGGTAATTTTAGGTAGGCATATGGACTTGGCTTTTTTTTCCGAAACCCTGGTAAATTTAAATTTGTAATGGCGATCATAAGAGTTTCTTGTAGAAACCTAATTGATAAATAAATATTTTGATTTTGATTTTAACAAATTTAGTTTTACTGTTAATTTGCGGGCTCCTTAGTCATAAACTACGCAACCACCCGCTTACAGGACACCACAGTGAAATCACAGCATAATATTATGTTATATTATCATATAATTATTATCATAACATAAGTGGATATTCTTATGTTTAAGTGTGGGATGCAAGAATCCATTTGTATCCTTAATGTTGGTAATCCTTAATCCTTAATGAGAGCAGCGCACTAGATTATATGTTGGTACTTGTGTTTATAGGCTTTGTCAACTAAAGCCTACAGTCAAAGTAAGTGTACTTAAACTTTTTTGTTAAAAAAAAAAGATTAGGTACTGCTGTACTCTGCTTGCCAGTTCTCGTGGGGATTAATGCACATGAGAAATATTTTATTAAAACTTGAACTTTCAACAATGTATTTGGTCAGTTCGCCAAAATTGATTAGATACAATGTTTATCTATTGATCAATACTGTATACATATATGGACGCAATTACCTAATTAATGGCTAACTTGTTTTCGTTTTTCTTTTCATGTATTAAAAAAAAACTCAATTTTCATGTATTAAATTAGGAGAAAGTAAGGTACGCACTTCTTAGAGAGAATTCCGAAAGGTATTTGAGTGATGACGTAACCGTAGAAGAAAGATGACAATATGTAGCCCTGCAAAGTCGAAGTCCACACGTACGAGCCGTCCTGCGATGAAGTGTCCTGAAAATATATAATAATAATAGTATAGACAACGTAGTTTACTTGTGAGAGATTGATTATTGTCGCTTGCCTCTGCCTTCACATTGGCACTTCTTGAATATTCGAAGTCAAATTAAAAATTTTTGATTTTACTCGGAAAAAATATATATTTATAATTAATAAACATTCTTGATGTTTTTACGGTTCAAAACACTATATTTACAACTTCACGCGATCATAAAATATTTCGAAAACAGGGAAATTTCTATAGTTTTCAGGTCGTAATTAAAACACACTTTTATATGTCAACAAATGAGTAATGATGTTTGTCTACGAATAACCTTATCACAGATTTTATCTAGCAGAGTAGGTAATCCTAAGCATAATTAACTCTCTCCGAAGCTCGTTGAGCGGTGTTGAACTTTCATACGAGACCCATAGTTAGAAAATCAGTACCTAACTATTTATTTAATATTTCTATTAATAGGGTGATTGAATAAAATAATTAATCTGGATCCGGGGGGTCCCAACGCTCTTAATTTTTTTAACATCTTATCAAAACGTTTGGTCGACATAATCGGCGATTCTAAAGCTGGCTATTACCTCGGTCAACAGATTAGTATTGCCATACAACCGATGCTTTATAAATATTATATTATAAAATATAAATTAAGTAGCACTTGGCAATTTTTTCTCATAATTATTTAATTTTGTATGTTTTATTTATCCTGGAGCTGACCTGGGGCAAGATTAAGAAACTACAATGCAAAAGTTCTAATATAGCGGATACTTAGTTGATAGTTCCACATTGTATTTTTACTTCATGACGTAATGACTAAAATATAGTGTTTATTCATTATATTTATGAAGTGTATTCATTTTATAAAGAATTAACACACATAAATAACATTGTCGTATAATTGATTGTAATTGTTAGGCATTCGACAATAATATAACATATCAATAACTGTTATAATTATCCAAATAAAATTTATACAAAAAATAGCTCAAGTTTATTTATAGCTCAGGTAAGTAGAACGAATTCTTCACTCGACGCCAAATACCTAAAATTTCTCAGCGACGAAACCTAATAGATACCTAATAGGCCTTAGGAATAATATACTTACAGTGGTACTGTTGGCATACACGTCTCCACATTCAGTGTCCACAGCCTCTTTGTCAACCGGCAAAGCTGTATGGTTCACCATAGCGACGATGGCCACAGACATATTCGTTCGCATGATGTACGCATTCGCCATGCCCAGGAACAGCATGAACGTTACAAAGTGACGTCTGCCTAAGCCACCTGCGAACAAAGCATCAATTAATAACTTAAGATGTCTGGGGTGATGTTGGTAGACAGAATACAGTACGAAATAGAAGCCGCGTTCAATCATAATGTTCAATAATTTCTCTATATTTATATATATAGAGAAATTAATGTGAACAGATTACTCATATACCTACACTCCATTTCGATTCATATTCAATAATTCCATTTTGTAACAAACTATCCGACGCGTCCGACAGCCGCGGCTGACGGAGGCGGCTGACATAAATTATATGTGCACGGTCGTTCACATCCAGTGCGACAGATTTCTATCGGACGTCCGAACGCTAAAGTACGGTAAAAAGTCACGTCCGCGATTTATGTCCGATAGTTTGCACAGCTTAGTGTATTTGTACTATCCAGATATCAGTCAGCCCATTGATATACTTATATAGTCTTTGAGTCAGCCGCGTCCGATATAGTTTGTTTCCACCTTAATTTATTTTATTGTTCGCAATGACATAACATGACATAAAGCGCGTTTATCCACAGATTGACTGCTAGTTGGTATTTAAAACTACTCTCTCTGAGTATTCTGAGTGTTGGTAAAATAACGAAAAAAAATCTTATATTTTACAATTTCATTATCTCAGGTAAATATGAACAAACGATGAATTTTTGTCGGCATATCGAAGCTTTAATGTGCCAGTTAAAACGATTCTTATCAGGTCTGTAGATTAGGCATAGGCAATTTGCCCATAAAGCAATTACAGATAAAGAGTTAATATTTAACTATTTTGACCTCGTTCATTATAATCCAGTTAGAGGATACGGTACTGGACACAAATAATCTGACAATTCTTTGCCTTCTGTTTCCATGATCTATAGAAGATATTGAAACAATAAATAATCAAAATGGTATAAGAAAAAATAACAGCCATTAATGCACTTTCACTGGTTCCTTAAAAAATCATCTGATTCTTTAATCGAACAAACAGGAAATAGCAGTCCACGTCGTCCGATTGATCGGACGAAGCAGTCGGATCACGCGGTCTCGGGTTTTTTTTTTTTCATAATCTTATATATATATATATATAAAATTCTTGTGTCACAGTGTTTGTAACCAAACTCCTCCGAAACGTTTTTATGATTTTTTTTTGTGTATATTCGGTAATAGGTCGTAAACTATTTTTTATACCCCTAAGTGATTGATAAGGGTGGCCTACCCCAAAATTTCATTTTTATATTTTGGAAAAACAACGTTTGCTGGGTCACCTAATTATTATATAGTTTTAAACACAACCATTAAAGAAGCAATTTAAAAATAACACTACTTATTTAAAGAAATGTAAAGAATGACTAAATCACAATTGAAGCTAAAAATACAATGAAAAGGAAAAAAATAGGGTGAAATGTTATTTTAATTCGCTCTATAATATATGATTGATCATTGTTATTTTAAATTTGGAACGTGCTTACAACATAAAACATAATGCAAGCCGCCTAAATAGTATTTAGTCAATAATATTATGATTAATTATAGAAAACTTTTCTAGATCGATGCTTATGTGCTTACTATTAAATAAACTTTCGTATAAATAATCTATATAATATTATGTGCTTGGTACAATAATATTATATTGGTGCTCTGTATCAAATAATCTTCGTTCAAGCACCTTCAATTAAACAATAAATGACAGTTGATGATTCTACGTTGATTAGAACGTTGATAGAATATTTATGACGCACCTACTTTTAATTAAGAAAGAAAGCCATTTAACACGACTTAAGTTATATTTATTTCGAGATTTATAACAGTTTTACAAAACAACTTTAATAATTAATATAATAATAATAATTCATAAGGACAATACACATTAACGTGATCTCTATTCAGGGTAGGCTATATTGTATGAAAATGTCACGACTTTTATTTTCAGTGTCCCTTAGTGCCTAGACAATTCCCACTTCGTACTAATAGATACTTAAGTTAATAAGTATAATATTAATACTTAATGTTAATGTTAGTCAAAGTGTTGACTTGAAGTTTTTAATGTATATTACTAATTTTCATTTTCAATCATTAGCTATTTTAGTCAATGTGTAATGTCAATAAATTTATCAATATTTCTAATTTTATAAGTCTTTTTCCCGAAGAAACTAATAAATTCACTTTAATCTTCAAATCAATACCTTAATTAAAGGCTCAACGAAAAAATACTCGTATTTTGTTTAGTTGCCATTATAAATGAACAAAAGCTATAGGTAAGAGTTTCAATGGGGACTGTCGGCCTTCGCTAATGTGTTTGTCGTGAGATTAACAAAGTAGGCTACAGTTTCAAATCCAACTGTCAACAGTACCTACATTTGTGTTTTTATTACTTGACCCAGAAATAAGTTTGTATACGAAGATGAAAATCTAGCGAAACACGTCAAAGGAAACGTTTTATTGCTGCCTACGACGTTCGGTATTTTGCCAATTTTCGAATTAGTAAAATAAATAATTTATCACTTCACATAAACAAAGTTTTGCACATTTTATCATTTCTTCTAATTTTTTTACTTTTATTTAACACGTTTGAGCCTGGTTCAACAAATAAAATAGAAATGGTTCTATATCGGTGGTCTCTGAATTGCTATTATCAGTTATTACCGATTTATTTACCTACAACTTCCAAATTCCAAAAAGCTTGGTTTGCGTTTTAAAATACCTATGAGTTAACAACTTTAGCTTGCGACTCGCGACTTCGTCCGAGTCGGTTTTTCATCGTTCTTAGAGTAAAATTAAATCTTAGATAAAAAATACAGCGCATAAAAGATTACCTTTATAAAAGTTTAAATCGGACAGATTTATACAAAAAATTCTAATTTCTGATAAAAATAGGAAATTACAACACAAAAAAACCTTTAACGTCACAGTAAAAAAAAAAATCAGCGACAACTACTTACATTTGTTTTTAAGTTTATTAATTAACTTAACTTCTGTACTAAAGTTTTTTAAGTTTTAATGTTGTCCTGTATATTTTCATTTTTCAACACGGACGAATTTGCGGGCAGAGCTAGTTAATAATACTACATATAAATGACGCGTGGTTATTAAAATTTCGTTCATTCCTCGTAAAAAAAAATGTCAAATAAACTTTTGTTTAACTTTTTCTAAACAGTTGACAGTTGAGTCAACTTATGTTACTATCCAATCAACTCTTCGGAATAAAGTTGAAATGCGTAACGAACTTGGCATTCGAATGTCTCGTGAGGGCCAAGACGCTTATAACGTAGATCTTGTAAACTGAAGATTGAGAGCAACATTTGCATTGAAAATTAACAACCAATTTGTACATCGTCAAACGATGGTAGGTAGGCGTTTTTACCATTGAAATCTATTGAGAAAAATAATTATATTGAATTTATGAAGCACGATTTATAAAACAAATAAAACACGATTTATGAAATTTGAAAAAACTCAAAAGAGCACTGTGTCAGAGAACATTTTCCTATACCTTCCTAATGCCAACTAAACTAATTCCAATAACTGAACTACTTCTAATTAAACTATTGATAATATAAAAAATAATGTATGCATGTTTATTGTAGGAGGTACTCATCATTACCCACAAAAAAGTTCGTAAGGGTATAGGTATGTCTAACTATTATAGTTAAGACACAAAAACCGATTTTTTGTTCAAATTAGTCAATCAAAATCAAAATTAAATTATATATTTACATTTTAAAATGAAGTCCACGAGAACAAAATCGCGTACATAGGCTAGTTTTTTTATTAGGTATAGATTTAAACATATTATATGGATTACGCAAGAAGGTGCTCCATTTATATTATTTTATATGATCAAGTTATCAATTCTAATAATGAAGAGTCGTCATTACCTGCGGCACCTGCGGTCATCTTAGTAAATAGAGACGTCATACCAATTATCTTATTACAACTGCTCACGAGTCTTCCGCCACGCAACGGCGACTATTTTTATGACGAACAGGTAAAAAATGTCGTTCATCTTTCGTCAAACACAAAGAGATAATAATATTTTGTGAGTTGTCTCATAATTTTAAAAGATGATAGATGCGTGTCACTTTACGTACAAATGGATGACAAAGAAACCATAAAATGTTGTTAAATAATGTCACTGCGTCATCTCAAACAAAGATAGGGTTTGGTAAGTGGCAGGGCACACTGGCAACCAACCAGCCCCTTACAAAAGAACACCGTGAAATAATCTCTTTTTTATATTAAACTCGACAGACAGGCTGACGGTCCACTTGATGATAGTGGCTACCGTCGCCTATAATACGAACAACGCCAAAGGTGCTGTAAGTGTAATTGCATAGATGTAAGTGTAATTGTATGGGGATCAGGAAGGGATAGGGAAATGGGGTCTAGCAACCCATGCTCACTTACCGAAACACAACAGCACACATGCTGTAAGGTAGTGGTTACTGCCGCCAAAATGGCTGCCCAAATGACTGCGTAACGCAGGGTGCCGTGTGGTACTAAGTGTATCATATATAATCGCACATAATATTGTGTTTCGGTAAGGGATGCCAAAGCCGGCAGTCACCCACCATTAAGTGACATAAAAATTAATTTAAACTTCATTTAAAAAATCTTACTGGTTAAAGTATTGTTCACTGTAATACATAAAACCCGTAAATAACAACCTAACAAATTGCTAACTGGAGCTATCCAGTGATATTATTTTCTAATGAGAAGTCAGAAGCCATATTAATATGATTCATTATGTTCTGTTCAACTCTGTGTGGTATGAATGACTTTTTTATTGCAATATCTAATGTTGTGTATCGACTATCGTCAAACCTAAAGTTATGTGTAGTTTATTGTTTATTAAACAATATAACTAGTAATATAAAAAATAACATATTAATGGATGGTAAACTTATGATTATGCTGAGATACATATTTATATTCTTATTCTTGATGTTGATTCTTCTCTTAAACTTTTGTTTTCTTCGTCCTCCCAATGTCTTGAAATTATTAAAAGGCAAATTATGGTTTAACTCGATAAATGCTAGGTAAAGTCGGAGTAAGAAAACGTGCATCAGGGCAATAATTAGCAGTCATGCCAAAATTTCATTTCAAGTCTGTTAGTTGTCTTCTTGATGTTTTAGTTTCAAAAGGTACTAATAGTAATAATACTAATAGATATACGAATGAATTTAAAAACTGACGAAGACTTTCGTACCCTGACTGTACATCTGAACTCTTATTAGAAAGGTACATTAGTTGAAGAATCTATGATATAATAAGAATAAAATAATCGTACATTATTGAGATGTTCGTATCCTATGTGTCAAGATAATTCGTATTTTTGCGAACTGGTTTTCCAAGGAGCTGATTTAACTACTCTTAGAACACAGTAGTTTATGTGAACTTTATGACAATTGTTTATCTTTGTGTTTATAATTATCTCTACATGTTATCATACTAACATCCTACGTCTATGGGTTATGGCTATTTGTGTAAAACACGCGTACTGGGTCTCCATAAATCTATATGAAATGAATCGCTACATGTGTTGCTAAGCGCAAAACTCGATAATAGGAGAAAAAAAAAACACGGCATTTTAGGAGTTTACTCCAAATCGAATCGATTTACATATATATATAAGCCTGTGGTAGGAAAATTTATGGGAGTAAAATCAAAATTGTTACACGAATGCGTTATATTATGCGTTACGTTCTATTTTCTAATATTTTAGAATATTAGAAAATATTCTAAAATATTTTCTAATTAGAATATTTTCTAATATTCTAAAATAAAATATAATTCTAAAATGGTCTGTCATTATGGAAGTTCATGTTAAATAATTATGTTCTATTGAATTGTCATTGTGTCATATATTTTGGTCTTGTATTTATTTATCGTTCGTAATGAGTAAACTCCAGTCGTGCGTCACACACACTTTTTTGTCAAATATCCAATTCGCAAAATTGGAAAAATGGCCTGGAAAAACGTACAATCCCCATTTTGTTTTAAATTACACATCAGCTGCCACAGAACGACGTCTGTAGGGTAAGATAATATAGTAAATAAACGTCCTTGAATGAAATGGAGTTAGACAGATTTGAAAGATTATCTCAATCACGTGGACGCTTTTGGCAAGTTACCATTCATCTGTGGGTGTCGTGGGTGCAGATAAATTTGGAGTTAATTTACACCTAGATGACGTGTATTTGTATTGTATAACGTGAAAATTATATATTAGCTTAGAGGTGGGCGTTAGAAGTCTAGTTAACGTCTACTGATTATTTCAAACATTATATTTGAATGTTGCTGTGATAATATGATTGAAAAACTTTATGCCTTTATGTGTTCATGAGTTCAAGTACAGTCGTGATCAAAGAAATTTATACAATACTTATATACACCCGTCTTTTGTTAATTGATACTGTAAAATAAAAAATTCTAAATTTGAATATACCTAGTTTAACGGTTAAGTTATCCGATTATATTGAAATTAAGGTGTAGAATGTTATTGAATGCTCTGCTTTCGACTCTACGTAGTAGCTTTTTTCAATAACTGAGAAAAGTATGTCTGATTTGCATATTTTTTTCAACGTTAATAATATTAGGTAAATTGAACTTTGCTTCCTGAATTTAAGCAATTGAAAAAGTTTTTTTCAGTTCAGTTCTGTTCTAATGTATTCGAAATAAAATGAAAATATACGGTTGAGAAAACAAATTGGACATTCAGAAAGATAATCTACAAAAAGCGAATATCGTGCTCACGAAGTGGAACGCAACAATGGCTAGGTTCAATCTAAAGCGCGACCCTGACAATGACATTGTGATGCAATCAAAACTATCATTATACTCTGTGTACAATGTTGTCAAACTTATTTCATACTATTGTTCTGTAGCAACAGCAGAATATCCGGGATAGTCTCTGCTCTGAAGTAAGCATAGGGTTCCTCGAACGATTGCATCAACACAATTTATTTTTCACCAACGTCCAGACAACGACAATTTGGATTATTATATAGATTACTAGCTGTTGCGCGCGACTTCGTCCGCGTAACGTTATAAAATATAGCCTATGTTACTCTATAGGTGAAAGAATTTTTAAAATCGGCCGAGTAGCTTTTGAGTTTGTTTATTACAAACATACAAAAATACAAAACTTCTCTCTTTATAATATTAGTAAGTATAGACTATCTACAGCGACACGCCCCCTGCTTCGCATTTAGGTATGTATTTTTTTTCTGCAAATTATATTACACAAACCTTCCTCGTTTATCGCTCTTGGAGTTAGTGTAGGTATTTCCAAAGCACTCAACGGATTCTGATACAGTTTTCACTAATGGAAAGAGCTGCGAAAGTTTGTGTTATCATTTACAGAAAAAAAAAATGCATCCGTGCGAAGTCGGTGGCGGGTCGATTGTATATAGGTATATGAGAAAAAAACATATTTTACATAGTAGCTATGTTTAAAACAGTAAAAAGTAAATACCGATACATCGAACAGACATGTTATAATTAAAATGAAATATCAATAAAACTGAGGGTAGTCTAGAAACGTGTCAAATAATAGTTGCCATGGAAACTCACATTCTTGTTTCTCCATATTCAGAAATCAATACACACTACACCAACGAAACACAAGTGCTTCTTCATAATGAAAACATTTACATTGTCACAGTAATCGGAAGAGAATACAGTAATCAAACGTGAAGAAAACGTAATTAAATTAACACAAACAATTGATCATAATCGCGCTCCGATCGATTGGACATAAACAAAACATTGATGTCAAAGTTTACGCACCACTTGCGTCAGTGACGTCACGATATTTTTTATTGACTAAACTCAATCGGGATTTGTATAGATGTAATTAGATTTTAATCTAAGTAAGTATATAAAATAAAAGACATAATTATTATAAAATGAAATCGCTGTCCGCCTATGTCTGTATCTCCGCTATTATTTGACTATAATAAGCTTAGATAATAAGAAATATATAATTTGAGTAAAACGGACAGAGAGACATGGATACCTAGATATAGTCCGAGAGCTCAGTGGCTGGATTGCGACAGTTTTACTGACTGGAATAAACCGGACTTTAAGAGGTTGTACCATTATACTTTTGCACTATACTTATGTCGGATGAGTTAGAGACTAGAATATAATATCGATGACATAGAACACAGATGTGGTTTGTGAAAAATAAAGCAAAGTTTTACAATACTGATAAGTTACCACTCTTGAACTACATTTAATCCTAACCGGTACACGATATGATTTTTAAATGTTGGGGGACAACAAAATTTATATTCCAACTTTGTGTATATAAATTATTTTAAAAAAAGAGTTGCCATAATTTTAATTTTATTGTCGATATGTACTTTAAGAAGGGCTCATATTATTAAATTGTAATAATATTTTATGTCTGCCGATAAATCATAAAGTTAGCAAACAGGCTGACAATGTATACATTATTTTGTTATTATACTATTTATATAAAGCGGTCCCTAGACGATCATGCGGCCGACATGCGTTTACGTGAATTATCATGCTGCATGTCATGCCGCATGATTGTCTAGGGACCGCTATACGATCATGCGTGTATGTCAGTCATATGCAGGATGAAAAATAAAAGCAACTATCAATCAACTGCCAGCACGTAGTTGCATGTCATTCACATCAATCATTACAATTAAACGGTCATGCATGCATGACTGCACGTAACGCATGTCATGCTGCATGATGTCGCATTCAAGTAGCATAGTTGCATTTTGAGACGCTGAGCTCTCGGGCTAAAAGGATATACCTAAAATTCTTTTTTAAGACAGTGTCTCATCCTTATTATGCTGCGGTAAATATCTTTCTTTTATAATTGAAAGATCAATTTTTTTTTCTGAATTTTATAGCAAAATAACTTCTAATAAAAACTCCAAAAATTATTTTCATGTTAGTTAAGAATTAAACCAAAACGTCTTAAGCACATTAGATTAACACGTTAGATTAAGCACATTAGATGGAGATAGCTAGTTTGTTCCATATTATTTAAAGATTAGTTATTATAACAAAAAACAAACCTAATGCAATGGCGAATAAATGGAAATACCGGGCATAGGCCGGCTTGTATTTCGTATTGCAATTTTGAATATTCGTTACGTTGTTTGTCGCCGATGAACTCCTAAACTACTAAACCGATTGTAATAAAACTTGCAGACTGTGTGCAGTTTGATCCAACTTAAGAGATAGGATATATTTTATAAAGTTACGCGGACGAAGTCGCGTGCGACGAAGTATTATAAATAATTTTACTCACCATTATAAGTACTTTGATCATCTAAACCAGACTGTTCCCACACTAAAACGTGAGTGCCGCGGGACCGGGTAACCATTTTACAGAACGTAAAAAGAAAAATAGAAAGATAAAAAATATATACAATTTACGTCTAAAACTTCAACTGCTAACTACCTACGTAACGTTGGTTTGCGGGCAGATGTAATTAAGCTGAATAACGAAATACATTGCGAGAGAGTTTGAAAATTATGAACAATTTGCGCGAATAACTGAATCCCGCCTGTTGCACGATTTGACTGCCGCCCGTACAGTAAGTTGCTTTTGCTCGTGTCAATTTGTATGGAGATTGGAGGTGTGCAGTGCGGGGGTATAGAGGGGTGTAGCGCGGGGCGGGAGGGGAAGGGAATACGCACGCGCTTCAAGAATGAATGCTATGACGCCAGCAAACACTTTTTTACTCAAATTGTGCTGAAAACTCAAATAGTATAGCAGACTGAATACTTTTAAAACTAATTTAGGTACTCAATGGTGAGATTATTTAATTTTTTGAAAATATTTAATGTTAGGCCAACTGACTAGACAGGCAAAATCTGACAAAAACTGATTTATACTCATTGATTGATGAAGTTTTTGAAATGTCAGCTAGAAGGACGAGAAAAAGAAAAATGGGGTTTTAACTTTTTATTAATTATTGTTTTTTTTTTATTTATGATGAATAAAAAAATACATTTAGGTAATATATATACATTTATATTATAATAGAGGCCCTTCATCGTTTGTACCTCTTTTTGATATGTTTCGTTGCAAAATATTGTTTTTTTTTTCTAAAAATAAAAACTGAAACAACCATGAAAGCTTAATTAGGTTTTAATATGCATATAAACCTTCCCGGAAAAATTATCTAAATGATGATGAAAATCTCATCAAAATACTTGGGGTGGTTTAGAAGAAGTTAGCGAATATCCACTAATTTCTTCTAAAAAATCTATACAATCCGAAAGATTTTGATAAGGTTCTCATAACGGCTTCCCCGTTTATGAATATAATTTTTTTTAAAAATGCATGCCTGCGAAGCCGCGGGGGCGAGTCGCCCTATAAATAAGTTTAAGCTTTAGTTTGAAATAGTAACTACTACTTCCATTAATGGCTTCTAATAATGGATTTGAATGGAATATCCTTATTCCAGACTTTTTTCTAAAATTTATCGACAATCCATTATTTTAATTCGCTGCATTTTGTGATCAATAGAATGGCTAATTTTATTTTATTTTTTGAATTGAAAGATTCAAGCAAGTAGTTCAAATAGTGTATTTTTTATCTGAATATTAATTTTTTTTATCTGAAACTTCAGTAGCTTTACGGTAGGTTCATGAACCTTGGGTAAGTTTGAAAAGTAATTAATGTCGTTACTTTTCAAACCTATTGAAAAGTAACGACATCTACCGGCTCGTGTTAGCGGAGCGTAGTAGCCTAAATACCAATCAGTATCCTTCAACTTGACGTATACGACCGTTTAACCGATTTTCAAAAATAGAAGACATTAAAAAAATAGTGTTACCTGTACCTAAGATCGTGATAAAGAAATAGTTTTTGCCGCGATTTCGTCCGCGTCCCTCGGGAACAATACTTTTTTTCTGAATGAAAGGTATACCCTATGTTCTTTTCTGTACCACTGACCACGTGTATGCAACATTTTATGATGATTAAGTAGTTTAAGGCGCGAAAGCGTATTTAATAAACAAACACTCACTTTCGCATTTATAATAATCTTAGATCTTGAACAAGTTTAATATTAAAATATTAAAATGATTGCCGTTAATGTTTGTATTCTTTTTGTAATTTGCATTGCAGTTTAAAGGTATCCAATTTTGGTTTGAAATGTGTATGTACGTATGTATAGGCAAATATATATACACAAATACACATTTAAAAAAAAAACTAAAGATTAGATACGTCACTATTAAAATTTAATAAAGATGGTAAGTACTTCTGACGCCATCTAGCGTTAAAACTTTGAAAGTAAACGAACATAACATGGGCCTTTTACTATTTGACGCATTTGACGTACAATACATAGTTCTATCCAATAGTTAATAGATGTCGCTGTTATTGTAGAACCTAGTTGCTGTATTTTAGGTAAATGCTTTTTAATTAATAAACATTATTGATGTTAGCTATGGTATAATGTATGTAAGTATACCTATAATAATGTATCGTGATGATTATGTTGTATATTAAGTATTAAGTATAATTAAAAGAAGGTAGATTTATTTTAGTCGACACGACTGTAAATAAATAAATAAGTGTTAAAGCACGTAATCGTGCGCAATCTGTCTGTCTAGGATTCAAAATTGTACGAAATAGTTGGCAGTTGGATAATTATGTTAATTTAATAGTTGGATGATATAATAATATGTCACATGACAGCACTCTCAGCTTATTATGTTTTGTTTGGTTATGTTGTCGTCTTAATCTTTTGTATGTAATTGTTTGCTGTAATTGCTTTTTTTATGTAATTGTAGGAACAAACGGTTATTCTTTTTAATTCGTCATCAAAGAAGATGTGATCGCATGTGAAAAATACACTTTTTTTTCGAAATTTAAAAAAAATATAAAATCAATCTACTATTCTATGCTTGTTTATATTCGTTAAAGTTGAAATATACCTATGTATGTATAGAACCTTCTTCGGACTCCAATGAATATTTGAAAGAAGAATTAGCCGAATTTATCCAGCAGATTTCGAGTACTCATAATATTATGTTTTCTCATGTGTTAGGTATTATATTTTTATTTTTCAACGCGGACGAAGTCGTGGGCGCCTGCTAGTTTACCATAAATTTCGATTATGCAAATAGTATAATGCAACTAAGCAATAACCAGACTCATTATAAGTATGTAATTTAAAAGAAAGAGTGGGTTACCTATACAGTAAACAGAATGCATTTATTTATAATGATGTTGAACGTGGACCAATTCGATTGCACAACTTGTTCTGCGAGCACGTTTTCAATACGTTTAAATTTTAGGACAAAGCAAATAGGCGTTGTTATTTTTAACTACCGAACCGCCCCTGGCTTCGCGTGGATGCAAATTTTTCTACAAATTATATATACAAACATTCTTTGTTTATCGCTCGTTTTAGTAATAAGTCTTTTAGTAATTATTTAGTAATAATTAAGTAGTCCCGTTCCAGTGCAATTAAATGGGCAGCCCATCTGATCGAATGTAAACCTGTCAGCGTACTTTTACATTTAAAAGAGACTGTGGTTATTTGATTCTTTTACTTATTTATATTAGTGGCAAACGTTTCACTGCAGAAATCACCTTTTTTTACAAGAGATATCATCATGGATACCCACCGGCCTGGGGACAGACCGGTGGGTTATGTCGGACTCCCGCCCCGAGATGGTACTGGGGTAGACCTACCGACTAAACCTCTTGGCGTCCTCCGCGTCCGCTATAGCATAGAGTAAATAGTACTTAATACTATTTACTCTATGGCTATAGGCGAAGTTGCGAGGTCGGACGAACACTCTTCCCCAACTCCGCCGCGAGGATGCGTGCCTCTCAGGATGAAGCGGGCGATAGAGTCTCTATCTACCGCAGAAACCACCTACCAGTAGATCATAGTGAAATAACACACAAATAATTTGTGTGCTCTTCCATTTTAGTGCGAAAGCATAGGCCACAAGGATCCCTTGTATACCTGATTGTATATGTAAACAAGAGTAGCCATCCACCATCAATCGTACCGTCAGCTTTCCTACTGATCTTTATCGTAAAATGTAACAATTTTATAAATGAGTCAACATAAGTTAAATTGCATGTAATAACACTATAAACACACGGAAGTTCTTGTTTGACGATTACATATGTAACTACCTAATTTTAGCAATTTTATCTTTAATCACTGGTTGAGTATAATCACGTGTTAGTCCCAGGTTATGGTTTTAGTACATATATTTGAGATAATTTGACATAAGTGTCGTTTCCTTCGAAGGTATAATAAATCATGTGTTTATTCTAAGTTTGTAACTGTATTAGATGTAGGGCCTTGTGTTTTACGTGTACGTTACGAGTAATATTTTCTTTGTATATCCAACGAATTCAAATATACCATATTATTATATACCAAAAAAATTTTTGATCCTTTAGCTATCGATTGTTGTAATTTTAATAGATATGTAGGGACTACAGCACAGCATTTCACGTGAAGACTTATTACACGTCAATACAATTGAGTGTATAATATTTAACCAAATTTATTGATGTAAATTTATTGCAATTTTTTCTACAAGTAGCAATCGTACACAAATAAATTATGTTAATGAGTTTAGAAAATATAGGCTAACGGCGGTACAGTCAGTTGAAATTTGGTTCAATTACTTAGATAAATGTCAGATGACATACATTAGAACCGTTTAACTATTGCTTCTATTAAAACATAATATAACAAATCATTAAATAATAATATCATAATTTTTTTTCAACTAGGTATTTGTTATTGTTAACTTTGTTAAGACTTTAATATTTTTCTTAATGCGCTATAACTTTTTAAAAGAAAATTACTGCTTTTTTTGGCTTAAATTTTATGATGGCTGGGCACACTGTGTTTCGCAGTCATTTGAGCATCACCTCTGGCGGCAGTAGCCAGCACCGCTGTGTGTTTCGGTGAGTGAGTATAAGGGTTACCCCTTCCTTATCCTTTAACCTTAATCCCACTAAGGTCGGCACCGCACACAGGTACAGCACTTGTGCTGTTGCTTGCGTTAATAGGTGACGGTGGCCACCCACCATCAAGTGGATCGTCAAACTGTCTGAGAATATTTAGATAAAAATATTTATAACTCAACTATAACATGTAACTTTATGAAAATAATGCATTTGACTTTATACTTCATACAGGAACCGTTTTAATATAAAATATAAATTAGCATTCATATAAAACACGACAATAGGCCGTAATAAAAATAACGTGAAGTGCAAACGTTATTTTATTTTATTTATACAAGGTTTAAAATGAAGTGTGGCATTATTTTTCTGTTTATTTGGTCTCGTTTCCTGTTTCGTTTCATCTTAAAACGATAGCAATCAAGGCTATTGAAAATAGTAAAAAAAAAAAACTTAAAAACCAAGACAATCAAAATTATTAATTTTACACCAGTGAGTCAACACTGGTACGGTATTTATTATTTTACTTTAATACGATAATTTCAATTTTATTTTCAAATTATTATTTTTTCTGTAATATAAAAGTCGTCAGACAGGCTGATGGTCCACTTGATGGTAGTAGGTGGCCGGTAGCCGGTGGTAAAAGGAGTTCATTTTCAATGTTGATCCTGTCGGGAATGTAATGGAACCCAGGACCCCTGAGACAGAGACAAACACCTTTACCACTCGATCATGGGCTCGCCAAACTACTTCTATGTAGGCATATGGGTTAATATTTTAGACAATTTATGAATTACCTTGTAAAATATATGAAATAAACTATTGTTAAAATAAAGTTATATAAATATAACCATTTGCATACAAACTATCTGAAAATAAAGATGACCATGACAATGAAATAAATGAGTGAGTTTTGAGAATCGTTTTGATGAGCATTTTTAAAAGATTTCAAGGATTTTCTAAATTTTAATTCTAATATTAATCATATCTGACACACTATTAGATATTTTTCAAAATAACAATAGTATTATTATACACATTTCAAATTATCAGTTTTTGCTCGTGACTTCGGCCGTGTTCCTCGAAAAAGTACTTTTTTTTTGGTAAAAGATATGTTCTTATCTTGTACCTCAGACATGAATGCAAATTTTAATAATGATCGGGCTTTAAAGCATAATAAACTCATTAGCATAATATTAGTTAAAATGCTCCACATAGTATAGGTACATTTTTAATAGTTATAATACCATGTAATAGGAAGATCACGTTTCACTATTATTCTACCTACGTGAATACCTACAGCCCATTAGACATTGCGGTACTTCAAAACAATAGGGTGGTCCTATTTACCGTACATTGTGGGACAACGGTACCGCACAGAATTACAATGTGGGGCGAGAATGAATAATCGATTCTTGTATCGCTATCGATAATTTGATACCTTGACATTGTCCGCATATAATCTATGCCATAGATAATCGAGAAGCGAGTTTTGTGTACCTTCAATATTTTAATATGTAAATCTATTAGAGGTTATTGAGCTCCAGCTATATAGTTTATAGCCACAGAACGGGTGAGTTTGTTGGATCTCGTTATTTTATGAGGAGTTTTCCCAAATTAAATTGAGATTAAATTTTAATTTGGAACTCTTGAAAATGAATAGTTAATATATAGTATATTAAACATCTAAGAGGATGGACATTATATTAAAAAAAAATCTAGAAACCTAAATATTTAGGGGCACACAGCTATTAGAAGTATTTTTTTATTATTATTATAGATTTACTTATCTAATTTATGTGAGTTTAGCGTGCGATTTGCCTCTAACATTAATCGTATACTAATTAAGGTATCCATTAGTCAAACATTAAGGTTCCATGTTAAATCTATAGTAATTATCGCCTTTGAACAAAGTTCATATTTCATTAATGTGAAATTTAAAAAGCATTGTTATAATAAAATTGTTCGCTGACATAGATTTAAATACTGAGATTGATTGTCACAGTCAAGGCTACATACCCAACATCTGAATACAAACGCGTAGTTAAAACGTAACTGGCCAGTTATATGTTAATTTTAGCATTTTAAGAAGTAATTCCCTACAAAATGATTACTTAAAACAGTAATTTAAACGTACCAGTATATTTAATATAATGTATACATATGGGTATTCGTGTATTTTATTTTTAAAAATCCAAGATACCTAATTATAATAATGTAAGCCAACTCAATCAACAATTTGCCTATAAATGATATTATTTTGTAGTGTTGTGTGGTTTAGAAGGAGTTGGCGGATACACCGACAGACAGACGCGAAAAGCGACTTCAATTTATATTATGTATACTACTAAGGATACATAAAATAATGTATAGTACATTATTTTTATATTACCCCACATAGGTTGGTTATAAAATATTTTCATTTTGATATGAAAAAATATTTTAACTAAATGCAATGCCGCCTATCCCTATAATGGGATAAAGAATAGGTAGTGTCATAAAAATAGAATTAAACATACAATTATTGCGGTAACATTAATAGGTATACTGTTCTTTGCTTTAGGTAGAAAATTTTCGCGTGATTTCCCACAATGCCGTTGGGTACGCGTAGGCACCAAATTGGATAATACCACACCCACATCGTATCTACAAGTGGAAGATTATGATCCAACGGGATGTGGCAAATAAATGTTGGAGTGCCAAACGAATCTGTATTTTGACCTCTTTATTTATGCTAGCCACGGCGGGTGGCGGACCTCTCTTTAAACTTTAAACTGAGAAAGTTTCAATCGATTGACAGAATGACAATTATTCGTTATACTCTCACGAGAGTTTGAAGAACAAAGCGGTATTATCAATTTTAATTAGAATCAAGATGCAAAGATATATACTCGTATATTATTTCGATGATTAGTATTCAATAAATATTTAAAAGAATCACGGAAAGTATGAGCTTTCCTGTTATTATTTTTTATTTTAATTGTAATGGCGATGGAAATTCAAAATGATTATATTTAAGAATATTTATTGTTTTTATATAAAACCAGCGTTTCCCGATAACCCGATTGCAGCGCTACCTATCGGGTCCATCTGTGAATCTAAACCGTTCAGAGGTCCACTCAAACTCACAAAAAATTTCATAAAAATCGGTCCAGACATTTATTAGTTCACACAGATTCGAACGGAATATAATACTTATATAAAGATTTTTTTAAAAGTTGTAATCAAGAATATAATGAATAAAAAATGATGACATCTTTATTGATCACAAAGTTAATATTATATGAACCAGGACACTCCTATTTAACTGTAAGTTAATGTTTACCTGAGGGGAAGTTCGCTCCTTCGTTCATAAGGTAAATGCGCTCGTTGCTACAAGGCAACCAAGTAATATAGTACGTAGCCGAGATGGTGTTCAAAATGTGTATATTAAATTAAAGGAAGGAAATAGTATAATCGCTTCACTTCAGCTATAAATTCTCAGTTTGATGGTAAGACAACTACATGAATTTTATTGCAAGTTGCGAAGGTTACCTACTACACTATACACTTGTAAAGATTACACTAGATAACTCTTGATTTCAACATCTATCACTACATATTATAAAACAAAGTCCTCCCCCGCATCTGTCTGTCTGTCTGTTCGCGATAAACTCAAAAACTACTGCACCGATTTTAATGCTGTTTTCACCAATGGATAGAGTGGTTCTCGAGGAAGGTTTTAGTATATAATTTTCAACGCGGACGAAGTCGCGGGCGAAAGCTAGTATAAAATAAAATAAAAAAATCAATTGTTAAACGGAACATCATTATTGATCAGGACAAGGTTTGTATAAAAGAAATTTTTTGGAAAATTCACAGGCATATTACTCAATGTTGGATGATACTCGTATGAAATTGACAGGGCAACGACTGGTCAGCCAGTAGAATTATATTTTCCTTAATCAGGTTCTATGAAAAATCTAGCTCTACTTATAAACCTTTCGATTTCAATCCTTCGGGTCACGTAATGCACTGAAGCCCTTGACCTTCAATAAAAAAATCTAAACGGAAGAAGCGTTTATTGTTATCGGAAGTAAAATGAAGCAAAACCGGTTTCGCGTGAGCGCCGAGCGCATCGTTTATGACGAAAATTAATTAAATGTTTTTACACTACTAATTTAACCGCGTAAGCATAATTTACATTTAGGCCATCAAATAATCAGCGACCGATGATATGCCATATTTTACTAAATGTATATCAAAATATAGTTGTTATTCTATTATATAAAATCAAGTACCTTTACATGTCTATAAATAAATTTAAAATAAACAATTTTTAAACGTTCGTCTGCCTGTGTGTTTCAAAACGGCTGGACTAATTTTGACGGGACTTTCACTGGTAGATAGCTGATGTTATAAGGACTAACGTATGCTACGTTTTTAAATATATGTATATAGGTAAATATACAGCCAGTGCACGTCGCAGCGAAGCGAAGCCGGGTTCAGCTAGTCGTAACTAAATAGGTACACGATCTATGTTTCACTACAGGGTTGAGGAAGTGAGGACATCAAATTCCTACAAAAATCAGGCCTAGTATCAGTAGTCCGATTACTCAGTCCGATGATCGGACAATCACTGTAGCCTTATCTAATGCTAGCAAAATGTTACAATGTCTTGTTTATTGTAACTAATCCCATTAATAAGAGGCAATATTGTCTTTAGTTGACTCACCTTATCTTTTCTGTTGAGTATTAACATTGCCAAGTGCTAAGAAACGCAACTGTAGATAATTTACCAAGTAAACCTAATACCTACTGTCTCAGAATTAAATAAATAAATAAATATAAGAAAGACACACACACACACACACACACACACACACACACAAACAGAGAGAGAGAGAGAGAGAGAGAGAGAGAGAGAGAAGGGGGGGGGGGGGGAGAGCAGTTTTAGTTAGAGACAGGGCATCTTGTAATGGCACAGTTAGTAAATGATGTACGTCTTATATTATGGCGGAACTAATTTCAAATTTTTATGACGTGAATACGAAACATTGGTTTGTATAATGAAATCGATAAAAAATAAAATATTATTTTTCTATTTGAAATTGTAAATAGGTATACGGTCATAACTTTACTTTTTATATATTATGTTACACAAAATTGTGTTTGGAACATTGTAACTTGAAGTGGAGCATTTCTCGAGGTAGGTAATTATTTACAATCTGAAATAAAACATTAAATAATTGAAAAAAATCACCGAAACCTACACCAGTGCAGTTAATTTTATTAATAAATTACAACATTTACTAAGTTAATTATTTTAAAAAATTCTGAAATATTAATATGACTAACTATTTTATTTTATTTTATGATAGATGAATACTTATATTATTTTCGTGAAAAATTTAATTCCATCCCAGACTGCAACATAGTGATGAAATAAATTTAACCCTATGTCGACATATGTATGTAGCAAATTGTAACAAACTTATATCTTTCATAATTATGTACAAAGTCTTATTGCAAGGACATAGAGTTTATTTTAATACAAATGTACTGACAAGGACGCGGCCATTGTCATTGAATTAAGGATACTTACGTAGTAGAATAGTGTCTATGCTCAAAACGGATGCAACCTGAATGTATGCTTTGGAAGTTTCCTCGGCCTCAATCACAAATGTTTTTGTTGTTTTAATAACCTTAATATACTATTATTATTGTTAATCATTTATTTATCCATATTTATAAGAAAACAAAATCCATTATAGATGCATATAAAATACATAAAGAAATAAATCAGAGACATGGAATTATAAATCTCAAGTTAAAGATAAAGGAAGAGACTTTTGTAATCAGATTATTTTAAAGTAATGTATTAAATTAATATGTAGGTACACAATCAGACAGTTTGTCTGTTGAAAAGGTAAATCTATTGTCTATATACACTTGGGTAATAAATACAAAATATCAATACAAAAATTGTGTCTAACTGTCTGTCTAATAAACGCGGTCTTAGCAGTTTACAATGTTCAGCTGGTGTGAAGATAAAGGTTATCTTTAAAATACTTCTTTTAAAGAAAATGGCAATTTTTTTTAAAGTTAACTTGAAAATCTTGTTAAGTAAATCTAAGTACTAGTAAATGGAATCTAAAAATGTAGTATCGATGTCGTAGTTATTTTCCTACAACATACGAAATATTTATCTAAACATTTTCTTTAATATTTCCTTCTAGGGTTTATTGCAGGCCGTTAGTATAGGAAATACTTTGTAATGTGACAACCAACTAAAGATATTTAAAGATATTACTAGGCAAATGTTTGTACAAGATTAAAACGTAGTTAATATTTGACGAGTGAATGTTTTAGTTAAATCGGTGACTGTGTTTCGCTAAATGTTCAACTGAAGTATATCACCGTAACGGACAAGGTTATAAATTCGTAATGCGTTTAAAAATAATACTATTTTTTTTACGTCTTTTCCATTGTTGCGTGGTGTTTTAGTGAGAAATTTAGATGATTTGTTGCTGGAAGTCAACTTCCGGGTGCGTCAATAGGGGCTTATTTTTCAAAATGTTTTTTTTTTGAAAGTTCTGGGACTTTTCATTGAAGACCTAGTAGTTTCACTGACTGTGTGAGAAATATCACATCACATACAAGTCGCTAGTTAAATATAATTTATTTATAGAATCGCTCGTAACTTTTGAAATATTCACCGACTAATTCTGATTTTTCGTGAGTCGATTTCACTAATTAACTAGTTTTTTTTTAGTAACCAGGTCTTGGCGAAATAAGCCGAGATTATCCTGCCATAGACTAAATCGTATAGCAAACACGCTCATAACTTTTAAACAGTGAGCCTACTAATTTTTAATTCATTCAAATTTACCCATTTTGGAAATAGGAATTTCGCAAATATTCTCCTTATGTCCATTTACAATGTAGGTGTAAGTTAGTAACAAATATAACTTCTTGTATATTTAAGTAGATGTAAAATAAACTGATTTCTTCTAAATCAATCAAAACAAGTGAGAACCTCCTGAAACTCGGAATCCTTTTCCATTAGTTGGTACAATATATTCATGAATAAAAAAATTACTCAAAAGCGTGTAGAAAAAGGAATTAGTGTAACTCTAACGAGTTAATGTTGCTTGATGTTGCGTGTGTAAGAAACCGGTCGAGAAAATTGGACTTGTGGCCTTAACATTGACCGTAGATGTACGATTAATGCGTTTGATAACATTATATCACACTGAGTATGCAAAACTAGAGGAATCTAATGCTAATAGGTACTAACTATAAAGAGGTAAAATTTATTTGTATGTATGTAGGAAGTAATGTTCGAAACTACTCATCCGATTATAAAATTCTTTTACCAATAGTTAAATTAGAAATTCAAGCTGACCAAAGTTTATCACGCAGGCGAAACCGCGAGCACGAGCTATCTAAAAATAAAATAACGCTTAGCAAAAGTATAGGTATACCAACGGAATATACTTACATATTACTTATTTTATCAGTCGTTATAAAAAAAAAGATCGTTGGTCGTTATATTATCTATTACCTATTGTTCAACGCGAACGAAGTCGCTATACTCTTCAATAATTTCTAAAAAATATCATAAAGTATAGAGAATATCATTCTTCTAGAATGATAGGTTAAATAACAAATCAAGTAAGGTCTAGTTATTTTTAAGATCTACTATTAAAGACATAATTTTTATTTTCGTCTTATCTTGCTTTCTGTAATATCAGTCATCATTATTGTAACATTTGTCATCATCCAAGTGCTTAAACTAACTTTTTGAAATCGTCTCAACAAGATAACACTTTCAATGTATAGCGTTTGTTCGCTAAATGTTTGCCCATCGCATATTTGTGATAATTGCGAATGTTGATAATGCGTCAATTGGTTTCTCTTTTTATTTTATGTTTACATAAGTTTATTTTATGCTTATTACATAAATACTAGGTACCTACAATCTACATAGATATTTATAAATCTCGATTTTGTTTGTATTTTTTTAATTAAGTATTCCAGTCATCATATAGCGTTCAACTTAAAAATCAAAATTAAATGTATCCTTCTTATCCCTGTATGTATGCTTTTTCTCTGTATATTGATGCCAATTGTAGGTACTTACAATTTTATATATTTTATTTATATAATTGTTTTATATTTAATATATATTATATAATAAATATAAAACTATTATTTTTTTCATCTGCATCATATTTAGCAATTAATATTTTGCATATATTCTAATATTTGTTAAAAATGTGTATGAAAACCAACCTATTTGCAAAGAAGATGTTACGGGTTAAACACTAAATAGAAGTTTCTTTCAAAACATAAAATGTTGCAGATTTTTAAAAGGCCAATCAGATATCCTATGTCTTCACCTGCAAACTTAACTACCTATGTTAAAATTGCAACATAAGTGCTTATGTTAAAATTACACATTTAGAATAACACTTTAAACACAGTTTTAAAGTTTCTTGGAATTGGAGAGATAATGAGTAAATACACGAACTGAAAACGTGTCTTTCCAAACGTTTGTTTCGTCTACGAGTTGCCTTCAATAATGTGCAAAGTCAGCGATTGTTTTATTTTGTATATACTTAACTTAACTACTGTAATTGAAAATAAAGTCGACGGCGAAATTCCACTTAGTGTTTCTTTACATAAGTATTAATAAACTATAATTTTTATTAAACTCAGATCAAATAAGAACTATAGATATAATGGCTTATAATTTTATTTCTTTTAACGCTTTTGATACTTAAAATATAAAATTATACATTATTCGTTGTTTTCGTAGCATTTCTTTTTTATTTATTATATTTTTTTTACGCAAATATAGACTCCATAATCGGTAAACGACTTCGTCAATTAAAAACAAAAGCAACACCGATCTGTTATGATAAAAAATAAAAATATCCAAACGGGCCTTGTGGCTAAGCTTACTCTTTCAACGAAAAAAAAAAAAAAAAAAAAAAAAAAACAAAACACGTGATATCATTTCACTGTGGTCTTTTATATTACAGTGTTCACACTGTATATAAAATATATAAAAGTCGGTGTAGGGTATCTAGTTAAACTGTAATAGGGAGAACACTTACATAAAACAGAATGTAGCTACTCATTTAATCATGAAGCGTGACTCGAAATGAACTTCTCGTGAGTGTGGGCACATTGTAAATAACATAGTTATTTTTGAAATACTCATTGCTCAACTAATATTTGTGTTGATACTCGTACATCAAATAGACAACAATGATTCACATGAGTACTCATTGTCAATAGAGTATAGAGTGCAAGCGCATACCATACGAAGGTGTGACGACGAGCCGCACCGTAACCCACATTATTTGAAATTTAACTCTATTGCTTGTGTATTTAGTTGGCGATAAAATATCGTTTATTTGGCAATCCGATTCATTATTAAACTAGAACAGTGTTCGGAAAATTCTGTTAAGGAAAATATTTTAAAAAAGGCTAAAATTTTTGAAAATTTTATAGACTTGCAAAACATATTATACTAGCCACACGCTCCCGGCTTCGCCCGGGTTCAAAATAAAAACTATCATATAATATAAGTTGGACCAAATTACACATATTTACGAAGTTTTATAATAATCTGTTCAGTAGTTTAGGAGTTCGTGGGCGACAAACATGTCACACGAAATTTTTATATATATATATAGAGATGGTAAGAATATTAAATATTATTAATTTTAGATAGGTAGATTTATTTAATCTATACATACGTCATATCTATATCTATAGTAACATTATATAAAGAGAAGATTTGTATTTTTAATAACATAGGCTATATTTTATAAAGTTACGTGGACGAAGTCGCGTGCAACAACTAGCATATTATAAAATGAAGTCGCTGTCTATATGTTTCTGTCCTGATTCTCCGCTAACTTCTAAATCACTGCGGACGAAATTAAAGTAAATTAAATTTATTTTATTTATTAAATAAATTCTATCTTTTATCTTTATATATTGTATAAATAAAAATTACGTTGTGTCTCCTCGATGAACTAATAAACTACTGAATCGATTTTTAATAAATTTCCTAACTATGAGTAATTTGGTCCAACTAAAAAGATAGGATAGTTTTTATCAATTTATAGTATTTTTTTATTGCAGATTATTTGTTTATTATATGAGAAAGAGTTATAAATTACCTTACACCGTCATCTGTGAAAATTTTATGGAACTCAGATAACTTAAAATAAGTTTTAAAACAACTGTGAGTTCCATGAGTTTCTTACAGATGGCGGTGTAAGGTAATTTATCGGGTGGATTAATTAAACATTTATTATAAAAATTGCACCCCGGGCGAAGCCGGGAGCGGAACAGCTAGTACACATATAAATGTTGAGTTGTTTTGTGTACGTTAAGTTTCTTTAAAAATTAGTACGATTAAAGTAATTGGGCATGAAGCTAAGAAGATAATAAGGTGATTTGGGATAAGAAAAAATTGTCAACATGGAATTTCGAGACGAGAAAATTATTTTTCGGTTCAATGACATCGAAATGTGGGCCCTGTGTGCGGGATCGACACAAAACATAGTAATTAGTTTACGACATAATGACTACAATAATTTGGTGTATAATTCGATGGAACGCAACTTCTTTCGAGCAAAAATGACTCGTGCGAAGGCTAAAATTATTCACGAGTATGAACAGATTTCAAATAATAAAAAATTACATATAATATATTATTATTTCAATATCACAATAACCTTATAAAATATGTATAGCCTATGTTACTTTTTTTTTATAAAAGATGGGTTTGCTCTTGACCAACAACCAACTGTGTAGCAAGGATGAGGCCTAAGATGGAGCGAACCTCATTCTCAACCCAGAAGATACCTATTCACTCGAACTTTGAAAATATTTGGGTTATGTGAGCTCGGAAATACAGACGCAGGGAGGAAGTTCCAAACCTTGGCAGTGCGCATTATAAAACATCGTTTAAATAATGTCTATACTCGTAGGTCTTTAATAATGTCTATAGGTGAAAGAATTATTAAAATCGTTCCGGATTTGGAAAGTAGTACCAGAGCACACTGCGTTTCGCAGTCATTTGGGCAGCCCATCTGGAGGCAGTAACCACTCCCTTACAGAAGACCACCGTGAAATAACAGCAATGTGCTGTTGCGTTTCGGTGAGTAAGTAAGGGATGCCAGAGCCCATAACCCCTTCCCTTCCTTATCCCTTATCCTTAATCCTTCTATGGTCGGCAGCGTACTTGCAGCACCTATAGTGTTGCTTGTGTTACAGGCGACGGTAGCCACCCACCATCAAGTGGACCATCAGCATGTTTGACGACCTTAACTTAAAATAAAATTTCCACTTTAACATAAAAATGTATTTGTTTTAAAATTCACGGCTATTACAGACATTGTTACCATGAAGACTTACTCGTAGTTATCTTTAAGTGCGTCACCGACCACTTGCCAAATGGAATATGTATATTTAAAGTCAGCTAAGAAGAAAAAAGGTATCAAAAAGAAAAACAATATAAAAAGAGATCCTATTTGTGGTGTTTCTCGTGTTTATAAATAAAAAAGTGTTTGTGTGTCAGCTCCGACGCACGACAGGAGTTTACTCCTCACGAACGATTATAAAATACATAATGAAAATTATAAAAACATTTATCATAACGAATTAATACGCCATACGCCATATCTGGTGCTCAGGTTCCATCTAATTTTCGCAAGGATGTATTATATATTACACGTAACATATTCTAGTTTCAGAGATATTGTGAAGATGGGGCAATATCTCTGAAACTTCAGCGATATTCTAAAATATTCGAAATTCGTTCTGAATGTTGAAAAAATTCGAAAATAGGACGTAACTCGTACCGTGTGATAATTTTGATTTTACTAGCTTATATATGAAAATCGATTCTTAAGGAGTAAACTCTAAAAATGGAATAACAAGTTTTGCGGTTCGCAAACATCATGCGAATCTTAAACGTTGACGCATTTTGATGTTTATCATTTAGCCGGACACGAACACGAGGAAACGACCGTGAGATGTTGTGACATGATTGACAATTAGCCGTGTACAGGGAAATGGTGAAAAACGTTGGAAGGTTACTAAACACCTTTGGCGAGGCGTCATATTGTTTCGTCCGTGACAGCGAAGTATGTAATAAAGGCTTCCCAGGAATCATTTTTTTCTGTAAACTTGTATAGGTACACAACCCTCCTTCGTTTATCGTTCTTTCTGTTAGTGAAAACCGTATCAAAATCACTAACTGTACTGTGGGCACTGATTATCCTGACTAATAGAATAAATGTGAAAGTGAGTTTGTGTGTTTGTATGTAACCCTTTCACGCCTTAACTACTCAACCGATCATCATGAAATTAGACCGTTCATTCAGACTAAAAATACTGTTCCCGAGGGTTCATCTAAAAATGAAAATAAAAAATCAACGACTGACAAAAATATATGAGCGACAAAGATTTAATAAATGTTTAAACACCTAAGAAAAAGGGGCGCGCACAAAGTCGCAGGCAAAAGCTAGTATATACTAATACTATAAAGAGAGAAATTTTTTATGTTTGTAATGAATAAACTCAAAAACAACTGAAACAATTTTAAAAATTCTTTCACCTATAGAAAGCTATGTTATCAGCGAGTAACATAGGATATATTTTATAAAGTTGCGCGGGCGAAATCGCGCGCAACAGCTTGTTAAAAATGAGAAAGATAATAAAACTTACACATGTCAAAACGTCTCTAGTTACGATTGGCAACAAAAAGGGCATATTCTTTCTCGTCAGAAATCTGAAGAGCTATTTATCTCAAGTGGAGGTGGATAACCTTGATTTGTCAGAAGCTGAGATAATCAGACGTGTCATAATTGATACGAAAAAGACATTAGTAGGAATGTGTTTTTGCGTCATTTTTCACATTGACATTTATTAACTAAGTAGTGCCGAATTCCAACAAGCGAATCGTAGGTTCCGGGTAATGATATACTGTTAATGGAAAAAAACTAATGAAGCCTTTTTTTGTATGTCGACAAGAGGTTGAATAAAATATCACATGTATATGTCATACTATTCTATATCTAAGAATTCGCCTTGGAATTTTGTGGTAATGAAATTTTACCACGAGAAAGTTCCTTAATGCCTTTCTTATAATAAAATCAGAATAACAAACCAATGGTAGATAATCATACACAATGTGCGTAATAAAAAATTATATGCTACTCGATAATAAATATACAGTTTTAGTGTAGTTCTAATAAATTTTCATTTTATTTATTTGGGTAAGTATCACAGTGTTCAAATTACCTTACCTACTCATATTAGGCCAAACCTGTATTGTTAGGTACAGGAAATGAGTCAAGTCAGTTGATAATTTCAGATAGGTATATTAAGTAGATTATTGAAAAGAATATATATTTTAAAATAATGTATCGCTTTAGTAGTAGGCAGGGCAATAGTGTTTCGATGAGACACCAGAGACCACTTTCCTTTATTTGTGTTATAGGCGATCGTGGTCACCTTCAGTAGACTGTCAAGCTGCCTGCTGGCATTTACATTAAAAAACATTATTTCAGTTACAAATAAGTATTAAGTATTTAATAGAATTTCAAAAATGAAAAATTATTTTCAGACCTTTGCCTAGATTTTTGGTTGATCAGATACTTACTATTCAGATATTTTGAATAACATCTTTATTATACAATAGAAATATGTGATGCCCGACAGTTCTATTTTCTTTATTATCAGCGTTGACTCATAAGAAAATATGGCATTCGCTTTTCACAATGGACACATCGTCCACACTTAATGGTCCATTGTTCATACCAACCATAGAATATTTCTTGGAATCTCTAGTCTGTTACATTTTGTACTATTTTATTTATATTCTCAAAATAGTAAGATCACTCATTTTATGGAGATTTCTTCAATTTTCTGGAGACCGCTTTCTTTTTCTTGAATATCATTAGGTATTGCTTCTTTAAACTTTATTCCACTTTAATATCCACTTATTGAATTTATATTTAAGTAATATCTAATCAAATAATAATAAACGTGACGCCTATAATTCCTTTGTAATAATGAGCCTTAGAATTGATTATGAAAGATCACAATTTATTAAAGCCTGCGTTCACTGTCAACATCAGTCCTGTTTGGTTGGAAACAAAAATGAAATTTAAATGATGATTAATCGTAGGGCCAAAAGCGATACCTATTCGGCAGCCTTCTGGATGCCTCAAATACACTCAGAATGCTTAGACATCGCTCAGGACTTAGGATCCTAGAAGGTTATCCGCTGACTATGAATAAAACGTTCGTTAAAATTGCTACTGTGGCATACTTAGTTCGCTCTATATTATATGCCTTGAATTATATTATGTCAAGGGGCCTTCTACCTGACTGCATGGAGGCTAAAGATTTTCTTACAAAAGAAACAAAAAAGCTCGAATTTTTTTAGACATTTAAACTCTAAACTCTTAAACGCTAAACTCGTACACCGTACGCTAAACTATAAACTTAAGAATTTTACTTACGGCCCAAAAATTTAAGTGAGATTACAAATTTTTGCTTACGTCACTGTAGCCCGGGGACCATATAATTGATATGACGAAAGGTCGCAACGGACTAAGGACATCGTGGCTTGCTTAAGAATGCCTTGGCATGATCAAGAATCATGGCATAGATAGTTGCCATCAATAAGTTTCTATACATAGGGATGCCGAAGGAGTCATGCCATACCGTGCTTAGACAACAGCTTATAAGAACATGAAGAAAGGTTAGTTATGTGATCTCAATTGAATTAAATCAATGATCGCCATTAGTCACATTCGCCAACCTCATTGCATCAACATGAAAGTATACATTGTGTAATAGTGATGGTGATTACAAAGTATTTCTGTTACTATTGTCGATGTAATCGCGGTCCGGTTAAACTAATAACATATTCGTTGGCTTTCAAAGGAATTAGAACGTAAATAACTTCGGCTGTTTCTTATTTTGTTTATTTAGGTAAAGCAAAAATGTTAGTCGCTTAGCTTGTTTACACTGTCTCATGCAATGGTGTCCGGTTGTAATATTACCTTCCAAGTGTTGAAGCACAAAGAAGTCGTTGTTGTTTCAATTTATTTTTAAACTTAGAATCAGGTTTTGTTTTTTAACGAACCATTATTAAAATAATATAATGCTATTTATTAAATAACAGCTGGTGCCCGAGACTTCGTCTGCGTTTAAAAATAAAAGATATAACGCCTAACATTATACAAGGAACTATTTATACATTATTTAACAAGAATTTAAACGTGACAGAACCACAGTTAATTTTCCATCATAATGTGTCGTTTCAGTGCCCATTATGTTGTTCTTGAGAAGCACGTGTTGTGTTGTGTTACATTGAAAAAACATTTACTTTACGAGTAATATGTCAGTTACAAAGTCAAGTACAATTGCAAATTGCATATTTATGCAAGAATCAATATGAAACGTGGTAATAAATAAATCGTGGTATGAGACCCTTATACGTTTGACAAGCTCATAAAATACCGTAGAACAATAAAAAGGATGTATAAAATTATGTAGAGATAAAACGATAACTGTCGCATTCACAATAAGTCAATTCGTGTGCACATATTCACCTCATAGCTAATCTACATTACATTAGTTACATGTTCATAGACAATCCCTCTGTGCAATATAAAGGGCTTTAGCTATTCCTTAATGAAACTTTGACCTTATAAATTATAATCCATAATTCAACCGTTAAGTTTCAACTAAGCGTGATAGTTCACACAAAGAAAATAAAAATACCTTACTAAAATTTTTATAATACAAAAATCAGAATAAACGGATTTTCATACGATTTTCACTAATGGAAAGAGCACACCTATACATTTAAGACAAAAGTAATTTAATAGGTAACTATCTACTAACATTTAAATGTTAATTGTTCTTTAATTGATATTTTCTGTTATTAATTGCCAAATAACTAGATTAAAAAATTAAAATTACTTAATATTTTAATGGATTTACTTTAGAAATCGTTAATCGAAATATTATAAAAAAATATAGGTGTGTGTTATAGGTGACGTAGTCACCCTATCATCTACATACCACCAAGCGAAACGATCAATTGCAATTGACAATAATTACGTGATTGAAGATTTCAAATGACAGGCGATTGAAGCGCCAAATGTGCCAATTGAAGGTACCTATGTCATTCGCTCATTCCTCAGTCGTTTTGAATTGTGTTGAGAAAAAATCACGTCGCTCAAAATCGTCCTTGCTCATTAAATATGATTTCAAAGGCAGACATGGCTTTTCTTGCAATAACTATTAGGAAAAAGTCTTATTGGTTTATTTGACATTTAATAAGTAGATTTATAGCCGGTTTGTAAGACGTAACTTTCCGAACCTACGGTACCTGTTTGTTTTTATTGTGTTTGAAGATTTATAAACACTTTATAAATCTTTATAATTATGTATCAAAATTTAACATCCGTGTAAAAAAAAACACTTCCAATTTTTACACAACATTTTATTTTAACAGAAGAGTGTTTCTTAACACTGTTTATTCCGAAGTTCCAATGAAAAACAAAAAAAAAACGAGTCATATTCTTACATATTATAAAACAGTCCTCCGCTGCGTCCGTCTGTCTCTTCGCGATAAACTCAAAAATTACTGCACCGATTTTCATTCGGTTTTCACCAATGGATAGAGGGATAATCAGGGAAGCCGGGAGCGGGACAGCTAGTTAAGTATATAATTAAATGTTTAGATAACTAAAAAATGAATATGTAACTTGAAATAAAAAATGTGTGTCAGCTCCGACGCACGACTGGAGTTTACTCATTACGAATGATTATAAAATACATTTAAATTTTCACAATTCGACAACGCCGAAAGAACAACATTGTTTTTTTTTTTTTTAAATTAATATCAGCGCCATGTCTGTTCGCATTGATGTATTATTTCAATTCAATTAGTTTTCGGAAGGATGTATTATTATGTAACATATTCTAATTTCAGTGATATTGTGTAGATTTCAGTGATCTCTGAAACTTCAGATATTCAAAAATAGAACGTAACGCATAAACATAACGCATTCGTGTAACAATTTTGTTTTTATTCCCATTAATTTTTATACCACGGGCTTATATATATATAAGTATATGCAAATCGATTCAGGAGTAAACTCCAATAAATATTATTATTTTATTATTATAATGGCGAAGAGTGGTCGTGTTCAGCTAGTTTTGTAAATAAAGAATTGTAAATTTCATTAAAAATAATTAATAAAAGAAATAAGTAATTTATAAACAAATAAATAAATCCAAAATTAAGTTAAGAATTCAAAGAGTACATATAACAGAGATAATTTGAATTATATTTATTACTTATGTCTTACAAATATGTCGCATCCTTACTTACATACCATTAAATATAGATAATTATTTTTTTATTAAATGTTTAATTAAAATGTAATTATTATTGTACTTTCTAAACATTATACGTATTAATTAAGTACATTCTTTAATTTTAATATCAATTATTAATTGGTTTCGATTCCTTTAAAGGTAAGATATTTTTCGCAACAAACCTCTGTGTAACATTGAATGATGCAATGACAAACATAAATTGGTCGACAGAAGGAAATATCAACTTATGAAGACACAGCGGAAATCATAAAATTGTTTGTAATTTTTGATGCTAATCATATTTATAGACCTTGATCTTGTGCACAATGGCACATGCCTACCATTCTATTTTATCTATGGCATTGTGCTTGCATATTTCTTTTTTCTGTTCATTTATTTCAATATATTTTCAATTCACAAAAAAGTGTTTTAAACATTGCGATATAATGAATAAGGCGCGTAAATGTTTAAAAAAATTAATTTCTTCGCGGTGTTAATTAACCGATACAAAACTTTAATAAACATAAATTTATTAAAATTTATTATAGTGAGGGGTCGCAACATTTTTTTTACTTAACTTTTTGACTGTTTACTGAGTCGCAACACTGAAAAGGTTGAGAAACATGTAGATTACACATCTTTATGGTCCTTCGAGCCGGATAATAATTGACATTATACACACACACACCCTTCATAAAATAAAAACAAATCATTCCACCCTTTATGTGTGCCTTTATAAGGATTTTATCGCTTTTATCATTTTTATGACTTAGTGTGCCCTTCTACTAATAAAAGTACAAATCTAATATTCATAGAAATCAGAAGTTCACTTACAAAAGTGGGTATTAACCTGCTAGAACGTGCTTTTTTTATATATAAATAACTAATTTGAAATGAACGTGCTAAATAATGTAGGTCTAAGTATACAATAAGTGGACAATTGCAAAATTCAATTATGCAGGTACACAAGCATGTTATCGATGTGACGATGTAACACAATCAACTTGACAAATTGCGAAATGTCTTACGAGTTTCTTTATTATTTTCAATACATGAAAAATCATGTCAAGGTACTCATATCGGTGCTCGTGAAAAAGTTCGCGAACGCTTGCGCGCATGTCACGAACGAGGTTGTTTAAAAATAAAGAGAAAAACAGGTCTTCGATAAGTTTTTATTGTGTTGTCTTTGTCTTTGTAATGTTTAAACAATTGTTAACGATTCTAGAGATATATTTCGCGTGATTATTTTCTGATACATCCTTGAAGTGATTATTCAAATAAGAAATTGTAGATTTTGAAGAAACCCGTTTATAGCTTGTTGGAAATTATTCCATTATAGCGAGAAGTGTTAATATTTCGTTTTGCTAAGCTGTGTGTAATCCTCAGCACCTTAACTTTGAGCAGACAAACTTAAATGCAAGGAATATTTTGTATCAAAAGTAACAAAATTCGGTCTTACGGTCAGTTTATAATATCTATTCTGTAAATATTATAAAATACTAGTGACCCGCTCCCGGCTTAATATGAAGTATATAAAAATCTTCCCTTTTATCACTCTTTCCATATGTGAAAACCGAATTAAAATCGGTCCAACCATTCTTGAGTTTTTGAAGCGTACACAAATTAACATTTTTATATTCTATCCTTTAAAGGTAATATTTTGGTTTAGTTTATTGACATGTCAATACTTATTTAAGTATATACAATGCAATATATATAATCTTGATCGTTTGTAATATTGTTAAAATAATTTTGATTACTTCATAGTTCATTTTAATACTGAGAAGTAAAAAAATCATACATTACAATATGAATATTTTGAATGCATGCGTTTGTGAGAACACGTTAAAAAGCTGATGGCGATTAAGTTAGAATTTTCACGGTTGCGTGTACCACGCATGTTTTAACACTAATCTGGAGGTCGAACACTTTAACCCCATGTGACCTTTTGTCACAGGGGTTAAAATGTTTAAGAATTATTAAATTTGAAATAAATATCTCTCACATATAATTATGTTTTCTAAAATAAAAATAAGTTAAAGCAATTTTGCTACATATTTCAAATGAAAATAATTGCTGCAATGCTAGATTTTTGTATTTTACTCTTCTATCCGAAAATTAATGAACTAATTTTGATGAAACTTTACAATAATACAGTCTAAACATCAGACTAATACTATAATTTATAAAGTTACACGAACTGAGTCGTGGGCAAAATTTATATAGATATATATGTACATTACAATTAACTTAACTACTTAACGGATTTTGATGAAATTAACTATCCGATGTATAATTTATACATACATGAGAATAACATATTAATATATGTATACCATAATTTATAGACACGCAAACGAAGTCACGGGCAAAAGCTAAAATTCAATAAAAAATTCTTTTATGTAACTCGTAATACTTGTTACATTTCAAGTGTGTCAACTACATTATTATAATAATAATGAAAATAAAAAAAAAATTGTGAGGCTTTAACGCCATAATAAAAAACAAAATATTGAACAAGCCAAAGAAATTACAAGATTGAAATACT
Organism: Synanthedon myopaeformis; assembly: GCA_944738685.1. NCBI lineage: Eukaryota > Metazoa > Arthropoda > Insecta > Lepidoptera > Sesiidae > Synanthedon > Synanthedon myopaeformis. Next base: position 8,788,370 of record OX122926.1, on the reverse strand, counting down.
TATGCAAAATGTGGATTACGTCACTTTTACGGATCAATGAAGCTGGGTGAAATTAACTATATATCTACTCGTATCTAGCTGTGTGGGTTTTATAAGCAGGACTAATTTTCTGGGCGAAGTAATACCCAGCCCTTAGTATAATTATTACCATTGAATTGTACTTAAAAACGTATTTTTAATATAACGATCGACGGGCAAAAATATCCCTTCAATTTGCATACTCTTTAACAACGTGATAAGTACCTACTAGTAGTCTATTAAAGTTTATCACGGTTTTCACACTAGAAATACTATTTAATATTTGGTTTTTCAATTATTTCTTCCAATGTTCTCTTATCACCTCAAACGTGTCGCGTGCTGACGTAAAATAAAAATGCAATATTTATTTAGTTTTTGTAACAAATAATAAAAATTAATCATAAATTGCGATAAGTATTTTACAATGTATTTTATTGTTTAAAAATCTCGTAATATTTATACAAACCTTATTGATTTTAGGTATATAAATAATATAGGTAATTCATATCGCAATGTATACACTTCTTCGAGTTACAGCTTGAATCTAAGATGAAATATAGGCTCTATGAATATCTAGAAAACACGATTATTATAATACAAATGTTCTTGAATGTCTAGAATAAATGTTTTAAAAATAATAGTGGAGTTCTTAATAGATTTAGAAGAATATTGTTTAAAAATTATTTAGAAATTCATGCAACGATTCTGAATTTTTTTTATCTAAATGTCGTCAGACAGGCTGACGGTTCACTTTATGATAAGGGTTAAAGATAAGGGATCAGGAAGGGATAACGGGATAGGAAAATTCACAGAGGCGAGTTTATATTTAAATAATTTAATATACGATAGAATTTTTAATAAATAAATAAATAAATTTTTCATACTTTCTTATATAGTTATCAAAAAAAGATACAAATGGAATCTAACATCTTAATGGCTATTAGTAAATTAGTTTGTACTCGTAATGTAAGTAAAAATCAATTCAAGCGTGACGTTTTAATTTGCGTTTTAAATGGAAACAAAGTGAATTGTATTTTTTTCCTTTAATGGGAAATTCGTTTCAGAGCAATGTTTAAGTAAGCTACTGAATGAACTGAATATCGGATTTCCAATGTGAATTGGAAATTTGATATATTAATCTTGCATTTATTACTACATACGAGTAACTGGATCAAATACTCGTAGGTTATTTTCGAATGCAAGAGCGAACTTTCAAAATGTCAACGGTACGTTTTTTTCAATTTTTTTTTTAATTCAAAATTGTCACTGTAAGAAGTAGATATGTGTGTGTACATATGTGTAGATTTGTTTCTTCAATGTAATGTACATAAAAAAATATAATGTAATTTAAAATTGAGATTTTTTTTTAGTTTTTACTCGTAGAATATTATTATATAATTATAGTAATAATATTACAATATTTTTAGATACGTGTCTAAATATAAAGATGTTTCTTATAAATATGTAATAATTTATAATATTATTTCAAGGTTTGACATTGACCAAATTAATTCTAGTTTTAAATAAGTATAAATTATTTGATTTATCTATGTAATATTTTGCAATGCTAATCGATCTACTCTCTAAAGAAGATTGCATTTTATCTTCGCATTTGATCGCAACAACTAAAGGTTATTGTTTTCCTTATAAATTAAGTCAAGTGCAATCAAGTTATCAATGTTTATTTTTTGTTTTATTTACTCAAAATGTAATTAATGTAATTTAGCAAAGAAAAAAATTACAAGCAAATATACACGACATAAATATATTGTAAAAATCTAGATTTTTTTTTTGGACATTTATAATATGAGCGATCATATATTTAATCTGATTAGTTTAATACATGTTTCCACGTGAAAAATAACTACCACAAATATTAAAGATCCATAGTTCCGAATATAAAAAAATATATATTCAAAATTATAGAAATATAAAACAAAAAAAATTAAGATCATTGATATTTTACTATTAGATACCAGTCTTGTTTAATTTTTTATACAAAGTATAAGTTCCTTTATAATATTTGTATTTAATGCCAAACCAATAAAATAAAATAAAATAATATACGACATATTATATTATAAATAATATTTTATAACTTACGTGGTACATCTGATACGTCATCGTCATCCATGATCGCCATCTTACTCGGCCTTTTGTCATCTTCAGACTTCAAACCCATTTTCACAAAAAAAAAAAAACCGTTTCTAGTCAAATTTAAAAAAAAAAATAAAGTTAAAATTCGCGCCTTGACCCTAATTCCGAATTCGAAATATTTTAAACTAATTTTACTAATTTCACCACGCTCACAAATTATTTTTGGCCAATATTTTTTATTGGTCTTCGAAACATTTAAAATGTTTTTTCTTTTATTTACAGGTAGTCAGTGTTTACGCGCGCGTCAACTCGTCATGCCCGCAGCAAGTGAGGCATGCCGCGTACTTGGTCCGCGAAGGTTGTATATCCGACTGTCACGGCACTATAGGCCCACCTTGTTTTTATGCCACGCTAGACAGACTTATTGGCACGCAGCGCCACAGTGCTAAGACGAGATCAATGAAATTGACATATTTATCTAATTCTTACGAGTATGTCGGCCTTCTTCAAACTCTCCTTCTGGGGGCGTATAATGAGCTGAAATTCCAAACTTAAAGTGTTAACAGCCAGTCAGTTTACAGCGAAAATAAATTTGGTAAAAAATATTAACGCTAAGCTTAGATAAATAATTATTTATCAAAGACACTAAGGAATTATTTTATATATTAATTTGTGCACTGTATATATAATTTATACACAATATACAATTACATTTGTTTTAAAATATGCATTATAACTATGTAGAGTTATAAAATAATAGTTTGGTTTTGACAAATAAATAGTCTTATATTTAATTACTACTACGAGTATGTTAAATTGTTTTAAGTTTTAAAAAATATATTATTTGACTTAACTTTAATAATATATTTGACCCCTTTAGTTTAAAGATTCTTGAAGTGATTTTTTATTCGAGTTCGCTTTATTCTTCATCCCTTATCCCCACTTTAGCCACTCTCTTAATCCTTTAAAATTTTGGATTGGCGGCCCATTTGCAAAAATAAAAACGTTAAAAAAATGCGCTGCCGGCCTTACCTTTATAAGCCAGTTTTCATCCCTAATGCATTATTTTTTAATAAGGCATTAGGGATGGAAACAGACTTTATAACCGTTGTTGTTCTTGCTCTCCTTAAAACAATAAATGGATCGGCTATCTCTCAATTAAAAACTTTAAATAAAAATTATAAGTAATATAAGTATAAGTAATAAAAATTAAAGTTACGTGTATCAAAACAAACGCGTATCCAAAATGGTAGGCACATAGCTATAATTGATGATCTGATGCAAAAACGTTAAAAATAAAATATAGGTATTTAAAAATAAAATACATTCGTATTCTTTTGAATAAAAAATTGTCTAGCATAAACTACATTTCTTATATTTTCACAGAATCAAGTCTATCTGTATGGCGTAGTTATATGATAAGATTAAATGAGATTAAGTAGTTTGTGTCAGTCACGTGAAATTTCAATGATTTAAATCTCTGGGTAAACTGTAAACGTGCTCTTAAAATCAATATTACAAAATTTAACTGTATAACTAATAATATATCTATGTTCATTATGATTAGATATATTAGGTATAACTAATATATATTAGGTATAACTAATATATCTAATCATAATGAAACATTTCATAAAATATTGCTATGTTTAATGTAGGTACCTATTGCATTAAGAAATTAGTCTAATTTAGTCTAAATTAGAAATAATCAAGGGAGATATAACTCTAACAAAGATAAGTATATTATGTTATGTAGGTATACTGGCTGTGTCCCAAAGGGCGGGCTGTAACCCGCTACACCCGCAGGGCATATCGGAATTAGTATACTCGTATATCGACGTTTTGAATGAAAATGTTCATTGACTTACATATATATGCTATTTCATGTTTAAAATACAACAGATTCTTAATTTTTTTTAGCATGTAAATAATATATTTCCAATCGTCGTACCCGCTTTAGAGCAAACAGTGATTTCTTGGAATCAAGCCAAGAAATCACTGTTTGGTTAAAAAATAATTATTATACTTAGAAGTTTAATATGAAATAAATGTACCAAATATTATCCAAGCTTTGATAATTTATAATATATTTTTTCAAGCTTTATCGTATAGCCATTTATAAACGAGGAGTAGGCTTAAGAAAGTACCCATTTGATGGCAATAAGCGACTTAATTTAAATTAATAAACACATACACATTTGGGATCTTCTCGGAATGCCTATGTTATGGTAGGAAAGCCCACTATGCTAAATGTGGAGTTATTCGAGCGTGGGGACCTATTGGATTTTAAAGATTAGATGGTAGGAAGAAAAAATGTTATATGATGTTTCCCTTTTCAACAGGCGTCTACAGGCGTTCAAAAGTTTGTAGACACTGTATTAAGAAAAATCCTCCAAATTTAAGAATCAGCACGATCAGGAATTCAGACTGAACCGTCTGTATGAAAATCTGACGCGCTGGAGTATTTCAAAATGGCAATCGCCAAAAATCTTTTTTGCATTTTCAAAAAGCTGCCACGAGCTTGCGCTACATCCGAATCGTCTGTATTTGAAATGGGAGTTTGGGTTCACTTAACATCCCCTCTGAAAATCTGACGCGCTCGAGCAGTATTTAAATTTTTACATTATTGGAGTTTTATTAAGGATCCCTAATTTTTTTGAAATTATAATATAGCCTATGTCACCCGGGGATAGTCAGTGTAGCTTCCCAATAGTGAAATAATTTTTCAAATCGTTCCAGTAGTTTCGGAGCCTATTCAATGCAAACAAACAATCAAATCATAATACATATTAGTATAGATATATTACAGTTCGAGAATATTCGAGAGTGGTAAATGAAAGACTGGACTGGGCTAGTCTAGAACCTTCCATGCCAGTGTAAATAAAGTGAGCAAGTTTACAACACTATTTCTCTTGTATTATTCTCTGGTAAAATGTAAACAGATAAATGTAATCTTAAATATTACATAGAGATTTTGTAAGCTTGTTTATATGTAGTGGAAAAGATCTCCAGAACTATTACACTTACATTTATTTATCAAGCCTTTACATTTACATTTTATAACTTGCCGTGTCCTTGCGGTTTCACCCGCCTCGGCTTCTAAGGGACACAGCCTCAAGAATTGGGCTAAAAAATTAAAAAAAAAGAATCTTTCCAAATCCATCACATTATACTAAGTAAGTAATGAAGAATTCCTTAGGTATTCCTTAGGCTATTAGTTTATTAATTAACTAGCAGCCCGCCAATTAATTGACATATTCTGCTGATGAAAATATTTTAAACTTATTATTAAAAAATAAGTCAGGGATAGTCTTAAGATATACATTAAAAAAGGGATGCACTTTTTTATATAAGTTCAATAATAATAAGTAGGTACTTATATAAAAATACTACTTTCACTAAACCTGTTTATGGCTAGTGCGGCGCCGTTGTACTAGAAAGAACTAGAGCCATATTGAATGTGGATGACCAATGACCCACCACATTCAATGACCGTTGTGCATCGTGACGTCACCGTCTCCAACCTTCATTTTTAAAGCCCGAAGCAAAAATGGGATGTTATAATAAGTTTGACGCGTGTGTTTGTGTATCTGTCTATCGTTCTGTGGAATTGTAGCTGTCAAACGGATGGACCGATTTTGATCCGGTTTTTTTTTATTGAAAGCTGACGTGATCCGGATGGTTCTTAACTATACTTAATTTGTGAAGATCTGTTCAGGTGTTTGATGACCATCAGCCCATTTTCCAGTTGAAGAAGCGATTTCACTAACTTCCATATGTTCGATTGATGTGGATTTTGGTATACTATTACTTCGATAGTAGTTGGTAGTTCCATGATCTTCATCTAGTAGTCTGCGAAATAACCAACTCCTCAGTAGCTAGAAGCATATACGGCGTGTTTGGGCTCAATAGATTTTAACCGTAAGAGATAACTTTTCATTAGCTTTTTTTGATTTTTCAAGAGTTATGAGCCCCGCATCATATTAGGTAGCTGATGCATGCGACTTCGTCCGCGTATCTTCATAAAATATAAGAAATGAATTTAAATTTTATAAAAAAAAAATTGTGTAGGTATGACTATATAAGCGTAGGGCTGTTTGTTTATACCGCGGCATTTTAATAATAATTTAATTTTAGATCATTTAAATAGGAATTTACAAGTACATATTAATCGGCTGTTGCATTTGAGGCTAATGACGAGTAGGTACCTACATACTATTTGTTAGAAAAACTATAAAGTAATCAATAGTATTCGCAGCGTACACCAAATAATTACTTTTATACGCAATTTTCTGACAACTTGTGTTAAGTAGGTACCAACATTATTGTAATCTTCGTAGGGATCTCTATTTTTTTTAATAAAACTTAGTCCTCGCTAATAATGTAGCTTTCTATAGATTAAAGAATTTTTAAAATCGGCGCCGTAGTTTTTGAGTTTGAACAAACATGCAAAAATACAAACGATCAAATCGTGTACCTAATCTTCTGACACCACTCAACGGATTTTGACACGGTTTTCACTAATAGAAAGAGAGATAAACGAGAATGCTTTGTTTCGGTTTTAATTATTGCACAAGGCCGGAAGCGAGTCGCTAGTTTTATTATGAAAAAAAAAAAGCGGTTGCTACGATAGAGTTGCGTTGTTTAAGGTTATTTAATTTAATTTTATAAGTAGGTATATAAAATATTTACTGGTTCCCATTGCAATGAGATATATAATTAATTTATACTTAACGACTTTTTTTATTATTAGAGATGGGTTTGCTCTTGGCCAACAACCAGCTGTGTAGCAAAGATGAGGCCTATGATGGAGCGAGCTCATCCAGAAGATGCCTATTTATGTAGGTATCCTATTTCATCCAGAAGGTTATTTATATGAGTTTGGAAATACAGACTGGTAATAAAAAAATGTTTTTAAATAAATTAATTTAATATTTATTTATTATTTATCCTTGGTTAAAAAAAATCCCAAGATCCATCACAATGTAAAAGTAAAAAAAGGTTAATTACATTTTCTTGCTAAACTGTACAATCGTAAGCACAAATAGTTTACCTACTTAATAGTCAGTAGGTAATGTTTTGGCTCCCACTTGATGGAACCAAAATGTACTAAGATCCAGCTTGATGTACCAAAATGTCGGGGATCGTACTTGAACGTTTGAACTGATGCGGTTTTTACCAATGGATGGCCAAATTTGTACTATAATTGATTTTTTTAATATTATATAAATAAAACCAATGTGTGTGGTTGACGTTCTACAATTGATCTAGGTATATTTATTTTTTCTCTTTGATCTACCTCTATACATTTTTCCATATACCTTATAATTTATTGCTAACTTAATTGAACTGACACCTACAACGCCATCTAGACAATGAGGTCGTAAACAAGTAATTATAGTAAAACTAGTCAATTAGTAGTGACAGGGCACACTGCCGACTATATACAGAAGAGTAATATAAGTCGGCAGTGCACTTGCAGCACTTGTAGTGTTGCTTGTGTTGTAAGCGACGGTAGCCATCTACCAATAAGTGGTCAGCCGTCAGCCTGTGACGCTTTTAACTTAAAAAACCTTAATGCACTTTCACTAAAAAATATAAAATTTCCCATAAATTTGTAGAACTATGAACATCACGCAGACTTAGGTACCTAAAAACATTTAAGAAAGTTGCTTTTGTTATTGTGACGTATAAATTTGCATTCGACTGTACTAAATGGTGAGTGAGTACATGTGGATTATATTGTTAGCCTATCGTGTTACCACGTCGTAAAGATAGTGATATCTGGAAACCATTGTGTGGTTATTTGACGAACCATTCTGCAGATGATGCCATTGCTAATTGTACACCGTAGCACTCTACTCAGCGATCATCCTTTAGACAAATTTAAGTACATAATATAGGTACCTACTACGCATAACTTAGGTACCTATGTATGTTATTTTATGGGTTGATGAAATTGGGATCTCTATTTCGGATACTTTTTGAAAATTTAAAAATACTAAAGTAAAAATAAAATAATGATTATCACTGGCTGAAAAGGCCTTTTTCTATTACCTAAGTAACATTTGAAACCAATACCTTACTCATTTACCTAAATAAAACAGCTGTTACTTCACGGTGTTTCTTCTATAAGGATCGCCAGACAGGCTGCCTAGGTTAAAACTGCGAGACTTAGTGAAAGTACATGATTAAAACTACCTTAGATATGATAAGTATAGGGCTGGGAGGATTTCAGGAATAGGCGGTATTGCTTGAGAATAACTCTCAGCTGAACCAGACTTAGAGATAAATGATAAGACACATCAACAAGTTTCTCATCAGACGATATCTGCTCATACGTCATGATATTCTCACATAATATTTTTCTTAATCTATACCTAATATAAAAGTAAAAGATGACATCCACGTACTTTATCACATACTTGGCAATATAACGCGCTGTAAAACTTACCTACTTGTTTTCTGAAAATGTTTTGCGTAGACTGTAGACTAAACGTTATATGAAAATTACTAGGGTTTTCAATCATCCAGTCCTCGATATCGCATTCCAGCGGTCTCTCGCGTTTCTATGAGATCTGCGGAATCTTGCGCCATCTATGGGCGGGGTTTAAGGATCGTCGAGACACGCAAATTTCTCCCCCCGCTAGTTCAACTCGAATAGGCGCCGAGTATGACCCCCGCACCGTAGAGACGTGCCGGAAACACACAGCAAGTCTCCCCGGGCGAAGCCACAGCGGGTAATCAGCGAGGGGCTTCACCACTGAAGAACTCCATAAACTCTCTCCATGCGGCACAACCCACCGCAGTCAGAGGTCCCTTTTACCTGAAGCACTCTGTAAATTCCTGCTCTGCTAACAACCCTAACACTGGGTGGCTAAAGCTACCGTCGCCTATTAACCCAAGCAGCGCCATACATGATGCAAATGCATAAAAGGCATTAAGTAAGCATCAAAGGATTAGAAAGGAATAAGGAAATGGGTTCTAGCATCCCTTACTCCCTTAGCGAAACACTTCTGTAAATGGGTTGGTTACTGCCGCCAGGCGCCCTGGTCAATTTATGACTTCTAAAAGCAATATGACCTATCACTACTAAATACAATATAAACCGTATTTTCACTCATAAAGAATCAGCGTTTTCTATGCCATTAAATTTATACCTCGAACTTGAAAAATAAAATATCACTTCCCTACGTACATACAGACCTACCTATACTTTGTTTAACTTTAATACCACACATCTTAAAGTAAATACGCGAAACCACTTGAAAACATGATAAGTAAATCCTCTTATATCTTAGTTACATGTCGGTAATGACTTTCAGTTATACACCAATGGAACGGCTGGATTTTAGCACGCCCCCAGTTCATGGGATTCATGCTTTTCCTCGTGAGCTGATCACGACGCTACCTTTCATCATTTTATCACTGCTCTTGATAAGTTATCTTGGACAAATCCTATGCGTATAAACACCTTAACAGGCTACACACCTTCCAATAAGTTGACAGGGAAAAGAAATTAGATAACGACTGCTGAAATAATGCAGTGCGCGAATAAAAGATGCCTGAACCAATTATCTAAGTAGGTACTTAGTTCTTACTAAGTATATTCCGCTCAACCCTCTTTTAACCACTTCGTTTTGTAGTTGTCGGGCCCCTAGCGCCTGACTCGTATTTTTTTTTTTTTTTTGAGAGAAGGCAACTCAATGATTAAACATAAACATTATACATGTGGAGGAATTTGTCGTATATATCCGGCTCTGGAGAAATGGACACGAAAATAATTGTCGGATAAATTCGACTCTGGCAAAGGTCAAGGATCTGGGGTCAAAGGATAATTTTTTGGTTCTATCTCACTCTAATCCATTCCAATGAATTAATTGGCCACTGGATCAGAGTGGAAATTAAGCCCCTTGTCCTTTTTTATATGCAAGCTAGCTGTGTTCCGCGGTTTTACGTGCCGTCTCATGTAAAAGAAATCGGATAAGGATTAAAAGAAGCATGTGTTACTTTGCTTGTGTTAATAGACGACGGTAGCCACCTACCATCAAGTAGACCTTAAGCCTGTCTCACCACCTGAAAAAGTGTAATTGTTACGAAAACGGACCAAGCGCTTTAAAACATCCTTTATAATGCGCACTGCCAAGGTTTGTAACTCCCGTCTGTATTTCCGAGCTCATATAACCCAAATCTTTTTAAAGTTCGAGTGAATAGGCATCTTCTGGTTGAGCTCGCTCCATCATAGGCCTCATCCTTGCTACACAGCTGGTTGTCGGCCAAGAGCAAACCCATCTCTAATAAAAAAAACAGAATGTCTCGTAGATCACTCCCTGCTTCCTCAGATTCGGTCAAGAAATCACCTTAGAAGTATAGAACTTCGACAACGATGACAAACAGCCCAAACTTGTAACGCATCATAACGCAAAACCTCGCAATGTTCGAGTGTAATACCATTTCTTCCGCGATATAGATAATGGAGTAAGCTATAAGCTATAAGTACACCCGTAATCCCGCGACTTCGTCCGCGTTGAAAAATAAAAAATATAAATATAAACAATTAACGCCTGACATTTTGCCATTACCTATACTTTTGCTAAGGGTTAGTTTTTTTTTTTCAGATGATCTGTAGGGAGCGGTAATTTTCTTCTGGATGAAAGGCACCCTATGTCCTAGACACTCTTAGGCAAATAAATGATTTGATTTATTGATTGTCCTTTTCTGTATCCTTGACAACGTGCATGCAAAACTTCATGCTGATCGGTTGAACAGTTAAGGCGTGAAAAGGTAACATACAAAAAGTTACTTTCACATTTTATATTAGTCGTTTGAAGCACGCCGGACTCGTGGACTAAGCTCTATGAATTACTGTTGGGTCTACGAGGAATTTTATTATTACTACTTGGTGGTCCCACTGACTCTCTTGACCATAAACAACTATGGATGTAATAGGCAGACAATAAACCTATAAAATCAACCTTAAATTGCGTTGATCCGCGGATATTGGAGTGTTGCAAAAATAAACCAAATGAACACATCAGTTCATTACTTTTACATGGAATGGTGTTTATTAGCATTTCCAAAGGCCAATTGGCAGGAGTCTATTATACAATATTTTATATGATTTATAGTACACGAAAATGATTTGAAACACAAGGTTCAAGGTATGTAACTCCTTGCTCAATTGTTTTTTAAAATTTTCATAGAATCTAAATGTGTGGTAACAAAAACTGCATCCAAATTTGGCACGGTTACTCAATAAGTGTTATAGAATAAATATGGTTGCTATTATGAGTTTTCTTTATTGCAGATACTTTTCATACATAATTCTAATTAGTGAATGTTGCTCAGTATACGAAGATTTGGCATATTATATGCAAACTGGCTTCAGCAGAATCATAACAGAATAAAAGAAAGCTGTTTTTGGGTTAGGTACTATCTATACAATAGATAAAATTACTCTTCAATAATTATATTATATGATAACGCACGATGTGAAATAAAACAACCAGAATAAATCCAGAGAATTTATTGTTAAAATCGTCAAAATTCTACAGTAATAGGCAAACATCACAACTTTGTGGAAATGCTTAAGAAAAAAAACTTCAAGGCAGATAAACATTAACGTATATCCTCATTACACACAATACTTTCTTAGAACCAGAAATTTAATAGGAATTCACTAATTGAAAATAAAAAAACAACTGCCGATAGGTCTATATATATATATGTGTGAGAGCTTAATTACAGAAATGTAAAGTGAACGGTCACGGGACAGGGGGCCGCCAATCCAACAACAGTCGTTGTGACGTCCGTCGCCTGCGCGCGCGCGCAAGGAACTGTCGGCCCAGCCGCGGCGCGCGGCGACGCGTCGCCTGTCACCTGTCACTTGTCACCTGTCCACCTGTCCCCACTTACTGTGCTCCGGAGACGCAGCCGCCTACTCTCTGCTCTCTAGGCGACACCGCTACCGCACCGCCACTTATTTTGCCCTATCCTCGTTAAGGCTAGTGCGCACTAGGCTAGTAATTTAGTCGAGTAGCAAGTCATTCTATATTAAATAAAATATTATTAGACTAAATAAAATAAACATCAAAACATTGGTCTAGCTAGCAGATTAATAAGTAATTTAATCAAGTTGATCCACTTTCTTCCATTTTTTTCGGGCTAGTATCGCGGGCGGCTAAACAAGTATGAACCTATCGTTTTATTCGTATTCATTAGCTGTTGCAAAATATACATATATAATCATACTAACTAAGTATTCTTTAGGATCTTCTGATGCAAATTTATTCGTAAAACGATTCGTAACTCTCCCAGTTCATCTCTTCTCTGACAAATTCATTCCCGTACGCATAACTTTTTCTTATTTATCAAATTTCTTTATCCACCTCTTCTAAAAGAGCCATTACTATAAGCTTATTCACTTTATTGCGTTGCAGCCCATTTATCTTACAAGATACCACTCACTTGTGACTGTACTCGACTGTAATGCGAACGATTTCTGGGCAGTAGCGAATAGTTAAACTACTAAATCACTTGTCACTTAACTAAATTACTATAGTAGTCCGAACAAGACTTTTCACTAAATCAATTGCTCAAAAAAATTCATTGGCCGCTCAATCAATGGTGTTTAGAATGAAATGGTGATTTTAAAAAACAATAACAATGTTAGCTTCTTAATGTTTTATATATTTATATATTCAGTGTGAATCTCGTATTTACTTCAATATTAACAAATTAACTCTGCATTTAGTTTTTTCGTTGTGAAACCAGTTTTAGGGTAGTAGTCTTGTGGAATTAAACTCTAGTGAGAAAAGCGGCGCGGAGACGGTGCCGCTCTACACGAGCCCTAACATCCTCGCTCTTACCTTGCGCCGTTAGTGCCCGTCACCGAATTAATAAATATATAGCATAGAGGACACACAACCGTTCAAGCGGGACACGAACAAACTAATCGGGCGCCTACCTTCCCGGGCCGACAGTGAGCGGCTGAGCGCGTGTTATTAGTGCGAAGGTAGGGTTGTCACAAACTAGCGTTGAGGGCGGTGGTTATCGGTAGCGCGGCTGCATCATAGGCAGCATCCCGCTCGGCATCCCCCCGGGGAACATGGCTCCCATCGGCATCATGCCCCCAGGCAGCAGCATCCCTGCGCACACACAAGCCACGGATCAGCCGACAGCCGCAACGGGGGCCGTCGGGTAGCAACAGGGGACCTCGCGGGGTCCAACACACGGCCAGGCCGTTGTGACTGCTTAACAATCGCCTGTCACCGGCGCGGCTCGACACCGTGCATCCATGTGTGCCCGCGACACCCACACACACGCAAACACACAAGCACACCGAGGGCCCCCGCGCCCGAGCCGGTCGATTGCAACTCGATCGCTCTCCCCTTCGATCAATCAACGCAGACCACACGCCGCCGACTAAACTGAGACATACATTTATTCGGCTCAATTCAACTTTTTTCCATACAAAACCGGTTTTTTTCTATATGGACAAAAGCTGAATAATAAATGTAGTTACTCCCTATAGGAGATCTTTTCACTTCGTGAAAACATATATATCCACCGACGAATACTCAAACGCTTTTTAAAAAGAAATTATTTGAATGGAAGGCCCCTTAATCTAAATGATATAAATTTATATGAGATCTAATTAACATTAATTAAGACGTTCTTCTTTTAAGAAGCGTTTGGATTTTCGACCTTTAGATGGGATTTAAAATTCAATCCACTGAGCGAACTATACAGATTAAAATCACTGTTTTATACGCGCAAAATTGGGAGGCAAAAGATCCCCCAATTCTCTTAAATTTTATAGTACGAGAATTGATAAAAACTTGTACTATTATGGGAACTAAGATTGGGTTGGTAAACGCCGTGTGGTCTACGTTTTGTTAATCGGTTTCCAATACAAAGATAAATTAAGCACAACCTTGGGAATTGTAGCTTCCAAAAAGAGTGTTATCTTTTCTTGTCTAAACTTAAAACAAATTATCATTTAAATTATAAACAAAATAGTAAAATAAAATATTGGGTTGGCCAATGAGTCCATGCGATTTTTGCCGCCAGTGTAAACAAAATAAATTATTTTCTTTTAAATGTTATATACTACATTAAAAAAAAATATTGCGTATTTTAGAGATGAGCAGCCAATATAATTAAATTATATTATTATGTAGAATGTGTATATGTATGTATGTTTATGGATTTAATATTGACAATGAAAATACTTGCTTAATTTAGTTTTAAACGCTATTTTATAAAACATTTTAAATACGAATTAAAAAATTGTAAGATTTTAGATAAATTTTTTAACTGATTAGAGTTTGATATCCATTTTTTTAAATGGAAAATGGAATAAACAAACTCAGACCTTTTTGGCCAACTCAATATTACATTTATATCAAATTAAGACCGTAAAAACTTTTAAATTCAATAATTATTTAACTTATAATGAGTATAGTATTCTATTTTAACAGATGCTAAATTTGTTAACTCAACGTGGGCAAATTTTCTTCAACAAATGACTGACAAACAAATGAATGTAGACAAACGATTACTCGCACGTGTACGTGCAATCATTGAAGTCAATCATGTATGATTGACTTCAATCGCGTTAATTTGATATTTGCAATCGACCATCTCAAGGGCCGAAGGAAACTGCTATTCAAAAGTAAAAGAAAGAATGCACTACTACATTCTCCCGTACATTGTTGTTTTTGTTTTGAAATAGCAGTTCAATTCGCGGTGTAGTGTGACCGCAGCCTTAATTCTTACCACATAGTCGTGCCTTAAAGATTCGTTATAACATGACCAGTTAATTAAAGCGTGCGGAATTTAGTAACATAGCATAGAATGTAATAACATATTGAGCTGATGGACAATTCAAAGCGCTAGATGGCGCTTTGAAGGTGACTACTGCGAATTACCCTCGGTGTGTTCAGTATGTTGTTTGTTTATTTATTTATTTATATATAATATCGGCCATCGAGTAGTGTCATCGTAAACGTGTATGCGATGTGAGAGTGGGAACACGTGTGAGTTGACGCAAAATTTGACAGCAATTATAAATGAATCAGTAATTTTGGTAAAGAATGAAAATGAATTTGGGTGAGTAATACGATTTAAATATTCTAAGTATTATGTATTGCATACAGGTTTGTGTACGTACAATATGAAGTTAAAAATGGCACGAGATCAACAACGAATTATACGTTTTTAATAATCTCCGATAATTGCTATAACCAGTTTTGGAATGAACTGATGGTGTCTATGAAATATTAGTATAGAATTTCTTATGTACATTTGACATGTACAATTTAAAATTCGATTAAAAACTTTAAGAAATGGTACATAATTAGGCAATAGTAAATTAGGAAATCAAATTATTCACCCGATAATAATTAACAAGCACCAATGTTAAATGACATACGGAGTAAGGGGTATGAAGGAATGAAATGAATGAATCATAATGTAATGATGAAATGAGGGTCGCGCCTTTTTTCATCACAACAGAAATATGTGCTCTAAATTTTGGAGATAGGGGTCAATTCAATGTGCCATGTAAATTTTTATAATGACAATGACGCTATGCGCTAGTATTGCCTTGAGCCAAAGTGCTCAGAAATGTAATGAAAATCTAAATTACATTGAAACAGCTTAGACTGAATACATATACGATGGTTATACAAAACAATATGGGTCGTACTGTATATTAAAACAGAAGAATATTGGGGAGAGAATGGTTCTACAATTAAGTTGCAAGTTTTGCGTCAAATGACACCCCAAAAGTGATATCGGCACGTACGTTACGGTGGTCACATATGTATGCACTCGTGTGGCGACCGATGTAGGGTGCAGTATAAAGCGTAAGGAAACACAGGTAGTATAAATATATCACATGAAAAAAAAAATCACACTGGAAAATTGACTCTGCGGATAAACTTTGTATTCGGTTCTCAACATGCACTCGTATAATATATAATGTGTGACCGACAGTCGGTAGCCGACTAACGTCATCCCTCTCATGCACATTGTAAAGCGTCCAAACTACTGATACGTATAAATATATAATATATATATTCATTATTAGTGTACCCACCCGTTAACCGACATAAAAAATTTCACATTTCAAATGACACTACTAGAAAATCGAGACAGTAATAAGATAGAACTACTACAATAAGCAAATCCATTAAGGTAGGTGAATAATAAGAATTACCGCTCGTTTTCATTCCTTTCCTCCCGACAGTGCGGATGGCACATCAAAATCACACTTTATTGCTTGTTCGGGACGCGGCCGGGAATGGCCCGAAACTGGCCCGAATCGACCCAATAGTGCCACAATACGACTAACCCAACAGACAGTACACTTAACAGCTCTTAAAAACAATTTCAAACACAAACAAAAAAAACCTTACAATATTCATTACAAAATATATTGTAATACATAATTTCAATTTTAATACTACAAAATTTAAGGGTCATTATCAAAAAATATTTTTAAAAATATGTTATTTCTTTGAAATCAATCGATCAGTCTCTAAGGTATGATAATTTTTTACACTTAAGGTTAGCATTTCAATGGAGTTATGTTAAAGTTTTAGATTGACAAAATTAATAGTGTTATCCTATACACTAAACCCCCGGTTACAAGTGACCCCTACGGTTTTAACCAAGAAAAACCTATAACAAAACACATGACTACATTATTCATTGCGTTCATTTTGCACAAAATAGCTCTTGTTTGGAACTGTCATAAGAGAATTGACAAAATTATGTAGTCCTGTTGGTATTTACAATTTATAAATAGCAAGTACACACATATCTGTAGTTATTGGCATACGGCCACAAGAAAGGTTATTTCTATTGATTTTTTTTTTTAAAAACCCTTATGTGAAAAATCATTGTGTAATTATATTGTAAATAACAGCAGTAAAATAGAATTGTGGGCACCGAGAGATAAACAGGGAAAATGCGTAACAAATATCCTCAATTTAATATTGAAAATTTCCAATTTTTTTTTAAACGCGTGTTCCCTATTGTAATAGTTTACTGATGTTGCGATGGTGAGTTATGTTGTGGAGTAATACTGACCGGGCTGCAGTGGGCGCATGATGTTGAACTGCGGCATGACGGGCAACATGCCCATTACGGGCGGCATGGACACGGGCACGGGCACGCCCATGCCCATGCGCATCTGCGGCAGCATGCCAACCATGGGTTGCATCATGGGGCGCCGCAGTGCCGCTTGCTGCCTCGCCGCTGCAGCTACCGCAGCGGACATATGGGCGGCCACCTGAAATAGACAGACCATCTTTCTCTCTAACATTCCTTTACTATTTGACGAGTGGAAGTTCACTACTAAAAATTATGATCGATCACAATTAGCAAAATTCCTAAAGGGCCCCTGTTTAGGAATAATCAAAAGTGGGCAAGAACATCCCAGGAGAAAGCTAATGCTTTTCATGATCATTTAGCAATTGTCTTTTTTTTTTAATGAAACAATGGATGAGGAATTTGAACATCATGTCAATATGATTTTACGACAAGATATCTAAATGTATCAATAAAACAACAAAATGTGCGCCTGAGCCAGCTTTGGCAATGGCAACGACGGTACTAATGGGAAAACCGCATTGTTACGAGAGCCCGTAAATGTTTTGAGTGTGATTTGGCCGTAGTTAGCACCCGAAAGGCTATTTCAGACGTACCTCGGCGTGGCTGGTGGGCGGAGAGACGAGGGCGGGCGCGGGGTGGACGGCAGGCGCGGGGGCGTCGGGCTTGGGCTTGGCGCGGTAGCGCGGGCTGCGCGCGCGGATCTCCTCCAGCGACACGTCCTCGGGCGGGTGCACGATCTGCGCGCCCGCGCCCGTCGCCGTCACCAGAGGGCACGCGTTGGCCACCGGCGGCCGCACATCGCCATTCTCCTTCGCCTCCGACCCACCGCTGCTGCTCGCCCCACTACTCGCCGCCGTCACCGTCGTCGGCGGTGCGCTTATCGTCGCGTTGCTGCGCACATTGAAACCATTCCATTTTAACTACATATGTTTAAAGTGCCGGTGGTGTGACGAGTCTAATGGACTAGTCTTTAATGCTCTGTTCCAGTGTTCTCGGGACCATTGCCCGGCAGGGTAAACTTTGGAAATTAACTTTTCAAAAATTATGTCTGGATCTGAAAAGTAGTGGCAGAGCACACTGCATTTCGCAGTCATTTGGGCAGCCCGTCTGGCCACAGTAACCACTCCCTTACAGAAGACTATCGTAAAATAACAAAACGTGTGTGGTTGTGTTTCGGCGAGTGAGTAAGGGATGCCAGAGCCAATTTCCTCATCCTTAATCCAACTGTCTGTAGTCAGCAACGCAATGCAGCACTTGTGGCGTTGCTTGTTTTATAGACGACGGTAGCCACATACCATCAAGTGAACCGCAAGTTGGTGGCCTCTTCAGATAAAACTATCAATTACTCTTTAATAAGTTAAATATAAGTACAAAAGACTATGAAAATCTTTGAAAATAATATAATAAAAAAGAATGTAGCATTTTGTTATTATACTCTAATAGAATAATGTACCAATCAAAATTGACTGTATTTATGGAAAAATGTTAAAATGTAAAATAAACAAACCTATACGCGGGGAAAGTAGGTTTGCTGGGCGTCGTGGCTCCTCCGCTTGCAGCGGGGAATAGTGGCCTCATACCTGACATCATCATTCTGTAAATATTAAACACCATTTTATTTTATTTACATATTTATTACGCAACCTTAATGTACGAAAATCGTTGAACTTGCATCGAGTCACGAGGAGCTGACGCTGCACCTCATTGACGTCACTCTTAACTGTTCATGGTTTTATGTATTTTTCAATAATTTTTAACATTTGACTTTTTTAATTTTTGATTTTTGACTTGATTTATTTATCTTTTTTAAATTTGACATATATATATTTTTTCTTTTTAACATTTGACATAGTTTTAAAATTTTTTGTTTGTATTAATTGTAATTTATTTTGTTTAGATTCTATTTTCTTTTTATTTTATTGTTTCTAATTTAAATTATTTTGTTGGAGCTTATGTACCAGTGAATTATGTGTTCAGCTCTAATTGGCTTGTACACTGGACCTAGATTTTGAGCGGTAGGGTTAGAATGATGAGTGTGCTAAGCTGTTGCTGTTCTGAATAAATAAATAAATAAATCCGAATCTACAAGCTACCACCGGAAACATTTTCCAACGCTTTCCGTATATAATAATGGTGTTTTATCCTAATTGATTTTTTAATGCTACAACCACAAGTGGCACTGTAGATTGTATTGCTACTCTTAAGAGTTTAGATCCCACATTTCCCTATCCCTTCTCTTAACCCTATGGTCGGAAATGCATAGCTTGTGTTATAGGCGATCGTAGCCACCTATCATCAGGTGTACCATCAGCCTGTCTAACAACCTTAACATAAAAAAAACACAATGAATAAATTAATGAGACCACCTTAACATACCTTAGCTAACACTTAAAACCCTATGTTAAATTAATGAGATTAGCTAAACATAGCTATAACATTTAAGTAATTCTATTAAAATTGTGCTCCATACCTATGTCCCTGCATAAAAGGTGGCATCATGTTCATGGGCATGCCTCCGGGATACATTCCGGGTGGCACAGGTCCCATTGGGGTCGGCAGGATGCCTTGAGATACTGTCGACGGACCAGGACCGAGCTGTCGAAATAAAAGTTTTTCTTTGTTAATTATTACTATTCAAATTGTAATATACTTATCACATGTATAAAACTATCACTGACATCATTTTAAAATGATGACACTTCAATGGGCCCATTAATGTCCATTTGACATGCATTTGTCTCAAAGTGGGAATCGACAAGTGAGTAAATAGAAAAGATCATCAAGCAAGTTAAGGAACTTGTCGTGCATGCAGCAAAGATAGTACTAGTGGAAACAGGTGTAGCAGTTAGAGATATCACGACATTAGAATACTATAATAATTTATTTGTAACCGTAAAAAATATGTTGTGTTCACTATTCTGAAAAATATTAGATTTTTTTTTGCAATAGATCATCTTAACCACTATGCAGCATAAATTTGTGATCACTATACAAACTTTTATAATCTTTGTTAAATATATAAATAAAAAAATATATAATATCGTTCATTATTAATATAAAAAGTAATTTAACAAAAATGCCTTAAAATCGTGTTGTGGATAAAGAAAGACACATATCCTCTCTGATATGATCTCCTTTATATTATGAAAATATAAAGGAACTAATATATTATTTTACATATAATGCTGAGTATAAATTCCTTCAATAACACTGCTTAGCAAATTGTAAATTTGAAATTAAAATTCTTGTTTACAATACTAAAATCATATAACATGAGAATGGAGTTTGTTGTTGAATTCTGACATTTTGAATATTATTTGTAGAAGCTAGTTTATAAACTATAAATGCCTCAAATATGTTAAAGTAACTATTTAATCAACTAATTTTAAACATTTAAAAGACTAAATAAGCAAATATCTAAAGTTTTAAGAATACAAATATGGGTGAAGCTACAAGCTGATTTGTATAAGTAAAATAATTTTGTGTAACTGACTATGCGATTCTGCATTAATCAAATGGTTAAAAGAAAAAAAAAAAGAGTTCATCTGGGGATCAATATATGAAAGTAGCAGACACAGACAAAAAACTAATAAAGAAAATAAGCATTGGTTATGCCAATATATTTGAACAAAATTAGTCACATTGACTAAAAAGACTAATTATATTATTCCTACTTGTTTATTATTGTTTAAGCTTGATTATGAATTAAATAATGTAAAAACAATAACAAAACCTTTTGTCCTTAAGATCGACAGACAGGCTGACGGTCAACTTGATAGAAGGTTGCTACCATCACCTTCAACTTGATAGAAGGTTGCACAAGCAACGCCAAATATGCTGTAAGTGCGCTGCTGACCATAGTAGGCTTAAGGATAAGGGATTAGAATGGGATAGGGTAATGGGTATATCCCTTACTCACTCACTAAAACACAACAGCACACACACTATTATTTCATAGTGATCTTCTGTAAGGGGGTGGTTACTGCCCCAGACGGACTGTCCAAATGACTATGAAGTGTGCCCTGTCACTACTTAACTATTAACACTACTTCTGCTAGTTTGTGTACAAATGTGATAAAAGGGATAAAAATCTTGAAGATTATTGTTATTATTATGTGCAACAAACAGCACACATTATTAAAAAAAACCAATACATATTTAAATGGATCTACCTGTAGAATGACATTTACTAGACTAATTCGAATGTGATTTAGTTATCAGAGTTTGAGCGATTGCATTATTATGGAAAGAAGCATGCTGGGAATCAAAAAAATGGATAGGCAAAGAAACTCATACATAAGAGCTAGAACAGGTGTAACAGATATTCTCACTAAAATAGATCAAATGAAGTGGAGATGGACGGGTCATATGTTAAGGAGCACACATGAGAAATGGAGCAAAATATTGACCGAATGGTACCCCAGAAACGGAAAACGAAATAGAGGTCGACAACGCAAAAGATGGGAGGACGAACTTAAATTAACAGTAGGTTGCAACTGGAGAAGAGTTGCAAAGGATAGAGAGCAATGGAAATCGTTAGAGGAGGCCTTTGCTAAGAGGCACACCGAACTCCGGGACATATTATAGCAAAACATAATATAAGAAAGAGGAAATATTTCATATGAAAGGAGTGTCGGGATATAAGGGCTAAAAAAATTAAATGGATCTACCTGTAGAATGACATTTACTAGACTAATTCGAATGTGATTTAGTTATTAGAGTTTGAGCGATTGCATTATGTGAAAAACACATTGGTAAATTTATGTATGTCTAATTTAAATTTCAACTTTACATTAGACTTGTAAAGTTAAAATCCAGTCTGCTACTTCGCGACTCAAGGATACGGATCTGTGATGCTAATCATCATATCAGTCCAATGTGACATGTTTGCAACCAGTTAATATTAGCAAAATTCAAAACTAAACTCACATAATATAATATTCCACAATACTATCCAGATCTCCCAGAGACAAAAATGCTATTTGATGGTTAATATTTAAAATTAGAACAAATTAAGGGGAAATGGTATGATACTAATTTACACAATGAATCCAATTTTAGTAAGTACACAAGTTAAATAAATTTTAATCCCGACTTACTGAATTACCAATTATTTCATCCTGAAAACGAAAAAAGTGAATTGTTTTGTGAATTATATAATTAGTTATGATAAGAAATAACATCATTTTCTTCTTAAAAAAAAAAAATCAACAAATAAAAACATCATGGACATAACCAAATGATTATTTAAAGTTTGTTTTTAAATCTTTTAGAACACATTAACTTTATTCAGATAAAGCATTAAGTTAAATTGAAAATAATGTACCTAATTTAAAATAAAATCAAATTAAAAAAACTGAAAAATTAATTTGTCAACTTCAAATTCTTGAGAAATAGGTTTTGTGATAACCACATAATTTAAAAAACTGAAAAAGCATGTGAATCAGATTTAAAAACACAGTTGGAGTCACATTTATTATTACAAAATAATGTATTTTGATATACTCACTAAAGCTGGGGTAGGTTTTTTCTTTGCAGCGGGCTCATCGTCTTCACTGTCCGAGCCTTTACCGCCACCTACACAATAATTTACATTCTAATATAAAAAATACCCTCCATTAAAATGTTCTCATCACCTACCTTACTGGACACACTAGTAACTACACACCGAATTACACCTATGACTACAGTGTCCCGAGCATAAGTGCATTCCTAAGACTTAAAAATAAAATTAAAAAAAACTATACATACAGTAGAATCCAAAGACCAATTTGTCCTTGACTGTAAAAAAATGTTTTATACCTGCTTTCTGCTTTTCGTGTTCCTTCACGTCCTCTGGTGGTATACCTTCCATACCATAAATTTCAATTTCTATATTCGACCTATTTGGTAATGAATTTGGTACTTTATCTATGGCTTCTTTGTGAACCTGCAAAGATTACAAACATACAATTCTGTCTTATATCAAGCAATGAATTAATTGGAAGGGATATTTACGTAGTACTATTATGGGATGCAAATTCGACGCGCCAAAATATCTCAAGCGAACAGGTAGGTAAGTGGGATAAAAGGGGACAGCGAGTATGAATCGTGGGCGGTGGTAACATGTGCCAAGTTTGTAGGGCTGACGTACCTGCATACAGTGTATTGACAATCCTGGTCCCGTGTATAATTTCTTGTGGCAAATGTGACATTTGAAATGCTTCGCCTTCTGGTGTTGTATTAAAATCTTTTCGTCGTCGAATTCCCTGTTGCAATACCTGTTTATGTGCTAAGGAAAAGTCACAATATACGCGACTTACGTTAGATATTATAACATAAAGTAATTTAAATTCAAAGGTCAAGCACGTAATCTTAAAATCCAGTTAGTAAATTCTAATTTCTAATACTTTTGCAAAGGATACCAGCACCAAGGCTTCGAGGCCTTCTTTTTCTTTCTTCCCATTCTTGTTAAACTTTAACTAAATAAATTAACGCTTAAACTAATAAAAATTATATTAATTGTATATCACAGATGTTCCGTTGCTTGACACCCAAAATCAATAAACTATTTTAACGAAATACAACGTAAATCCATCAAATTAGCCTATGAAAGCAATGCAAAATGGCGTCGATTCATTCGATGAACCGAGCGACGAACGAACGAGGAAAATCATTCGATTTTTCATCATGAATGTTTATGCTCGTTTAGCTTCTCCCTCTAGGGTTTGTTTATGCCGCAAAAATTGTGTTCCATAGAATAATTTGTGTTCATATACATAGAGTAAATAGATGTCATAGCGTAACTTTGATATTTGATAAATGAAATCTGTGGTCTCTTTGTAATAGTGTTCTATTAATTTTTCGTCGTCAATCTTGGAATACTGCAACCGTAGAGAGAAACCGCCTTAACCCTGTCCGGATTAAGTTACAAATAATGCAAAAGCAAAAGCACTATTCGATGTAAAATTTTAGGCTCCATCCAATTATGAATTTGCAAAATTATTCGTAGGCTCCAGCTAGTTAAGTTCGGTGGCAGCAGAGGATGAAAAAAAAAACCGATTTTACTTAAGAATACTTTTAATAAAAAACTGTTACATTCATTTAGCTTAAAACTACGTGTAAGTGACACCGGTCGATGTTAGATCCAAATGTCGCAAAGAATTTGCTTATAACTACGTTGAAGTGGACACTGGTCGATGTTAGATCCAAATGCCGCCGATTGTTCTCCGACAGGAGTATTTAAGTCGGCCCTTGGGGCAGGTGCGCGGTGATTCAAACTGATTCATACATCCGAAAATCATGTGCAATTAATTTAGTAAGGTTGCAATGCTTCGGGGAATCGCTTGTAGATGTGTCGTAATACCATTCATGCAGATGACGGTTGTTCGGTGACTCTTGCGTGTTGCAATCCTAACTGGAAATGTTTTCCGTACGGGCGCGATCTTTCAGGGAATTGCATGTTGCAATACCACCCATATAGATGACGTTCCTTTGGTGGTTCTTGCATGATGAAATCGTAACAAGCTTATAAATAATGATATTCTCAAAAGACAAACTAGACCATTGCAACGCACATATCTTAAGAAATACGTATTATTTCCTTATCATTTAGAAACAATCAATATTTCATTAATTAAATGAAATTAATCGATTTGCATTAGTTAACATCTGCCAGTGTTGCCAACCTTATACGAAGTAATACTACCTGTGTCCTAATAAATCCTTATAAATTCCGTAATATTGCAATTATATATTTTCTTGCTCTATCAAATTAGGAAAATGAAGTGCTATAATTATGAACAATTGACTTGTAAGATGTTTAGTCTGTCACAGTTATATAGTCTTATGGATTGATAGGCGTTCAGAGAGACACAGTGCTGCTGCAAGTGATATCACAGTGGATATGATTATGTACAATTGGTGCAAAACTGTTCATTAAAATTAATGCGAAAATTACAACTGGTAAGTGTTGGGTAATTCATATTTAAATTTTAAAAATATTTATAAGAAACTACTACTACATGTAGGCATATTGTAATCAACATTTAAATTTGTCTCACATAACAAAAATGTTATTGTCACCCTATTAGAAAGGGACACATAGCCTCTCTACTACATATCCTGCTCGGCTCTCTTTTCAGCTGCGAGTAAACAGCCCTGCTTATTATATTAGGTAAATGGTGCGGATCATGACTACTCTAATAATTTTATTCCGTATAGTCTAGAATTGAGCTGGCGGCAAAATTTAATTGTTTAGAAGTTTTTAAAGTACGAGTAAGTATAAATATTGCAACTAATATGTTATTCTAACATAGAAATCTTTGATAGCGGGTCTCTTACCCGACATTAACCTCCGCCAGCGTCTCCCCTACTGTGCCAGGTATCCATGAGGATTCCCCATAGGCACAGAGATCTCTCTGTTTGAGGCTACCATTCACCACTACTTCTACTAATAGCCAATACTTAGGAATACTTACAGGTAGTTGCATTGGTCGCCGTTTAAATAGTGGCACCGTAAAACAAAGACTAAGTTTATTGATGCCGTAAAAACCAACCATAAATCAGCAATACTTACTTATAGTAGGGGAGCCCAAGAGAGGATTTCAGGATTTACTCGAGCGCGTCAGATTAAGGTATGATTAGATTAATTATATGCTGAAAAGTGTGCAAGCCGAAGTAACAAAAATCGTCAATAAAGTTTAGCTCATACAGCTGCAGGGAAACATGTATTTCCTATTCCGCGTTCTCTCTCCCCTTCGCTATTTCTCTACTTTTCACTCTCGGACCATACCCACGCGCCAGCCATGACGACACGTTGCTATTACAGCTGATCACAACACTCGTGGTATTATATGTACAGCGCTCTGGCTGATTTATTGAATATTAAGTTCTACGAATTAAATTGTGTAAATTTAATATCTACTACGACAACGACTTACGGTATTTTCAAGTGTGTATGTGTGAAACAATAAACAAATGCTTTATTATTTGTTTTTATTTGTATGCTATTTCCCGAGCATTTTATTTATCACCATCAGTGATTAAAAATACATGAAAAAGAAATATTTATTTTTTAAATCGTCAGATTAAGAAAACTCCTCCATATAATCGTCAGATAAGAAACAGCACAATCAGGAATTTAAGCTGAACCGTGTGTATGAAAATCTGACGCGCTCGAGTTTATCAACGTGGCAATTTTTTTTTTAATTTCAAAAAGCTGCCACGACCTTGCGTCACATCCGAGTCAGTCTTTTGAATGGGAGCTTAGCTTGGGTTCACTTAACATCCCCTCTGAATATCTGACGCGCTCGAGTAAGTACATTTTTTTTCTATTTTTAACGCTCGGGAGAACCCACAATCCGAACCGTCAGATCAGTCAATATCTGACGCGCTCGAGTATGTCCGTGACAGATATTTTTTTTTACATTTTTGAAAGCCTGTAGACGTGTTTATAATAACCACAGTGACGTATCTTCCTCTTTTTGCTTTCGTGTAGAAACGTGTATCCAAATCTAAGGTGCCTTTGCGGCGTTCTACATACAAATATCCATGGCATGATACACGATGCGGTGCGGCGTCGCACTGCACGCTCGCTAGGCGAGACGAGGCGGGGGGAGGCGGGGGGAGGGTGTGCGCCGGAGTGCCGCCGCACCGCGGTGCGCACCAGTTGTAGTTGAGAGATTTGCGGCGCCGTAGCGACGTTGTTGTGGTTGCGGCGCCACAGTGTGTCCGCCAATGCGGCATAATCTATGCGGTACGGCGCTGCACCGCGCCGTGTGGCTCGACCCTAAGATTACATTTGATCAAAGTCTTAAACCTCTTAATTAACTTCTGTGTATGGGAGTGCATTTTATAACACTCTACTTTCCTCGTGGGTAAAAAGAAAACAATTAATGTATTAAATAAAGCCGTATAATGAATTAAGAGTGTTAAAAGGTTTCGTCTGTACACTTAACGCGTTTACACAATATACATGACAGCTATACACTAGGAAAGTTACCGTGAGGCACCTCTAAAGTACATGGGGCTAACACCTGAACGCTTTATAAAATTACATCAATAAGTAATAAAATCGTTTAACTAGTATCACCAAATAATCCAATCAACATTTTGGCAAAAATTAATTCACAACAAATGTCACAAATCAATTATGCCACAGAACAAATAACAACGACTACTTAATTAATTGTATCGATATATCTATTTATGGCAACTCGACAATAAACCCTAAAAACATTAATTACCGAACAGCTATAAAATATTCATAATGCAGTTTTGTAAATTGTTATAACTTGAAATAAGAAAATATAAGGCTATAAGCATACTCTTAGATTGTAAATACAAAATGTATACGTATTTAAGACAATAAGATTAACTACTCGATCAAGTTAATTAGAAACTTTCTTGTCGATGACGTCATTTACCACAAACCGCAGGAAGAGTAGGTTCCAATGATGTGTCTAATTAAATTGACCGATTAGTAATGTGAATAAGAAAAGAACTACACATGGAAACTTATTCGCAAATGAAGCTTGTTAGGACTAATAATCCGTCACGATAAATATAAAAATGTTCAATAAAAATAAACAAAATTGAATTATTACGGCAACACAGGCCTATGCACTACCATGTTTATAAAACCAGCTTCACTATGTTGTCCACAAAATTCTGTCTAGTTTTTATTTGGTCTGAGGGTAGAGCTATAAAACCGTAGATAGAAGATAGAAGTAAGAACTGTAGATTGCTTCTCTATGTATAGAACCGAAGAATGTCTTTACTACTCTCCATTAAAACACTAGGAGACGTAGCACTAATGTTCAAAGAAATATGTGACAAGACAGACAAAAATTTATCGCAACTTTTAACTGAATATTGGGCTGCTTCTCTAGAGGCTCCACACAAATTTTGTTAATAAAATTTTGTTACGTCATTAGTACGCTCGTACTACCCAACCTATATGGTAAAAGTAGTCAAAAAAGATGACGAGAATTCATGAGTAGGTATGCGCTAAAATGTATGTAAACATTCCTATTAAACATTTGATTCTACTGTGATGTTATAAAAACTAGAAAATTGAGCTTCCCTCACAACTACGAAGTCAAATTGTTTTCGTTATGTAACTCGTTAACAAAAGTCTCAGTCCATATTTTTTATTTTTAATATAAAAACATGATCTACAAAATCTAGATACGAAAATTCTAATTTTAATATACAAAAATTCGCAACCGTCTCGTATATTATCAAAACGTCTACACTGTAAATTGTCTATTAATTACATTTAAAAATGTTAGCTTACACCAAAATTTAATATTGTGTGAAATAAAGTTATCGTATGTATGAAAAGTAACCCATATAAATAGTGCAATAAAAATAACAATCAATAGCATGATCGATAAGAATATTCCATTTTAATATTTTGTACGAAAAATACTTGTAATACATTCAAATATTTAACAAATTAATACATTGTTAGAGAATCAAACAACAACAAGAGAAAATAAACATATTATATTTGTTGAACTTTTTATATTTTCATTTATACCATATAATATTTAAATATTTAAGTGATTTGCAATATTAGCAGTTTTAGAAATTGTACCTACTTATAAATCACAAGTTAAAATATAGATAGGTTTATTAATGAATTGTCAATTTATTAATGAATATTAACACATTTTATGGTAATAAAATAAGTGGGTTAATAATTCTACCAGAAACGAATTACATAAATTTTGAGAAACTCGTTGTCCTAATCTTTTTCTAATTTTGTAATCTTTTATTAGTGTAAAAAATACGTAACCATTTGTTTCATTAGCACTCAATAATAATTTGAAAATTCGGCAAAATTGTCCTAAAAATATATAGAGGTCATCCTTTAAATGCGTTTCATTGTCAATAAACTAAGTATCGATGAGTTTAACGTTTTTTATTTAATTTCCATTTTTTTTTATTTATAAGCATAATATATGGTTTCTTTAATTGATACCTAAATGTCTAAACATTTTTATAACAATTAAAAATATGTGTTTAGGTATATTAAAGGTATTACTTCGAGCTACTACTAAAGTGAAAATATTATGTTGTGAATTGTATTGAAAACTTAATAAGATCTCGGTCACTTTGAAATCATTCAAATCAATTCAATGAAATATTATAATTGAAAATAATGCATCTATAGTAGACCTGAGAGGGATTTATAAACATCTTCTTAAATACAAATACAACCTTAACTTTAAAAAAATTCCCAACATATATATGTATACAATGGAACAAGACAAACACATATATTTTCCATTAAAAGTGACTCGTGAACTCGTCAGAAAAATCAATATTACGCTCCTCAGGCTGCCGATATACATCTAAACCTCTATAAGTAATCCTTGAGCGGATAAAACTCTATAGTATCTATAACTAAACAATCTTTGTCGATATGTAACTGTTCATCAATTGCGATACAAAAACATTACAACGATAAAACATGAAATGGTTACTTCACAACCCCCCCTAGCACTTACCTACTGACTAATTATATTGGTCAAATAACCGCCACGAAATTAAATAAAATACGTCGCATAAGAAAATTATTATTTGCTCATATTATTTAAAGAAAGTCCCTACAAAATGTGAACTCAAAATCAATATATCGATCGGTCCTAGCAACTACTTCATTTTAAGTCCAAATAATTTTAGAAATTGTCATACACCCTTTTTGGATATTAAACAATAATTTTAATTTTCTACAATCTAAATAGTTTGCGCAAAAGAGATTTTATATAAATCGTGCGTAGTCATCAGCACAGGTATTGACCGGTTTATATATTTTATATGTGGATCTCTGGATTTTAATATTAACAATCTATAATTTCCTGAGAAAGTATCTGAGAGGCTTTTTACAACGGCTCAATCGCAAAAAGCATTTGTGCGCAATTTGAGTGTTTATATGCTTTTCAAAATTAAGAGGATACTACACTAGAACTGTCCCCATACCAAACTTCCTTGGGATTATTTTCTTCAAATGTTGGTTCATTTACAGAATTCGATAAAGTAAAAGAGTTTAAACATTACAAGTTTGAATAATGACAGCGTTTGAAGTATTCTAAAGCCAATATTCTCCGTTTCTAAGACTTTAAACAAAGACATGTCCATATTGTCCATCACACAAAATATTACACCCAATGTATTTTGATCATGGGCATTGTGTAAATTGTATCTGATTGAGGCTCTAATTTATCTGAACTTATTAACAATAAATACTGAAATTAAGAAATCGCGTATGAAATTTAACACCATTAACTTTATCATCCTATATTGAGTTACGAGTAGTTTCATTGGAAATCCATAGCAAAGAAGATAATCTCTAAATTTCTTAGTTTGACATCAAACTAAAGTCAAGTCGGCGAGCTCAATGCTAACGAATCGTGATAATCAACTACAATATAAACAAACAAAATATATAATAAATATGATCCAATAGAGTACGTAGATATTGAGTGTGAATATTTTTGGCACACTTTTGATAAAAAAAAATTGGTGTTTATATCAATGACCCTTGTATTAAACCGCTATAAGTCCGCAATTTTTGGTAGCGAAGCCCAAAAAGATGCCAGCAATTTATGACCATTTTCGTTTTTAAATCAAACAAATTGACATATCCAAGGAAAAGTAGCTACATAAGAATAAAGTGTCAAGGGGAAGTTTACGTTTAGATGGTAGGTAGCAAAGTAGGAATACTTAGAATATTACCACTCAACAGAGTGTAAGGTTGGTTACTCTTTTTGGGCCTTATTTTAATGTAGGTTTGCGAACATAATTTAAATTACTATCGTTTAGATGTCTATGCGGTACAAAACAGACCCTCTACCTACACCTATGTCTTGCTTACAGTATACTATATACCAATACTGAACACGTTTAGCCTTATCTTATAAGTCTCCACGGTACAAATTTTTTAATCATTCAATGTAAAAACAAATTAAAAGCGACACATTGCCTTTCATTCAGTGAACTATTTCATATTTTTTTGTATTAGTTTCCAATGTTGATAACTCATCCATTTGAAATTTAACTATCATCTGCTAAAAAAAAGTTTCATACGTTTCAGTAAAGGAGTTCACTGCTATAAAAAGCGTTCTTTATCAAAACCGACTCTTATTCGAGTCCGACAATCGACATGGCTGCTTATATCTTTCTAATATATATTTAGAATGATAAGATTATTAGGTATAGATAACGTGGATATGTCATTGGATTTGTATATATATGAATAAACATATACGTGTCTCAATCATAATATAAATGTCAAATAGGAAAGCATTAGAGACTATATAGGGATAGGGGCATGGTATCCCTTACTCACACGCCGAAAAACAACACTAGGCATTGAACACTATTTCTAGGTATTGATTTATTACAATTAGCACTAAAATACGCTTATTCTAGCGCACAAGGCGCTTGCTTGCAAGACTTACCTGTTTGCAAATCAACAATAGGAATCACAAAAGTTAAATGTTAAGATAATATTATCATCTTACAATACAATTTTTATATATAATAAATAATGACTGATTTAAACAATTATATATTTTATAATACGTGTATACATTTAATATTAATTTCGTCTTTGAAATGTTAAATGCGAGAAATTTTTACAAGCTAAATTTGTGCTATTTTTTAAAATCCTACAAGCTGATTGCTAAGATTTTTGATTTAATATTTAGAATTGATCAATTAAAATTTGTATCGTGAAGACCAAAATCACTCATCAAAAAATTGTCCTTTTATATTGTATTAAACAGCGATAAAATTCAAAATAATTCGATGTTGGCATTCATTCGCGGTCGCATAATTGTTTATAAAAATTACTAATAAAAGAAACGATGCCCATCTTTGTGTATCCCTAAATTTCATCCCAAACGATCTGGCGACGGAGTTATATTCCTGAAAACGTCCAGAGACGGCGATACAGACCTCGCCAAGTCCGGGCACGGAGTGTTGGTTCGAGTCATACTCTCGAATCTCTCTCTCATGGCCGCCACGTGACCGGCCATTACACACTCTTTCCCACCTTTTTCACTCTTCTGACCCTCCTCCTCACTGGCTATCCTATCCGCCAACTCCAGATCGGAAAGCAGGGATACCTCTGAGGAGGCAGTGTAATACATCTCGCTGCACACCGCCACTGGTTCCGTATCCGAAGTCACATCCTCGACTTGGCCTGGGAACGACATTTGGGACACAGTGTCGCTCCATCTCTCCGCGCTGTACGTTTCCACTTTCCTTATCATTACTTCTTCGGGGCTGATCATTTCAATCAATTCGTTTTGCGATTCAATCACTGTCACGTCAATCTCTTGAATATCTGTCAATTCACTCGCCGAACACTCTACGAATTCGGCTTCGTCTTCTTCGTAAGTCGACGTCTTCATCGTGTCGCACAGTTTGTTGATAGCGTCGACAACGTCCCTCAGATCGCTCACTTCGTCCGTGGGCATTGTCACTTCGTCTATTGGCAATCTTGAGAGGTCGGTCAGCTCCTTGTCTATGTTCGGATTGGCTAAGGCGTTCGCTGGACAGAGCAAGGCGTGTGCCACCGACAGGAGGGCGTGGGCTGGATGCGATTCGGGCACCAGATGCGCTGTGGAGCCCGAATGCGTTGTAGTATTCGTAGCGGTCGTGTTGGTCGTGGAAGGGGTCGCGGGGGCTGCGATGGCCCCCCTTGCTCGCTAGCAAGCGCTCGATGTCCCCGACCACCCTTCTAGAGGCACTTTCAGAGGAGGCAAAGGCGCTTGCGCTTTGCTAGCTGTTACAACAACAAAAAAATCACACTTCAAACAAACCATGTACAAATGTAAAACCTCCGGGCCGCTTTCGTAACTGTTTACCATAGGCAATTATAGAAAAACAAATTTTAATTCTTGATTAAAATTTTAATTAAAATTCTTTCTTAGTGAATCGTTATAAAATAAACCTATATCCAAAATTTCAGTTTTTTAGACTTAGTAGTTTTAACTGTGCGTTTATATTCAATCAGGACGAACGATTTTATAAGTATAGATTTACGCAACAACTTTGAAAAAAGATACTCAGTTTATATTCATGTCATTATTAATTTTCCTCGTGTTTTGCTATTATCGATGTGTTAAGTTATAATATAATACATTTTACGATAAACCTAAGATTTTAATAGGATATAAATTTTAATGTGTAGTAATTTAAAAATTATTGATGGCTTTATATAATAAGTCACATTTATAAAAAAAAAAGCGTTTAAAAAAAATCTCTTTTACATGAAAACCCCTATTATACAATAGAAACAACATATTTTATTGCAACAGGGGGTTTCGAATATAGAATAAAGCCTTTTGACCGCTTCCTAGAGTTTAATGACTTAGCTGAGAATAGATTCCTTTTGTGTAGCCTAAGCTTAATCCTAAGAAAGACATCACAAAATTAAATTTTCACTATCGTTTATGTTATAATTAAACTTTTGCAGATGGCCATGAGTAATAGTTGGGAACGATAGCGGACCAGAGGAGACAAACATCACTAAAAGTGTATATATATACATTTGTTATTTCATACTTTTATTAAATCACTTAGTCACAACCATAATATCAATAATTCCTTGTCTCTATAGAAAATCCTAACAGATCATGCCTGGCGTACAATTACTACTCGAGATCTCAAAGTGTTTCCATGCTAATTCCATGCGAACGTCTAAATAAAATATGCATTTAAATGTGTTAGTTATGCACATGCAAGAATATTTCATGCAGTTAATAATGAAGCAAGTAACGGGCGTTAATATTGAAAGACAAATACTAAATATAAATAATAAGAAATAAGGACTTACCCAGAACTGCATGCGGACATACGTTTCGACGACCACGTTATAAACCAGCGCGAAATAACTAGGAACACGAGTTCACGATTTTTTTTTTAATTTTTATTTATTTATGTGACTTGGATTCAAATGAACAAAAAATGAAAGCCAATCAAATTTTCATCACTCATGCTCTGAAAGTAGACTGGTAGTTAATGAAATATTAAATGTTTGAGATGGCAAAAAAAGAACTTATTATGCCAATTATTTTTTAAAAATGCTGTTTCATTTTTATTTTAATATCATATACACGAAAGGAATATGTTTTTTCTTTTACAATAGATATATACATGATACACTTTCAATACAATAAGGATTGATTGTATTCAATACCATGAAAAAATACATAAATATATTGATTGTTTTATTTTAATAAATTGCCACTGATTGGTTCGAGACCAATCAATGGGGAATCAATGGTACTGAAAAATATAATATAATGAAATAAAGACAAAATAAAATTGGTTTTTTTTTTTTTTTTTTTTTTTCAAATTAAGATTTTTTTTAAATTTCTTCGCATGAGTGATTACAACTGACCCATTACAATCGTGAACGCCGTTCGAAAAGCCTGAACATTTGCAACATAATACCAGCTTAAACAAATAGGTTAAAACAATGAAATACTCTGTAACGTTTTTAATAATAATTACTCTTTTATTGTCTAAAAAAAATTATATAAATATTAAGCATCGTACCACATCACTGTATCACAATACCTGTTGCTTTTCAATACAGAAAGCTATAGGGATTATTTCACTGAATAATCTAACTAACATTTTACAATCAGACCAATCGGGGACATTGTTATATGAATGTAGGCTATATAGAAACTTTTCCATGCACCTTTTCTTTATTCTTTCATTAGTTAAATTATCCAATGAACATTTTATACTAATATTAAACACATGAAACATAATCACGTACAACAGGGGGTCACACACGTCGGGGATTTAAAATAAAAAGTAAAAAATTTCTCTTTAAATGGCACCTCACTACATTAAAATAGATCACAATAAGAATTTCTCCATCTATGTAATAATAATAATATATAATATGTAATAATGCGTCTATGTAATATATTCATTTTTTTTAAATATGCATCATAAATATTCCCTAAAACGTGCAGGTTTCTAAGCGAACGCGTTATTACATCCATCAATCGTTAAATAAAAATAAACGAGCCTTACAGTGTTTGCATATTGTGTGTAACAATCTGACATCTTTTGACCTCTATATTATGTTCCAATGTTTTGACAATTTAAAAATTCCTATTCAAATTCCTCACAAATTATTACTGTTAAAATATAAACATACTCGATACAAATATATTTCCAAATACTTCTTGTTTTATTTCGGAGTTTCCTCTCAGGAACGTCATCGTCTTGGCTTTTTTTTGTCCCCGAAACCCCGGTAAATTTAAATTTTTAATGACCATCATAAGAGTTTCTTGGAGAAAACTAATTGATAATTAATACCTATTTTGATTTTTAATTTGAATAAAATTCTCCCCATTTTTTGCTGGCAACTTTACACCGATTTTTAATATTTCACTCTTGCAACACTGCAGTGAAACGTTCGCGCGCGCTCATTGGTCAAATCAATTGGCGCGTATTATAATCCAACAATAAAATGTAAATGAATTGACATATTATGCAGTCGCTAAATCACGTGATACATACTTTCGAACTTCGTTATCGTTTTTTAAAATGTTACTTTGATTAAGGCCCCTAAATTCCGTTTCCGTTGCATTTGCACGATTTTACTCCGACCAAACGGGTCCATAAGATGTTAACACATTTCTATAAGACATTGATGGATGTAAAAACACGTGCGCCACATAAACACCGATTAATACTTATATAAGACATCATATTATAATACTACACTACACATAGATAATTAATATAATGACTCAACAAAAAAGTTAACTATGCTACGATAATATTCACTAGAGAAATGAAATTTCCAAAAAAAAAAAAATTCTTAAAAAATTATTTATACACTTTTGGTTGTTTGACTTAATAAAACTCGAATGCCGATCATGTATTGTGGCCCTTTCGGAGATTTTTTTTTTTAAATGCAATAATTACTTTAATAAAGGTCCGAGTAAAAAAAAAACTTACAAATAAAATGTAGATGTTATTAATGATTTTATGAAGTTCAATTAAAAATGGCGGTTAAAATTTTTTTTTTTAGTATTATTTATTATGGAATGGAAATGTCACCTCTTCAACTTTTTTAAATTATAATACTTAGTTAGATAATGTGTTTATATTTGTTTGTGTGATATTATGCGAGACTTAATAATTAATTTAAAATATTGCTAAACATTCTTCAACGAGTGAAAATGAACTGTGTGAAAAATAAAATAATAATAATAATAAAAAATAAAAAAACAAGCATTTAGTGTGGTTGATATGTGTCCAAATGAATTTTATGAAAACACTTTGTCGCGAATTTATTATTCCATTAAAGGCAAAATTTTTTGGAATGATTTTTAAATGCATTTTTTTTTTAAATATGTAAACTTCAATCAAGAAGTGAGAAATATTTTATTTTAATTGGGAACATTAAAATAATATCGGAGCCACAAAAAAAAAATTATAAAATTTTGAAAAGAAAATTCTTAAGACATTAAAATATTTGGAGACAATATATTATTTTCACATGCACAATCATGCATCAGAACTTTTGAGAAATTTTAAAAATAATATCATTCCTGAAAATAACCGTGGATTAATAATATTTTTATAACAAAAAATATTGCTGAAAGATTTTAACGCAAATCGTCTTTACACACTCAAAAATAATAACAAAATATATAAAACGCCAAATCAAACGGGCATTTTGTTTTATTATTTTTTCCTTATTACCTAAAATTGACTCTTAAGAGAGCAAACACTGTATAAAATCACTAAATCTTCATTTAAAAAAGAATCCTAACGAAAATATTTTTTTTTTTTAAAAAAAACCCAATTTTTTGAAAAAAATTATTGAAAAAAATTTAGAAAAATTTCAAAAAAAATTCTATGATTTTGTTAAAATGTGTGTATTTGCTCTCAAAATATTATCTTAACTGATACATTATTATATCAATACAAAACTTGTACCTTAGTATAATCTATATGTACATAGAATACTTTCTACATAGCATCGAATTATGACTTAAAAAAAAGGGATATGTGTGCGTTATCTAACGAAATATGTATATTTTAAAATCCCATATTACAAGTCATTTTTATAAATTACGTTTTCTTATTTCTTAAGCCTTAAGTTAAGATATGTGTTATATTTTTTTTTATTATTTTATCTTTTGATTGATACTAATTTGTCTATTAGATAGATAATCTTCAAAAAATTATTTTGGCGTGCAATTAATTATATTTCGTTATCTTTTTGTGATAAATGTTTTAATGTTAATAAATAACCATTTAAATATGTAATACAATGGGTAACGTGTAATTAAAAAATTCAATATTTAAATAATATAAATAGAAACGAGTTGACTACAAAATAGTAGAAGTTTCTTTTGAATTAGTATCAGTGGTCTCATCAACAGTTATTATAGACAAAGAGACAACGTAAGTTTTGGTGTAACCTTCAACACGCACATAAAATATAGAAACGGAAGCCTGTCGCGGGTTTAGTGGCCTACGGATCTGGTAGTCAAGTATAGTTACCGGAGTGTCCGGCGCCGTAGCCCTTGCTGCTGTAGCCCTTGGCGATCCGCAGGAAGGGGTCCGGCATCGGGAAGTCGGTCAGAGGGTGAAACTTATCTGCGAAGCGAGACTCCAATTCGGGAAGACGCTTCGACGAGCCACGCACTGGCAGCGCGGGCGCCATCTCCTCGCAACTGCTGGTGCTCTGGTCAAAAAAAAAAAAGGAAAGCTTGCTAATCATCATCATCATCATCATCATCATCATCATCATCATCTTTGAGCCGTAAAACGTCCACTGCCTATACACGGCCATCCCCACCCAATAATTTTCCAATAAGACCAGTTGGGCAGGCGCTTTCGCAGTCATCTAGGCAGCCCGTCTGGCGGCAGTAACCACCCCCGCTTACGTAAGACCACCGTGAAACAACAGCACGCGTATTGTTGTATTGACAATCACAATCAACTGACAGTTTATTGTAACTTAGTGTATGATTTTCTCCTAGCGCTCGCCGTCAAGTTTAAATTTGCTGCGAATGAATACAAATTTTTCGCGTCATCTAAAGCCGCGTCTTTCGAGTGTATTTGCTGAACTTTGTCAAAAATAAAAGAGGCAAACAACAGTACTTACATTCTGCCTGTGGGGAGGCGGCGGCGGCGGGGGTCCGCCGAGGGAGACGTTGCGGGCGGGCGGCGGAGGGGGCGCCCCGGGGGGAGGAGGGGGGCACACCCCAGGCGGACGCAGGCCCCCGCGCACCGGCCGCAAAGTACCTGACGAAACATTTGTTCGTTTACAATGAATAGGCTCCGAAACTAATGGACCGATTTGAATAATTCTTTCACTGTTGGGAAGCTATATTATCAGCGAGTGACAAAGTTACGCGGACGAAGTCGCGTGCAACAATATAGTTGTAATATTAAATCGATACTATAACACCTATCGTACAAATGAGAACCCGACCACAATGATTATGTGATGTTATTATCGAAAGATCTATCAAAAATGTATAATAGGTAGGCGTACCTACATGACATATTCATACTAGATAAAAAAAAAACATTGTGTAGTTGTAGACACTTCATCGGAGTGTAGCAGATAAGTAGCAAAATCAATTAAAAATTATAGTTTTTTTTTACCAAAGTGTGATGCTGGATTCTTTGTTCCGATTGGGGGGTTGATAGGCGCCGGAGGTAGGTTGAGGGGGCGCGCAGATCCACTCTGAGGGGATGGCGGGGACACCGGCGGGGATCTGAAACATTTAATATTATTATTATTATTTTTACCCAATTCAAAAATGTTTTTTCAGAAACATGTTTTTAATTCAGTTCAGTTTTAATCAAAAGCTAAAACCATGTCTTAAAATGACGCCTTCTCTTTATGTAACTTATTGTTAAACTAAGCCATTTTAATGTTTATTGAGAAACATGATTTTATAATTAAGCGTCATTCGTTTTTAAGAAACTTTCATAGTTCAACACACTAAACGTTCAGGGTTTATTGTCTCGAATGATCAAAGCTATGGATATGATAATTGCAAATTCATAGTTACATATTAAATCCTATGACTATTTTTTCTGACAGTGGCAACTACATATTAAATACAATTCTATTAAATAGTGTTACAGTTGTTAAGCCTTGCTACTTAACATGCTACTGCTAACTTTGTGCACTAACTACCAAGCATTATGTCATGAAGGCAAACACAGTATAATTTCTAACACCTAATACGATCTAATGTAACGGCATCTGTTTTGGTTGAATTGCAATGAATGACGTTAATATATAAATAAATACTAAATAGATTGGAAATAAAGTTCAAGAATTTCATGTTTAACTGAACAGACTATTTTTATACAATAATTATACTATTTATGCATACTATTATCATCGTCTAAATGACATAAGCCAACCTTTTGTTTCACCAGGTATTCCTTTTGTCTCTAGTTTATAGAGAAAAGTTTACATATTTTGGATTTTTATTTATTTTACTTATTTTCATACATCAAAAAACACCATATAAATAACCGGTAGAA
Organism: Synanthedon myopaeformis; assembly: GCA_944738685.1. Classification (NCBI taxonomy): domain Eukaryota; kingdom Metazoa; phylum Arthropoda; class Insecta; order Lepidoptera; family Sesiidae; genus Synanthedon; species Synanthedon myopaeformis. Next base: position 8,748,578 of record OX122926.1, on the reverse strand, counting down.
CCATCTGACAAAAAAAAATTCAAAAAATGTTCGTAATTTTCTTACAATTTTTTTTTAATTTTAACAAATTTACACTTACTTTCAACCAAAATCAGTCACTTGTATTTTTTTTGAACATTAACTTTATCAATGAAATTTAAACCTTATTTAAATGCACACATATCGACAAAATATCATTTATAAAATCATTTTAAAACAAACTGAAAAACCTTAGTACAGTGTAAATAAACATACATTTTTGTAAATTCAAACACATTACAAGTTTGTACATATTCTGTACAAATTAATTCCAACGAAACACGGCTAATCATATTTTGATTTAATTAATCCTCGGCCAATTAGAGCGTAAACAACTCGTATGTTTAGGTATTGAATAAATTTTGGATGAAAGTTTAACAAATAATGTCTTCAACATTATTAGAAGCAACAATAAAACCACATAAGCCTTCACAGGATGCCTGGGCACAGGATGATGTGAAACATCTAATATTTTGTTTAAGAAAATTTTGGCCAAACAACACTTTTTATGCAAGGTTTCTATTTTTGCACAGTTTATTTTTTCGACGACAGATGTCGCTGCGCCGGCAGGTTATAACGCGCTACCGTTTCGTTCCTCAACACGAACCACTGTTTTCATACAAGATTCCTAATTTTCTCTATAAGCCCTCTGGTGTTTCACACCGTGACCGTGACGGTACTGGCGGTGTTGAATTTACTGTTTTACGTCTCTGCAGAATTCTCCTTACAAACAAACTGCTCAAGCTAAAACTAAAATTGAGTTCAAAAAACTTAAAAGCCCTATTAACTGAATTTCTTACCTTGGCATCCTCATACTCTGAGTTCTTGACGCGATGACCCCGTTCAATTTCTTGAGTGGAGGCGACGGTCTGTCCGGTAGAGCGGCCGGTGGCTTGGGCGCTAAGTGGGGCTTGCCGTGGCTACGAGGCGGGCGATCTGTCAAGTCCGACGCGGACAGGGAAGACGAGGGAGTGTTCGCTGGCGGCGCTGACGTCAACGAAGTCATGCTACCGCCTGAAATGTGTTGATAAACAATCATTAATATAGAGCCAAAAAACTTTTTAACAAAAAATTAAACCGCCGAAATAATTGAAAAGCAAAAAATAATAAACCATTTTTATTTAACCTTAATAACAAAGTTCTTAAACTGTGGCTATAATCTACTAACTACTACATGCTTAATTTTTGATTACTTTTTTTTAATTGATATACACAACTCAGCATTAAATTCTGTGAGTGACCAATAAATCACCCCTATTTTCCTAGGATATATTTTTTTTTTTTTCAATATTATATGGGACAAACTTCGAGGTATACCTTATCCAATAAAAAAAGAATTATCATTATGCGTGGTCATACATTACAATCAGTGAGTGAACAATCAATCATTCCCTGTTTTCCTACCTTTAGGGTTGGGGTTCCTTATCTCTATATAATATTTTTATGGCATAAGTTTGTCACCATAAATGTCTGAAACCATATCACCTCTAAGAGCGAGTTCATGCCTCAAACATACCCCTGTAACAAGTATTATATTTAATTTCCCATGAAATCGAATTATATTACATACCCAATGATACTTGTGATGTTGAATGCAGTGAGCTCTTGTTCCTATGTAATGTTGATGGTGCCACACTTGGAGCTTGTCCTGGTTCATTCTGTTGCTGAAGATTATTGATACGATCCGACACTGAACTGGTGATTAGTACTGAATCTGATGAACTCTGTAATTTAAAAAAACACCCATTAGTGATAAACCTACACTAGTTTTAATTACAAATAATTTAAGATTACGTATCAGATTAGCACGATTGACATGTCAGTAGCCCACATTTTAAACTCATAATTAAAAGGATACAAAACCTTTGAACAATTTCAAGGTGTATACAGGAAATCGAAAAAACGTTAACACGATAAAAATACTTTCGGTTAAGCACTATGAGATAACAACCATTTAACTGTTGTGTGCCAGAGCCTAATTCCTAATCTCTTATTCTTTTTTCTTATAACGTTGACAGCGCACTTGCATCACCTATGGCGTTGCTTGCGTTAATAGGTCTCGTTAATGTTAATGGTCATCACAATGGATCGTCAGCCTGTCTGACGACCTTTATATATAAAAAAATATTCTAAGTCCGTAAAGTTCACACAGCACATATAATAATTATAATATGTAAATAGGTGTTTTTTTTTAAACGGGTAAATTTGTAAGGAAGTAGGCTATTATCCTCAAACTCTTAAACTGGTCGCACTATTGTTAATATTAAACAATAGGGAGTACAGAATTAGTCGAAATGTCATCGCGAGTATAAATAAAATTAATGTTTACATCGGTTTATAGTTGTGTGACTCAATGCAACATGCAATTGTAGTATTAATGGTCACTACACGTTTGTACTCATTTAATATAATACTATACCAATGTTCACAAGGTTTATTTTCACGTGAACTGTTAAGACTACCAGTGATTTATTTATTCGGTGCGAGAGGAGAGTTGCGTTGTACAGTCGGTGAGGGATTTATAATAACAAACATTAATACCACCCACGCTATTTGAATCGCTAGGAAATTGGAATACTGAATTATTGTTAACCCTTCGTAACACTATGTATTGTGCCCAATAAATATTTACTATTGTGTAAACTTAATATAAGGCCAAGCAACTTTTCCAATATTGATAACTAGCTGTTGCACGCGGCTTCGCCCGCGTGTCTTTATAAATTATAGCCTATGTTACTCGTTGATAAAATATAGCTTCCCAACAGTGAAAGAATTTTTCAAATCGGTCCAGTAGTTTCGGAGTCTATTCAATGCAAGCAAACAAACAAACAAACAATCAAATCTTTCCTCTTTATAATATTAGTAAGTATAGGACACTAACTTATCTTCAGCGGTTTTCTTTATTAGGATACATACCTACTTGCTTAGATTAAAAATATTACATTTCTATATATTAAAAATTAGAAATTTGCCATTTCTACATACATAAAACTGTCCTCATTTATCGCTTTTCCATTAATGAAAACCTCTTCAAAATATATCGCGTTATATAGAAAATAAATAAAAATAAATGGGGAGAACAGAGGCCAGCAGCAACTTTGTTTCATAATATTTAGAGATTTATATTAAATTTATGTTTAATTTTTACCTTTCTATCTACATTATATGAAGGAAGGAAATAATGAACCATTAGCGGCATATTTTTATATTTTTATCCATGTTCATGCTTACACGTCAGGCTAGCAAATTAACTAGTTGAGCATTAAAGAAAATTTATTTATTTGTACATATATTTATGTATGTATATACAATACCGTAATTAAACAAGTACAATACCGTCATTAAAAAAAGGAGTTCAATCAATTCAGTTCTAAGGGATGCTAGAGCCCATTTCCCTACACCTTTATCGGAATAAGCTCGGCAGCTAACTTGTAACTTCGATGTTAAGTTAAAGTTGTAAGGTGAATTGAAAACTCGACGTGATAATGATTGTTAATGTTTTCCTCGACAGTATTCGATGAATCATTGGATGACTCAATTTGATGTCATATTGGCCGCGAAACCATGTTGAGAAAACCTGAGATAACGTGGCCACAACCTTTGTATGTTAATTGTAAATGATTCACACACACACAGCACAGGACAACCATATTACTGGCCACCGCACCGGACTAAAGGATTTAACTAAACACATCAGTCAGATTTGCTTGACATTTTCAGGTCTCGTTTGTTTAGCAATATTTCTAAATGTTTGTCTAATAGGTCTCGGAGCCTGTTGACCTCTCTCTAAGTTTTGATCCGCTTAATTACCCCGCATAAGTGCTGACACATTATAGGTGAAAATATTATTTTCGGACCCCTTTAGGGTCGAAAGACATTTGTCAGCACGGAATCGCATTTTTTCAATATCTATCCTTTTCTATCGCTCAAGATAGTCATTCTCTAGACTGTAGTGTTTTTTCTATAGCACTAGGGCCTAGCTAGAGCGATAGCAAATAATAGGACCTGAAAAAAACGAGATTGCGTGATGAAAGATGTGATTAAGTCCGTAAATATAGGTTGCTAGTCAACAATAAAGTAAGATTTTATAGCAATAATGCTGAATAAAGTAAGAAAAGGCTACAAATTAATCTAAAATGCGAACTTGGAACGGATATAAAACACTTGGGCATAATTAATTGCTGTTTGTTTATAATTAATTCAATTAATACTCAATGAAAGCTTACATAGTAGTCGTTCGTTGGATATCCATTAACAACTTTCGTAATTTGGCTATAATAAATTATTAAAAAAAGAGTGTAAAGTAACATTTTGAACCAGTTACTTTACAATATCAGAAATAAGTCCACTTAATTCAGTAATTTGAGCGTATAGTCAAAATAAAATTTATTATTTAATACTGGAAAATGAAATTTCCTATTCCTATAAATATATAACATAGTTACATCTAGTCATATTATCATCTTAGCTGAAGAAGATCTTAAAATTAATTAAAAAATACTTAGTGTTTTAATTAATTTTAATAAAAAAAATCAATTTTTTTTTAATATATAACGAATTAACGTAAATCGAACCTGCCTGATGACGGTGCATTTTCAAAAATGCGGTAGATGTTATATAGATCAAGATTATATACAATTGTCTCATTCTTACACCTATCTACTTTGTGATATGAGCGCATCTTTTTTTTATCACTTGCTTATCAACCTTTTATAATATGCTGTTATCGTAATCATCTCGTGCGAAGATATATTTAATATGGGTACCAGATTCCACATATTATGTTTAAATTTGAACATAGAATACTTTTTATAACATCTCTAAATTGGAATAAAGATGTCTTATGAAATGGGTCACAATTTAATCTATCGTACATAATAAGGTAATAGCAATATGTAATATTTTTTCATAAAACAACTGTTAAGGTTTTTTAGTTTTTCTAAGCTAATAAAGATGTGTAAATCAAAGAGGGAAGGATTAGTAATTATAAGAACTTTTATAATAAGGTCCCTAGTAATAAAGTCCTACAAATATATATAAAAAAAGAGTTTACTCTTTTACTTTTGCTCATAATAATGATTATTTAACTGATAGAACTGCTTAGGACTGATGCCTGATATTTGTTTATTGTATACTTTTATAGAAAATTGATGTTAAAAAGAGCAACTATGAGATTTCTTGCCAATTCTTCCTAATATAAACTGCATTCTTGGACTGGCGGTAAATGTAAAAAAAATTACTATTATAAGAATCTGAAATTTGGTCCTATTCAATTAAGAATTATCTAATATTTTTAAAGTTAAAGATTTCTCGAGTTAGGAGACTGTTTTTCTCCTATGTTCATATTGACATAAGAAAACCTCAACCTAGGATACATATTATTACCAAGACAGAGAACACGAAGTAATTTTATTATCGAACACTCCAGCTTAAATTTCTTGAAAGACCTGAATTATCTTCCGGCCAAAACACGAATAAACATTATCAACATTTTATCACTCTAATGCCAAAAACACCAAAAGCGATTGCCACACAATTGGTAGAGCCATCATAATAAAACTGTTTTGTTAACTTGCCCTCTGTTTACTCCTGGCAATATAACATTTAATAGCATCGTAATTAGGTTTACAATCCCACGCTATATCGCATTCGCGAAACGGGGTCAAAGACTTTACATCCTGGAAGAGTAATCATGATACACTGACACATTAATTGGTGATATATTTTCGGTGGGATTGTTATTATTTTCAAAAAGATATGTTTTGATTTCAATCTGACTGTTTGTAAATATATATTTTTTTATAATTAAAAAATTATAATAAAAGAAACCAGTGGAATCTTTATTGAAGACGTGCTACGAATATAGCCACAAAGCAATAATAATTTCTATTGTAGAGGGCTGCTCGACCAATTTATAATGCATAATGTGTAGGCATTTAGGAATTCAAATCGCGGTGCAGCTAGTAATGTATTGGTAATGTAGGATGTAATGTAGGAAAACCGATTTTTATTTATGTAAACCAAAAAATTGCTATTATATTTTTTCACAAATAAAAATATTATAGGAATTTATTTTTATTGCGTGGGTGAAACTAAATTTCGGTCCCTCGCAATAGGTCAATTCTTTCGAGTTAAAATTAATCTAGATTCTTTTCTGAATAGTCTTCTAAATGCAAATGAAAATCACGTCATCAACAAGTGGACTGTCAGCCTGCCTGATGACTTTTACACAAAGTAAATGAATGAAAACATACCCGCTTTAAAACTATGCTTGTCGTCCACATAGTATATATTATATCTATTTAAACACTCCTTAAACACGACAAACAAAATATTATAACGTTTGCGTTTACGTATCAGGCTAAAACAATTATCGCGAGATAACGTATGATTCAAACGAGATAAAATAACGATAGGCGAAGGGATAACACAACACATTGTCGAAAATGCTGAATTTTCCTTTTTATATATATATTTATATATGTTTTCTTATACGCAAGAAAGAAAACAGCAGTACTAAATTTTATAATGACATAACATGACGATTTTAATTTTTTTTTTATGTACAGTAAATATTTTACAATATTTACACACAAATATCTACATCGACTGAAAACCGTTAGAAAATATTATGATGTTAACGCATTGTTACCGTTATTTTATTGCCAGGATAATGAGAAGTAACCAGGAAAGTAAGATAATTAAACACAATTTGATATGCTATATAGTACGTAATTTTCATCCCTCAGGTACGCTAATACAAGAAATAAAAACTTTATGAATGTATGTCACTTTCCTGTAGTGGTAACTTTCCTGTTTAAGTTATATAAAGGTATTGAAGCAGTCTTGAATATGAAGTAATTTATTTTGATAAGGATTAATACGAAGATACAAATAAATGGCCTTTTCTAGCGGCGGCATTTCAATTAAATTTTTAAAATAAAAGAACACTTACTGTGGCATAACTATAATAGTTAGACATATGCTGCCGCGACACTTTTTATAGATAAATGATGTGTTCTGAAAAGTCGTAGTACATTATTTTGTTCTATCATCAATAGTTTTCGCAGCGCACGCGACGTAAGGAATATTTTAGGTTATTTTTTACACCTTGAGTTACATTGTTGGAGTTTTAGTAAGGATCCCTATTTTTTTAATATAATATAGCCTATGTTACTCGCTGATAATATAGCTTCACAACAGTGAAATAATTTTTTAAATCGGTCCAGTAGTTTTGGAGCCTATTCAATGCAAACAAACAAACAAACAAACAAACAAACAAACAAACAAATATTTTCTCTTTATAATATTAGTATAATATGAGTTTGGCTTTAGACTGCTTCTGCCGGTCGAGCTTCTGAAAGTTGTGAACTGATTTTGTTCCCGATTATTGTATCGATGGAAAGAGGACATCACGAATGTCTTAATTATATTTGCCGAGTTATTACGGTTTTTGTCAAAAAACGCGGCCGCCCCGCACGCACGCCGCAGCGAAGCGTGACCGGCTTCAGCTAGTAAGTAAAATATAAATAAAATCTGTAATCCGTAATCCTTACAAAAACGGTAATGAAACTAATGAAGAAGCGTAATTTTAACGAGATTGCTAACAAGGCGACCGCTCGAAGCAAATCTAATTAAATTAAATATAATTTTGTTACGTTCACTTTCGAAACGTGTAATTATATATTTTATTTACTGTTTCCAATCCTGGTTAAGTCTACCGTAACCCTGTTTATTATTATTGGAATGCTAAAGTATCGTTCAAATTAGATTTTCTCCGGAGGAGACGGTTTAGTATAAAATTAAATATTATTGAAATAAATTGTAATTTGGATTGAAATAAAAAATAAAAAAAACTTGTATATTAATGTTAAAAAAGCAACTACGAGATTTCTTGCCAGTTCTTCTTCAGAATTCTTACAGAATATACATTCCGAATTTGTGGTAAATGTAAAAGAATTGACTATTGTAAAAGACTGAAAATTAGTTTAGGACTAAAAAAGAAAATTTTTAATAAAATTATTTCGTAAATTATTAAAAATCATCCAAAATAAATGCAGAGGTGTAAGATTAATACTTAAAGAAAAATGACCATGGATAATAAGAAAGAAAACAAAAAAAGAAAATCGCCAAATCTATTTGAAGGCTGAACTAAGTATCGTAAAAGCTTGTTAACGCCTCTCACTCAAGAGAAAATCGAGCTAATGCGATGCATTTTAAATATACTCGGCGTTAAAAATATCGCCCCTCCGCGAAAATCTGATTCAAGCTAATTTATATTATGTTTTACCGTGGCCAGCCAGGAATCCTGACAAACCCAATTGAACACCTTTGGGACGAGTGGACGAGTTGAAGCGACGGGTTCGGTCACGAGAATAAGGTTTAAAGTCGGTTGAAACTATTTTTCGCGGAGGAGCGATATTTTTGACGCCGAGAGTATTTACGAGTATTATACCTCGTATTAAACTTACTATTTTACCTGATTTAGACTTCATTACACTGTAATCAACAGTATATTCAATTAGTTTCAAACATGATTGTTATTTGCCGTCTTGCTCTCAAACCTTTGTAGTATCGTGGGAGCCGACAGTTTACAGTGAGTAATACGAGAATGTCGTCTACATAGGTTTTAAATATTAAATCAAGAAAGGGCATCTCATTTTGCAACACTGAAACCGAATCAATAAATAAACGGTTTATTGGACGTTCGACTTGAATTTTTATTGAATTCGTCCTTATTCAGAGTTAATTGTATATTCCAACGCGAAGGTCTCTGTAACCGCTTTCGCGGGAACGATTACACGGAGGAAATTATGTACCTATCAATTATAAATGACTTTTAATGCTTGTAAAGATTCTATTATGGACACTTAATATTATTATTTACTACTAAGTTACTAGAATAAATTTGTGGAATAGAAACAAACACAAAATAGAATAGAATAGAAAAACAGATGAGTATAGAAGAACCGTTGCCATATTTATTGTTTAACAGTAATATAAGATTGTGCTAAATCGCAAAAAAAAGCTTTGTTTAAATCTTGTCTTATTCATAAACCAAGCGCCGTTTTAATCTGTTTTATGTTTTAACACGCCAAAAACATAAACTACTCGTATATAGTTCTTTAAAACTTTCATCAACGAAATCTAAGGTGGTTTTTGTTAGGGAAACTTTTATATGATAAATTGAAGGATATTTTATATGGTCGATAAATAGTGATTGGCGATGGGTTAGCTTGTGCGGCTGACCGGTTTATTTCTGCCTGAACTAACATTATTAAAAAAGTAAAATGTATAAGTTTGAGGGTAGAGTATCTCCGGAATTACCGACGAAAATATAATATAGCTATAGGCAATATTTTATTAGGACTTGCTTTATCCGAGTTTAATGTATGTTTGAACCAATAAGTTTACTAGAGAAATATTTGATTTGTTGCATTTTTTTCTATTCGATGTTTACATAATGAAATCAATTTATTAAAAAAAAAAAAAGTAAAAGTTACAAATAAAATAAAATAGCCGTCCGCCACTGTTCTCTGCTAACCTTTTCGGAATAGAATTTGTTATGGTTTTCAAATCATTCAATAGAAAAGCGGTAAACGAGGAAGGTTTGTGTATTTATAATTTCCAGATAAAATTCCATCCGTGCAAAGACGCGAGCGGGTCGCTTGTATTTAATACAGTGAATCATGACTTGTTTAAGAACTAAACTTTCAGGGGCGTCTCAAGAACAAAATAAGACTTTTGCATCCCCAAGGGAGAAAGAGGAATACATGTAAATATAATAACGCGAGTACTTTTTATATTAAAACATGTGGCTCAGTTAAACTCGGTATTTTTGGCATGAACGAACACTCCCGAGCAAACTGTAATTTGGCTCAGTCAGTGGTATCGGGAAGCCAAGTTAACCTAAGGCTATGCACAAACGCGTCCTAAAAATTTAGTATAGCTATCTGGTAAGCCAATAAAGGGTTTTACATATAAACGCACCGAGAAAATATATGCGAACCAAAATGGAGCGGGATTAATAACTACCTAACTCTTACTTACAAAATATATGCGCTTATAATTTAACAGCAATAAATTGTAAAGATATTTTTAATATACTTACGTCAGAAAATAAGATTTTTTTTAAATCCTTGTAGTGTTAACAAAATACTAACTAACTGTACACCATTTAATTTTTCTAAAAAAATCTTAGAAAAATTCGATGTTTTTTTAGCAATCTGTACCTCCTCACTTGGCAAAATATTCCAAATTATGCATATTCTTCTAAGTTACATAATTAAGAAATATTATTCCCGTTGGTGTAATAATTGTCGAAATAATAATATTAAATACGAATGCCTACAAAAGTTGACAAAACAAAACATGTATAATTACTCAAAACAAGAAATTTGGCGAATACGTCAAAGCTCCCAAAAAGAGCATCCAAAAAATTCAGACTTTTATGGTTCAGTGTTTAATATTAGAAAAAAATACAAACCTTAGGATAGGAATATGTTATTTTGTTTTTATAAGCAATCAAATATTTCCCATCTTAATTTGAGTAAAATATATGTTTTTTATAAAATTATAACAAAAGTTAACAGTTTTTTTTTAATCTTTTTCAGTTTCAGTATGACACGGATAGACAGACGCGCCTTCTCTATAGATAATTTCGAATCTGTAATAATTTAAAAAAGAACTCGGCCCAACTGTGAGCAAGGTTACTTAAAACGGTCTAAGAATGTAAATATAGGATTTCCAAATAAGAGCGAAGCCCCACCCACGAGGCGATATCCTCGCGTTTGATGACACGATGCAGAGACCTTGTTGCAACCGCTTACGATATTTTTACCTTTTCGGGAACGCGTGTGGGCGTTCCGCGAACCAGTTTCATCGCCTTTTGTTCCCGTGGGGTAATCTATACCTACTTATAAAATCGTTTATCCTGACTATCAACTTATGGACACACAGCCGAAGCCGAAACTACTAAGTCTAGACGCATCCGCAAGGAAAGATATTTTGATAAATTCTAAGAAGGGGACGAGTCGCTAGTTTATGAATAAATAATAATAGGTAGGTACCTAATATTGCAAGTTTGATCTTATTTATTGTCTCTTATCCTTAATCACCTAACATCAAGTCGAATCGAAAGCCAAGATCTTTATATATAAAAAATCTTTCCAAAAATGTAATTTTTTTTTCTTTAATTAAAGTAAATTTATACGACACACAACCTGCAAAGCCAGATCGCTCCAATCCACTCTCTTTTGTTACGCAATACCACTTTCTTGGCACCGAATTTTAATAGCATCGAAGTAATCTCATCAAACCTCCTTTACCTACATATTAATTTATTTTTGACTAGCGACCCGCCCTTGGCTTCACACGGAAGTAATTTTCAAGGCATTTTTTAAAATTTTACTTTTCATAAAAAAACCTTCCTCGGACCAACAAATATTTGAAAAAAAAAAAACTGCTGAATCCGTTCTCGAGTTTTGCTCTAAACGACACATTTAGATTAACACCAATATTTACGAAGTTTCAAGGTCTCGAACGTTCTTTTAACGAAATATTCGCGCAAAACACGATCAAACTTTTATAATTTTTTGAAGTAGGTATTTTCATTAAAAAAATCAAAATATAATCAAGTTATAAAAATTCTGTCAAAAAGATAAGCTTCATTATAGTCCTACTAAAATTTTAGACTAAAACGATAAAATCCCATTTATGCTTTTGCAACTAGATTTTGTCAGAGAGTTGAACCGCGACCTTTTTTCTTATGTTAATACATACATCATATGTTGAATTTTCAATTTTTATTTGAATTTTCAATTTATATGATCCCCTGAGAACAGTCTTTTTTTTCTGGATAAAAGATACCCGTCCTGTTCTGTTTCCCCGAGGCGGCAGTGCAGGCTGAGGACGCGAAAACTTTCTTACGGTCGTCAGACATGTGCGCAAAATTTATAATATTTTAGTTAGGATTATTATAAAAATTAAACGATGTACCGTACGTCGTTCGTTGTGTAGGGCCTCAATAACATATGAGGGGTGAAAGTGGCGCATCAAATGATCGCCTTTGATTCTCTATAGGATAAACGGTGAAAGCGTCATTAAAAGTCACTAAATGCTGTCACCGGCTACTGTGTACTTCGATTTATTAGCGAAAATAAAGTCTGCTTTGCAGACTTATAGAAGATATAGACTTATAGACTTATAGATCAGGTATAGAAGCATTATGAACAATGACGAATCTAGTTTGAATGGAGAACTTAACATAATATCGTAGATTAGTTACAACTAAAATTTAGACCTTTTTTTTACTCCCTTATTTAACTGCAATCGGCTCTCTGCAGCCATAATCAGTTGTGTGACAAATAGATGAGAGTTATAGATCACATTATATTAAATGTCACCATTAAGTTTTCTTGTAATCTTTGGTTTCTTATGTTCTATGGTCAAGGTTTAGTATATTATTATGCTATTTCTTGAGGTAATTTATGTTCCCGTCTATTTGTAATAGTTCATTTGCAAATTTGTTTGAGTGGGCATTGCAAACACTCTTCTTGAAGAGACACATTGCAAACACTAGTAGGTCCGTTTGGCGACAAGACCTATTTTAAGCAAAATTGCGCTCATAATAACTTTTGAGATAACTACCCTAAACACCCAAGGCTAATATCAGTACTATGAATACTGACACTTGTCATTATAAAAATAAAAACTAAAAATAATTTCTTTTTTGTGTTATTTCGTTAGATTTTAGATTAATGCTAATCTACTTAAAAAATATTTTAATATCATAATATATCAATAATATTTTATTGTGATATTAAATATTTTGCACGCTGTCAAATGAATGGCTTATTAGGAATACAAACATAGATTTACTTGCGTGGCTTAATTATCATTAGTGAAACTGGTTCAACATTATGTCAAACAAAAAGATTGATACTTTTGCACAATAAATGTACCTTGACATAATATAATATATTATGATCTCATATATATTATGACATATAATATATTATGAGTTATCATGTTAATATTATAATTTTATTATTTAATATTATGTTAAAAAAGGGTACTTACCAATGGCATTGTATTGCTTTTTTGAGTCGGAGGCTGTGGCGGAGGACCTCTGGTTCTTACTTCACTGGGTTGTCTCTTCACTACTGGCCTTGTCGGTGGTTCCCTCGGTGCACCCAGGGCCTCTGACAACGCTGCCGATAGTGCACTAACATTTCCGATTGATCTCGTTTTCTCTGGGGATGTTCTTGGTAGATGTTGGGGCTGGGCAGGTGGGCACCTTGGGGCTTCTGTTCTCACCTGGCCATTTGGTGTTGTGCCTGCCAATAATTTTACTACAATGAGTTTTTTTTTTGTATTGATGCACTATTACAATGTGTTGCCAGAAGTGGTTTTTTTGCAGTCATAAACTGGGCACTCCTTCTGGAGGCAGTAACCATCCCTTTGCAGAAGACCACAATGAAATAACAACTCATGCAAAACAACTTATCCTTTATTCCTGTTTCCCAAATAGTGGTAAGCATATGCATACCCCTGGCATCAAGGAGTATGCAAGGAAATCTCTTGATTACTGTAACTTAAATGAGTTTAATCATTTAAAAATATAATGAAAAAAAAAATTGTATAAATTTATTTTTAATCGATCAATGTAAGTACTGGAATCTCTGGAATATATATTCAGTCTGGTGCTTCATTCATGCAGGATTATGAATGGGGTAACCGTGAATAGCCGGCCTTATTGTTTCCTAACTCTAGGTGACTGTTAGTGAAAATGGGCATTAGTCATTTATTTGAAAAATCTACAGGAAAAGTCGAAAACTTTTATAGTACTCTTTCTTTTGTGCAGCCTTTCTGGTGTTAGTAACCACTCTCTTACAGAAAACCACCATGAAATAAGAGCACAGTATGCTTTTGTGTTTCGATGAGTAATTGATGCCAGAGCCCATTTCCCTATACCTTAAATATCCATCGGCCTACCAATCATGGCAGAGCATTTGCAGCACTTGTGGCATTGCTTGTTATTGTCGACGGTAGCCACCTATAATCATGTGGACAGGCTATCTTTTTGATGTTGACAGATGTAGATCTTAACATAATTTTTTTTATGACAATCTGAAAAGAATGTATCTTTGTCATTAAAACACACCTGCTAATTTGCCCGTTGGTCTCAACTTGGGCATTCCCCCCGCAAACAATCCTGCAAGTCCAGGCGGCCCACTGCCACCATTCTGTACGACTGGTGAACTTCTGTGAGTTCCTCCACTATGGTCCACACTGTTACTAGCATCGGACACTTTTCCCGGTATGTACGGTCCACTTTTGTCCACTGTCACAGTCTTCTTCAACTTTGCCCCCTGTCTTATAGAACTTAACAGGGCATTTCTGTTGTCACCTCCGGAGCTTTTTGATGAACCTAAAAAAGTAGGAGGAGGCGGCGGGCCTGGCGGTGGAGGCGGCCCAGGCGGCGGCGGAGGCTTCGGAGCCATGTTACGACACTTAAATTTCGTATACGGCGTTACATACAGCCATCAGTCGAAAGATACTTCACTTTTATTTACTTCGGTATGTCACTTTGATATGCACTCGCACGTTTCACGCCCGCGATGGCGTGCGATGAAAACATTCAACGGTCGACGATTTGTCACCACTAAGCATACTAATTTACATAAAATAATAAAGAACCTTGTCCTAAAAGATTAATCATTGTAAGAAGTACGTGTGAGCGAAGAAATTGATTTCACTGGATTGGTATATCTCCTTATCACTCATTATCTATATTTCCACGCATTGTTATTTTTAATATTGTTGTACGTTAGGTTCCAGTATTGTTTTAACTATAAAAATATTAACAATTTTAACGATCCACGACTCTACCTCAATATGCAAAGAAAACGAATGAAGCAAAAAATGAATGAACATTGAATCGGATTGATTGAAATGAAAATTGCTCAACACAGCTCGTTCAAGTTACCATTTACTTTCATTCCCAAAAAATGGCCACCAAGCAGCTGACACTAGGAACAGGACTTGAGCTGACCTGACATTATGCCATGGAGAATAGAATTCGAACACGTGGGTCACAGAGTACTTAGGAATGAATTGAAAGTGTTACCACCAGATAAAAAACATTACGGGTAGAGTCTGGTAAGTTATAATATTTGTAAGGAAATAAATAAAAATAAATTAATAAGGAGAAACAATGATTATAAAATTCTTTATTTTTTATTACAATGTATCGTTTAAAGATTTTTAAAAGTGTTTAATTTATTGTTAGTTACTTACTGAGGCTGTGCTAAATAGGAATTTGTACCACACATGAAGTTGCAATGTGCATATTTTTTTATTTTTTTTATTTATTTATCGAGAGACAGTATCCAAAGGATTGCAATGGCAACAATAATTAAAATATGTAAAACAATAACATTTGGTTAACTATTTCTTGAAAGCATTATAACAAAAAGAAGCCATACTTATGCAGTTAATACATCAAATATTTCCACAAATACATAAAATTAAAAATGTTTAAGCTAAATTTAGATTAAATACAAAAAATAATGTTTAAACCTTGCTGCTAGTTGCAGCAGACAAAGGATCGTCATTATGTAGTAGCGAGGAATATTTTATCAAATTTGAATCATAACTGGTTTCACTGCCACCTTGTGCTAGCAATGCTTCTTCCATAGCTAGCTTTTCAGCTAAAGCCCGCTCTTCCGCCATTTTAATTTCTCTTTCGAAGTTTAGTTCTTCTTTCTCTTTAGATCTCTTTTCTCTTAGTTCCATATTCGCTCGAAATTTTATTAATGCATCAGCCAAATGTTTTATTGGATCAGCTGGTTGATACAAAACAACATTTGCAATGCTCACGCGTAACGCATGTCCTACAGTACTCTTCAAATATTTAAAATCATCGGTCACATTAGCATCTCGTGGACAAATATCAAATATATCCAAATGACTACGAATTCGGACCAAGTTTCCCAAACCATCATTCTCATATTCACTGATTGTATCGGGCTCTCTATAAATGTGTTTTCCTTCTTCATCCACATAATAACGTCCATAGTTATCATAATAATAAGTCATCCCATCACGCTCTTCTTTTACTTTTAATAAAATTCCAGTAGAATCCATCATATATTCACTGGCTGCTGCATTACATTTATACACTCGCTGATTGCTCTTACAATCAATGAAATAACGACCACATTCGTCATAAAAAAATACATGTTCTTGATCGTCGGAAAGAGGAACTAGTTCATTGTGCTCATTTGATTGATACAATGTATCATTATCTGGTATTTTATATATTTTTCTACTGTATTCATCTATGTAATAGTTACCAAGTTCGTCTGTATAAAATTCTTTCATTTCTGTAGCACTTAATATAGAAATTAGGGATTTGTCACTTAGATCCCCAATAACTGCTAAATTCCATTGCCGACAAAGTTCGGTAACCAAATTTTCGCGGTCAGCTTTAGGAAGTAAATGATTGAAAATCTTTAATTGATAGAAATCTTCACATATACATAAATCTTCTTCAGTTACTTCTTCTAAGTTTATGTTTGTAATAAGCATAAGACTGTTTAAAGTTGTTTTTAAATTTTCAATAGACTCCAATCTTTTCTCTAAATAATTCTTTTTATGGACTAAAGCCATTACTGCCGATGACTGACCATCTTCCAGCCGTCTGATACGATCTTCCAACATATTAATTTTATCAACAACTTTTGAAATTTCTAAGTCATGGCTGGCTGTAGTGCGTATCATTGAACTTAGCTCTTTACCTTTTATTTTTAATTTATCTATCAGATCTATAATATATTTAGAATTTGAAACTTTAAGTCGGTCTACAATTTTTTGTAAAGTCTTTGTCAAATCACCAGCTAGTTGGGGAACATTAAAGTTTAAGTATTTACTTAATTGAATTGAGAGCCCATCGTTTATTTTATCTAACCAATTAAGAAGTTCTTCTAAACTGTCTGTTACTTTGATTTTGAACTCATCATCAGTAATGAAATTTCTCAAACATGCTAATTTATCTAAAAGAACATTTACTACGTGTTTATTCATTTCTTCTACAATTTCAATATCAGCTGTAATATTATATTGAATTTCATTTGGTAGCCCTGCTTTGTTCTTTTCCATATACTTCTGATAATATTTTAAACGACTTGCCATGCAATCAATCGTATAACTAATAGCCTGAAATATTTCTTCTCTGGACATATCATTAATACGTTTTCGATATTTCTCTAGTTCGTTAACAGCTTGTAGCCATTGCAAATGAAACTCCACAATCGCGTCCATAATATTTTTCTTATCAGTTTCTTCAATTAGTGCAGTACGTAGACTGCACATAGTATTAAATATAATATCAGAATAATCTACTTCAGTTAGAAAAATTACTGGCGTTTCGTAGAATCTCTTTACTTCCATAGATAAATCGTACAAAAATGTAATTGAATTATATTCCTTTTGGTCTCCTCTATTGTCTTCATAAGACTCCATATTTTAATATTTTATAATCTGAAAGTTTATTATTAAATCAAAAGAATTTGAAAACCAAAATTTAAATGTCTCGTTTTTGGCGTCTTCAATATTCAAGATGGATTCGAGAAATCAAGTAAAGGCAGACTTCAATTAATTACATAAACTTTGGTAAGAGGGACTTAAAATTGTATGACATTATCATCTCTATGACGACCATTTGAATAATTAGTACCTAGTCAATATCGTATTCTTTTTGCAAATGAGGTTGGTTGATAATTAAAACAGTACTCTGATTTCAAACCAGTCTGATCCATCTGAAAGGTTTTTTTTTCCTTTATTAAAGTAAAATTTAAAACAAAATAAAATTGTTTCATTTTTATCAGCTAGCTGTATTTCCTATAATATATTACACTCTATGGTACTGTATAATTATAAATAGTTGGCAACATTAATTTGTAGTAGCCTTACTTAAGTTTATTAATGGCAATAATTGTCGCGTCTACGATTTGTTTCTGAACTTTCCGAAGAGGTCGTCGATGACTTTGCGATTATACAAAGAAAAGTGTGTAGCTGTTGTGTGAATTTTACCGTAAAACGTTTTCTAGTATAAGCATATAAATACCATTAACATGGCCGGTGCAATGTTATTCGAAAGGTCGCGCGTCTCGTCATCCAATAACAGAGACGAAGACGTTCGCATGAGTGACAAGATGGTTAGCACTGGAGAATTGCCTGAAGATGACGAAGAAAATATAAGGGCGAAAGAACAAGGGATTCTCAATCTCGGCGAAAAATATAAGAAGGAGGGCAAAGCTAAGGAATTAGCTGAACTGATCAAAGCGACCAGACCATTTCTTAGCCTCATAAGTAAGGCGAAAGCTGCAAAACTAGTTCGTTCGTTGGTCGACTTCTTCTTAGATTTGGAGGCTGGTATCGGTATTGAAGTTCAACTTTGCAAGGAATGTATAGAATGGGCGAAAGAGGAGCGGCGTACGTTTCTAAGACAATCATTAGAAGCGAGATTGATCGCACTCTACTACGACACTGGTATGTACACAGAAGCTTTAGATTTGGCCACTGCTTTGCTCAAGGAGTTGAAAAAGTTAGATGACAAGAATTTACTAGTTGAAGTACTCCTTTTAGAGAGCAAAACCTATCACGCTTTAAGTAATCTACCGAAAGCTAGAGCTTCACTCACTTCTGCCAGAACTACGGCAAATGCAATCTACTGTCCTCCAAAAATGCAAGCAGCACTTGACCTTCAATCTGGTATACTGCACGCCGCTGACGAGAGAGACTTCAAAACTGCATACTCTTATTTTTATGAAGCATTTGAAGGTTACGATGGAGCAGACAGCCCAAAAGCTCTTACGGCTTTGAAATACATGTTACTGTCAAAGATTATGTTGAATCAAGCTGAAGAGGTGGGCACCATATGTGGCAGTAAGGCTGCACTCAAATATGCAGGCAAGGAATTGGAGGCGATGAGAGCAGTAGCCACCGCATCCCACAAGCGGTCATTAGCTGACTTCCAAGCTGCACTAAGGACATACAAGCCTGAATTGGAAGAGGACTCTGTAGTGAGAGCTCACCTTGGTGCCTTGTATGATACTATGTTGGAACAGAATTTGTGTCGTATTGTCGAGCCTTACATGAGGGTTCAAGTCGACCATGTGGCACGCTCTATCCGTCTACCTGTAGTGCAAGTAGAGAAGAAATTATCTCAAATGATCCTTGACAAAAAATTAAATGGAATACTTGACCAGGGTGAGGGAGTCCTCATTGTATTTGACGAATCACCCCTCGAGAAGACCTACGAGACTGTCCTTGAAACCATTCACCACATGAGCAAAGTAGTCGACACTCTGTATCAGAAAGCCAAGAAACTTTCATAGACCCATCTGTAAATTTGTTGTAGCCTTAAAAGTATATAATATAAAAATCTTACTAACCGTAAAATTTCAGTTCAAATAAAAACTATTTTTGAATGAATGCTAAATTTAATTATTTTTAACACAATGTTACAATGTTGATGCAGTAATAGTGGAGCCAGCAATTGATTAAATAGATACATTATTTGATTGTACTTTTTCATTCTAACATAAGCTAATAATAAAATTCTAATTCTGTTTTTGAGATAAATAAAAGGTGTTCTTCAAGCTGTAGTATTTATTTGGTACACCCACTCATTATTTTGCAAGTCACTCTGAGCTTTTGGCAGGGCGTCATTTTATTTATACACAACAGGTAATAGTATGTAAGGAGGCATACATGCACTAGAATTATATATATACTACAAAAAAAACATTGTGACCTGGATTCATGTAGTTGTTTACATTGGATTTACTTTATTAGGGCATTGACTGACTTTCGACCTTCATTCTTCATAAGGAGGTTAGAAACTTTATTAAAATGCAAAATATTCCCTATTCGTTGACATCCACAAGGTTGGATTGCAAGTAAGAGGTCTGAATGGCCATTATTTCAGGCCCTAGCATTAGGGTACATGAGACACAAACAAATCAAACACTATATTGCTATGTTTTTTATAAGTAATATAAAACACATTGAATTTATACTTTCTCTGATTAAATTTTCTCTATATATTCAATTTAAAGTTGAAATCCTGATAAAAATCTTTATAACTTTTCCATATAATATGCTTTATTGGAAGTCAAACTGATTAAAATGAACTGTATTTTTATAGCCGAGGCAAACATTCTGTGCTTATTTTATAAAGCAAAGTGACTGCTGGCGCTTTTATCTTATCAGCACAACAATTATTAGTACGGTTTTGAAGGAATATTGAGCGCCAGGAAGTTTGAACTTCCTGAATCGAAATTAATTTCGTGCTAATCTTCTATCCATATATATAAAAGGCAATGCGTGTATCTATATTTCCTATGGATTCTAAAACCGCTGAACCGATTTTGATGAAATTTTCAGACAATCTTCAGATTAGTCCAGCGGGTGATCCTGTGAAGTTTGGTAGCAATCGGACGGACGGCGGAAGCGACTTTGTTTTTTATACTATGTAGATTACAACCGCTACTCAATAGGTGGCGCTTTTACGTGAAGTTATATCGCGCTATCGTTTCGTTTTTCTGCTGCAATACAGTTAAATTCACTCAAATGTTACAAACGAACCAATATTGCTTTACCTACTTACCTGTACCTTTTACTACAATTATTGAGATAGGCAGGCTTTTATGACTAGTCTTATTTGGAGGCGATTACTATGTCTATTGTCTACAAACTTTTGATTTGTATTTGAACGCCTGTAGATGCTCATGCTTACCCCACTGTTAAAAAGAATTTTTCTTCCTATAAGTTCCTAGTTCCTACCATGTAATCTCCAAAATCCAATAGGTCCCCACGACGCTCGAGTGACTCCACATTTAGCATCGTGGACTTCCCTACCATAACTTAAGGCTTAAATGGTCTCAGCTTGTCTGAGAAGATGTATACTTACTTACATCTTGAAGACACAAAACTAATTGCAAGTCTCGAAAGAAAAGATTCAAAATCAAATGGAAGGCAATTTAATAAATAAATAAAACAACAGTTAATTTAATTCTTGTTTTTATTTTATTACTATCAATAATTACTATAGGTACTTAAAATTACATTAAGTTAATATGTAATAACTTTTTGGTCCCTTTTTTCAAGTAGGTTTTTTTTTCGCTCTGTAGACGAACATCGTAGGCATTATGTTATTAAGTAAAAATGTCCAGTTGCGAAGAAATAATATGAGATTATGTTTCATGATGATCATTAATTCGTTTATATTTTTATTTATTTACGAATTATTTTTTTAAACCGATCACAAACTATTAGGTATCCATTCCATATTGTTTTCGGCTATAGAGTATACTCTGTTATTACAATTATAATTGAACGCTATTTCTTTTGTTTGTTGTGTATTCAAAGGTTTGAAACAACAAAAAATTAAAGTTAAAAAAAAAATTACAAATTAACTAATTAGACAAAATTATAACAGTACCTACCTATTTATATTTATAAGCTACTATGCTTTATTTAAATATAATTAACATATAATATTTGCATAGGCACTTGTCTAGCATTAATGCAGAACTTTAACAAAATACAAAACTTCTGAATATTTTATTATATTTTTGTAATTTCAATATGTAGTTTTAATTTTTTATTTTATTTAATTAACACGAATGAAACGAGCTAACCTAAATATATACATAATTATCACTTTTGCACTGTCATTCGTCATGGTTCCGTTAGGTGACGTCATCGCTGAAGTTAAAGTGAACACCTACGTTTATAAGTGCCGCTTGAAATCACATATTTAAATAGAAATGACGCCATCACATCTTAATAACTTCCCACATATTTATATGAGATTATGAACGGGTTATATTATGCCATCACTTTATACTAATATTGCAATTAAGAAAGAAAATGTCAAATGATTTGCGTTTTAATTGTCAACATGGTTTGAAACATTCAAAGAAAAATGTCCGACTCATAGAGTTAATGTATTATATATTTTTTGGTTAATATAATGTCAATATGAAAACATATTATTATGCAAAAGAACAAAAAAAAATTTTTTATGAATAAAAAAAAAAGAATGTATGTCATGGGAATTATCTGTATTTATGGTATATATGGTATATAGTACAACAGCCAAATATAAAACGATATAGGTATTAAATTTCTACCATGAAACATAGACATTTACAATCTTTTAACAAAAAAAAAAAAAAACAAAGTCTCAACAAACAAAAAACAGATGTAATTTTATTACTTTCTATTTTTTTACTTTGAAAATAATTAATAAAAGCAACCCTTTTGAATAAAATATATATTATTAGAATTATATAAAGAAAACCCATGGAGAATGGAGGTGAGGAGGACCAACTCTATACTCTTATATCATTCGGTTACATTTTATTCACTGTAAATGCGGAACTTCCGCATCGATTTAGACATCCGCAACCGTATACGCATCCCCGCAATAATCAATACGAATCTTTTGCGGACTATTGTAGAATATTATAATATCAGAGTTTAAGCTCAAGGGTGGCAAAAGCTGTAGGTAAGGTCGACAAATAAAATGTTAGAAAGACATCTTTAAAAGAGTAGCAGATACAGACCTCCTCCAAAAGGAGGCCTTTTTGGAAAAATCGATCGTTGGTAATAAATGTAAATGTAATACACAGCAATGGAGGCTTATTTTATTTATTTATATTTAACTAGTTGAACTTCCACTTTATATGTGACAGTTAGTTCTCCTCGCTTTCGGCAGATGGCGCCGTAACAAAAAAAGCGTTTTTTTTTTCCCTCGCGATCGAGATTTTATTATTACGCGAATAATAGATATGATCAATCCTTAAAGCGGATTGCATATTGTGTAAAAATTTCAAGTCAATCCGTCGACAAGTTTTCGAATTTTTGAGTTATACACAAACCAACATAACATTTTTATATTATATATATATAATATAGATTTGTTTTCGCTTGATAGTTTTTCAGATAAACTCCCACATAAGTATGTCCTCGTTACCTCTATATTCTCCATGAAAAAAAAAAAACGGAATGAGAGATTAGGGTGCGTTGTTTCTTCTATTAAATTCTTCTGTGTCGTCTGGCACATCCCACCTTGGGTCCCAAATTCCTGGAGGCGTTTTGGGCCTAATGGGGTTGTTTCGCCCTCTATGACGCGAACACTCGTTCATCTTCTTGGCGAGCATTTCCGAATCGTTTTTGTACAACTCGTCGTAGAACTATTATAATAAAGGAGATTTAAGTATATACATATATATATATATATATATATGTTAATAATTCTGTAATATGAACACGGTGTGCGGTAAAACTCTAATGAGTTTATGTTTACACCATTGTTAAACTAAACTAAACATTATGCTGTATAAATAAATAAATAAAAAAAAGATTCGAACCCAAACGTGTCGTCAAAAATAAATATAGATCGTATTAAAGTTTAAAAGTATTTCCGGGCATTTCCCAAATGCAAGTAACTTTAAAAACTTACAACACCCACTTTTCGCGTCGGAGATTAAAAATATGATAATATGAAATGAATACTAACAAGTCGACACTCGTCACAACTCCAACCGGGCAGCGCACGTTTTTCAAATTTCTTTCTCACCGTCTGCTCTTTAAATATGGGCTCATTTTTTTCTGGGGTTTTACTGAAAAAAGAAAGACTAGACTACAAAAGAAATACAGTTAGATAGATAGATTTTATATATATATATATATAAATTACGTGTCACGTTTTGTGTCATCGATCCTCCTGAACCGATTTTTGGTTATATATAATATGACTTTCATCGATCGATGTAACTATTACTTTATTTGTCTTTTTAAATTATTCATTAACTATCTCTAAAGTATTTAAAATTAATAATTAAAACCCAACAAACCTTTTGGTGGTTGGAATAATGAATTTTAGAAGCGATTCGCTGCATTCGCCATCTTGTGGAATGTTCGAGAAGTTCACGTTTTCACCTAGAGGACGTTTCGTTGGACTGAAACAAATGGTAACACCTTCCTCGTTTAACGAGATATGTGGAGGATATTAAAAAAAATTGTATTATATAAATAATAATAAATAAATATATTCCAACATTTCACACAGCACCATCTAGTTCCACATTAAGCAACTAATGCTTGTATTATGGATATACCAGACAAATAATATATTATATAGATTACTTTTTTTTTTGTAAATACATACACATTATATAATACAAAACATAAACATTTGCCCCTAGCGGGATTCGAACCAGCGATCGTTTGGTTGACAGCTAGGTTTACTAACCACTAGACCAAACATGCTATATGATTTTTAATAAAGCAAAGAAACTTTTTCTATCTTTCTTTTTTAACAGCGACTAGCTGTTGCGCGCGACTTCGTCCGCGTAACTTTATAAAATACAGCCTAGTGTTGCTCGCTGATAATGTAGCTTAGCTGATAATTCTTTAGGTGATTGAATTTTCAAAATCGGTCCAGTAGTTTTTACAGTTCATTCATTACAAACAAACATACAAAAATACAAATCGTCTCTCTTTATAATGCATATTAGTATATATAAGGTTTATTTGTTTTCATCGGTGAATATGAAATGACAAGTGCTCGTTCCCCTGCCTTTTATGAGGATAGCATTTATCACATTTTAATTAGCATAGTAAGTATTTAATAATGAAAGAATTCATCTTACCATACTTTAGCGTCGACATAGTCCTCACAATCCGTAACGTCGTCATCGGTAGCTTTTACCTTGGCGGGTGATTTGTGCCGATTGAAACTATAAAAAAACATAATTTAAATTAAAAAAAAAAATTATACTTAAGGAACATACCCTCTACTCTACCCTCTACTTTAGTTTCACGTATTAATTCATAAATAATATGGTTTTAAATATTTTTTTGCAAACATATTGTAAAAATAATAAGAATTTGGCTCATATTTGTCTTTATTAATACGGCAAGAGTGCATATAATTACAATCCCTATAATTACAAGTGCAAAATATATTATCGTGAAGAAAAAAGTTATGTAAAAACAGACTACTTGACAAAACCCTAAGACCCCCCCTCCCCCCTAGTATGATAGATCACCGTGAAATAACAGCACGTGTGCTGTTGTGTTAAGGTATGCCAGAGCTCATTGCCCTATTCCTTGTCCTAAACCGTGGCATTGCTTGTGTTATTGTGGCTACGGTAGCCATCTACCATAAAATGGTCCGTCAGCCTGTCTGTCGAGCTAAACATTAAAAAAAAAAACAAGTAGTATTAGAATAATTGGTATTATATTAAAATAGTTTAAAACAGAGAAGAAACCTATATAACACAAAAATGTATAAAACTGTCAAGACAAGGTAAGTCTCCGATTATGTCTGAGGAGAAAATTACTTTCAAAATCATCGTTTGATGGTTCTCGCTCTTCACTGTAGATTTCTTCATTGCACTTTTTCTTTTTCTCTTTTTTTTTGCTTTATTTGTTTAATCCTTCTTAATTTTTTTTATTAAGCTCGAAAGAGGAGAGGAAGGGAAGGGGAAAGGAAAAAGTTGTACTTTTTTTTTAGTCCTAGTTTGTTTTTCATTGTTGATATTGGTTAGAAACGGTTTTATTTTATATTTTATATAGATTCAATATGTGGAAACTTGTAAATGGTGTCAAATTAATCTGTCATTTAGCAATTAAGTAAATTTTTGTACAAATATCACTGTAAGTTTTCCTTGAAAATAAATAAATAAATAATCCCCCAATACCAGAACAATTTGCCATTTTTTTCGACATTTATTATAATATTATAGTTATAAAAATTTAATTACTTATTTGTATAAATATATCTAATCTTATTAAGTCTACGGTGACATAATTGCTGTAAAGAAAGTACTACATTACTATAGAAGAAACTGTTATAGAAATTGTAAAAAATATTATTGTAAATTACAATATACGGCCTGTGAGGGTGGCGTAACCCCTCGGGGAAATATATAAATAAAAAAAAATACACGAAACAGACTTGTTTCCATGGCAAGTCTGTTTTGGCAGGTAATGAGAGGGAGAGATATATTGTAGTTATGTTCTGAATCTTCGTTTCGTACACTACATAGGCGACGAATTATATTTTTTTATGGGACAAATTGTATTTGTATTGTATCTTTTAAAATGTAATGGTACATTTAAAAAAAAATTACAAATCATAGTCACCTGTGATTTTGCTTCAAAATATTAAAAGATTCCTCCGCCACTTCTATTTCACTTTTAACTGATATTTTCTCATTGTTAAAAGACACATCATCATTTTCACATTTTATTAAACTTGGAGATTTCTTCAACTTTAATGAATTCGATATTTTACCTTTGTATCTGAAAAATGTGAACATATTATTTTAATGAAACACTACAGTAAAAAACCAGTAAATATTACAGTAACACTATAGTAAATATTAATTCGATGTAATAATAAAATTTTACCGAATTATAATTAAAACAAACAAATTAAAAAATCAACAAAATTAAAATGTCACAAAATCACTTCTCAATATTATTTCGTAAAAATATTTAAAGAATGGCGACTATTTGGCAAACATTCTTTCATCAGAACACTTTTTTTTTTTTTTTTTTCAAAAACTGATTACTTATTATATAGAAGATATTTAATATGAAATATTTAAATAAAAATTACATAAAGATAATTAGGTAATTATAATAATTCATATAGAAGTAAGGAATACTTACAATCCTATAAACTCTGCGGGCACACTTGTCGGAGAGGGCATTATTGTGTATTCATTCTCAATGGAATCCTTTTTTATTTTTACCTAAAATAAAAGTTTAAATAATAATAAAAAAGGTATTACATGCCGCAAAATTCGACTGAGCATTACAATAAAAAAAAACACCAAAAAACATCGGTTTTAAATCAGGGAGAACCAATACTCTCTCAGGAAAACAAATATAATTATGATTATTTTGATCCATTAATTGAAAATAATTAATAGTTAATTTAAAATAACAAATAAACCGTAATTTTCGATGTAAATTCAATAATAAAATTTTATAATTTTTATTATACAGGTATAAAAAAAAATTATTTTGCATACCAAAGTGTTGACATTATCTTTCTTCTCGCTATTTCTAACCAGTTCAGGTGAACATGTAAGGTCAACAACATTTGTTGTTTTAGATGTTGCCAGTTTTAACCTGGTTTGCCTCAGTTTTCCTTTACCTGTACTCTTTGTAGGAGTCTTATTTAGTTTTACAGTCTTCTTTTCTGGATTTGGCCTGAAATTAAATTTTGACGGTGAAACTGTTGTGCAGTTTTATGGGACTTTGTTAGAATTTTTTAAATTAAAATATATCTGTGAATATACTTTATTTGATATGTTAAAAAGAAAGGGATTAGGTATGAATTACGCATTATTTATGAAAAACAAATATTCTACACCAATTTGTTAATTTTGAAAGTTTAACAATTTGACGTATTTTTACTTGTTTATAAATAATTTAATAATAAATTCTTACCAGTCAGTGGGGCATTTCTTTTTCTCTCCACAGCTTTGTATACTTCGCAAACTTTTACTGTTTTGTATTATTGGACTTTTAGACCTAGCTGGTGCTTCGAGTATCTCTGACATGGATTCATCGGCAGGCACATCTGATGATTTATCCACTTTATTCCCATTATGTTGAGGTTCACTTTCCAATGACTCGTTTTCTTTTTTTATGGGCTCGCCACTTTCTTCGGGTGGTGTCATAGAAATAGTATCTCCGCAGAGAGAACTGAATACTTCGTTTAATATAGTGAAATCCTTCGTTGTATTCCAAGTAATTAGTTTTGATGCTTGAAAGTGAACAATATTTGAATTATTAATTGATTAATTTTAAAAGAATTTTATTTTTAATGCAAAAGGATGTAATGAAGTATACACTGTTTTTTTTAATTCAGTCAAAGAATCAACATTAGTTTATTTATTCTGTGGATATTGCGATGGACCCTTCTAGATATTAGACCCAGCTTCTAGGTAGGTGTTTAGGTCGGCCTCATATTGTAAGAACTTTTCTGTTAGAAAATATGTGATGAAAGTTAGTTGAAAGCCAACCTTCGATTAGTGTGCAAAGCCAACCTTGTCGTTGCATGAGAATCAAACATCAAAAATTAGTTTGATCAGAACTGCAAAGGGTGCACTCTCTATACATTTAGTACTAGAACCTGCACATCAATCAGAAATTCTTTCAGTAATTCAATAAATATTTAAAAAATATCAAGAAAGTTTTCTCATTTTCGGGTGTTCATTTTCATTTTTCCCATGTCATTCTAGTCTATTCTGGTTGAAATTACCAAAAATAAATTACACAACAAAATAAGGGTTAGGTACAAAGCAGTTTCTCCATAACACAATAAGAATAAACAAAAGATACTACTGGAATTTTCTCCATACTTATATTTTTATTATCATGATATTTCATAACTACCAACTATGGTTTAAAATTTTAAATGTGAAAACACTAAAACTAGTCTAAAAGAAAGAAAAATCACTTACCAAGATTTTCTATAAAATTTTCTTTCATGATAATTATTTGTTTCAATGATTTACAGTCTGTGCATATCTTACTGTAAATAAAGAATAAGTGTGCATAATTTCAGAGTTTTAAAACAAAGGTACCACAATATAAGTACAATTAATAACTAAGTACATTAATTAAATTTAAATTTAATTAAATGTTACACATATAAATGAATTTAAATAAAATTTCATTAATTTAATTTTTATATAGATAATAATAAAAAATACCTTTGAAGAGTTATCAACTGAGTTTTGTAGTTTTCAGATTCAATAAAGAGTTTATTAAAGTCGATCACTAGTTCTGTAAAAAAAAAACAATGATTATTTCTGTAAGAAAAATAATTAATAAGAATTAAAAATATCAATTACCCTTAAAGTTTTGTAGAAGTTGATCTAAAGTTATTTCCAGTGGTTTAATTTTCAGGTGAATTTGAGGATGTATGTTGACGTATTCAGCAAAATAACTCATGTTAATATTTGAATGTAATAAAACTAAAAGAAAACAAATTATTGCTTCAGCGACTTTCTTGTGCACACCTAGAGAATATGATGTACGTTCCTTTGTGTACACTAAACACCAACACAAGCAAGATTATTGAGAAAAATAACCACTACTATTTCCCGCCGACAATAGTAAATCTAAAACAAAAACACAACAGAATACAATTTCAATAAATAGATATGAATTATGAATTTATAAAAACAATAAAAAACCCACAGACTACAAATAGAAAATAGACAATTTTCTGTGATTATAAAATAAAACTTCAATACGACCATAGAATATATAAGAAATGAGCTAATAAAATTACCACGTTACACATTACGGTTCAGTATCTACTATTCAGTTTGTGATTACGGTCCACATATTAGTATGTACCTTCTTTTTAACATAGTATGAAATAAAGTTCCTTCCCGCCGTCTGTCTTTCTGTATATACGTTTAGAACTTTTAAACTACGCAATGGATTTTAATGCGGTTTTCACTAAAGGAAAGTTAACGATAGGGCATTATGTTTTTTTCTGCGATAGAGCATTATGTTTAGCTCAACGAACTTTTTTTATATTTCAGCCTGACATTGAATAATCTGTATTAGTCTAGGTATATCAGCAATGCGCTAGCAACAATGTATAGTCTGTGAAGCAAAGATTTCCTTTGCTTCAAATGTATTAAAAAAAATTTTGGCGGTATTTTTGTACTACGCGGCCGCGCGTACAAATTACATTTAACAACTGTTTGCTGAATAAATTTCCAACGCATTTGTGCCTTATCCAGATCGTATTTTATTAAAATGCAAGACAACGATGACATAGTTCTTGTTATTGTTGATGATGCCGGGAGTAATAATGTTCGAGACTTTTCAAAACCATTGCCATTCAGAGACTTAACCGAAAACGCTGAGAAGTATGGAGAACAAATGAATTTAGATTATAAAATAAAGTTAGAGGACATTAAAGATGAACATTTACATAAGGAAGCTTTGAATGAAGATAAAAATCGCAGCGATCAAAATCATTATAAAAAACGTTATAAAATGGCAAATCCATCACAGAGGAATTCATTGGTCAAACAATTGATAAAAAATAATCCAGTATTAGCAGTTGATGAAGAGAAACTCGTGGAGGCGCTTGCAAGAATCATGAGTGATCTTAGGCCTCCATCACCTCCTAGAGATTACTTCTTGATGAATCAGGACTCATTTGAGTAAGTTTTTTTTTCTATACCTACCATAGAAATCTATTATCTGTAGATTTTCTCTTTATGTACAGAATTTTTAATGAAAATTCAGAGCTAGTAAAAATGTTCAAATTGTAGTGGGATTCTTATGATTTTTTTATATATGTATAAAGGTTTTTAGACACACTAATGATCCACTTAATTGTAAGTGGCTACCATCGCCTATAATACAAGTAATGCTAAAGGTTCTGTAAGTGCACTGGCTTCTATAGGAAATTTGTTAAGAATAGGAAAATAGGTTGTGTCATCCCTTAATCACTCACCAAAACACAGTGTACATGTCTAAGGTAAGGTTCTTTTGTTGGTATAGATTTTTGTTCCCGCATTGAATGGGTTGAAAAATAAAATATAAAATATCCATATATGATATGCCTGTTAAATTGCAGATGTGCTTTTTGTGGAACTTTAACAAAAACAAAAGCGGCTGCCACTTTTCACTACCGGGTTAAGCATGGTGAAAGATATCTTATATGCTATGCTTGTGGGGTTGACTTTCGATGGTAAGTTTTTGTTTAATACATTTAAATTTGATCACATCATGATAGAAAATGACCTAAATTGGGCACTGAACTCGATGATAAAACTCAGTATGGGTCGGGTTTGTTTTTACATTTTTTGTGTCATCTCCTCGGCTTTACTTTACACATTAAAAATTAAGATGTTTAGGAACTCCTTTCGTTAACATAAATGAGTGTTTGACTGTTAGAAACATAAAACGACATTTGTTAGAATAGGAACCATCATCTCAGAAATGTTAGTGTTTATTTAAATTGTTAACCCCAGTAATGCAAACCTGTACAAACACGAGAAACGCTGCATAGCCCCCGATGCCCAAATAGTACTGAGAGCTCGAGCGCTTCATGTCGGTAGGAAGGGTAGAAATCGGCCATTCCTTGTGTCTTCGGATTCCAAGTTCAGCCAGAAGTGAGTATATTCTTTCATAATGATATTCAGTGTATATATTCTTCACTGTAGCAATCACAATCTAACATATGACTGAAACCAAACAATGAAAAATATTTCAAAACTGAAAAATAACCTAAACTAACCCTGATTGGTTACCTCCACGACCTCAAGTTTAGCCACAAATGATTTACTGCAGCGGAATTGTTTTGGATTTACTGATATTTCTCCCTGAACAGTCTCCTTTTTTGCTGACTGAACAAAGGAGGCTGAATCTTTATATGGAATCAGATTTAGAGATGCTAGAATGACCAAATGATGGGATAAAAGGAAACCTCTTTTCGAGAGGATAGATAGATTGTAATTCCCCTGCGTTTCGCAGTCATTTGGGCAGCCAGTCTGGCGGCAGTAACCGCCCCCTCACAGAAGACCAGATTTTAAGAGAGGATGTTAAGGGAACCCAAATTAAGCTCGAACCCAAATCAGACATTCGGATGTAACGCAAGCTTGTAGCAGCTTTTTGAAAATGCAATAAAGTTTTTGTTTTGTAATACATTTTGTAATACTCGAGCGCGTCAGATTTTCATACAGACGGATTCCTGAGATACAGGATGATCTTAATACAGCGTCTACAAACTTTTGAATGGCTGTAGACGCTCACCCCACCGTTGAAAAGGGAAATATCATACATACAACCCTTTTTTTTTTCTTCCTACCATCTAATCTTCAAAATCCAATAGGCCCCCACGACGCTCGAGTGAGTCCACATTTAGCATCGTGGGCTCCCCTACCATAAAGCTAGGCCGATAACATAAGAGTGACTTGTGTTGTACGTAACCAAACGTCCTAAGGTCCTGGAGGGGTTTGAAGCCAATAGAGGAAATAGAGGAGAAGAGAGGCTACCGATGCAACGGATGCTCCGCTACGTTGAAGTCGGCGACAAGCCTTCGGTCGCACACGAACCTGCACAAAGGCTTGAGGCCTCACTCGTGCCCTCATTGCCCCTCGCGGTACGCCTCCTCAGCCTCGCTCTACGTGAGTCGTGTTTCTTCTTTTTGATCTTTTCATTTACTGTTCATGTTATTAAGTCATTATAACTATACCCTTGGGCCTTGGGAACTGATAATATAACTCTAACAATTGTCAATTTACAGCGTCATCTGAAGTTACACTCTAGTGTTCAGATGATTTGTGACCACTGCGGCAGCGCGTTCAAGATAAAATCGGCACTGGTCGCACACATGGACACACACGCACGTGAGTACTCATACATGCAGACACACACATAAAACCACAAAGTTGTACTCCAAGATGCGTAAATGTACTGCAGCGATGCGGAAGTACGGATGCGTACAGTGCCCGCGTCGGTTCGCGCAGAAGCGGGCTATGGAAATGCACGTGAACTGCGATCACAAACAGTTGCCGCCGCCGTACGCCTGCGTCGTGTGCCACAAAAGGTCAGTCAGAAACATTTGACACTAATATTTCTTAAAAAAAAAATACTTAATACAACTTAATATAATATTTTATCCCTACTGGTAGGGATGAGTGGAAAAAAAATTGACTTATGTAGTTTGTGTTAATAGGCGATGGTAGCCAAAGCCACCTAGGTACCATCAAATGGACTTCATCTTGCCTGAAAACCTTTTCATAAAAAATAAAAACCTAATAATCCATTTTCTCAGGTATACCAGGCCGTCGCTGCTGAAGAAACATTTAAAGAACGAGCACGATCTTCAGCTGATGACCAGGAATGTGAGTTATATTAAGTTTATGCTGATTTAAATGAACATTAATTTTCAATTGCTGTTGAAAAGTTCGTATGCCTTGAATGGCGGCTGTAACTTTACTTTATAAAATAAAAGTCGTGCGACGCCTTGGTCGTAAGGTTCTTGTACGCAGGGGTACGCCATACGTCGGCGTACCCGAAGGTGGAGGTACGCCATACGTCGGCGTACCCGAAGGTGGAGGTACGCCATACGTCGGCGTACCCGAAGGTGGAGGTACGCCATACGTCGGCGTACCCGAAGGTGGAGGTACGCCATACGTCGGCGTACCCGAAGGTGGAGGTACGCCATAAGGCTCCGCCGTAGGTTCTTCGATTCTTCTAATGGATTTTAAATCGGTTTTCACTTGTTGATAGAAGGGATAAATAAACGAGGAAGGTTTGTGCATTCCGAGCGAAGTCGGGTGCGGGCCGCTAGTAAAACGTAATTCCAAATATAGTTTTTTTTTTGTCTTGCAGATGTATTTTAAAGCGCTACCAAAAATGTCTGAATCCGATGCAAATATTTGCGCTGCGAAAATATTTCACAAACGTTGTGCGAATATTGAAATTGAAAATGAAGAGATTAAAGATAAAATAATCGAGTTAGATTGTGATGACGAATTTGAAACGCCCGAAACCATAGAAAATGATATTATTCTAGTGAACAATGAGGTTTTTGATTTGAATAACGAAAATTACCTTCTAGAGTTTCTAAATTACCAAATATTAATTTAAGTAAACAAAAAAAAAACAGTATTAGACTCCAGCACATATGTAGCTATAATATATGTATTATTAATATGGCAAAATATACATTTAAATCTTTGAAGATTCGGCAATTTTTGAGAGATAAATGTTTTTTTTTTTTTCTCAAAACATAGTATTTAATAACAAAGCAATAAAGTTAAAAAAAATATATAATGTTACTTTTCGGTACATCCCACTATCTCCATTAATGATAATATTATAGTATTCATTAAAAATCATTATCTGCAACAATACAAGTACCACAAAAGTTTAAGAGATGGCGCTCTTATTATTTTTTTTATAAAAAATCCCTTTTATTCTTGTGTAAAATTGTGCTTTTAAAAGAAATACAAACTATATATGTAGGCAGACTTAAAAAAGCAAAACCTCAAGATTTCAGTAAAATTTATGATGCAATAAAAATATATAATTTTATTATTTAAACATAAAATAAATGAAATATAAAAAAAAATACAATGAAAATATATAGTAACATGCATATAACTACGTATATGCTAGATTCTAGTAATTAATTTTTAATATATTAGATGATTTTTTATGAATTTCTAGTATTTTTTTTTAGTTCCTAAAAATGAAAAAATCTCAATGTATTATAATATAGAAAGAAAATCTATTTACGAATTTTATTAATATAATTATTATTGTTGATTCGTTATAAGTTGATATGAGATTTAATATTTGATTATAATTTTTTTTTATAATTCAATTAAAATGTTCATTCTATTTAAAACTATTAAATTCTATCCAATTAGACGTATAATAAATAATAATAATATTTCTTCTATTAGTAATAATAATTAATTCACTTGTTTGTTGTGACGCAATAATACTTTAAATAGTTTCATAGTTTTAATTATTATTGTTAGAATTTAACAAAGGTATAAATTTTTGAATGTGATAATTATTTATTTTATATTTATTATACTGAAGAACTGTAGCAACTCTTCTTTATAGTTCTTTATTTCTTTTAACTCAAGTTTAAACAAATATATTGATTATTTTAATTTTTTTGTTTGTATTTTTTGATTACATAGAAAATTCAAAATTTGTTTTTTTTTTCATTAAAGAAATTAAGACTCTTGTATAATAATAATTTTTTGGTTTAGTTTCTGGGTCAGTGGGTTTCTAAATGAGGAAAATAAAAATAAAAAAATTAAATAGGTCGACCAATTTCTTAGTTTTTGCTAGACTAAAGCACGGAACTTGATTTTTGTATAAGAGAAATATGATTTTTTTTTTCAGACGATCACACACTCTTAAGGAACTCTTTGCTTGTCTTAGCAGCCAAAGAGTTCCTGGGAGTTTTCAAGAAGAATTGTAATCTATAAAATTGATTACTGCTGATTTAACTTGCCTAAATTGTTGTAACTTGCATATAAATAGCATATGACATACAGATAGGTTATATTTAATTTATGGAACCCGACTTTCAAAAGTGATGTTTTATTTGTTATGTGCACACGATTTTTTTTAGCATTTTTTTTTGCATTTTTTTTGTACGGTACCGAAAAGACTTAAGATGTTTTAAAATTAAAACATCATAAGTTTGAACTTTATTCACTTTGAATTTAATTTTGCGATTAAATTTTGATTTGATAATAACCAATAATATTAGAAAATTAAACAAAATGAAAACGATATGCTTGTCTTTAATTTGAGTCTGTCGATTATTTTTTTAAATATTTTTTTATGAATTGTCACTGTTTCACTTTTTGACGAGGAGTTGTTTTTGATAAATAAAACCAGATTGAATACGAAAAAGTGTTTTATTACGCACTTATAATTTCAACCAAATGTTTACGTAATACTTCACCTATAGCATAATGCATACACAATCGTAAGACACCACAAAATTTTTATAATGCTTCGTTTATATACTAGGAAAATACAAAAATATGAAGCGCCCTTCTGATACGCCTGATGCACACCTGTCGGGGTCAACTTATATGCCTTTTGTGAAATTACAAGCATCGCAATTTGACATACAAATACAGACTAATAACATCTCTTCACAGTACAACTGTCAAGTTAGAGAAATGTTTTCAATGGAAGTCTATTTCGCGTCTAAATTGATTGTAGGCTCATCAAAGTATGTAAATTAAGCCCATGCGTTAAAAAAAGTCATTTTTTCTCTAAGCACGTAACAGACGTACAGTCTGAAACATATTATATATGTACTAAGCAAGTCAGGATGTCCATATATTACATATTTATATTTTAAGTTAATCTTTTTCTATGACTATATATGTATACCATATGACGTCAAAATAACATGACAATACTTAAAATAATATATGTAACTGGTCACTTTTGGTTACTCCACGGGACATCCCGAAAAGCCACAGAGCACATAAAGGTCTATTGTCACATTGACGTATCTGTCAGTCAATTTAAAATTTTCTTTACAAGACAACCATACGTTTTTCAACTCTAAAACTAAGCAGATAAGTTCTAAATTACATTGACATGCCTCGTTGCGATACTTGTACAATGAAATGCACCGTTCGGTAAACGTGTTCTCAATCTACAACTTGGTCGTCAGTTAACACTCCAAGACCGTGTTAAAGCTTTATATTTCTACGTTATGAAACTTTGCACTTATTTTTATTTTATATTTTTTAAATGTACATACATAGGTGTTTTTTTTTTTGGTTTGGTCGTTTACATTAAATAGCTTTTAGTAATTTTAAGAGAGTCACACACACACGGCAAAGGTTTTTTTTTTAAATCGAGTAGACCTGACACTGACAATCCAATCAAAATGTCTTTACCTATATTTATTCGATGTAGTCTCAATACCTATGCATAGATATACCCGCCATTTTTTTTGACCCAACCGTGTGTTGACAGTCTTAAGATTAGCCATCGGCGACGGTGGTTTCATAAGTGCATACACATATTAGATTTAGAACTAGGAAAAGCGTATTATATCCACTATTATTGACAACAATCATTTCAATCAACATCCACAAAAAACTAACATTTAAATCTTATCTCCAGTCCACGAATACTGATCATAGTTTCTTTTTTTTTTTAATCTTAACAATGGTCCAAAAATATCAAATAGGCGTCCCTAAACGATCAAGTAGAAAAATACTTTTAAATATCCTTCAGAGAAATCTAGCCCGATTTTTATTATATTTTTCTCCTCTCTATCAATAATATGCATTTTGAACAGTCAACATTTTGTATGGAAGGTGCTATTTCATATAATTTTATTAATTGGCAAGCATTTGTTGTAAAAAAAATGGCTACAACAAATTAATGCACTTGGAAATTATCGTATTTATTCACACAAACAATTATGCACTCGAAAACTTACAAATCTGAATCGTTTGATATGCACTTTATAATATTAATTAAATATAATTATGTTCTAGTAGACATTAATACGAAAAAATCATTTAAAAAAAAAAACATACTCAGTTATGTATGCATATCAAAAATACTGAGTACGCGTGTCAAAAATGAAATTTCTTTGGCGATGGTAGATGTCATGCAGACACGTCACAAGAAGCGTCACGTGATCGTTACACTGAAACGTTACACAATATTCGACATTGAAATATTACACTTATGGCACGCAAAGAAGTTCCACTTCAAAAAAAAAAGTCATATATTAAAGTCTGAGAAATAGGCGCTTTCCATACAAAATATCGACTAGTGATATTAGACTACATATTGATTTTGTTTTTTTTTTTGTCGAACGGCGCTGAAGATCAGTTACATTGATAGTCGTAGGTCTAAGAGTGTTAATCTAAACTACTGTGACAATCTCATTAAAAATAAGTTTTTGCGCAGCACAATGTTACGGGAATCTCTTCGTCTGTAATTTTTTAAGTCAATGAACACATGTCTTTCACTAGTTTACCACAAACACTCAACTTTGAAGGCAAAAGGCGAGATTGTTGTCTATTCTCTTTTTGTATTGGTGTATTGGTGTAAGAGATGCTCACGGAAACAACTTATTCTTCAATGAATTAGTTCTAATGAACAGTATAAAAATTATTAAAATAATTTTAAATGACATTAACTTATTAATCGAAATATTTTTCAATAAAAGTCAAATTCTTTTTGAGTTCTCATTTTTTTTTTTTGTGGAGTCTCTATTTAATATAATACAATTTGTCTTTCACATGTTTAAGTATAATATATATATTTTTCAAAGCAATAGCATGCTGTGAAATCCGGATTTGTCGATGTGTGGAGCATCCCTAATGGGGTTTCTATAGATCAGCTGTTTCCCGCCAAACGTTGTGCGTCACAATTCGTTACACTTAAAAATTTAACCTTACTTCGATAACAGTTAACACGATTACAATTATAACACATCAAGTTTTAATGCATTTTTATCGATAAACATCACCTTACACTGAATACAAATTGAAAAGACGCATTTTAAAATGTTTATTATATTTAGTTTTCACTGCGAATCGTTTCGAAGTTTCAAAATGTCTCTTTCAAAAATAACAAAAAAGGAAATAATATAATGGAATGTACCTAAAATTCTAAAAATGGCCAAGTTTCTGTAACCGGATAGCAATCTCTATACAAAACCCGTGAAATATATTGTCACTCAATTATTGTGAAACTTCGAAATGAAACATAAAGTTCAAATTGCATTCGACACTCGTGAAGCAACTTCGTAAGCTTTTACAAAATAATACTTATCTTATTTGGATCTGAGATTCTCTATAGCAACGAAATAATTAAATTGACGAAAAAAAAAAACTTACATTTTCAATGAAAATTGTTCATCAATTCAATATTTGATATATTTATAAATTAAATATTCAAATAAAGATTTCAGTCATTCAAAAGGGTTTTTTGTAAAAGTAAAAAATTGCAATGGTTACTGTTATACTATTGATACGACGCTTACGACATTGTTTCACAAGAGGCTCCAATTATTCAATCCCAATATTGCATACTGTTTAACAATTATAAAAAAAAAAAAAAATTGGTGTTGTCACATCGTTTCGTTCAAAGTTACAAATACGTCTTTTGACTATACAAAAAGTTACAGAATCACCCGTTCAATAGAAGAGTTTAACGGCCTTACTCTAAACAAACCGGGAATTTCTAATGTAGCGCACTATTTATTTCATTTTTATTTATGTATATATTTCATTATTACATGTATCGTAATCGTTATTGTAAAAATAAACATTTATTTTTTTAAACTGAATTTGTATTACACCATTATATTACAATCGTATAAGCTAGTGGCAGTTATTAACTTTATGGTAATAATTTAGTGTACCGACGGCAGAAAAGACAATATCGGACGTCAATTATTTCGCGAACAACTCTTTCCGGGGACTCGTATATTAGTGAGGGCGAATTTCATATTAACTTTCTCATTTCAAATCAGTTTGTGGGTAGTTCGATGAAAATTCGAATGTAACGGATCATATCTCATAATACACTACACGTTGGCGTATGTAAAGAGTTATAATATTCAAAGCTCATACAAGTTCTTACTAATTTAAATTTTACAATTAAAACGAAGTACCATGCGATTAGGATAAAAAACATACATAGCTATATTTAAATATAATAATTATATATACCAGTAAACGTTGTTACCTAATTTTAAAATTTAATGGAAACAATAAATGAATAATAAAACTGTCCTACTCCTATCCTTTCTCTAAAGTCCTCAGAGTGCGCTAAAAAAAAAAAGACAAAAAAAAGGGTAAATTTAAAATGTCACAGAGCCCTCCATGTAGATCAAAGGCCGATGAGCGGTGGAAAAAATCCTCCATTTAAAACTAAAAGAACTTAATTGAAATCGTCAGCGAAGACTCGACCGAGATCGACTAGTAACCTCACAAAAAAGTAAAAAAAAAGAAGCAAATAGTACATAGCTGAAAATCAATTAGGAACATACGTCTGACATGTCTGAGCAACTTTTGAAATTACCTTCAAGAAATTCAAAAAATCTACTATCATACTTATCACAGGTTAAGGGGGACAAGAGAAAGTATTAGTTCATCTCTTAATATACAGTACGATGTTAATGTTTAACTAAGAAAACTTATTGCAAACGAGCGCCCCCTGTACGTACTGTACTGTCGAGGCACACGCCGTGCAAGGTAGTTTACAAAAAAAAAAAAAAAACATAAATTCTAAGTTCATAGCCCCTTAAGGGAGGCGATTGAGATCGATAACTTATGTATAACGATAGGTTGACTGGCGTGTTTTAAGCGCTGAAGCCGGCTAAAGTATAAGGAAGGGCACATAAGGCGATGTTCAGGATTCGTATCCTCGCGAGACTCGATCCGAAAATGTACGACAGAATTGGTCAGATCCAATTTACAATAACAATTAGTAAGACAAAAATATTTCACAACGGAACTGACCAATTCAGCCAGAAGACAACCGACGCTGATCGATGCGAAGTCAGCGCGAATTTCCTGACTTCCCACAACTGCCTATTAATCGTTTCGTTTCCTTCAAGTGGCCATGCACGATGGATAACTTAGACTTGGCATTATTTTAACTCTAAAGCTTACAATAGTGACACTAGGAAAAGGGATATATTATGCTGAATTATTCTAACACATACGTTGAACCTACATGGTTATGCCGAAGCAAGCCAGATACCTTTTCAAGTTATTAGCTTTTTGAAGTTTGGCTTGCGGTTGATATTACCTAATAATATGAAAATACAAAATATAGCCATAAAAAGGTTATTTATACCAAGGTGTGAATTGGCACATTTTGGCCCAAGTGACATTAATTGGGATGACTTCAACCAAACCAAAAACACTATTCAAAATTCGACCATACATGCATAAATAAATTTAAAATTAAACGTTCATTAATAATTTTCCATGTGTCACTATTTTATGCTCCACA
The DNA here is from genome assembly GCA_944738685.1 of Synanthedon myopaeformis. Classification (NCBI taxonomy): domain Eukaryota; kingdom Metazoa; phylum Arthropoda; class Insecta; order Lepidoptera; family Sesiidae; genus Synanthedon; species Synanthedon myopaeformis. The sequence continues at coordinate 8,707,931 of OX122926.1, read as the reverse complement.
GTTAAACAATCAATTTCAAATTGCCAGTCTAAATCACAGACATAGAGAATGGACTGATCAATACTCGCATGAAATTGACCACTCTCTGCAAAGAGAGAAAGCGATCGTGCGGCCAATACCTATCTCTTCTCTGTCATTCCTGTAGGACTGTAGTGACTTCGAGGACCAATCAAAATTCTAGAAAAAGAAAACTACCGGCCACACGATCTCTTCGTCTCTCTCACACTTTTAGGGAACGCTCAGTCCACCTCTCTATGTCAGACCTCTATGGTCTAAATGTGTCCACTGTCAGACCACAGGCGAGTCAAATCGCTCGCCCGACACGTCATCACGAAGGTTCCAGCGTGCGCTTCGAGGTCATCATCACTTGTCCTATGACGCAACTGTCATGGAACACTCGCGGCGATTTGAAATTGACGCTTCGGCATTCGATGATTACGTCATTTCGACACCAACAACACCGTGAGCCGTGAACGCTCCCTTCCACGTTTACACTGTAATGTCTATGAGGCCAGCGCAGGCGCAGGCACAGAAGCCAGTCCACACGTCATTGTGAGAGCGGCGCGCGGCCGACGGACCCCGTCTTCCCCAATGTCCCCGACGTCCCCATCGTGCCCGACGTCCCCGGAGTCCTCGGCCGACCGCGCGCCTAGTCCCACCCGTTCTCCTTCACCATGTGAGCGAGCTCGATAATGAACTTGCCCTCTTTGTACTTCTGGCTGGACTCGAACGCGTGTTCCTGGAATTACAACATAGACGGTATTAACATTAGGCCGCTTTGTATACTGCCTGAAACATTATACAACTAATCACGCAAATTAAACATACCTTGTAAAACTTTTCATTTTTTACATATTTAAGAAAGTTTTTGTTAAATTTAAGAAAGAAAACAAGAAGAAAGTATTCATGTAATTAAGAAATTAATATAATTATTTATCAACATAATTTTGTAGAAACATTTTCGTGAAAACATTTTTTCAGGAATAATTTCACAAAGAATCCTCTCAAAACTACTTAGAGATCTTTTGTCCACGAAAATGTATGGAATATGTGAAAATATAGATTGAAACGCTGAATATGTGAAAATACGATATTCCTATACAAAACTAAGCCCAAAACATTGGCCCAGTTCAAAATTCTGAAGGTAAACCCAGTTTTAAAGGAAATTTATTAGTAATTAAATTATTTGATAGAAAGTTAACTCTTTCTATTAAATCCTTAAACGATGATTACATAGACGCTTTTGAACTAAAAGCCAAAGGAGTTTAACTCACATATTTCCAGCCGAGCATAGTTTTGCAGCACTCGCAGTAGATGTCGGCGACTGCATGCAAACCAGTCAATAAGACGCGCTCCTCCGCAGGTCCACAGCCCACGTTTACACTGGAAACAAAAAAGACCACATTTCAAGTCTATTCATCTTTCTATTCGCCGAATTAAAAGGAAAGTACAACAGAATATAATGCTAGTCTTCTGTATTTTACTGTATATACATTTTGTAGTTTTATCCAACCTTAATTGATCTAAAAACATTTTTAAAATTAATATTGTATGATTTATTAAGTAAAAAAGTATAAAAAATAAATGAATTAACTCGGTAATAGCAATTTTTAAGATATTTTATTCTATATTAAAATTGGAACTTGTCGGTCTTAAAAGCTTCAAAGTGTTATCGCATAAAATATTGTATACGGTTGTTACTCACACTGAATTGAAGAGGTAAGCGCGCCCCTGGCTGCCTTGGAACGACTAAAAGCACAAAAGTTACCTGTTATAAAATGGCAATACGTTTGCATAACAATACCATAAAGTATAAAGTTTCAGTGGCATTCTTATTATTGAAGTAGGTGTCGAGAAAAATAACGCAATACGAGACGCCTTGAAAAATACGCTGAGAATACTGAGAGAAAGAGCCTTTGTTACTTTGCGACAAATTTTAAAATGGATCTAGAAAATGGAGGTGAATTTACTGTTTGTGCAGTGAAACGAGTGTCCGATTTCGAAATTGAAACCATTTCCGTTTAGCCGAAAAAACAACTGATTGAAATCGCTATTCTCTTTCATACGGGCTAAATTTGTAATAATTACTAAATAACTGTTTTATCTTTGACGTATATTAAAAATATTTTATTTATTTTGATATAAAAAAAAAATTATATGATAAATTAATTTTTTTTTTTTTACTTATTTTAACATGCACAGCGTTCAGTTTCAACTGGGTCAACATTTAGCGACTTAGAAGTCTTAATTTGTAACTCAAAATTGAAATTGTATTTATCACTGCCTATTTATAATATTTTACTTCTCAAAGAGCGGTAACGACTGAAACCAATTTTGTACTAGTCTTACTGAAACCGCGTTAAGTCCATAAACGCCACTATTTTTTTTCACAGCTTGTGTCGCATGTAGTGGCTTTTCTTGCAATAAAACTTAAAAATGTATCGAATTTTTTCGTTAGATCCACTCATTTTGGCGGGCAGAACACAATAGAAAAATGACGGGAAACCCTTTTTACTTTTTATTTTTCTGTTTCTAAAATGTCATCTACATATTTAATAGTATCAAAACACGTAAGTAGATACGAACAGTAGGTACAACCTAAGAGATTTTACTGCAACTTTATACTTATAAAATTCCCAACCTAAGTACTGGTGGTTAATGGTACAGTCCATTGGGTACTAGAGCAACTAGTTTCAAAGCATGAAATGTGTTACCTTGGATATGAGCTCGTCATGGCTGGCGAGGTGCGCGCGGCAGTGTATGCAGCTGTAGGTGCGATGCGCCGGCGGCAGATACGCCTGGAAAGTCTTGACGGGCGTCCTGGCGGCCGTGGCGGTCGTAGCCCCGCCTTCGCCTGCCACCCCGCCACAGTTAGTGAGCCCGTCCCGCATGAGTGCCTGCTAGCTACCAACACACACCGCCGTCAGCCGACTCGCTAGCGGGGACGCCCTAAGTGCACTATTCTACAATTGAGATTCATTCTTCAAACAGACTCTACATCGTACACCGATGTTGTCAATGCTGCCTAGACTTCACCGATACTAATGTTGTTAATATGAGGAAATTCATATTATAAGTACTAAATTTGTTACACGTTACACTACTTTCTTCAGGTTCCAAAGCATCAACCGAATTGCTTTTATTTGAATTTAAAAAATATTTATAAACTTTGCAAAATTCTGTTTGTAAAGCGACATTGAATAATTAATTACCGAAGACACTCACAAATAAGGCAAATTTTGCATTCGTTGTGCGCGATAGTCGCGGTTTCCAACACACAAATCTTGCTCGACCTAATTTACTCCGTTGTACTAGATTTTCAAATTTAAATCCTCATTCACAATCGGGGCGTCTTTAGCATTTCTAAGCGATAAGACTGCATTTTTGCAGTGCATGTCGCGTAAAATCTGATTCTCGGTTTTAAAAAGGATAGGACCATAGGTAAATTAACTATAACATCAAAATATATTTTATGAAGGAAATCATTTAAAAATATCACAATTTAATATATCTATACTCTCACTTGAGAATCTGTTTTTGTTTTTTGATAATGAAACCCGAGTTATTGGCTTGTTTTTTTTGTAGATCATTGTTTCTGTACCAATTACTAATAATAGTAGGTAGTAACTGAGGAACCATCCCTGATACACCGAGGCGAACTCCACTACTTTATAAGTTATAGATTTCAATTTTCGAATCTCAATCGCAGTTATATGATATTAGTAAGAGTCATTAGAGTTAATCACCGTCAACTGTTAATGAGAGCAGTTGATAACAATAGAAAATGTCAATATTATAAGAAAATAGAAATATTATCAGACAACGGCAATTAACTTTAATTCGTTCCTTTTTAATGATATATAGTGCACGTGGGGCGTTGTTTAACACTCACAATAAAATAGCACTCATGCGAAATTCAGTTTTATTTAAATTAAATTATTATCTATTATTCTATTTTACTAAAATTCCAAATATTAAATTAAATGTATGTATGTATGAGCGACTTTATAATTTACATATCTTTAAATGAACAAGCTCTAAGGTAAATTTATATCTAATTTAATTATTAATTTAATGGTTTTTTATTTAGGTCCACTAATATTTTGTTCTCACCAAAAAAAAAAAACATGCTAAACAATGAAAAATTACATGAGGCAAAAAAACGTGAAAACCATTTTAACCATTTAATGTTATGGCACAGTCATATTTAGTATGTATTTGGGCAAAATTAGATTGTAAAAATATAACAAAAGCGTAAAAAAAATATTAAATTACAACATGAAAAATATGAAAAAAAAAGTATGCTAAGTATCTAGTGCTCATGTTTTGTCACAATATGACAAGAGTATGACAAGTATGACAAGATGTGGTACGGACCTGCCTGGCGTGAGCAGCAAGCTCCCGCCGCCCACATGAGCCGCCTGAACCGTCGGTCACCTGCAGCGCGCGCTTTCGCACCGCGCCGCCGTCTCCCACGCTATACCCGCCACCCTCTGTCAACAATACAGAAATACCATTTACTTTATGAACTACTTCAGACTTAGCTTTGTCCCGAGGATTCACTCGGCATTTAATTTAAAAAAACCGGATAGGTTCTAACTTATCTCTCTATGTTATGATCAGTTTTCGTCGGGCGGGCGAACTCATTCAAAGACCTTATCCGGGCGGTAGCTACAGTGCGTCCACAGACAGACACATACAAGATACACACATGTCAAAATTATAACACTCCGTTTTTGCTTCGGACGTCGGGGGTTAAGACTTTTTTTTCAAAATTCATTACGATTAATCCGGACTACCCCGCCATGGTGTAACGATAAATATTAATTGCCCGGCGAGGTACTACAAGTAGCGGTACATGAAACACCGAAAAATTAGTAGTCGGTCAGTGACCAGCGAAGCGACAAGGCCGACTCGCTTGGCGACGTCGAGCGTTGCCCACACTGGTCACAAGAATTGACCATAACCATAAAGTTCATCAGCACCTGTCACGACTTCGTGACTCGATAGGAAATTATATTTTTCAGTCGACTATTTGAAGGAAAAATTAGTACTACAGATTTAGCTAAGCAGCAGAAAAGAAAAGCTTACAAGATCTCGTATACGGAAAATTGAAGCATTATTATTTTCAGTAGTGGCACAGTCATTTGGGCATCCCGTCTGGCGGCAGCAACCACAGGAGATTACCGTGAAATTATGAAATAATGGCATGTGTGCCGTTGTGTTTTGACGAGTGAATTAGGGATGCCAGAGCTCATTATCCCTTTCTAATCCCTTATCCTGAAGTTCTAAAAATACTATTATGATGACATAAATCTGTGCACAAATAGAATTTAAATGTAATAAATTAAAAATAAACTTAAAATCGTTCTAAAGACAAACATTTACGAAGCCACTCTGGACGGTTACTAGTGTTTAAGATATTCCCGGAAACCACCTGTCCCTGAGCATTGCGGCTTATGTTTTATTCATGCACTTCGTTACGACACTACCCACATAAATAATATCAACAAACTAGCTCTTCACCGCGGCTTTACCCCTTAAAATAAGAAAAATAATAATCTATATATTTAAGGAAAGTTCCCATGAAGAGATAAATTAGAAAAATTGCTAGGAAAATATTGTATCAGTGCGAAACGGGTATAGCTCGTAGTTATAATTAAAAGTATTGATTCTAACGTGTCTTTGAAACTTAAAAGAATAGAGAGATTGAAAACAAAGACAGTATAATCGAGGTCAAGGGCAGGAAGAAAAAATATCTAGCTAGACAGAGTGTCGACATTCAATGAGCTTTTCCCCTTACGTAAAGTAAGTACTAAAGTTATGAGTAGTTTTAGCTACGAGTAAATTTCGAATGAGGTTGTTCTATGCAAATTTCGTTTTCAGATCTTCTATGAAAATTCGTATTTTAAAATTGAGTGTTGCCAGTGCCGCAAATAACGTACGTTCAATTAAATGTTAGCAACACTAATAAATACTAGTGAATAAACAGAATCATGTTTTCTTCTGACTTTATTTTTCGCACATGTCAAAACGGTATTATCTATCTATCTATATAAAAATCAATGTATGTATGTTTGCCCTCTATAAACTCCTAAACAGCTCAGCCGATTTTAATTCGGTTTTCACTTATGGAAAGGGGATAAACGAGGAAGGTTTGTGTATATAAAAATTGGTCCAATTTTTGTAGTGTTATCCAATTGCACTAATAAAATTGCACCATTGGTGCACCACCAATTGCACCGGGCGGAGCGGGAGAAAATCACTAGTTAAGTAATACTTAATTATTAAAATTGTAATATATACAATGTATAATACAATGTGTAGTACAATTATAATAATATATTTGTGAACATTTGTGTGAAATGTCAAAAGACGTAGTATACAATAATAAATTAATACTGGCCAATTGTCGGCAATTGCTTCTATGCATGTAGGAAGAGAAGCCCTAATAGATTTATTACATAACTTCTGTGGTCATTCACAGATGTATGTATATAGAAGACAAAATGACGATTTCTCAACGTACGAGTAGTATTGAGATAAACGATGAGCATCCAAAATAGCAACATGTATGCTGCATCTTGTTGCTTAAAGGCGTCTAAGCCTTACTTAGGATAGAGAGGCTTTAGAATAAGGTCTCAATATGCGATTTTGGCCTTTTTAAACTTAGTATCTTCACTTACACACATCACATACATAATGTTTAAAGTTTAATAATCAGTGTTAATAATAAATGTAAAATTATTACCGCATATAGACAGCAGATGTGTATATAATATACCTAATAAATGTATATACCGATATAGATCATTTTAGGTGTCACTGCTGTACATAGGCCGTTCTTCTATTGTGAGGAGGAATGTCCGTCACATACTTGTATAATATTATGATTTTGAATTTCTCCGCACCGTGCAATTTTCTCGGTTATCGCCCTTTCTATCAGTGAAAACCGTATCAAAATCCGTTAAGTGGTTTAGAAGAAGTTAGCGGAGAAACAGACAGACGTGGTCAGCAAATAATACTCATATACTGGTATAATAAATATAATTATATATATAAACTAGCTGGTGCCCGCGACTTCGTCCGCGTTGAATGATGAAAGCTAGTGCTAGCTAGTGTTATATATGAAGATGATGCATTGTAAACGAATTTCAGACTTCCAGGAACACTTACAAAAGAATAACATTTGAATGAACGACATCAGAGTCAATGGACTTGTTTATGTCTATGCCGAAGGTCGATATGAATGACCTAGAAGAGTATTTTCGGAATCACTTCGCAAACAAAGTCTTACCTTACAAGTTAAACGCGCTAGTAGTTTACGAGTGTTGAAAATAGTTATTCTGGTGCGCAGTTTAATTGTAACGCGTACTTGTTTATTATTCGGTATCACGAGTCTCAGCTGTTCATATTTGAGCACCGACAGATTTATTGTCAATCACTCGAATCGTGGCTTGTTTGTTTAAATGAGACCTTCGCTCATACTCAATACTCTTTGGCGACTTGTCTTTTCATGTGCGCGTGTTTATGGTTTCGAAGTCCGAAAAGGTTTGCATATTAGCTGTTATTGTGTTTTTTAACCTATAGGGAGTATAATGTAAGATAAGTACTTGTAAAAGAGCTGCTTGCGCAGGATGCTTGAGAATCAATATAAATAAAAATGAATAGTTAAATGTGTTACTAACAAAACTCGAGAATTACCTGGACTTCGGCTATTTTTTTTCAAATATTCGTTGAAGTTAAGGATGGTTCTTATTATCTATCTACACAATGCACATAACTGAAATAAACCTTTTCCTAAATGACCGATTTGTTATTGAATGTCTGTCACAAAAGGTATATTCAGGTACATTTATTGATAATAGAACAATAACAAAATCTTTGGTTCTAACAAAACATAAATAGTTGAACTATTTATGGTTAGGTGGCTTAGAAGTAGAAAAAGTTTGAAGAAACAGGCTGGGGCGGATGGCGATTTTATCGTTTAGATATTTCGCCTGGATTCAAAGTAATACAATTTAGCGACAAACTGATCAATTGATGTGGATGTATCGTAAGTTTGATACAAATTAACAAATTCTGATCTGTCTTGCGATTTTACCATTACCTTACGATTGTACTTAAGTTAAGCTAAGAATAGAAGCCTCTCTCAATTTATGGATTGCTCTTTTTGTATAGATAGGCGAACGCCTCATAAAACGTTCAAATGTAACAACAACAATCCCAAGATGTGTCGAATGATTGAGAGCTTGCTATTATCTTTGCCTTCACAAATTTTCATGTCATGAAGCTCAGATCATTCAACTAAATTGATTTAAAATTCACTAGACGAGAAATTAACACTGAGGGTAAAGTAATCCAGCTAATGGCCACGATTTCATTAATTAAGCGTACAGGAAGAGGATTAGCGAAGTGTGTGGCTGTTAGTTTATCCAGAATAAATCCATTTGACCCACATATCATGCACGTTCCGGGTCAGATGGTCCCAAACGGTTTACCAACTGAGTTTGTGTTTATTTTATGAAACTCATGTCATACACTTGAAACTACTTTAGTGCGACCATTTACTATGTGCATCTTAATTTCAAGGAGTGCTTATGTTAGCGCTTTCGCTTTAGCTATTTCACCTTGCAAAAATTTGAATAAATATAATAATTTTTTGTCACAAATGTTGGATGATTATTTATTAATTCGTTTTAGACAAAACTAATCACCAAAGATCCAGGCTGTTCTGACCAGTCCTATTGGAAATTTTTAGAGGAGGCCTATGTCAAGAAGTGGACGACCCACGGCCACGGCTGAAATGATAATGATGAATTTATCAAAGACAAACAATAGTAAACAGTGTAACAAAAAGACGGTTAGTTGGAGAAAGAAAAATATATTTAACCGTTTTCAAGCGATGCAAACTTTTGATCGCTTCTTTCAGCAACCTTCTCACTCGAAGACCGGATCTGCCTCGGGTATAATGACAGTTGCTTAGGTGAGGTTAGCAATTAGGATATAACTTATATCCTAATTGCTAACCTCGTTTTAAGTTTATTTTTTAAAAAAAGATAAGTGCTTCACGCTCGCCTTTCTATCATATTAATAACCGCTTTTATGGTTCTTGGACCAAAAGCAAAAAACTGTTCTAATAAAATAGAAAGAGAAAATCAGTCATAAACTAGGCGGCAGTAACAAATTAACAATCCTCAAACAACAATACGTCTGCTGTTGGGTTTAAATGTGTGTAAATGGCGTAAATAAAATCAGGGTCCGCAACAAATTTGTGACGTCTGTGTTATTAAGGAACAATATACCTTTTAATTAAGGTCTCTATACTGTCGCGTCTTATAAAAATAACGGTAAAAATCTTTTAAAATATTGTAAGTACGTTAGCTTTTAGCGTATAGAACAGTTTTTTTTTTTGGAAATAGAAAATTACATAGGAAGTTAGCATAAATCTCATTCCTATATGTAGACGAAAAAATAAATAAAAAGGTTTTACTGATAAAATAATTTACTTACTGATAATAAAATACAAGGTTTGTTTGTAACATGAAATAATGAACAGCGTTGCAAATCTTTGAATGTTTATTCGACAAGCTACCTTCTACAAATGTTTATTGTTTGTAATGCTCCTCCTGGTTTTACAGTGTTGATATAATCCGAAGTTTCAACATAATCTTTGATACAATGATCAGAATAAACACAAGTTTGTGTACGTATAGAAGATCAGCATGATTGATAGGAAGAAAGAAATTAAACATTTAAGTACTCTCACAATATAAAAACATACAAAAAAATCATGGCAACAAATAATACGACATATATACACAAATTGTGCTCACAAATAAAAATAAATAAATAATGTGTGGAAATGGACCCTGACTCAGATGCTACCTTGATATTGCAGTACAGGCCAAAATATTGATATTTAGCTAAGAACCAGATGTCTTTCCGAGGGCGTCTGCACGGGACAACGCAGCAGTTAAGACATTATTTTAAGCATATATTGCATTAGATACACATTATTGGCTATTACATATTAGACTGCAACAAGTGGACCGGCCACCCCGGTTACAGTAAATCGAAACCTAGATGCTCTTTCGCAGATTCAGCAGTAAAGAGTGAAAACGTTTTTTGAAGATGCTAGATTGCGCAATGGGACTGGAAGATTATTCTAGCATTTCGAAACAAAGTAACAAAGACATCCTCTGAAGGAGCTCTTAGGGGTTTGCAAGAGATGAATATGTTTACAAGCTGTGTAGCGTAAAGCTTGGGGCATAATGATTGAGTATTTGTGCCTCTAATACGCAATTAATTTACGTTAAAGGAGAACTTATTTATCCCTTATTTTCTTTCCGCTAAAATCTAACTGATCGTTTGCAATCCGCACTTCGTTCATTGGAGGAGTTAGAAATGTCTTAGCCTTGGAGATACAAAGAACCATCTATTTGTCACCTCTTTCATTCGTCTCACAATCATTAGTTACACGTTCATTCCTATTATTTAGAGTACGTTGACCATGCATTAATCTCCCTTTGTCACCTCATCAGTTTAATTCAGTCTAATAGAGGACTCGTAGATGTGCGCCATAAATTTATTCATTTGTTTTGTCCACAGGCAGCTGCGCAGTGCAGGCGATGGCTATGTTGCGAATTGACCTCAGCATAGGTGCACTCAATCTAAATGAATCTAAACTATAGCAGGAATAAGTTTTCCCGAAGGTTTATTGTAGAATCTTCCCCTGAGAATATTACAGAATTTATAAGTATTTTATATATTTCATTTGCGTGTGAAAATCTGTGCAGAGTATGCATAAATTTTCACACGCAAAATAACAAGAGACGTGCGTAGTGTTTGCACCGGTGATACATGTTGAAATTGTTCGAGCAGATCATGTAATTTAGTAACAATGATGTCATTCAACTAAATTTTAGCCCTGTTTCCATTCAGTTTTGAAATAAAACAACCCCAAGGGGGTGTATATATTACGTAAAAATACGCAGATCTTGAGACACTTTGTAAAAGTTTTCATGACGAGCAATGCTTTTTCAATTTGAATTTGACTAGTTCTATTAAGTTTCAATCACAACACAACACATTAAACTTGGTCAATGCCATGCATTGTCTCTGGTTGCAGCAACACTGCAATACTCGTTGTTTATAACAATGCACTATTGTGCATTCATCCCAGAGACGCTGTGGAAATTAAACTGTGTGTCCTCTCACTTTCTTTGTATCGTGACCACGCAACAATGATTGTATTTCAATATGAATTACATTTTATTTCGCCTCTGAAGAGCTGCCGAATGGTATGCACTTCTGGTTATGATTATCTATACTAATATTATAAAGAGAGAAGATTTGTATCGATTTTTAAAATTATTTCACCTATAGAAAGCTGTATTTTTAGCGAGTAACAAAGATTACATTTTATAAAGTCGCGTGCAACAGTTAGTCATCAATAAGTGCGACAACAATTTGGAACGTTTTTCTAACAATAAACAGACAAAGATTTGTAACTTACCCATTTATTTGAAAAGTATTTATATATTGTAGTAACATACATTTTATTCATAGTAGTGGTAATAATCAATGCGTTCTGTAACTGTAAACTATGCCTATGTTAATCTGGAATAATGTAGAACTACTATTATCATAAAGCATTATTGTAACACTACATAAATACTAATATAATATGTTTGTAAATATTTAACTTCCAAGATTTAATATTTACCATCATTATTGTTATTAAATCCATTCACTCGTTTCTATTTCAATGCCCCCGCAAATTTAATCCTAAGTAGATAAGTGAAGAAGGCGTATTTGAGTTTTTTTGTCACTGATTACACGAAACAGATTATGAGAGTTCAACGCCTTCAGGTGTATTAGAAAAACTATTAGATTATTTAACATGAAAGAAGAGTCAAGGTTTAAGCACATTCGTTTCATCTTGAATTACATTTTTAAATGTAAAGATCAATAGACAGATTGACGGTCCGACTTGAATTGAAAGTAGGTGGCTACTATCTAGCGCTACAAGTGTGCGCTGTCGAACATGGTAGGATAAAGAATTAGGAGGGTATATTGAAATAGGTTCTAGAAATCCCTTAGTCAACGAAATACAACAGCAGTACAGTTCGTTTATGCAGAAAAGAATGTACGGCTCCGAGGATTAACGAAGAAAGCTTAAAACTTACAATTATCCTTAGATTCAATATCTATAAGGTTTATAATACAATGCAGCTGTTAGTTTCGTCGCACATGCACGAGCGTAACATGCCAAGCGGCGCACGCTAACATGGCGGCAGCTGGCGACCAATAGCGGTACTGGAAAAGGCCATGAAGTGTATATACTATTTCACACGCTTTAAAAATTCTGCGCAGGTACATCGATAAGCCATATATATCAGTTGGGTACTACTGTACATACTATTATTTCACGGTGGTCACTTCTATAAGAGGGTGGTAATTACCGCTAGGCATTAGTTGCACATTAGTTGCATATATAATCTATGACGCTTACATGTTGACAGTGATAAATTAATGGAGAAGCAATCATTATCATTTGTGATGGCAAAAGCCACAATCCTATGAGAGCTCTAATAATTATTTGAAAGGCAATTACAACTCTTAGTAGTGACTTAATAGCAGCTGCCGAGGGCTAAGTAAGCAATTTAAGACTATTTGTGGCAATTACTTAGTTAATATCTTATTAGAATACTTACTACTGTATAAATATGACATTAGTATTGTTATTCTCTACTTTTTCTCTCAATATTTTTTTTATCTTAATTTTTTTTTTTGAGATATCAACCGCGCTGTATAGTTATTATGAAGAAAAAACATGGTAATCTTAACCTCACGTAACGTAGCATTTAATAGCTTCATTGAATACTCCTCTTCAATGAAGCTATTATTGTAAAGTTTCAACTTCATTGTAACTTTACTATATCTAATATACTTAGTTTAGATCACAAATTATAGCATATATATATCAGAAAAATAATATGCTACAATATAATTTGTGAAGATACTCGGCCGAAGTCGCGGGTAAAAGTTAGCACACAATAAAGCCTCCAGACGTAAGTACCTAGTTCTTTTCGCTAACTAAATATGTCCTATGTTGAATGAGAGAGGTCACTGACTTGAAAATAATTAATTCGATGTACATATTGCAATCCACTTACTGAATTATATTTACAATAAAAAATAATGTGAATGAGTGCAGCACGCATTGTCATATGCAAACAACCTTATAACATGCAAGACATGACATATTAATATTATATTACTAGTCGTGTATAGCTCGATTTTTGAGTTTTTTTAGCTTATATTTCGATTTTTGAAAAAACCACAGGAACTTACCACTTTTCCAGAATAAAAAGATATGGGCAATAAAGATTTACAAGAAAAAGGGATGCGGACGAAGTCTCGAGCAAAAGCTAGTTTTTTTTTAAAATAAACATATAGTACTTGAAAGTTAGATTGAAAGAAACTTATTTCTTTAATACTATTCGCCTTTAAATTAGTCCATAGAGGAAAATTGTTTGCATTCATTTCGCGACTCATTTCAGTTCATTGACAACAATTGAAATAACGGATTCGCGCGACACACTATTCGGTAATGACAGAATGACGAACAAAACAATGGGCCTCAGTAGGTATACCGTACAAGACCCAGTTCGAAAGTAAACATTTGGTAAATTGCTCAAATATAGGTTCTGGGTCATCGTTTCATCGTGTTATAACTGTTAATACTTATATGGTTACTGTAACAACTTATTCTTCTTATTTTAACCAATTCATCTTATTTTTATTTTCATTTAATAATGGCAAAGCACTCTGCGTTTTGCAAACAAAATTTGGGCAGCCAGTCCGGTGGCAGTAACCATCCTCTTACAGAAGGGAAATAACAGCAAGTGTACCTATATATACTGTTGCGTTTCGGTGAGTATGAGTAAGTAGGAATGCCAGAGCACATTTACCAATATCCCCCCCTTTTTAACGTAGGGAAAATCCTCTTGGATACCCGACAGAGTAGGGGACACTGCGGGGTTATGCAGGATTCAGGCTAAAACCCAAAGACTTTCTAGCGCGGCCGTTGATGAGTGGGGTCGCAGAGACATTATGACGTTACGAGTTCGATTTCCCTAGTCGCTTATTCTCTATCCTAACTAAGGTAGGCAACAACTAAGTATAGCGTCTACGGTAGACGTCGACCGTTAATCAGTCTGTTGACATTTACATAAAAAATACAATGTTGATTTATTCCAAAGGGATTATGTTGTAGTTAAACGGTCGACCTTAAACGTCAAACAGAATTTTAATTTAACCGCCATTGGAAATGGAGTGAAAATACTTTTCATGTTAAATATAAATAAATGATGTCATTTAAAGGCAAATCAGTCCTAAGCGTGCATTGATTGAATTAGAATTAGGTAATTATTATTAAAAATTATAGGTTAAGAGATTAATATATCGACAGATTCGTCTGGGTAACTTAAAATGTTATCTGACTGTCCACAACACCTTTCTTTTTTGTTGGTGTCTGAATTGATGATGACACGGACGCACAAATGTATATATTATATATATGAATAATACGTTTGAATACGTATGAATAATGCATTATGAATACGAAAATACAAATGTATTTAATTAATATACAAATGTACATTTGTATCTAATTATTATAGTTTTTTATTGTAATACCCATTCTATTTTTCTGCTTGTGTTCTTTACAGATAGTAAACAGATTTATAAAGCCTCTTAAAGTTATAATTATAACAACAATAACAATATATATATATATATAAAGATATTAACGAGGTCATATAAACTAACTATGACAAATTAAGGAATAAAACCATAGGACAAAGTAATTGTTTAAGCAAGAAAAACAAAAATGACACATTCACCTAAATTTTAAAAGCTGATTATATTGTGGCAACTGTCAAGCCTTCATGATTTATAAGGAGCTTTCGTATCAACAATTAATCAACATAAACGTCGGGCAGGACTTAGGTGGTAATTATGAATAATTTAGTCCGTATTAACAATAACAATAAGATTCACAATGAATTAGCACAGTGAGGTTTTATTCGATTGCAACTGTGGGAAGCAATTTGAAAGGGCTTTTAAAAATATTATCTAAATATTTTAATATTTTTTATTAATTCGATGTTAATGGGTTGCCTGCACTAACACATAGGTATTTTGTAAATCTATTTAGGGAGAAAATATGTTCAACTTGATGGTAGGTGGCCACCGTCGTCGCCTATTAATTGCAAGCGAACCCTATGGGTGTTGCAAGTGTTCTGCCAACCTTATAGAATAAATAAAGAAGGGTATAGGGAAATAGGCTCTGACATCCCTTACTCACTCAGTGCCAATACACAAGATCTAAGTACAGCACAGGGCTCAATCAGAAGTAATAATGATGACAAAAAAAGAGGCCTATTGAAGGCCTATATTAAAAAAAATGTAATTAACAAATAATCGTTAGACAAAATATATCAGGTTTAAAACGATGTGGATGTTGTGAAATAATTTATCAACAAATTACAATTTATTCTCTACCTAAACGACAAAATTTGTATTCAACAATTGGCACGAGAGTTTTTGAAGTATTAAATCTATACTAATATTATAAAGAGAGAAGATTTGTATGTTTGTAATGAATAAACTCAAAAACTACTGGACCGATTTTGAAAATTCTTTCGTCTATAGAAAGCTACATTATCATAGCGAGTAACATAGGCAATATTTTATAAAGTTAGGCAACAACTAGTAGGCAATATTGAATAATAAATAAAAGACAGGTATCCTCTGAAAACGGACTCTGTCTAGACGAGGCTTTGAACAAACTAATTTTTATGCGTAACTTGTAGAAATGCGTGATGAGAATAATCATTTATTTTACTGTTTTGTATTAGCCATTGGTTGCTCAGAGGAATTGAAATTAGCGAATGCTGTTGCCTACTGACTTGGAATAGAATCTATGTATATATATAGGTATGAATAAATAAAAGAGTTCAGTAACTTTTTCTCATTTGCTTGTGACCTGTTTTTTTTTTTTTTTGTCTGATTGTTATTAATCATTAACACACTTACAGAATTACATTACAGTATAAGTGGAAGCAACAATTTATATAATAAAAATAAATAATTATGAAAAAATTACACAGTTCTTAAAAATAACTATAAATTAGATAAAATAAAGTCGTTTTTTTACTTTGTATGGTTTACCCGCTAACTTCTTCTAGACTACCCGACAAATTTTGATACAGTTTTCACTAATGGAAAGAGCGATAGATGGGGAAGTCGAGGACGGTACGCTAATTAGATATAAATTATATATACTTATAGCATGAATCCTGGCAAAGACGTATGCAACTTTTTGTTCACTTTTCACGTGAGTAAAACCATAGACAAAATTTAAAGGTGTAAAGTAAGAGACGTATGTGTGGTATGGATGCTGAAAGTTAAAATCAAATCAGAAAGATCCAGTGAATATATAACGGATCGCAATAGATAGACGGTAAAGTAGTCTTACGAAAATTGTTATGTGGAAGCCATAAAGAGCTTCACGGAACAATACAGCAAATACAGAAGTGAAGGTCAGAATACTCGTGGATGCACAACTGCCCTAATAATAGATATCTTGAAATAGATCAAACGTTGGCTCCTCTCTTTCTATAGCGAAAGTTATTTGAAGAAACAATTTTATAGTGCAACCAATATAATTTTATGACACATCTATCATCTGATAAATAAAAATCACTTGATGATAGCCATTGAAGAGAACATTTGGTACTACTTGGGACAATTTGTTACTGCGTTTAAAAAACAAACGTATTATTTATAAGATGACAACTGGCCGCACAGGTGGACCGAAGACCTGAAAGGCATCACAGGAAGCGCAGGCTCAAATTACTAACTAGTTACTTAGTGCAGAGGACCGTGAGAGGTGGCGAACCCTGGGATTGAGATACTTATTATGTCCTGCCTCATCAAATAATATACTATTAGGTGGTATTAGAGCTATAATACTTACTTACTTGTGACAGGCGGTCAGAGGTAACCGGTTGACTATAACAATTTCCATCTACAACTAGAAGGGTCTGGTTTAAATTTAAAAATTTACATCCGGTCACTTAGAAACGAGCGACCATTGTTCGCAGATAAGAGACATGACATATAGTACCTATATGACTAACGCATGTCAGAACCATATTAGGAAGGGTAATTGCCTATTTCCTTATCCCTAAATTATTCTTCTTAATTTTCTTATCAATGTTGGTAGTTCACTCGCATTCCATCAGACGTTGCTTACATTTATGAGTGACAAGACATATTGTTAACTGTCACAAATGGATCCTCAAACATCCTGTCGAATTTTATGATAAAAAATGTGATAAATACATATTAAACAGTATATATATAAATCTTACCAGAACCAGGGCGCGTAGCCAAGTATGCTTTCTACAGTCGTTTACGCTACCCTAAGAGAAAACTTGGTGATTGGTTATTGTAACGTCAAAATAAAATTAGATGGGTTAGAAATAGGTCGGGTATCCAAGAGGATTTCCCAACGTTAAAAAGAAGGGTTGGGTTGGAAAGTTCTTTAGTGGAGATCACGGAACGGCGAGAAAAGTGTGGGACGTCCACTCACAAGATTGACTGACGACATAAGGGCCGCGGGTCGATACTAGTTCCAGGCTGTTTCAGACTGGTCCTTACAGGGTATACCTATATCCAGCTCCACCAATCATCATCCTATGGGTGAGATAATAATGATAATCATATCATATGTTATGTAGTATGTTATGAATAGGTATGTTTCACACAATGCCATTGTAACAAAGTAATTCAATAATGTGTGTAAGACAATCATTTGACCTACTTACATTATCATTCCGAGATGTTAGGTCGAGAGGTCGACTAATACGGGAACAATCCAGTGAGAGATAAATCTGTTTTTGTTTATACCTATTTTAAGGATTTTATATTTTTTAAAAGACAACAAAGGAAGAGATTTTCTTCCTTTTTTTAATAAGTAATTACTCTAAAACCAATGTTATGTGGCTAAATAGCCTTCTATTATTCTCTATATTCTCTATATTTCAATTTAAGTATTATTATTATTAGGTATTCAACTAACACAAAATGTAAGGAAATAAATTCTATGTGTTTCATGAAGTTTAAAACTTCATAAAAAATAAGTTTTTGTATAGGTACTAATTTATCGTCTGTAATTATCATTTGTCATTTGTCAATATATAGCGATAATTTGAATTGAATTTATTTGTTTGTCACGCTTTCATCAAGATCTGATCATCATTGAAATTTTGCACAACACACGTTATCAGGTACCTTTCATCCAAAGCCTGTAGGATAATAAAAAACATTACTTTGCAGTCTTATATTAAATAATAACTAGTCTAGCAGCAGTAAAAATTCACTTACAGGAATCTGTGAAGTAACATATTATGTGCTATCCTGTTTCGATGCAGAAGTAAGAAATGCCAAAACTATAATGCCTGTATCTTCATATTGGGTCGGCGGCTAACTTGTTAATATACAAACTAGGTTTATTTGTACTTTATAAAACAATTGGTATATCATTTATTATTGGCCATGCTGATTTGATGAAAACAGTCACGTGTGTAAGGCCTACATAGCACGCTACCTCACAGCTGTGCACGCCATTTACATAATCCAACCGAAGCGAAACCGGTCGCCGGTTTCTCTAATACAATAATATTGAACCGAAGGGGCTTCGGATTACGGGATAATTCAGTAAAATTGTGGCGTGGCGTTTATAACCTTACGACATTATAAAACGGTTGCAGGCGTCGACACATAGAAACTACTTCCGCGGTGATACACCGAACTGGTTTTCCACTTGATTGTTATTAAATAGTAATTGTGCCTTTATGAGCAGCCGTAAATACATAGTCGCCTTAGAAAATATACCATAAATCACAAAATAAATATAAAAATTTTAAATTGGAAAGGAACTTTATGTCATAGCGCCATCTAGCTTTGATTTCGTCCAAATAAATGTCTTTAATATGTCTCATAATGTCGTAATATAACTAAAACGTTTGTCTATAGAAATAAGTCGATATTGCAATAGACAGATAATATCTGGTTCCTGACTCAATCTATTGTTACATCATTCGTTGTTACTAAACAGTAATTTACGATTATTCATACTACATGAAGAAATATCCGAAGGCACGGTCAAATTGTGAGCATGTCTAATATAAGAAAAAAATCATTTATGGAATCTTTTTATTGACATCATAATAAAGCAATCCGAAAGCCTTTTAATAAATTCCGATGAAAAAATATTTTGTTTTTATTCTTATTTTACCCAAAGATGGTGAGTTACTCTACAATGGGTTTCTATTTTAATATAATAATATGTAACTAATAACTTCCAGGCGACGCCTGGGGCGTAGGCTAGGCTAGTTCACAGTTTACTGACAGTTTATAATATATTCTTATCCTTAAATTAAAATCCTCTGGCGCTCGGAATGACCAAACATTTCAATATTTTTCAAAACCAAAAAGGTCTAATTTGTCGTAGTGAATGTTTTTCCCGAGTTATTATTTTTACGGTTATGAAATTATTTTTAAAAGTAGTTTATTTATACATACCTACTTTAGAAGACACACCGGAAATAAGTAAAGATTATTTGCAGATTATTATAGTGTTTACCTGAAAAACAAAATGAAAAACACATTATTTTTTTATTTATTACACATATTTTTCAACTTTTTGTAATTTAGTAAACTTTAGAAATTAACTTTTCCAAAGTTGATCCATAGTTGAACTTAAGTAATTATACCTAATTTAATCAAGTTGTATATCCTTACATATTATAAAACAAAGTCCTCCGCCTCGTCTTTCTGTCTGTCTGTTCGCGATAAACTCAAAAACTACTACACCGATTTTCATACTGTTTTCACTAATGGATAGAGCGGTTCTCGAGGAAGGTTTTAGTATATAATTTTCAACGCGGGCGAAGTCGCGGGCACCAGCTAGTTAAGTATAATTGACGATTTCCTTTTTACTTCAAACCAAGCAGACCGCCAACAAAAACGTGTTCAAGCTTCTCTTAAATTTAAAAGACTACTAAAAAAGATATACCTACCTTACCTGCTGTGAGACCGTGAAGGTTCGAACAAAAAAAAAGGCGACTGAATGACCGCGCACCTTTTTCCTTTTGAATTATACAAATTAAAAAAATTATCGTAACGCTGATAATGTTCGAAGTACAGACAGATAGGAGGTTTATTTTTTATTTTATAATAAGCTTTGTTAGATATAGTAGTTCTATTTGGTGCATTGACCTGATAAATATCAAAAAAGCATTTAAATATTTCGTAGGTATGTCACATACAACACAATACATGGGCAAAGACAACACTTAATACCTTTTAAACTTTTCTTTGACTTTTCATTAAAAAAAAATCCATGATCATTTATAATAACATTATTTCTTATATTATTTGCTATTCAAAGTCGTGACATACAGTATGTTAATTTTGATTTAATGTTATTTTGTTTAATTGTATTTCTTGGTTTGGCGTCTATTTAGTTAAATCACCAGATTTTGTATACAGTATATGAATACAAATAGTTACCATCAATGAACAGTACATAAAAACTGTCCATTGTCTACTCTGCGTTGCTTGTACATTAGGCGACGGTAGCCACCTATCGTTAGCATGTCAGTGTCGACCTCAACATAATGATAAAATAATAATAATAAATCATTTAATATTGTATGTAGGTATTACTTTGCCCTTCTCATTGCGGCGTGGGTTTCAACTACAAGGAGACATAACATTTACGTAATAATGACTATCTAGGTAAATATTTTTTAGTAGATTGCGATTTATTTTTTAAAGCATAATACGCACTATGTGATTTAATATAATTAGATAAATAAATAAGCTGCTATTGGTAAAACCTATTAAAGTATGACATCAAAGCTTAATATTTTTGTTAAGTGATAAAAGTTTCCGCTCAATTTGCTCCCAATCGGCCGTGAACGATCACTGAGTCAGAATTTCAACTAAGTTTCTCAAATAATAATTCCTCTTATGTTATTCTTTAACTTTGTCACTTATTATATAGATTGAAAACAATATAGGTGAATATTACGTGGTTTCTTGGGGGATTTAAAAAAAACGAACTACAGCGCGTACGAAGTTGCGGGCACAGCAAGTAATAAATAAAATTATTAATTTTAAAATACAAAGCACAAAATACGGGTGGTCTGAGCTAAAATAAACTCTTATGCGCTACAAGGAGGTAATATGATGCCCCCAGAAAAACAGCTGATGCACTTTTTTATAGAACTCCATGGAGGTAACGATAACAATACAAGACTCAGCGGATTATTTTGATGTAATGCCACCGTGTTAGTTGCTCCTTGTGAATATACGTACTTTGCTAATAATATTTTTATTCTTTAACATAATTAATTTGATTTAATCTTATTCTAGCTTCTGTACGAATTGAATATGGGATAAAAAAATTATACTTTTCTGAGAAAAGGAGAAAAATCTTTTCGGAAATACGTCGAGCATTTTGCATTTTACATTTTATATACAAAATTATCAATAATCAAATTTCATTGTGACTTGTATTCTTTCTGCGCCAAATAGTATTGACCTATGTAAAATTATAAATAATTTTAAAGATAAGAATTATATAAGTATAAAATATGAATAACAAAAAAGTCGTTTAATGCCATACTATAAATGTTTTCTCTTAAATTTCTATCTTAGTATAAACGTGCAAGTAGCGTGCAAGATACGAGATGAGGTCAGGCAAGTGAAATTGAATCTGATGCGTTTCCTTGACCCTTTAGCCTCCGCGTTTAACGCGAGACTTTAGGTCAGGATATTAAATTACTTTGGTGCAAAAGTATCCAGCAGTTGAAAGACTTCAATCGGAAATTACATTTGCGAACTACGTACTAGCAAATTATTATACTTTCTAACAAAGTAGGTAATAATAATTTTGGATTAGCTGTATCTATCTGTTATGAACTATTTTATGTCTATTTCATAATTTATTTGATATTAACACAGTGGCAAGAGGTTGGTTACAGCAGCCAAATGGACTGCCAGGCGGATTATAACTCGAATTGTAATATGCTCTGCCATACAATCACATATCATGTATCTCTGTAGCTTCTTAAAAGAGCGTTCTATAAATCCTTCTTTAATAATCCAGGAACTACAAGAGACCTTGATAAACATGCAAAAACAGCTGCTGTCCTTAAATATTGTTAAACTTAAAATCTAAACAAAGCGACTATAATTCGATTAATTGTATAACACAAATTGCAGGCAAGTTATAAAATTGATGATTTCATAATATTTATACAGTTGTCAAGCTGTGTGATAATGATACTGAGTGTAGTGTAGTATCAGATAGTTGTTTGACCGGTTCACAGATTGTAGGTCTACAAGTTTGCTCACGTCTTCCGTGTAATAAGATGTGACAATTAACCTACGAGTATGTAACGTTATTTCGTAATGGATAAAGATTAACAAAATTACTGGAAGCGTTTTTCTTTGAAGAATTTTTTAAGTCATATGCTTTAGTAGAATGATGTCTGAAACGACAACGCGAAAGTCATGAGCGGCACTAAAGATGAGAATAAGAATAGAAAAAGGCGTGGCATATTATGGACCCAAAATATAAAACTAAAAATTTTTATAAAAAAATTTACAATCGTTTTATTGATCATCCTAGTCTTCCATTTCCTTTGAGTCAAAAGGTTAAAAGTATAAAAGGTAGAGTAAAAACCACGGTCACTCATTCACAGAGGGAGGATCGGCGGTCAGCTTGTGATGTATCGATTCAGGGCAGCTTTTATTTGTCATATTATGTGGTAAATGTATGTAGCCCATTCAATTTGGTGTCCGGAAAATCCCTCGGATTTCAATTTGGAACGACAAAATTTTAAACTGAAATGCGGATACGAAAACCATGCTTTCAATTGAATATTGCTGTATTAGTAACTACTATTAGTATAATTATGTAGTATAATACATACAATATGATATATTGAAGAACCTATATGTTATTATGTATACCTATACAAATTTAATGTTCCTTTGTTCAAAACCGCAAATCAGCGAAAGTATTTTATTAAGTATGGAAAAGGACATGCGGTACCTTTCATCCCAGAAAAAAGTATATACTTGTTCACGACAGATCGTTTAAACAAATTAAAAATAATTGATCACCTGACAAAAATATATCCTTACATATTATAAAACAAAGTCCTCCGCTGCGTCTGTCTGTCTGTCTGTTCGCGATAAACTCAAAAACTACTGCAACGATTTTCATGCGGTTTTCACCAATGGATAGAGGGATAATCAGGGAAGGTGTTTATGGAAAAAAAATACACCCCGGGCGAAGCCGGGAGCGGGGCAGCTAGTTAGTAATAAAGAATGAACACTATGTTTCAACGACTAAGAAAAAAAGAGTGCAGACGAAAATAAGTGAAACCTAGTGATTAATATGGGAGAATTGTTTTTATATACCTAGATTAGTAAGACATCTTTTATTGTGGGCGGAGACGAAGTCGCGGTCAAAAGCTAGTCCAACTATATAAAAATAGTAGCAGCAATAGAAAAATATACAGGTAAGTAATATTTAAACACGCTAAAGTATTTGAAGGTGTCATTTGGCAAGTATAGATGCAATCGTATTAAATTGAAGCCAAATTATCGCTTGAAATTGCAAAGGGGGAACTCTTCCGCATTTATTTGGATACACTTTAATTGCGCGATACGAACAAATAACGGTGTTAATGAACTCGACGACGAATATAGCTTCCTAAGTTATCTCCGACATCGTCTGAGGCCGCAAAAACAAATCATGCAACTTCATCATCGACAATCCCACGCTCGCCAAAGATTCTTATGAATATTTTGGAGAGTTGCCTTAAAAATGTTAGTGTTTAATTTTTTTTTAGTTCAATGTATGTGCGCTACATCCATTCGATTCGGTCTGGAGCATATGACTGCGATTCACCAAAGTCATACATACACATGTATGTGCAATCAATATGCAATGTATTTATTTTTGCTTCACTTTGTAAATAGAATTGATTCTGGAGTAATCATATTTTGTATATTATCTTTAAGTTGGTTTGGGTAAGCTTCAAAAACTCGAGAACGGGTAATCCGATTAAAATTCGGTTTCACATATATATGGAAAGAGGGATAAACGGGGAAGATTTTTATATATAAAAATTGGTTGTTTATCGGTTATCGGTTGAGTAATTAAGGCATGAAAACGTAACAAACTCATTTTCGCCTTTATAGCATTCATTAGTTAAAACTCATAATTTTACCGAATTAAATAATCATGCTAATATTAAACTTCCCTATTTATGAATGAATACGTTTAACAGACTCCATTAATTACTGGAATAGTAGTAACTGCATTTAAACTTTTATGAAACATGTAGAGATGAGTAATTCGCGAGAAAAACCACGGTGACGCAAAGGTTGTTGATCTTCTATCAACAAGACTATTATGAGGAGTGTTGGGGGTGAATGAATTTAAAATAGGTATAGTTACTTATCGATTAATTGAACTTCACGGCGGAGGGTCATTGATACTCAATTGGAGAATGGAACGGCTACGAGTATTTCTTCAAGCGTTCACTCATTTTCTGTCAGTAGTAGCAAAGTACACTCCGTTCCACTATCATAAGCTGGGCAGTCTCTTACAGAAAACCTTCCTCTTCTAACGGTGCCATATCCTTCCGGAAGTTGACAATCATCATGGCAATTTTAACTTTGTCCACACCCGCTTTGAACAACGCTCGTGTGTTCATCCCTAAACCACTGGTGGAGGTTTCTAAGCTAAGACATTTTACGTTTGTCTGGTTAACCATCAAAAGTGACGTTGCCAAATCAGATTTTCATTTTTCGCATACATATTACATATTACTACGAAAATACACTGAACAAGAACACTATCCTACGAGAAACACTGAGATCATTTGATAATTTACTGTCCCTTGACTTAACAATACAGTACAAGTACAGTAGACCTGAACATTACTCGGTTAACAACCTCAAAACCGGCCAACGGTCCTCTCCACAATAACAGACAGATGAATCATGAAATTTATAGCAACACCATGCGTTTAAAAATAGAGGTATTTGACTTGGTGAAGAAGTGGGTTAAGTATGATCACAGTTTTGCCTTAAAATTTGATTTTAATATTTTCTCATTGAAACCACAAAGTAAATGACTTAAGACTAAAAGTTAAAGTAGATACCAAAGTAACTTTGTAAGTTCGAGAAGTTAAATGTGTCGGTCTACAAGTTTTAAGCGAGTATCAAGAGATTATAATTTGTGTAGGATTAATTGTAGACTAAAAGAAAACATAGAACAATTTGAAATTTCATGTAAATTACCTACTCATGCTTTAACCAATTTTAGTTTCAGTAGTTCAATTACATTAATTCATTGAACTATCGAAACTAAATTGAACTCCTAATTGAATTAATGGGAAAAGTTCGCCAAATTTTCTATCGAATCTATCGACGATCCTTTAGTCCCCTCCAAGATCATTTTTAATGGCCAACTGCTCAACGTTGTACAAAAGGTTTCCGAGATTTTGTTAGTGTTGTGTTGTATAAAGTACGCAAAGTATTTTATAAAAGGATCACTTGAAAACTCAACCAGCATAACGCTACTTGCTTTAACTTTTACATGAAAGTATATGGGATGTAAAACTTGTCTACCTCACTTTTTTGAGTTAGTAAAGCGTCCAACGTTCAACACTAAAACAAAACTTTTAACAATTTATCTAAAAAAAAATTCAATCAAATACTCGTATTACCTGTCTGTCTGTATCCAAATCTATTTCATATAAAAATTTAATGTTTGTTGAAAACCGTAAAATCACCATGAAGGTTCCTACTAATTTTTTCTTAATTTCAACTTGTGCAATCAAACAGTAAGATTCTAGCAAGGAAATATTACGTTCATAATTATGTGTTCTAACTTCTATCAATAAAAATAATAAAAAAAAAACTACATTTAATTAAGGTATCTAATTAACCACGATAAACGAGTAAACTAAATAAGACAAAGCAATTCTAGATTTAATGTAATGGGGCAATTTGGACGAATAGGAATCCTTCCATTCGTTGGCTTCCTTCCAACAACTTTAAGAAGAATGTTTATGTGACAATACTCTTACTGCGAAAACGTTGTATCCTAACTACGTCTTTATTATGTATACTACTTATTGAAATTAGTGTCGTGATGGCTTAGTTTAAATAATTAGGTAATTAAATGAAAATATCATTAAGTATTTAATTTTTAATTGATATAATTTACTAATTATGCGCTCTAATTATTAATTAAGACGAGCCCGTTGGATGAGTGGCAAGGGTGCTTGCCTGGATTTGAAAAGTAGTGATAGGGCACACTGCGTTTCGCAGTCATTTGGGCAGCCCATCTGGCGGCAGTAACCACCACCTTACAGAATACCACCGTGAACGGTTGTACAGCATATACGTGCTGTTGTGTTTCGGTGAGTGAGTAAGTGATGCCATAGACCATTTCCCCTATCCCTTATCCTTAATCCTTATATGGTCGGCAGCGCACTTGTAGCACTTATGGCGTTGCTTGTGTTATAGGCGACGGTAGCCACCTACCATCAAGTGGACCGTCAGCGTGTCTGTCGACCTTAACACAAAAAAAACCGATTATATATAAAAAATGCAATTTGAAATCGATGTAGAATTTTAATTAGTTGTCTAAACGAAATATCGATTGCACAATATAAATTTTAAGGAGAATTTAAATTAAAAAAATTACTACACATGACTTTAAAATTGAACTTAAAGTTTGTACTTTATTCAATAAAATATATATACCATATAAAAATAGTTTAAGTATAATAAATACAAAGTCTTACGAGTAAAAGGAGGAAAACAAATACGTTCTTAATTACATTGTTTTGATAACGTTTGATGTTTATTATTTAAACATTTAAATGTCAATTAAGCAATGCTATATATCTATACTAATATTATAAAGAGAGAAAATTTGTATGTTTGTAATGAATAAACTCAAAAATTATATTATCAGCGAGTAACATAGGAATCATCTATAATTTATAAAGTTACGCGGACGAAGTCGCGTGCAACAGCTAGTATAGTATATTACTTGCAGAAATAAAATTAGAAATTAGACATGTAAATGTTTTGGAGGATCACAGAATTTAAGAGGCTCTTTGTAAATATGTAAAATCGAACATAAAAAAAATATATTTTTTTTAACTGTTTAATTTATGTAACTTGTGTTGTTAAAACGCTTACAACAGTAATTAAATCGTATTGTTTAAACGAAATGAACAAAAAAATCATTTAAATGACCAGATTTCTCTTCACCAGTTAAAAAAAATCATTCATGAATAAGGTGTATGTATAATATACGAAAACTGTGTCTCTCCTAACTAACGTTTTCGCTTTCTTCCAACTGTGAATTCTATTTAAATCCGTGTTTACAATTTCAACTTTATTTACATTAACATTAGCATTTCTGACTAATTCTTTGTTCACTTTGTTCGTTCAAACTGTGAGTCAAGCGAGATTGCAAGTATAACAAACAGTTTCTCATTGTTACAAAAACAATTTACGAGTTTATATAACAAATATTGGCAGAGTAAATGTTAAATTACATTTAAGTGGAAGAGTCAAAGGCATTAAAAACATTGAAGACATCAAGACATTAGAAAAAACTATAATTCGATCATAAGGTACATAAGAATGAGAAAATAAGAATCACATTTTTTAAAAAGCTTTCATTTATTTTTAGGTCAATAGGTTTGATATTAAATATTGTTAAACTTATTAATAATACTATCTTCTATACATATTATAAAACTTTCTGCCTCTGTCTTTTAATCCGCTAACTTCTTCTATATCACCAACGGATTTTGATACGGTTTTCACTAAAGGAGCGATAAGTTTTAACAAATGGATTTAATCATCAAACTGTGTGTATTGACAGTGATGACATATATGCCGCTGAGACATGGTCTCTAACTATGGGCTTCATTAGATAGCTTAATGTCGCTCTAAGAACTATGGTATGAAGAGGGCCTAAGCTCGGGGTTACACTGCGTTCTTGGGATCAGTAAGTTAAAGTAGCAGTGGGCAGGTGTCCTACGGCCTAGTCCTAGTACGGAGAGTCTACGGCCAATGGGGCCGGAAGGTTCTCGAGTGGAGGCCACGGTCCGGCAAGTGCAGCGCAGGACTGCTTCTGACCAGTTTTATTGGACAATTATGATGATGATGATGATGAGATATCAAACCAAAACTTACTGTATACTTGTCTGTATAAAGTTAAACATATGTTGCTAAGTTAAAAATAATATTAAATGTTTAAAGACTAACTATTATCTACGATAAACATAGAGCACAATTTAATTAACTTGCATCAAACGAATGCTAATTAAATTCAACAATGTCTAGTCTTTGTTATCTCACACTATAAGTAGCAGCAGATGGTTTTGTAACACGTTCATAATAAATTTCCACTGTCTGCATTCTCCTGTCTAGACATGCGTACATTTAGTCTGCACCTCTCCCTGAGTTCTCCCTTTTCCAGTTTGCAATAAAACTGTTTTCAAGACCTTTTATTATGTCTGAATATAGTCTGGAGAGTTTTCAATTCGATTTTCTACAGTCTAGCTCGTGCATCGCTTGATGAAGCGTCTATCTATACTATAGTTCATATTGTTGGAGAATCAATGTACATATAATACGTAGTTTAGTTCACACAATGTCTAGACTGATTATGCAGAACTAAGTAGTGTACTACTATATCTATCGACGACTACTATCGATAAGACTTCACTCAATTTGAACAATAACCATTTGAAGGACATTTTAAACTGCTCACTGCCCTTACTGCATACTCTTTTCTTAACAGTCTGTATTTTAAGTATAATAAATTAATCTGCTTCAATGCTCCTTTATAATTTATGGTAAATATTATGTATTTTTTATGGAGTGGAATAATTTTAGACTGAATAATTTTTAAAGGCATATTTTATTATTAATTTTTTTTTTTTGGATTTTTCGCTCGAAAATATGATTTATTTATATTTGCGGAGTTTTCTTTTTTCGTCAAAGAAGGCAGCGAAGCGTGGCCGGGTTCAGCTAGTATGGTACCTAACTTATGAATACACGCGGACAAAGTCGCAAACAATAGCTAGTATAATTATCAGTAATAAAATCATTAATGTAATTGCTGTTTGTAACATGTAATCTTTTTACTAATAGCAAACAAGATGAATGAGCACAAATGACTATTCGCATTTCTAATTCAATTTCTTGAGATGTATGTTTTTGAATAAAGTAAAGATGCCAAGAAAAATAGAGGGTATACAGTTATTAAATTATGCAAATAGTTTGTTACGCCACGACTACAACATTTTTCTGACATCTTATTATAAATGACGACTTTGCCAAACGTAGAAAAAAACATTCACGTAACATTAACTCCTACAATTACAGTTTATGTAACTCCTTGAAAATGTTGAGTAGGTACGTGAAAATTAAATGAATGTATTTTAAATCACAAATATTTTTTTGGATTGAAGGTTTTTTCTCACAACGTGTATGCAAAGTTTCATGATAATCGGTTGAGTATTTAAGGCGTGAAAGCATGACAAGCTACCAAACAAACTCACTTTCGCATTTATAAGACGAGTTAAGATTTGGGTATTGTGGAAGTTCAACCTTTTTTATTATGTCCAAGAAGTAGTATGATTATTAATAAATTTAAAAATATAAGAATTACAATAAAATATAAGAAAATAAGCTTGATATAACAAAAATAAGTTCACAGGTAACAAATAGGTAATAAAAAAGTGCAAATGACTAAACTATTAATGGTAATTAAAACGACAATGATGAAACAACCTATTAACGTAATAGTGAATACGATTAACTAATACGTTTATAACAAGTTCCAAAATAATTTCTTGTAATTTTATATTTAACAGCATAAATATGCTAGAACATATAATTATGCTGAATGGAGTTTAGATTTTTTTATTGACAACACTAAAGCTCGTCAATCAGTATACACAGTATTAAGTATTAAGTCCTCCTTTTTCTCTGTCTGTCTGTGTGTTTACACTAATCTCGGAAAATGGTGAACGAATTTTGTTTATGATAGTATCTATGGAAGGAGGAGTTTCGAAAGATGGTTTACGTATAATAATACTTGAACATCTTTATCACGGTTATATTTGCCGAGTTATCACGGTTTTTGTAAAAGCGTGGGCGGGTTCAGATAGTAGATACTAAATAAAAAAAAAAGAAAATCTGTTTACAAAATATTAGGAAAAGCTACGAACTGAGTTTTCTGCAAAAAGACTAAAATTTCGAAAAACTAAAATTTTGTTTTACCTAAACCAAAGATGTATTGCCGCTTTTGTACCTAAGGCGAAAGATTTAAAATGTTCTTTTCAACGATGATGATACACGAGAAAGCTTTTTAAATTTACAATAACTCCATTTTATGTACTGTCATAAAGATGCATTGATATAGGAAGTAAAATATCCGAACAACATGCAACGATTATAAAGTTATAAGTGCAGTTATTTGATCGATTCATTTATAGCATTACGGAGGCTGTGGACTCCGCGTTATTCGTGTATTGGAATATGGCCAAAGTCAAAGCGAATCTTTTGAAGATTTCAACACTGATTCACAGTTGAATCACGATTTTGTTGATCCTTCCATCTCGAGAACAAAGAGTCCGGACCAGAAAATTCTCTGTGCCACCTTGGAGGATTCGTACTTTATTTATGTCAGTAACTCAATAAAAAAATCTATATAAAAGAAAAAAAAAATTAAAAAAATTCCTTATAGTTCACTCTAATTACGGTTAAGTTTCGGATACCAAATTACTCAGGCAAATCCATCAGAAATGACCTGAATAATAACGTCCTTTATTATTCAGTATGACTCCCTGTAACCTTGTATATACCTAAGATATATGTATATATATATACAGATAAAAACACATAAAATATTTTTTGGGAAAAACTGTTAAGTTTTTCTATTGATATTAGTAAAGCTTAGTCAATATATATTGAAGAGAGAAATATTTTTTATCAAACAACATACAAGCCAGCCACGATAATGCGAATTACTTAATGCATTTACAGGTCAATTATGGATATTTATGGGTGGAAAATACAACTTTAATTTGTTTATTTTTAAAGACGAATGGTAAGGGAATATTGACCGCGTTCGAGGTCAACATACGCGTACCTACTCCTATGTAACGCGATACAATGTTACAGTAACGCGAGTTTATATGTGCAGTGTTGAAAAACAATGCCAACGCAAATATTATACATTGCAATAAGTAGTTTTATTATGTACATACAAGCGACCCGCTCCAAGCTTCGCCCAGGAAAAACTTAATTAGGTTTTATTAAAGTTAACACATAAAAAAAATCATCTAATCTAACTTATGGTGAAAACCGCACCAAAATCCGTTGCGTGGTTTAAGAGTTACCGGCCATACATCGAAACAAAAGACTGTGTAAAGATTTAAATTTAGAACGAATTTATTTAATTGAAAAAAGAATTAATTGTATACTTATATAGAAGTACAAAATATAATTTTCAAAAACACATAAACACTCACAAAGCTATTAAGATAAGAGCCTAAACTGTTATAAAATAAATGATAAGGTAGATAACTCAGCGGTCATCTTATAGTTATCACAATCAGTAAACAAAATAGTCTCGTGTTTACAAGATTATTTTTTGACGTAACAATTTTGTCATTCACAAAATTAATACGTAGTTTAATATCTTCTAAGACTTTTTAAAGTTTTTAGATATATGTACTTGTTCAAGAGACGGTTCATCTGTCTCAAGTTCAAAGTTCCGGACTCTGTTACCGGCGGGGTCTACATATTTAGGAGAAAACTTATTAAGGCGGTCTGCTTTTCGTCCTCAAATTGTTATGTATTGTGGCAATATATTCTTATTAACTACAAGCTTAATGAATAGTTAGCATAAAATGTATCCCCAGGGAATATTAAGTAGGCTTAGAAACTTTGGACGTTTTACCCTAAATGCGAAAATAGGAGTTTTTTTTTATTAGAAATTCAATGTACAAGAAACTATTGTGTTTTATGATTATATCATCGTCGATAGATAACTATATTATAATTAACTATATGCAAAAGTGGGTGTTTGATTGTTATGCTTTCACGCCTTAATTACACAACTTATCATCATGAAATTTTGCACATACGGATCCTGAAAAAGACATAAAAACATTGTTCCCGAGAGATTATTTAAAAATTAAAATAAAAAATTCAAAGTCTGACAAAATTTCAAATATATGAGCAATAATAAAGATTGAATAAATGGTTTAACATTTATTCTAAGAAAATTTATAAAAAATAAAAAATTCTAAGAAATTCTAAGAAAACGGGGCGCGGACGATGTCGAGGGCAAAAGCCATATTATATGTAATTTGTTATGAGAAAAAAAATAACATTTGTTGAGTATTTTCTGTACCTCATGTTCGAGGGGAAATATACAATTGTGTAAGCGGCTCTTGAAAATGTTTACATTAAGTATCCAATTTATTTCACGTTTTCTTTTGTTATTTTAAATATAATAATTATATTATTATCAATGTACGCAGTAAGTTGAATAATATAGCATTTTTGACATTATTTTTTTATTTATATAAACAAACGTTTGTTTTCAATTTAGCTTCGCTCACTGGGTCAAGGTTATTTTGTGTTTATAATTTAATAACAAACTTAATAAGATGTAAAAACACTTGCTGAGAATGATTTTTTTAACTTGGTTGCAACATTATTAGTAATTCATTAATTTATTTTGTCAATGAATTATCATTATATAGCATAAAATAAAGTCGCTTTCCGCCATCTGTCTCTTTGTATTGCATGTATGCTTAGATCTTTTAATCCAAGCAACGGATTTTAATGCGGTTTTCACTAATGGAAGGATCGTTAACGAGGAAGGTTTTTATTCATGTGAAAGTTACTCTGTCTGTCTGTTACCTTTTCACGCCTTAACTACTTAACCGATCATCATGAAATTTTTACACGTTCTCTACGAGATACAGGAAAGAATATAGGGTA
Source organism: Synanthedon myopaeformis (assembly GCA_944738685.1). Classification (NCBI taxonomy): domain Eukaryota; kingdom Metazoa; phylum Arthropoda; class Insecta; order Lepidoptera; family Sesiidae; genus Synanthedon; species Synanthedon myopaeformis. The sequence goes on along the minus strand of OX122926.1, from coordinate 8,674,703 downwards.
CCTTTAATCCAGAAAAAAAGTACCTACTGGTTTAGTGGGATCATAAAAAATAAATAAAAAAAAAACTTACGCCTGGAAAAAGTTAATAATTTTTTAACGCAGTCGAAGTCGTGGGCGCCAGCTAAACTCAATAAATGCAGTGTGCTTGCTTTGCCTTTTAGTTTATTACCTGCTGTTTAATTTCCGCTGTAACCTGATTACCTGACTGGAATAGAATATTCAATCCCTGCTTTCAAAGTTTTTACCTGTTGCCTCAAGTGACGAAAGCTTATGCGTGATATCATAGTGTGCAGTACCGTTACAAGACGAGTTACCGGGTCGTCATGAGATGTACCCGATGGATGTACCGCTATGCCATCCGCCAACGGCCAACAGGCCCGAATTATAACTGTTTAGCAACTACATCATTACCAGCTCCAATATCCACTACCTTATTGCTAGTCAATTCGTTGGCTAATAAAATTGCCAGCTGATAAATTATTTACCATTCTTTTCAAACCTTCTTTATTCATCGCTGTTTCAATTAGTGAAAACCGTATCAAAATCCGTCGCGTAGTTTAGAAGAAACAAGCTGAGAAACAAATAGAGGCAGATAGCGAATTTGTTTTATAATATTTACGATTATATAGAAGACACAGTACCTACAGATATGGCTCTATGAGTTCACATCGTAATGCACTTCGATGAAAGATATCGCCGCACGACTCGAATGTGCCGCCGATACGATATTTTGTCATGTCATACGCGAGAGTTATCACACACGATAAAATTATAATAAAACATGACCGATGTGAATTGTTTGTTTTTGCGTCGCGTTCTTTGCATTACGTGATATGCGGCACAAAGGTGACAATTTCGATTTGAATACAGTCGTGATACTTATGAAAACATCAAAACAGTGCACGTTCTAGACGACAGATTTATTATAGTAACGAGAACAAAAAAATACGTTACCTTCTGGCGCGGCGGCGGACGTGTAATTTTAGAGAATGTAAAAAAAATCTTCTTTGAACGGGCGTCAGACCGGAGCAGTGCCACAACAAGTCACACAAATATTGCGCAGAAGTTGGAAAAAATATTTCAAAATAAACGCACTAAATTTAGCTAACGTAGCGATAAATAGAGAAGTTTCCAATATACACGGCGCACAACCGCCTTTCACGGTGTCTCGTCGCGAACTGCCGTGCGCGAGCCTCTGGTCTGGCACAACAAAACAACGGCTTGTCAACAAACAAAGAGGGCTCGGTCTGCGCAAGCGCAGATCAAAACTCTTCACCACGCGCACACAATAGAGCTTGTGTGAATGAACAAGTAAACAACCTTTGCTAGAATTGCTATATAGGTATTTGTTCGGCACAATAAGAGCTTAATTTCGCGGTTAAATAAATGGTGAAAGTGTCACGCGTCTAAGTAAACACGACGAACATCATAACAATAACATTAGTTTTATCGTTATCATTCATTGCCTTAGATGAGGGATAAAATTTTATTATCTTTTCTACATTGGCACAATTATATGTGCTAATCACCAGAATTATATGTGTATATTTATTACTAGCTGATGCCCGGGACTTCGTCCGCGTTGAAAAATAAAAGATACACAGTGATACACTGAGATACACTGATCCTTGACATTATACTTTCTAAGAGTTGGATCTTTATTTTTAGATAGCTGGTGCCCTCCTGCTGGAATATTTAGCCTATGCCCATTCTGAAATTCTATTCCATGTAGGAGACTTACAAACAAATATACAATTTGTAACTTTATAATATAGAATATAGATTGTCACCGAGAACTTTCCGCGTTCTCTTGTCGGGTCCTGGACACAAGCGAACAATGACCGAACAAGCGAAGGATCTACGGGATTACTCCAAGGACTTTTACAATTTGCGAGTTTCGAGTTTTGTCGTTTTTTGCTCGTGTAGACGCCTGTTCTCTCGGTTTTCCAATTTCAAACTTATTTACCATGGGACATAACTTTCCATTTTTTTCTATGAAGTCTCCGATGGGACGACTTAAAATTTTTAAAGAACTCTTTGTTCACAAATTTTATATAGCCGAGACCAGTTTGCTGTAGCACTCAAAATTTTGTCATTTTTTTAAAGCAGGTATAACAAATACACTTTTAAGAGTTCACCTAGCCCGGAGCTTTCTTATGCGCTCATAAATTCCAATCAGCCAGTTTAAGACGAAAACTGATATATCTCATAATTTTCAAAAAATTGAGTTATAGTAGAGTAAGTAACTTATAATATTATGAATAGGCCACAAGCACTACCAATTTAAGCCGAAAATTGATAGTCTGAAATTCATGCAGCGACTAAGATCATCATATTGCTAACTTTAATTCGGATAATGTATAATATATTTAAAATATTTCGCAGTCTCGAAGAAGTCATTGATTAGAAATGGAAATACACATTCCTCCTTAACGTCTGTCGTGAAAGGTCAAACTTCCGTTTAAAAATGTCGAAGTTGTACACGCAAACACTATTGTGGGGATTTCAAAATAGTTACGAGTTACTTCAAATGAGTTAATGGATAAAGAGTTAGAGGAAATCGTTTCGTCAACTAGGAAATGGGCTGATCATCAAACACCTGAACAGGTCTTCATAAATTATAGCTAAGAACCATTTCGATCACGTCAGCTTTGAAAAAAAAAACGGCCCATTCGTTTAGGAGCTAAGATTCCACACACAGACACCCATGTCAAACTTATAAAATCCCGTTTTTGCGACGGGCGTTATAAATATTTGTAAGAAAAAAAAATAAAGACACGAGACAAAAACAAGATGCTCATCGTCTCGTTATCTCACTAAAATTTTACACACATCACCCGTCTAATTTCTTTTGAAAAGTATCGAAGCCGCGTAAATATTTACAGCTGGCCTTGAACTCGTACGAGTGTAATGAGTGCGCCCACGTATCGCCCCATCTGGGTAGAAGTTTCGACAAGAAAGAGCACATTGTGACATTGACACGTGGTGGAAGTTTCAATATGTTTAATAGGAGCATTAATTTGTTAGAAATATCTCCAACAGAGATGTTAGTAAAGACATAATAAGTAATACTAGTATTTGCAGGGGAATAAACAGAAGCCCGCTCAGTGCTATACATGTTAACGTGCATGAATTCACCTAAGAATTCAACTGTCAACTGTAAAACTGTCAACTGTCAATGTCAAATTGACAATTTTCTATATAAATATTTTACGCTCTCGCTAGCGAGTGCGGTAAACTCATGGTATATTGCTTACGGGCCGCCGGTCGACGGTGGATCCAGGCTGCTTTTGCACCGGTCCTATTGAAAAGTTACAGGGAAGGCCTATGTCCAGCAGTGGACATCCTGCGGCTGAGACGATGATGATTGAGGTATCTATCGCGGTACGAAAAATAAATAAAATTGAATATGCCCAAATGTGATTATTAAATAATAAATTAATTAGTAATTATTTAGAAATTGCATAAGTATTATATTAGCCTAAGCTTGAGTCCTTAGGGCTTCTATTGCAAGATGAATTTGTTGACTGTGGTAATAGCATCTTCTAAACATTAAATAAAGTAAGTGTGTGTACGCTTAGATCTTAACTATGCACTTAAACTATGTAACGGATTTTAATGCGGTTTTCATTAATGAAAAGAGCGTTAAGCGAGGAAGGTTTCTATATATAATTCAATGCGGACGAATTCGCGGGCACCAGCTAGTATTGTATAATTATTATAAAAATAACATTTTTTTTGTTTGCTGTGTGTAAAAGGTACTTACCTGTATAAATACTTTATACTGTGAACAGTGAATACAGATTTTTTTATTTTACCTTACAAAGGCATGTTTAGCCCGAGGATATTTTGAAATGCAAAAAAAAACATCAAAAGATCCTCTGGTACTGTAGTTTTGTCTCAAAATATACATTGTTAATGTGAATCAATAAAATTCAATACAGTAACAAGGAAACTTTCTCTACTTTCACATTTCTCGTCTTAGTTTTATTTTTTGGGTCATTGCCGACAAATGTCAGTTCATCACCTCCACAGACTCAAACTTTTGGCGCACTATCAAAACATGTGGACATAAAAACTGTTCCTAATTTCTTTAGCAAACACTAAATCCACAAAAATAAGTCACGTTTCAGAGACGACGTGAGGCCTTATCGGACGGTTGTTGAACTTGTAATCAATAAATTTATTTGTAATAACACAAAAATTACTTCGGCGTATTTTGTGAAATACTTTGAAAATAATGCGGATTGTAAAAATACTATGTTATAGGTAAATGCGACATAGTATAAGTACACGAGCATTTACCACTAACAAGTGCTCTATGCAAGTAAAATTAAAATATACAAGTCAGTGACGTACGAGTATATTTGAATAGGAATACAGTAGAAAAGTATAATACTTATAATTGTTTTGTGAGAGCTACTAATTAATATCTAAACGATATTTAAGTTTGTGTACTGAATCACACATAAATATAGGTACTTTTGAAGATATTGAAGATTTTCTAACCGACCCTTTTTCTTTGCGGTCCAGTGTATTATAATAAACAAATATAAATTTAAATCATGAATTTAAATTACCACGGAGTGATAGGTGATATTATACTTATAGATATTATAGTAAAAACGTTTACTTGACAAAAATTAGTCATATACATATGCATACAAACACAAGTAAGTCATATATGTAATATATATAAAAGGCGATGTGTGTATGTATGTCTCCTACAGATGCCAAAACTGCTGAACCGATTTTGATGAAACTTTCAGACAATCTTCAGATTAGTCCAGCGGCTGTTCCTGTGAAGTTTGGTAGCGATCGGAGGCGGATGAAGTCGCGGGCATATATTAGTAGGTAATAAAAACATAATTTGGATTCACTAACAGAAATGTACGTCCATATATTTAGTATTCGGATAAGACAGTAATAAAGTCAGTAAATAACGAGTTATCTACTAAGCAAAAAAAAAAAACGTGAAGAGGCCGTTCAATTATAAATTTGAAGGCCTCTTAATCTTTGTTAGATCCGTACCTTGACCTGTAAGGCTGTTAGTAAAATCGGTTAGGTATACCCTTATTATGTAAGGCTTGCCTTCGAACACGCGAGTACTCGATCCGAGTACATACGAGTACATTGTAGGAATAATTATTTTAACTGGTGCGTTCTAATTTCAGACCAGCTGCGCTGTAATTCGTTTTTTGAAAATCCCACAGAAACTTAACATTTTTTAAAGGATAAAAAGTATCCTATATTTTAATCCAGGTAATCATCAATACATCAACGAAAACCGCATTCAAATAGGTAAAGCCGTTTATGAGATTAGTGTGCATAAACCCATTGACAAAATATGTTTTGACCTCCGTAACATTAATTATGTTACGGCAACGTGTAGGTATACTAATCGTTTTTTTTTTTAAATAATCATCTTTGGCTCGTTTACGGTATTGTTATATGTATAGATATAGATAAATTTTTGTTCAATAACTTGTTTCAATAATAACAACATAACAAAATTAACAAAATTGTTAATATTAACAATATTGTTTGGTTAAATTATTCTACGAGAACGAGACTGTTTTCTATGTATGTTTTTCATTAAATCCATAGAAGAAGTATTAAGGTCACTAAAGCTATCATGTTCATACATTTGATAGTGTCTTTTAAGATAAAATGCAACGTTTAAAGCAAGAACTTTAGAACTTATGAGTTCTTCAGCTGTTACGAATTTACTTCGTGCAACATATTCGCATCCTCTTGAGAGGTCTACAGATGTTCAGCATTGTGAAGTTTGTACCTCCGTCGTAAGATCCAATATTTACATTTAATACCACGTTACGAGATCAGATAAAACAAAATTGATAATGATAAACCCAAGACAGTCACACGAGGTGATATTATGTAAAGGTCTCAGACAGGCTTACGAATCACTTGATGGTAAAAGGTGTCTACCGTAGACCAAATGATTTCAAACTCAGGGGTCTCTTCGAAGCTATAATGGAGTCGTTAATACAATCACACAACCAGTCTATCAAGCATATGCTCATCAAAATCTTCTTTCGGGTCTTTTCCAAAGTAGGTGAGTATAAGTAAGTGTTTCTTAATAAGCCTTGACTCGTGCCCCTTATCTTTATAATATTCATTGGAATGAATATGTGACGAAAACAATCAGTTCGCTATAGGCAAAAACTAGGCTAGGTCAAGTGCTGTGAAACAGTGTATGGAGTTGCTAGCGTTGCGACCACATTCATGTCACCAGAAGTACAGGGGGTTGCTTGACATAGTTTCAAAATTACAAATTTTGTGTTTCGTTTTTTGGTAGCGCGTTGACCCAGATAAAGAGACAAAGACTGAAGATGAACAATGCTTTTAACGCCGAACGTCTGTCTATAGTTAAAAAGTTAACCAGAGTCGTTAATATTCAAAACTATTTCGAAGTAATTTCACAATGATAGAATGCGTCTAAACAAATGAATATTGATGAACTTAGGTATTAAATTTTGCCAAAATTTCCGTTTTAAAGAGATAATGTATTTGATTATTCTTCGGTTTTAACGTTCCATTAATACATCGTCATAAGGTCAAAAGTTCTCACCAATATTTCGGAAATATGGTCAAATTTGAAGGTTTCAAGATCAAGTCATATTCTTCACTATGATCACGGTTTCAATATATCTATGAAATACTTTGGTCGTGTGTACACAGAAATATGAATAGGTGAAGTGAAGCACCTGTTCATATTTCTGTGGTTATTAATACTTAAATGTTCTCATTTATACTTATTATTTAGAGAAAACATATATAATAATGTGTGGATTATAACACAGTATTATTTTTTTCTTCATTTAATTAATTGTCTGTGTAGGACGGCTGGCTGAAAAATCGATACAAAGCCTGACGTCACGCAACCATTAGAATCTCGGAAACCTTGTTTAAATAATCGATTACATTTCATAACATAATGACTGGTCTTTGTGCTATTGTTGCAGTCGACAGGAAAACGAATTCATCTTTCTTTTGTAATGAGTCTTTGGGATGGGATACAGGTTTTGTAATGGTATACGAGTATCGTCATTATTCGTATTCAAGTGAACTGCTTTGGTATTGTGGTACTTGTTAAATTCTTTAAAAGTTTTTAATATACTATTTCTAACTTCAGTCACAGATTATGTAAAAATTAATATTAATATAACTGTAGCTTTAAGGTTGCCTGCCACCCAGAAGAATTAATTGGCTCTTCTTTTTAACCTGCCTTTCGAATTTCGATCAATATTGTATTCGAATTTAGAATTCAAGCTCGTTAGTGCATTTTACAACAACTCAGTGTTGTGTCATTTAGGTAGTTATTATATTAGGTAGCTAATTTAATTTTTTTTATTTATATCCATTTAAGGAAATTGAAAAGTAAAACTATATATATCTTAATCTTTTTATACAAAGAAATGCATCTTTACCTCTTTGCTTGATGATTTTAGTACGCTAATGTCACCCAAAGGTGGGCGGTGCTATCCTGACGCGTCCGACTACGTCTTCTTTTATAGGAAAAGAAAACAAATTGTTAACAACCTCGCCAGGTGAGTCTTCGCAACAAATTGCTTCGTACTTGGTACTTCTACCACACAACGAAACTTAATTTATTCTGCAATTACTTTCTTACTAACCTTCTTATTGCAAGGCGGAGAAACAATCCGTCATACAACAGTGGACTACGAATATACTGAATACTTTTGGATAGGCCGAGTTGGAATTCTGTGAACAAGCGGAGCGGAGGCGGACGACCGTCTCGCTGCCATAAGACTAATGCGACTGTGTAAGTATTGTGTACAATTTGTGGTGGCGGCTAACTGATGATATAGCAATGCAATTTAAACGTGGATAAGGCACCCATTTAAAGCGACGCGCAATAAGTCACAGCTTTTTTATTTCTAGACTGACTTTTAAAGATTGTGACTTTTAAAGATTGTATATAAGTCGTCAGGTAGAATGACAGACCACTTGAGGGTAGGTGGCTATTGTAGTCTTCAAACAACGTCAAAGAGCTGCAAGTGCGCTGCCGACCATAGTAGGATTAAGGATAAGTGATTAATAAGGGATAGGGCAATGGGCTCTGGCATCCCTTACTCACTCACCGAAACACAATAGAACACTTGTTTCACAGTGGTCTTGTGTAAGGATGTGGTTACTGCCGCCAGACGGGCTGTAATTTTAATTTACATAAATTAATTAATTGATATATTTATATACTTCGGTTTCTAATGAAGCGACCCCGGGTTCGTAGGAATGCAAATTTTTCTGCAAATTTATATAGAAACGTTCCTCTTTTATCGCTCTTTCCATAAGTGAAAACCGTTTCAAAATCCATTGAACATTTGGTGGGACGATCAGAGTCAGTTTACGCTTAAGTGTCGCATCCGTTTAATTTCGTATATCCATAAATTTCCAGACGTTCATTGGATCGGGACAAAGCGATGTCAACGTACCGCGCGGTGGGACGGTGCCGCCGCGATGCTGGTAGGACGATGACCATTAGTCGGAAATGCATACAACCTCCTCTTGGATACTGAGGTAGTCCATTACCCCCACAGTATACATAACACATTAATATTTTTTGTTGTTTTAACTATAAAGTATTCGAGTCTATGAACAAGTTCATTTGAAAATCGCAAGACTTCAAGACTCGCAAAGAAACGTCAACAGCCGAGTGAAGTCCTTAGTACCTAGACAGTTTTTTCTTTTAATAAATTTTAATGATCTCACTAGAAATATTTATACAACCGGAGACGGAAACGGTTTTCGAGTGAAGAGAAGACTCCTGGTAATAGCTATACCTTCAATAAGGGTCAATTTTAGGATAAATGTTACTATAGTCGTTTTTAATAGTTGAAGGAATAAGTTAATAAACAAGATTGAAAAACAGTCCGAACAACCTTGATACAATTAACAAACTCGTTGCTCAAATACTAAGTACCTTACATATTATGTGTTCGACTGCCCTGACACAAATATTGTATAACAAATTGTAGAAACTTTGTTCGTGCTAACCACCGTCAGTTTACACAAACTGTACTGCTGTCTGTTAGACTCTTGAATACAAAAATATCATAGTTCATATTTTTGTATGAATTTCTATAATAATAATAATAATAACCATTTATTTGCTGAATATAGGTTACAATGGTTTTACAGTAGATAAATCTCGCTACATTCTACCCTTCGAGGGTGTGCAAATATTTTAAGTATGTTACATAAAACAAAGCTAATTAATATTACTAATTATTACAATAAGTTATCACACATAAAATCTTTTATACTATAATAACATTTGTCAACGAGTAATTGCTTCATTTTCTTCTTGAATAAATTAATATTGAGTTCTTTAATGGTGTTCGTGTGTATGTTTCTATATTTCTCTAAATATAGAAACATATAGAAACATCTAGAACATATGTTATGAAATCAATTATTTATCAATGCTATTATTATATCAGAAAGTTGTCAGAAAGATAAAATTTATAATCGACTCTTCTTAGAAAGCCTACAGTGAAAATCCTTAATATAAATTAAGGATAATTTAAGAGATAAAACAGAGGGGCCCTTTTCTCAGCATATTTACAGGCTGTATCTAATCGTAACGATTCAAAGTGAAGATAAAATACGTATTCAGAGGGCGAGGACCTGGCGCCCTTGAGAATTGTCTCGATAAGTATGGCACAAGACATAACTTTTAGCGAATGTATAGACTCGACAGTCGAGCACATAATTAATTGGTTTATAAGATCACGTGGTAAATCATGGAACACACAAGATTATTAGTAGGGTAGGTATATTCAAACATTAGTATGAATACGAGTGCAAACAAAGGCTTAGGGCCTCTTTTACCAACTACAAGTAAAGTGTTGATTAGTTACTTTTAGAAATAATTTTATGTTTTATTAAATTATGCACTCGGTTTACTGCATCCTTCGATACGCGAATTTTTTTATTATTTTCTTTTTAATCAGTAAACCTTCGTTTGTACAAACAAAGGTATATCAGCTCCATTCTTCCCGGTGACCGGTGATTTTAAATGGCGGTTAGCCTACTTGACACTTTACTCAGAGATGGTGAAAGAGGCCCTTATAGAAATAATAAAAATACATGCCGATGATAAGTGTCATCTTATTTATTTATTACGAGTGATTCGCACCCATCTTTTTCCAAATTTTCTCTTTATAAAAAACTTCTTCGGACTTTAACGAATATTTGAAGAAAAAAAGCCAAATAGGTTCAGCCGTTCTCGTGTTTTGCGTTTAGCAACACATTAGCAACAATCTTTATTTATTTAGTAGTTTTCGCGGACATCAGCCAGTATTTACAACATGTGAAAATTAACGGTTATCATTACAATGGATTTGGGATTATTACATCTATGAAATCCGTATTGTATTTATAAATATTTTATCCGTGCGTCGTACTGTGCTTTAAAAGCTAAACCTTACACTTTTATTTTACCTCAAGACTTCTGGTAACTTGTAGCCCCTTTGTTAAAGCTTTCTTGAAATGTTGGAAGCTTGAAATATAATATGCTGTTCCAATGTCAACACGATTTACAATTTGTCATCTTTGTAGTAAATGTAAAAAATGCAAGGAAAACGAGGGAATTTCCAAGAATATATGAGGTTTGAATCTAGTGAGACATAATAAATCGTAGCCGAGCGTTTTGACGTGATGGACGAAGTCTCGGGCAACAGCATGTTTTATATAATTTGTGGTCGAATTTAAAGTGAATATCGAAATAGTCGACTAATTAACGACAAATGTAATCAAGTTTTCATGCCTTAAAGGCTAACGCTGAGTAAACATCAATTAGCTTGTGCATGAAGTCGCTAGTTAAATAAAGTAAAAAAATGTAATTTGTTAAATGTATTTACAGCCGTTACTAATTGAATTATTAGTTTTCACGTCGTGATAGTCTGCTCAATAGGATTATTAAAAAAGTAAGTATTCCTATTGGTAAATATATCCTATTTACGGTAATAGATGTTAAGTTGTCCGTTTAATACCTTCATGATGTTACAGTTTGCCAGTAGACTGGTGGTCCACTTGATGGTAAGAGGCTACCATCGCTAAACAATGCCATAAGTGCTGCAAGTACCTACTCTGCTGACTTTAGTAGTATAAGGATAAAGAATTGGGATCGGAGTATGGATCCTTGCTCACTGAAACAACTGCACACGAACCAATATTTCACAGTGGTTTTTTTAAGAGCCACACCCTCTTACATTACATATAAACGCATAAAATAATTCGTCTTAAGTAATGTATTATATAATTGTCATTTGGAAGGTAAGGTAAATTCGCATGAGTAGAAATTTTATCCAGCGGACGCGCGAACTTTGAAATAATTATTCAAGCTTAGATAAGCTCTTCAAGCTTGTTTCGTGCCATAAAAAAATTCTTGCAGAGTCGATAGCGCTCCTTGGTGTTGCTTGTGTCCTTACACGACGGTAGCCACTACTATCTTCTGAACCGTCAGCCAGCCTGACACAATTTATAGTACTTATAAAAAAATACTAAATGGTGTAAAGGAAAAGAAAGAAAGGAATTTCAACTCCTTTATAGGCAAACAAGTGCAGTCGTAAATAGACAAAGTGCAGAAAAAAATGTCTTATCCCGTCGAGAAACTATGGATGGACGGGCGCGTCGCAAAAAGTGATTACATGTCTAAACCAATCCCGTCAAATCCGGTTCAGCCCAGACAAAGTGACAACCCTAACAAGCCGTGCAGACAACAAAGGAGCTCAACAAGTGGACGCAGATCCAACAGGGGTATTTTGCACAGACGGTGCAGGTAGAGTTAGCAAAAAAAGCAATAATATTTAACACATTTTCTTTTGTAATGTCTATTATCATTTATATACATAATGGTAGCTGCCTATTTATCTAACATAACTTAACGAAAAGGTTTTAAAAAAATCCAGGACAAATATTTTTTACAATTAAAAAAATATTTCACACAAATTTTTAAAATTTCAAAACAGTTCATTTCTAATAATAATTACAATTAAGCATTTTTCTATAAGTGAAACTTTTTTGCAGGCAGTACTAATGAGCACTTTATGAGGCTGAAGCCGAAACAGAGAATACGTGGGAGGTCCGAAAATCTTCAAGTTTATGATCGTACTTACTTTACTGATTATAAAATTATATTACTAACAATACTGATTATAAAGTTATAATATACTGTTCTGATTTATAATTATATATTACATTTATAATCGGTTACATAGATGTATTTATAATGTAATTCGAAATAAATATAATAAAAATATTTACCGGTCTAATTATTCTATTTTCCAAAATCAATTCACAATTCAACAACTCCTCATACCTGTAAAGAAAAAAATATATTTAGATTTATTATAGAGATAGTCTATGAGTTTATCCGTTCACGGTGGTATTCTGAAAGAGGGTGGCTACTGCCGCCAGACGGGTTGCCCAGTGTGCCCTGCCACTATTCTTCAAATCCAGACCATTGAAAAGTTCATTTTCAAAGTTGATCCCGCCGGGAATTGAACTAGCGGCCTCTGAGACATTAGACATTTTTACATAAAGTTGTAATGCATAATCTACGTAATCTACTCATCTCAATTTACCTAGAATTGAAAGCAAAATGTATTAGTAGGTGTCGTGAATTTGCATACGATTCCTACTGACACAGACCTTGTCTACTCCGATCCCGGAAACCGTAAACACAAACTCGATTAACATTATTTACATAATAATGTAAAGCCCTACATTATACTTAGATGAGTACTATTTACGTTTTCATTAAATAAATTTTAATTAATTTATTTAATGAAAACGTAAATAGTACGTATATTTAGTAAAAAGCAAAGGAATATTTAAATAAAATTCTTTTCTTTTGATTAAAATTTTTATAATAAATTTCTGGTACATATTTTTTTATATACATACCTGGTATGATCGACTTACATCGCTTAAAAATATCGCTTTAACCTACTTTTCTAATATTTCAAATGTTAATCAAATATTTAAAAAATATTTATTTATTTGGTTATTTTCTGTTTTTTTCATAGTGACATTTTTGGTCAAAAAAAAAAACCTTTTGACCGTCAGAAGTGAAATTTGAAATAAAAAATTTAAACAAATCAATGACATTGATTGAGGAGTTTAGGGTATTTCAGGAGTAGTCAACATTTCAGGGGTTTACCCTAGATACAATTAACTAATTGTTTTTATTATATTTTATACCATTGTTAACCGTGGTACCATTACATAGTATATATTACTAGATGGTGCCCGCGACGTCGTAATGCCCGTGTCTGTTCATTAAATATTTTTCAAAAAAAAAAGTACAAGTGGTACTTGTGTTGCGAGGTCAAAAAATTCTTGCATTTGTGCAAGCTAATCTCAAAAACTGCTTAATGGATTTGGACAAAATTTTGCACACATATATCTTACTACTTGGATTAACATATAGGATACTTTTTATCCTGAAAAAATATATATAGGATTCTCAAGAAACGAACTACGTACGAAGTCGCGGGCACAAGCTAGTGATATATAGTAATACTAGCTGTTGCACGCGACTACGCCCGCGTAACTTTATAAAATATAGCCTATGTTACTCGCTGATAATGTAGCTTTCTATAGGTGAAATAATTTTCAAAGTCCAGTTGTTTTTGAATTTATTCATTACAAACATACAAATATTCTCTGTTTATAATACAACTATAGTTAAAAATGTAAAGCTTGAGAAGTGTAATACAATTAACAATTCAAAATATCGTATTATATTATTTAAATAATGTGAAAGTTAAAGCAAAGTATGAATCAAGACTGAAGCATTGCCGGGAATTCTATTCAGCATTTCCGAGAAAACTGTTTTCAGTGAAAATAGTTGTTATACTAACTTTTTCCCGGAAAGTGACTAAGAAGATACTTCAGAATTTATTTCCTGTTAATAAAACTGTTTTAGTCACATTTGAGTTCAGAACAAGCTTTTATACAACTCAGTAGTTAACAGTAAGTAAAATTAAAGTTTTTTTTTATACTTATAGCCTTTTCTAGTGCCTTTTACAATTTAGAGGATTATAGCGATATTTAACTAGCTACGAGCCGGAGGTTAGCACGGTTATAATTTAATGTACAAAAACCTTCCTCGTTTATCTCTCTTTTCATTAGTGAAAACCACATCAAAATGAAACATACAGAGATATAGATTTTTTTTATTAAAGGCCAGCAGACAGGCTGACGGTCCACTTGATGGGTAGATGGCGACCGTCGCATATAACACAAGCGACGCCACAGATGGATGCATGTGCGTTGCCGACTATAATAGGATTAAGTAAGGGAAATGGGCTATATAAAAAAATAATTTTATTTTTGTATAGCAAAAGCTATGTTGAAAAAGCTATGAAGTTTCCTGTCAGTTCTTACTCAAAGAATATGAGCATAATGAAATGGCGGTACTAGTAAACACAAAAGCATTGATTATAGTAAGATACTGAAATTTGTCCCTATTCTATAAAAGAATATTTTTTTTAACAAAATATAATTTTATGGACTTTTTAATATTAAAAAACAATAAACAAAATACAGAAAGCTTTTAAGTTAAAGCAGCTACGTCTAGCCTAAACTAATTTAAATGTGATTGAGGACATTGTACCCCGTCTGCCCTTCGCACGATACATTAATTTTATAAGATTCGAGATCAACGTTCTCTTGTTGAAATCATCTAATTGCCCAGTCAAATTAGAAAAATCAGTGGAAATAATTCGGGTAATTTCGAGTATTGGTAGAATTATACCTTACCGTATCCAGATGAACATACTAAAAGTCCTCAAGGGTGGGGCTTGTGCTGAGGGTGTAGAGAAGGGTTGAAGGTACCTTTTTTCAGGTTTTTGCTCATGTCGCGAATATCTGTAGGAATAGCATTATGATTACTTCTGACAAAAGTTTCTACATAAAATTTTCTACAAATTTGGATGTATTCATTTTTACCCTACGATTAATACTTTAGGAACTACAGGCTGTGTAAGTAATAAACGTTTTAGTTAGAACAACATGCTGTGCTTTTATAATAAGTATTCTGTTTCCACTTGCCTGTAGCAGCTTCGAGTAGGTCATTGCTCAACTTGTACGGGATTCTTCTACTGACTGTTCTACGAGGAATGTAACCTCGTAGAACAGACAGCAGAATTCCGCACTACGTCCGGTGACCCGATTTCCGTATATTTTTATTTCGTATAATATCGACTATATAGATATAATTATAGTGTTTTAATAATTGCGTTTTTGTGAAAGTGACGAAATGTGTCCTGGACCGATCGAAGAGCGGCTTTTAGCTTGTGGACTTGTCATACTGTAAGTGTCTATGATTTGGTACCGCGTTTGTGTGCCAAATCTTATCCTTATTCATCCAAGTTGATTTTAAACATTCTCAGATTTCTCAGCTCTTATCTGAGGCCGAAAATTCATTGAGACGTACAGGATAATAATGCCAGAAAAGTCATTCTTATTCTTTTCTTTGTGATGTCATGTGTGTTCAAAAGATCGATCACTAAGGCAAACGGATAAGAAGATGTAAAGAAAAAACGGGAGTAGAATTAGACAGGAGAATACAAGAAATTAGCTGTGGTATTCCTCATTTATGCGCAAAAACACAATTGCCATATGATGTTAATGTTATATTACGGCGGTCTTCTGTGAGATGGTATTCATTTTAGGAAGTTGACGTTGTTACCCTGAGGGCATTTACCGGATAATTGTAGCAATAAAACAATTGATATATAATTATAATACAATTATATTAAAAAAATACGGCCATGTTTGAAACAGGAAATAACGTAGCTGCATAAAAACGCATATACACAGAGATAGATGCGTAGAGGGAAAGAGCTTGGAACGCTCGGCCCAGTTGGGAAAGCCAAAATGCGGTTACTAGGCCACCGCGGCCCCTGAGATAAAAATGTATGACAACAAAAAGCGTTTATATAGCTGAAAAACTTAAAAGTTATAGAAACTCTAATTCCATACATTTTCTATAAATCTATAATTCAAAAATAGGGAGTCGCTATTTTAAAAATAAAGTTAATTTCCCTCTTCATCTTCCAACATTTTAAGTAAGTGGGTACTTTTAAAGGTTCACGTTGGGAAAAATGCCGCGACAACAAATGCAAAAAAAATGCATCTAAAATTTTTTGCTATCAAATCAAAATTATATTTCAAAAGGGCAGGTAAAGCCGTAAGGCACGGCAAGTTTCAAAATAAATCAACTTCATCGTACGATGACAGTAAACCTTGCCGCAAGCGTTATCAATTTAATTAAGAGATATAATTTAATAAAAGTACACTGAGTTCTCGCGACATAATAACGCAATTAGTTTGCGGTGTAATTAAGAACAATTAGGTTAATTTCCAATATGAGGACGCAAAGATTGTTTATTAATTGCATTTTCTTTCAAAAAATCACACAACACAAAGGTTACCATGAAATTTTGCATACATGTTGTCAGGGGTACAGAAAAAAAAACATAGGGTACATTTTATCTAAAAAAAAGGTAATGTTCCTAGTACTTTTTTTAAGATAGATAGCTTCCAATAATGGATCTCAAAATAAAATAAAAGCCACCGAGCGGTGTTGGAAAACGCGGTTTAAAATGGCAACAAAACACGACCTAAATTTAGCCTCATACTTGACCCGCCCCAGACTAAGATTCACCTGCATTTTGCTGAATTGTGTACCGAACGAAAATAGCCCTTTTGCTGATCTTCAAGCTGCTTGTTATTTTTACTAAAGTTGCTAGAAAAATAGCTAGAACATTTGTCTAAGACATCTAATTTTATTTTATTCAAATAACGAATTGTTTAGTATTTGGGTACAAAGCTTAGTTTGTGATACAGCAGAAGTATCATAGTCCGGCCTGCACCTAAAAAATAATCCTATTTTTTTTTGTGGCTGGTTCAAAGGGATTTGTGCATTTGTGAATATCATAAATGTTAGAGATTTGAAGTCTTGACGATTCGCAAGTCTTACAAAGATATATCTATATACAGTATTATATAAGGCATTATGAAATGCATTTAACGCAATGAAAGTTTTAATATGAAAATCGGGCTATTGTGAATTTAAGTATAATTGGAAGCGGTTTATTTTGGTTCCCATTTGCGATAGAAACACAGGGTGACCCAGTTAATGCTGGAACATGACCCGAGTTGACCCCCCGCCCTAGGTCGCTGTCGACCGCATCTCTCCTTCCACGCCATGACTTTACCAACAGCTCTAGAATAGAAACCTCTTTCATTCTTGTGTGACTTTGGGCCCATCTTCTTTGTTTTAAAGTTTGTATATCTACATAATTATTATGTACTATAAAAGTTGCATTTTTTGTATGAGGCAAAACACAAAATGAGGCAAAAATTTTGATCGGATTTTGATTTAATAATAGATGACTTTATTCTTTTATGTTGATCGCTACTTAATCGCTATACTGTCGCTTGAAACACAAGCAATGCGACTGCAAGTGCGTTGCGGTGCAGACCATAGCACGATTAAGGATAAGGGATTAGGAAAGTATAGGGAAATGGATTCCGCATTTCATACTCACTCACCGAAACAAAAACATGCTGTCATTTCATGGTGGTCTTCTAAAACAAAAAAGTCCTTCTAAAAAAAAAGGATATGGTGCTTAAGTATATAAAGTTCGTATTATTTGAAGTTGTGTTGAAGGTCGTAAGGTAACCAATACATTTGAATCGACATGTTTAATTTAAAACAGGCGTAATTGTAGTCGTGGTATCTGTTTATCTTACTAAATCTTACTGTTTATCTTTACTCATAAAATATTGAACCGATTTTAATGAAGTTTTTTCTAATATAATTTATATACCTCAGAATAACACATGTTACAATTTATACAGATAAGATATACGGATGAATTCGCATACAAAAGCGTATTAACACAATACAACGGGCGGACACTAAAGAACGCTGCTATAGGAGCGGTGTCGATTTGTTCACGTCTCGATACGAACCGGAAACGACCGGTGACCTAGTTAGTGTTGACTTAGAAACATTGTCCTTTTTTTTTTTGGAGGGGAAATGACGTTTACGCACTATCCCTCGTCGAGGGGGAGTGTGGAACTCGCCCGGTGAAGTGACATCACCGGGAATACCCACTAAACCCCCCCCCCCCCCCCCCCCGGATTCATTGTCCTTGTTCTACAGTTACTGTAACTCTTCGGTTGTGTTTATAATTTGCAACAAATATCTACTGCATGACTGCACACAATCAGTGTTACAAGAAAGGAATCCATTGGCCCGCAGATATTATTCTAATTTCAATCCCCCTAAAAGTTAAGTTAATTTAAAGTTTTATTCCCACTAAACTTTTGAAACTATTACCCAACTAATATACGAAAGAATCATAATATACAATAAAAACAATTTGTACACGTTGTCATCACCGAGGTCAAAAAATGTTTTTAGAATTTTATGTCAGTTTGTCTGTCGTTTGTGCACGCTAATCTCAGAAACGGCCACGCATCACAGATACAGACACACACGGGCCAAAACTTATAACACCCCTCTTTTGCGTCGGGTGTCGGGGGTTAAAAATGGGTTTTGGTCACTATAATTAAAGGGTGAATTTTCCAAGTGAGCGTGTATAACGCTTGAGCGGTGCCCAATTTCTAGAAACTGTATCATTGGGTTTTAGATAAAATAATAAATATTACAATGTAAACAATTGGTAAAATTCATTTAAAGTTTGGATAACTAACGTCCCATCCTTAATCATAAGTTACAAGATAAAGAACCTCGCCGACGAACTATAAATTACAAACTCAAGTAATTCAGCGACTTCAAAAACTTTCGTCTTAGTTGCTGATGGATGTTGACTCGACTTGCACCTACGTGTACAATTTAGCAGTGTTCTGTAACTGCACAAAGCTATTTGCGTCGCATGTCTAAATTATAAATAACTTGTACGGTGCGATGCCGTAAGATGATTATAGCTCATGTGATAATTTTACATGTACTGCCTTATGTTTCATCACACATATTGTCTTTTAAACTCGTTTTGATACATTCTATTTTAGTATGATCCATTTCCCAAAAATGATCAATTATTATTAAACAGTTACTATCCGCTATTTCTCCGCTATCCTTTTACCGTACGGATTTTGATACGGTTTCCACATGGAACATGAACCGAGGAAACTTTGTAAAATTGCACGCATGTGAAGTCGAAGCGGGTAGCTATTATAATATAACGTAGTTGAAAACCTAAATGAATGATCAAATAAAGGAGTGAACGATCTTAGTTTATTTTTCTACTGTTGGGTCGATGAACAGGAAACCTT
The DNA here is from genome assembly GCA_944738685.1 of Synanthedon myopaeformis. Classification (NCBI taxonomy): domain Eukaryota; kingdom Metazoa; phylum Arthropoda; class Insecta; order Lepidoptera; family Sesiidae; genus Synanthedon; species Synanthedon myopaeformis. Next base: position 8,655,338 of record OX122926.1, on the reverse strand, counting down.
TTGTTATCTGCCACTAACCACGAATTCCGACCGAACGGTTATACCGGAATTATATCCGAACGCAAAATCGACTAATGTACTGGAAAACTCAAGATTCTTATCCATAAACTCTCACTTACTTGGTCTGGGTCAGGAAGATAAAATTATCCATTTACTCTTTTGTGTGATGAAATATAGCATTACTGCGAATATTTGTACTCCGAGAGTTACCTAGGACCTAGGGGATAACAGACTCGGCGGAGTTGCGGAAGAGTGCTCGTCCGACCTCGCAACCTCGCCTATAGCGGACGTGGAGAACGCCAAGAGGTTTAGTCAGTGTCTACCCGTGGGAGTCCGTGGGTACCCATGATGGATTCCTCTTGTAAAAAAAAGGGGATAACAGACTAATATGGCCTACTGTGTGTTTGACTAATATGATTTGTCTTTGTTGGTCAAGAGCAAACCCATTTTTTATAAAAAAAAAAAAAATAACTTTCGATAATTTCTTGGCAGGCATCACCAGAGCTAATGCGGTCAATGGATGACCACAAAAAGAAGTTTTATTATCCACCCTTTCTAATGATGAAACTATAAGTGCATAATAACCACCAAGCTATTAAGTTGTAAGTATAATTAGGGCTTCTACACAAAAATACTTGGAACTTGGGTAAAAATACTTGGAACGTTTACTTATGGAAGTATAAGCAAATAATTTGACATACAAAATAGCAGCTACAGGATTGACTTCCATATTATTGCATTTTTTCCATTCTATGTGGGCCAAAGCTAGCTCTAATTGCTCTTTGTCTAAGCCTGAATTATAACTATAATACGGTTATGTACAGAAATCTATGTCATCACAAGTATGTATTAGATATAATAAAAGGTCTAAACGTCGATAACACGATAATAACGACATAATGTAATATTAAATACAGATGCGCAATAAGTATCTACTTTTGTTGATTAAATTATGTAACAGTTCAAGCAATCGAAGCAAAGATGTAGGTACGAGTAACGTCTTAAGTTCATATCGTGACGTGAGATTAGAAAAATATTGTATACCTCGTAGCTTAATCTTTTTTTGCTTTTTTGACGAGAGGTCTGATTGATGCAGTAGATAAATATTAGTTGTCCGACAGTCATTTAAGTGAAGTGAAAGATACATATTATCTAAGTATTCATCAAGATGTCTTGATCAAATGGTTTGATTATTACTTATTTCTTCGAATTGACTGGAAATTATATTTTGTTCACAGTGATAATACAATATTTCAATGCGACGCAATACTTGTTAGTAAACATATTATGTAGTGATAAGATAAGTATACATGAAGCATACGAGTTATAGATACAGACGTTATTACACACAGACAATATGGCGTCTCTTAAACAGATTGTTATTAGATGCGTTCAATTTTCAATTGCTGAACCTAAATGTAATTTAAAATTAAAATAGCACATAAAACACTTGAAATAAATCCATTAATAATCAGAGACTGACATAATTCTACGGCCAATATGAAACACTAGACACTGTTCGACTTTAAATAGCTTTGAAGCTTACAATTTTAATTAAATCCATGGCTTCTAAAGAGAAACCTTTGCGAATAAGCCTTCTAATACTGTTGCTTCACTCAGCTAATAAAGGACGTGTAGGTTTTCGGATTAGTCTAATAGGACTGTTAAATGATCCCTCAAAATTTGGCCTTTGGTATTAACGGAAGTTTCCCTACACGTAAGAAGCCAAAGTTTAGCCGTATGTAATATAGATTTAAATAATTTGATAACTGAGATACCTAATTTGTTACTGGCCATCAATTAAAAAACAGTATGTAAATATGTATTAAAATTTCAGATCGAAGGTACACTAAAGCCAAAATTATAATTCTAAATGTGTCCTACATTTTAACTACGCTCAACAAAAATCCCCGAACGCGTTATTTAAAAAAATGTCCAAACGAAAAACCTTCGTCAGTCTTTATCAGGCTACATTTCGTATTCTAACGTGTTGTCGTGTTGGTAATGTATTTGTTTTAGTCTGTATTTTATTCTTTGCTTGTGACTATAGAATTATCCATAGAACTGTAACACATTTTTAGTCTAGTTGGCCTGGTAAGAAGGCTCAAATGGGAGGCAATTCAGAAAACTGATGATTTATGAATAATTTCAACAATAGGTACAGTCATTTTTTTTAAAATAACCTCTATTTGGTGGGGATTTTCAAATATAGGATTTCCGTCGTCGCTGGGTAAACGCAACGTGCTGTTATATCTCGTAAAACGCATAACTTCTCTAAATTGATACAACATCATCTCCATAGCCAAATGGCGCAATCTGTTTTATGGTGATTCTAATTTAGAACAGCACGTGTTACAGTTTGGTTACGAAGTTGCGACACCGGACATGGCTGGTATTACGTCGTTAGTTTTGTTACCCTTTAACCCACTTGCATTGACTATAATGCGGCTAAATATAAATTGGAAATGAGTTTTCGAACATAATGAATACACGATGAGAGAAGAGCTAAACAGGAAATTTAAAGAAGTGGGAATAGATAATAAGATAAACTTAAAAAAATAAAGGATCAGTTATCATCCCATATATGTCTCACTCTCTCTATGTCACGGCTTTTCGTCAATGTGAAGAAGTTTTCTTTTTTTATTTCATAGTGCCTCATAGTTCCTCGATCATAAATTGAACAGCCTGTCTGATATCAGTAAAAGCACCCTTATAGAAGACAACTATTAAATAATAAATAACTCGTATGTTTTTGTATTTCGGTGAGTACCTAATTGATGCCAGGCCCATGTCTGCAGACGTTGCAGAATATTAAGTAAAAAAATGTAAATTCAAAAAATTAGTCAATAAAGTAAAAACTAGATCCAATAATTTAGTCTTTTTTGCACTTTATTGCAAAAAAACTGGGTTAGAATTATCTTTTGTTGTGGATCCTTCTTTTGCTTTATCATACAACAGTATTTTATATATTATAAAGGATGGCAGACAGGCTACAGACATGGTACATTTGATGGTAGGTGAATACTGTCGCCAAAGACACAAGCAATATTAGAGGGTGTGCTGGTGCGCTGCCTCTCCCCTGCAGGAATTTGTTTACGGCTTCTTTGAAGAAGCTCATATTGTAGCTAGGTGGAAAAACTTCAGAAGGAAGATTCTTCCATAGTTCGCATGTCCGCGGGATAAAGTTTCTGCTCATTCGGACTGTGCGCACGGCACCTTAACCCAAGTAAACGGACGAACTCCGTATATATGGCGCGCAGTACGGTGGTAGTGGGGTAACTTAGGATAGGATAGGCATTAATAAAATTGTTTCAATTCATGCCTACATCGTGACATAATAATAATTATAACCGGAAAGATAAAATGCAACACTTTCGGAACAAAGAAATATATTAATATGAATCTTCTTATCACGTTACAAACAGGACGTCTGCGATGCAAATAGAAATAATTCCACAGTTTATATACTTACGTAAAATGCTTATAATAATATTTGTCCAATGAAACGTTAGATATAGAGACGTGCAGTTCTCAAAGTGTATCTTCGAAATGAGGTCTGTTTGTATAGTTGTTTAGTACTATTAGATAAACATGTTCTACGCAACGGTTTGATTTGATATGAAAGTAGGGCGTCTAATCTATGGGCTTCCTCTTGCAACACTACAAAGGGTGTAGGCACCGTCAGTTACGAAACTAAACCAGAACATAGTAAAATATATTCAACACTGCACAGATAAATTTATTTATAAAAAAATACGCCATTTAAATGAAAAATGTTTTAATAGTACTTAGTTGAAAATGATTGAAAAAAATTTACTTCAAAATTAAAATTATTTTTTTACTCTCAATATTTTTATAGATATCATATTAAATTAAATGTCACTACCGTCACACACGAATAGTCTTGACTTTGCTTATAGCATATTGAATGCTGAACCTGAGTCTTCACAAAGCGCCCCAACCAATGACATACATATTATATATACATTTATTGATAAAAGTTTAAAGTTTTATAATAACACTAACTTTCTCCTAGGCGTTAAGACATTAATTCAATCATTATTGTTGATATATATTTTATCTCCCTCGGGAATAGTATTTTTTTCTGAATGAAAAGTGCTCTAAATAAATAAAATATTTTTTTGCGCGCACACATGTTTAGAGGATTTTAACTTATATAAAGCAGTTAGAGTACAAATTAAGATCCTTTAAAAATGTTTTAAAGCGGATAGTGATTTTATTTTATAATTAGTATAAATAGAATAACCTATAGATTATAGTGTAGGTAAAATAATGTCTTTGAAACAATTTTATTGGTTTCAATTCGCATTGTTAGCACCGAGTTATAGTTATTGCCCCATTTAATTGGACTTGATGTCTATTGGAACCATTTTGTTGGAGAGAACTCTATAAATTCTGTTGCTTTTGCATTAATCAATTTGAAACACTTTATTTTTCTGGGAGTTATTCACGATAGACAAATAGATCCTTTGAGGACTTCGCACAGATGCAATTTTTTTGAAAATTTTGTACAAAAACATTCCTGGTTCGTCGTTTTTTCCATTAGTCAAAACATTTTTTTTTTGGGGTGGGCCGCCCTTATCACTTAAAAAATAGTAAAAAAAAAAACAGTGGCACTCCGGGAGAGGCGAGGTTTCGGTTACATTACGTTACATTATTTACATGACAGTGTCGCGAATTCATGTTTTTTTCCCATCTCAAAAATGCCCAACAAGCTTAAAGAAGTTTTCACTTCAAAAATAGTTTTACAACCTATTCTCAGACCTACTGAATATACACAACAATTTTTATAAAAATCGGTCAAGCCGTTTCGGAGTAGTTTGGTTACAAACACTGTGACACGAAAATTTTATATATATAGAATATATGTATTAACATATTATAACAATATATAATAATTTCATAATATGTATAGATATTAAATATAGATAGATATAAATAATTCAACACCCGTAGCAAGTTTTTTTGGTTATGTTATAAACATAGATAATATTTTTATTAAATTTCATACATTTTTTATTAATTTAAAATTAATAAAAATTAAAGACCAATACCTTATTGTTTTAAAACAATTTTTTACTTTGTGGAACGTGGAACATTTTGATTTCTATGATCGAGAATTCTCTAAGTCCTGAAAGCGGTATAAATTCAAGCACTGTATTGAAAAGCTCAACTTAAAGAGCTATTTCCGTTTGAAATAAGTCACAGTGCTGAGGAGGCCTCGTAAAAAGCGTTTGGAAATAGAGATAGTGTAATCGCTCGGGTTACAATGTTACGACACTGCGCTCCGTGACATTACACTAACATTACGGACTCGCGGACAATCAATATTTAAACACATTCGAAATAGCTTGACATTCTAAAACAGTAGTATAAACACGATGCCCTTTAAAACGTTTTCCATTAAGAGCACAGTGTAAGATCTGTGTCGGCTGACCATACACTGAGATCGTGAAGAGGCGAATAGATTTTTAGGAACAAATTATATGCCCCGAACAGTGTATCAGATCACTCTCCACTGCTGGATGTAAGCTTTTCCCAAAGCTCGCCACCACGCACGGTCTTCTGTCCTTCGCATCCAGCAACTTCCCGCGAAGGCTTTCAGGTCATCTTTCCACCTGGCTGTAGGGCATCCCACGCTACGCTTTAAATTTGTGGCCTCCATTCAGGACCATTGCCACTTCAACTTGCTAATTCTCTTGGCAGTATTTTCATACATTACCCGAACGTCTTTTGTATTCTATATATTGTCTAGGTATTGTTTAAAATAACGGATTATACATATTGCCGGTAACATATAAGATTGTACGTTTTGAATTATTCATATTTTGCGAATCTATACAATACATGCTATTAGATTAAATTGGGTTCACGAGCGCAGTGTACTCAAATATATTTCGTATCCGATCCAATAGTTCAATATTGTGAAATATACTCGTATATGCATAAGCAGCGTTCGTTTATTGGTTCCGGTGAAATTCAATGGAGAGTATGTATATCAAATTAAAAAAAAAATCTTTTCAATTACATTATCATTCATAGTGATGACTTTTTCATGTTAAGATCGACAGACAGGCTGCCGAGCATAGTATAGGAGTAAGAATAAGGGATGTAAAAGTGCACTTGAATGCTTAAGCCTATCCCTTCGGGATAGAGATGAGTAAATGGACTCATGCCTTGCGCAACGAAATAGAAGAAGTTGCAGTCAGAGACTTCCCAGTTAACTGCCACTAAAAAAAATATTACTAAAATAATAATAATATTACAAAAATTAAGAATACTAAATAAATCGCTTCCAATTTTCAATTTTAATAGTTTTCAAATTGTCTGTAGCTACAAAATCCTCAACCGCTAAAATAAATTGATTGGTAACGACTGACGACTTATAGAAATTCTTGTATGACATATAATTATTGTTGTTATAGGTGTTTCAACTTATAACCCTCCTATTGTATAGTTATTTAAAAGCCTACATAACAAGTTGCATAACTTTTGAGGCTCACTGCAAACACTTGCTGTTTTTATTCTTCGCTCATTGTTCTTTAAAATTGTTATGTCTCTCAACAGAGGCGTGTGAGTAACAAAACGTGCTCAAAGAGTAAATATTTTGTATGTGTTTTCTAGAACTCATCAAACTAAAGCCGCTGACAAGCTAGAAAACGTTGTACACAAATAAAAACAAGAAATGCTATAATTAATCTATTTTTTATCTATATAAATAGAAATGAATCGTTAAATTTGTTGCTAAGTGTAAAAATCTAGAACGGCAGGCTTTTCTTTAAATATTCGTTGAAGTCCGAAGAAGGTTCTTATATAAAAAAATATATATTCGCAAATTATTATTTATCAAGATCAAAGGAACAAGCATATTATAGTAACGTCCATATAGACATGACATCTATTTTCTTGTCCTGAGTATTTTATTCATTTCGCTTTTGTATGTCTAGTTCTAAACTAAGACGGAAGTTGTTCTTCTTTAGTCACTAACACAATCATTGCCTTGGGAAATTAAAAAAACGGACATCAAAATTTTAATTAAAAAAACTATATAATTAGCAGTGCAATTTAGATCGTTCACCTGTACTGTAAGCGTAAAGACCTCTGGTTAATGTATGAGAAACTACAGTTCACTGACTCATTAAAATTTCGAGACATGGGTACCTAATTAAAAACTAACATATATTATCTTTTTATTATTTTTAAAAAACATGAGATAAAAAGTATCCCAATCCTAACTAATAATAATTATTAATGCGAAAATGAGTTTGTGTGTTTGTTTGTTACGCTTTCACGCCTTAACTATACTCAACCGATAAATTAATCATTATGAAATTTTACATACACGTTCTCAGAGATACAGAAAAAGACGTCCTTTTCCTTTCATCCTGAAAAAAAAAAGAACTGTTCCTGATAGATCATCTAAAAATTAAAAAAATTACATAAAGCCTAACTGAAATATAGGAGCAATAAATCCATACTAATTTATAAATGCGAACTCTTGTCTATTTTCTTAGACTTTCTCTAAGATATTTTCTTTCGATCTTTCTCCCACCACTTAGTATTATTTATATATCCTTACATATAACTTTTACATAGTATAATTTTAAAGTCGCTTTCCGAGTCTGTCTGTATGGTCCCTAATATACACGCAAGTAGTTTTTTTAACTTATATCTTACATTTTAATCTTTTTTTTGTCGTTTCTAAAGGGCATTATAATTCATAATGTAACATGTCCTCAACTACGGTTGGAACTGTAAAAACAAATTTATAAGTCGACAACCCAGGCGAGAGTTGCAAAATGATACCGCCCGCCGCGACAATGTTCCCAGAAGGAAGAATGACTCATTTGACTTACCAGTATCAGCTTGAAGAGTATATTAGCTCAGCTGACCAAGCGTTGGATCTTTATTGTTAGATAGCTGGTGCTCTATAAGAATATTTAGCCTATATTCTCATCCTGAAATTCTATTCAAACCATTGGTGAAAGAATACAAACAAACAAACATACAAACTTTACCTCTTTATAATATTAGTATCATCGATGTTTAATAGACAGGTATAGATAAGATAACATATTTTTGAGTTAGGACTCGAATTCTAAACATGAAATGATTTATCACCAAATTGACAGTATAAGCTACCGACTTATTCGTAGACCACCCAAGAAAGCTTTCGTATATATATTAGGCTAAGAGCTCCAAAACGTAGACCGTAGGCGTCGTTTTGAATGTACTTTGTGTAACGGCTGCAACTGGTTTGACCTGAAATCTAGGTCGTGACGTCACAACTGCGGGAAGATGCAGTGATAGAGAAAGTCAATTACTGCAATGCTGTGCTGTTTACCAAATCTATGGGCTGTTGGGCTCTGCGGACCATAACATAATGTGACTATTCTAATATTTCATTTTAAAAGCAACAAAATGTACGATGGGAGCTGTGTCGTGGGGTTTAATTAATGGTGCTTCCATCAATACATACCTATTATAAAACTATATCATCTATCTATACTTAAAAAATCGTTTGTCTTGACTACAGCAACGCACAGCCAAAATTTGAAACATAGGTTAATTTTATTACGTAAGCAACCGCTAAGAAGGAATAATTGAAAATATCCATTAGAAGCCAGGGCCGAGTTTCTAGCAATATTGTAAATGTGAAAGTGACTCTGTCTGTTTGTTACCTTTCACGCTCAACTGATTTTCATTAAATTTTACACACACATTGTCAGGGATACAAAAAAGGACTAGGGTACTTTAAATCCAACGCTTGGAAAAACAATAAAAATGGAATATATTATTGTTCATAAACGCCTAAAAAAATGTACTTATATAAATTTTAGTTTATTTTTATGAAACTTTACACACACATTGTCAGGGATACAGAAAAAGACTAGGGTTCTTTAAATCCAACGCCCGGCAAAACTATAACAATAAAAATTGAATGAATTATTAGTCATAAAGATTGGAAAAATGTGTCAAGTTTCAAGGAGAATACTTCGAAAAACAATAAATATCTTTTCCGCTAATAATGTATCACTTCCTTGATTCCCGAAATTTTCAGTGCCGCCCTCGTATATAAGTGTAAGAGCAGTGTACACTGTACGTGATTGTATAGATATATGTTTCAAGAAGCTTTCCTTTTCAGCATAAAAGCATTTAGTAGTTTTGAAGAAATATGTTTATATAAGTCTTGAACTTTTTGTTCAATTAAACATAGCATTGAAAGGTCAAAATTATTTCCGTATCCTTACATATTATAAAACAAAGTCCTCAGCAGCGTCTGTCTGTTTGTGATAAACTCAAAAACTACTGCACCGATTTTCATGCGGTTTTCACCAATGTATAAAGGGATAATCAGGGAAGGTTTTTACTAAAAAAATGCACCCCGAAGCCGAAAGCGGGACAGCTTGTGCTCTATAAATAACGTTGCATTTTCCTCATTTAGATCATTAAAAGACTTGAGCCACGTTGTAGGGCTTCTTGACACGGCCTTACATAAGAGCTGCTCTGCATATACATTGACTTGCTTTTCTTCTGTGAATTTAGATAGCGAGACAAGTTGTGTTGGAATTTCAATGTATCAGCTTGTCAGGCTTCTCAAAATGATATATATATGTAAATGTACAAGAGATCTGGCTGTAAATAGGTATGTCAAATCCATACTAATATTATAAATATGAAAAGAACTCTGTCTGTCTTGTTACCTTTTTACGCCTTAACTACTTAAACGATCACTATGACATTTTGCATGTACACGTCATCAGGGATATCTACAGGAAAGAATATAGGATTGGTAGGCCGTATTCCGTCTAGAAACAAGCACTTTTTCCTAAGGACCGTCTACAAATATAAAATCTATATAAGATCTATTTTCTCAGGCACTAACTAGTACAGAATAAAAGTAAGAAATGCGTGAGTCATGAAACAGCTTTCAAGCTTTGTGTAAATATAGTTTTTTCATTTTTTCATTCATGATTACTGTTACAAATTTTATAATTTTCCTCAAGCTTCCACTGCGACTCATCATAACTAAACTAAAGTAAAATTGAATAACACAATAACCTTTATTTTTGGTTCAAGCCATTTAGGATATCCTTAGTGTTTTTATATATATATAGGTATAGGTCGTCAGAAAGGCTAACGGTCCACTTTATGGTGCTTTATTGAACATTAATTTAATTAGTTTAGAATTAATAATTTAATTAATATTATTTTATATTATTGTAGGTATAAATTATATTTTTGCAAAGTCTGTTCTATCAAGTTGAAATTCTTTTCGATTCTTATAACTTTCAGGAGAAGAATATTTTCACAGCTGCTGACGTAAAATTACCACAAAATAACAGCTACCTTCATGAAACATTTTTCAGGAAAACTTTTTTGTCAATAGGTATCTCAAAAGTATATTTTTTGCACATAGTAGGTAGATTTTAGTTTGACATCGATATATTCACACAAATATATATCGATCGATGATAAGCATATTTAGGTATTACGTATTTAATTTTACTCTTATTATATTGAATTCTGTGTAGTAATAAGATATTTGTAGTAAATTTATTCATAGTAATAGAATGAGCACATTGTTGACAAGTCGACAGTTATTAAATTTACAGGTTCAAAGAAATTGAATTAATCTTTATGTGAATATACGAACCGAGACTATTGGTGACGATGAGAATGTCGCCTCCAGCAATATTGTCTAGCTTACGCAATTTGTCAATCATACGAGTGCCAACGCGACAGCTATTGCTTCTCTGCCTTCAGGATAACAAATCAAGTTTCAAGAGGATTAAACAAATTAGCATTTGAAGAATATTAGTTGCTTGTGTTATAAATTACTTACTAGCTTTTGCGCACGACATTGTACTCATCCCTTTCTTACTTTGAAATGATTCCTCTTAGGGACTTACTTTTATTTGTATAAAAGTACCTCATAACATGCCTTGTAATCACGATAAACTGTATGCAAAATTCATGGTAAATGATAAAAAACTTTAGGAGATTAACTGCTGTTTACTTTTTTTTTTTTATAATATAGACTAGCTGATGCCCGCAACTTTGTCTGCGTTGAACAATGAAAATATATATCCTGAAAAAATGTCTGACATTTTTATCGCTGTTAAAATTTTTTATATTAAAAAAAAAACTGGATAAAAGTATCCAATATTTTCACCCAGGTAATATTATCTTTGTGCCAAATTTCATCCAAATCTGTTCAACGTTACTCTTAACAAAGTTAACGCAACATTATGAGGCGGTACCAAGTTCGCCAGGTCAACTATTTACACATTACAACATTTTAATGGTCTATGAAAAGAGCCCGATGCTAAAATAGTATAACATTTAAATTTTACCTATATCTACCTGCATTTCATGTTTCGTGACCTTACCAACGACATGGTTATGGGGTTCAACGAACTAGCGACAGCTCCTGTTACATTAACTTCTACTCACCCCCTCTACCATTAAACTTCAGTCAACCGGTATTTTGTCAACAGTTCAATACTCGCTCATTACGGGCCTTTGTGTGATCAATGAGGCTTATTATGGCCTTTTGCGTTGAATGCTAAAGCCCCCTCCCTTAAGCTACCTAGAACTGTGAGATTCAAAATTCGATAAGTCGTGACCTTTACACACACTCAGCGGTACTTAAAATTCAATATTACCATTAAAACCACACGACTGGAGACTAGAAGTTAGCAACATCATAGATAAGTGGAAATTTATGAAAGTAATTTAACCAATAACTCCTTTGAATTACGAAACACACTTTAATCAAGTACTAGTATGGAAGGTAAATTAGGAGTTAAATCGCGAGTAAATTGTTTGTACGATGCAACTCAATAGTCTTCATTGTTATGTTAAAAAAAACTATATTATATTTAAAAAAAGGCCGGCGCATCTGTTTGCATTGGTGCAAATATTGAGCCGTGGTTAGTCGCTTTATGTAAACGAATTTGGGTTCAACATCCTGGGATATTAGTTTCATGAACAGACACACATGTCAACATTATCCGTTTTTAGAAAAGATACAATTAACCAACGAAACAATGGTAACGTTACACCATGCACTTATTATCTCTTACCCAGACGTTGAAAAAGAAAGGTGACTACAAAAAGGCTTTTAACTATCCACAAGTAATTTGAGTAGAGGTACTACGGTGGTTCAGTATCCCACACATTTCAAAAAACAATTGCGACTGAGACTTGGATATAATACCGAGAACAGCTACCATAATACCGTAATAAAAATTAGAAGAGCCTTAGAATTATTGGTATCTACATTGATACAAGTTGCATAAGAGCCCTTATAGTTGTTGAAAACTATATTTTTTATAGTTGTAAACATATTTGCCTTAACAAATTTAATAGGTGTTAAAACATTTATTAAGTATTTATTACTAATATATTTTTGTCAAGCGTCGATTTCTTTTTAGATGATCCCTTGGGAACGGTATAGCTACTTTTCTGGATGAAAGGCATCCAAATTATACCATAAAGTTTTATCAAAATACGTTACAGCAGTTTTGCATGAAAAAGTAACTAACATCTGTGTATACATCTATCCTCACAAACTTTTGCATTTATGATATTAGTAGGATTTTAATTTTAAAACAAAAAGAGCAGTCAAATTATTTTAAAACCCTAAATGAAACATAAAATAAAATTCTAAGATTGTTTATAAAATAAACGGTTTAGTAGTCATCTCGCACATTTTTATTTCGTGCGAAATGTGCCAAAAGCCAACTTTAAATTAGCTATATTTGTAGTCATCTCGCACACACATAACTTTCTTTAAAAAAAAAACTTGAAATAAATAATCTTGTCTTAGTATTGAGGTCAAGCTCTATATCTATCGGATCACAAGGATATATAACATCTTCCTCCAATTTGTTGTTCTACCTCCAACTATTAAAAAGAGGAATGAAACTATTCCTTTTTTAAACAGTTAATTATTTGTGCCAGTACAGGTTTAAATTTCTTGGTTGAATGTTAATCTCATATATCGCACGGCACATAACACTACTGACTGACAATGGAGGTGTTGTATGTCATAAAGGTTTTACCTACATCTGTGAAGGGCTCAAGCGGTATTGTAACTAGAGCCTTCAATGTATACACGCGTCCAAGTATGGGATTAGAAGCCGGGTGTGTGCTATGTTTATAGTTTTGTTATTGAATAAACTTAATACAAAGCCATTTTTCATGCTTTCTTCCGCTCTATTACGATTTGCCGCCACTATCTTCAGAAACACTAGTGGCAAATGGGAATACTAGGGGAAGGTTTACGAATCGTAAATTCGTAGTCGTAAATTACGGCGCGAAAAGTCCGCCTGAAGAAGTTTTCACTTAAAAATCTCTGTTTTCTATGGTCGGTTAATATGTAAGAATACAACAGCAGGAAACAACTTTTCAGCTCTTCTTCGGCGTCCGAGAATCGTTTTCTTTTAGGCGGTCAAATCACAAGTCTTAAGCTCGATGAATATTAATTCTCTTCAGGTTTCGATCTTCGTACGAGGTATTGATAAAAAAAATATAAAAGTTTTGTCGGTTGAGTAATAAGAATGCAAGATAAAAAAATTTTTTTTGCACTAAGTAAATATGCTTGCTGGGTAGGTATTATGTTCTCTGGTTATTTTTGAAAACCTTCGATTGTATGTACCTCCATATTTGTTGGATATATACTCGTAGTAGTCGCAAAAATTAAGGGATATAAAAAAATATCCAAATTTTGAGGTGATTTCGAAAACAAACAAACCTTGGTCAGTTTAATATTGTTCTAATATTTTCAAATGAATGACAATTCTATGTATTTTTTAAAAAATGTCGCCGAGTAGGTGTACGTCATTGGCGGAATGCGCTACGTCTATTTGCGGTAATGTCAGCGTGACATAATTTGATTGATCGCATTTCGTTACATTTGCGTCTGACATCACGCAATTGCAAGTAATTGTTTCACACATAATACACTAGTCACAAAAATTAAGGGATATAGGAAAATATTCTAAATTTTTAGGTGATTTTCAATAGGCTGTAACTTCGAAGGAAATGGTCGTACAGAATTCATTAAAAAAGGAAATTGTAGCTTCAATTCTCTTGTTTTTGAATTCGGGCTTTAAATATTTTTCACGTTAGCGGTTTATGAGTAATCGTCAGAAAACCAAAGGAAATCTTTTTCCAAATTTTTGCTCGTCTTGAAATTTTTGTATGGGCTGTAATAATTTTTTTTTGGTAATGGTATCATAAAGTTCTTTTAGAGAATTTAATTCCCTACAATTTGACCCCCTTATAAGCTCTGTACGTTGATTTGTCACTAAGTTATCCTCGATCATAGCGAAAAAGACATTTTTGGCTCTGACAATCGATTACTCGGGAAATAATGGTCGCAAAGAAAATTAAAGTAGGGTTTTGTAAGCTGCAAAACATTCCCTACAAGGCGGATACGCCATTTAAAGTCACTGGTAACCGGGAATGATGGAGATGATATACCTTTGTTTGTACGGTAAAAGTCCCAAACATTAAAAAGAAAATAATAAAAAAAAATCGCCTATCGAAGGATGCAGTAAACCGAGTGCACAATTTAATAAAACATAAAATTATTTCTAAAAGTAACTAATCAACACTTTACTTGTAGTTGGTGAAAGAGGCCCTAACGATAACAAGAAAAGCTTGTGTAAGTACCTATAAATAAAAAAATAGTAATTACTAGCGGTCCCGCCCCCGACTTCGAACAGATGCTATTTTTTCTGCAAATTATAGGTCGGGTGCAAATTCACTGCCAAGGCAGTTATTCTTTTTTTGGGATTCTTTCAGCTTAGTTCAAGGCATGATGGGAATTTTGGTACTCACTTATTAATTTTGCAGATTGAGTGTAGTTATTGACGTGTTATAAGCTATACAAACGTATTTCGATTATCATTCTTTCCATTAGTGAAAACCGCATCAAAATCCGTTGCGTGTAGGAGTTAGTTAGCGGAGCGGATATACAGACAGTCAGACATATCTAGAACTACGCTGAAAGCGACTTCATTATACCTATTATTTAAGGATAAGGATTAAAAAGAAATAGTCGTTTAGGGAGCGAATGTTAGACACACGCTCGATTATAGGGCTGCAGACAGACGTCCTCTTGTTTAATGTTGACATACTTAACTGTGAAAAGAAAAATTCAAACAAAGCGAAACACACGCAATGACAGGACTCGCCTAACTGGTGTGTGTCCCCCCCCCCCCGCTCCAACACCCCCCCCCCCCATCGCCGCGCGAACAGCTGACTGCTTTGAACAACAAAGAACGTTCCCAACCCAACTCATAGGTACCTACTTACGACGCAACACTTTTATTTGTATATTTACTCACATTAAGTACCTACATATCTATACCTACGCATATTTCTACATCTAACCAAGTATATTGTAATATAATATAGTTTATGCTTACGCGTACTGCGTATATCAATACAAACAACCACGGCGTGCGTGTAAGTAAAATCCAAGCACGATTATTGATTGATTCTTTTGTCATCAAACACAACTACCAATATAACGATGAATACAAATTGTGCAATGAAATGAATTATCTGTAGTCAGCCAACATTATGAGTATTGAGAAAAGCTAGACTTAGAAATTGTCGCGTAAACAGTGTTGACCATGAAATCTACATCCTACGCGAAAAGTGAAATATTCGACCTAACAAAGGGCATTACATATTACAGTACTTGCCTCAAAGATCATCCAATACACGAAGGCCCTCTAGTAACGGCACTCCGGGATACGAAATTCTAGAAAAATGTCATTAAATTAATTTCGTTAAGAACTATCACGTATCGTCATTGTATCCACTTGTGTCGTAGTTTAATCACTGAGCAGTTGCCATGGTGCTAAACTTATCACGACAATGTCCTTTTATTTGATTTAGTATTATAAGTACTTTACAAAGTCTTTGTTTACAAAGGCCAGGGTTTTATGTTATTTACATCACTTTATAGAGTGGCCTGCGAACGAGATAATCGTTGCACTGCCTGCGCACTTTATTTTTGCGCTTCTGCGTCAAATCAAAACAGAGCGAGGTGAGGTGTCTTATTTTCAGTCACCCTCACTCGTCATCTCGGTTATTTCACCGAACGAAAGAACCATTCGAATTTCGAATGATCGGAACAATCGTGCTTTCTCGTTCGTATACTAGAAAATAACTGTTTCCGTCTCGTTCGCTCTTATGACATTTGCAGGGTTGCAATATTAACATTTAGAAATTCTACTATGGCATTGTAAAATTACAATAATTTATTTTGTTTAAATGAAGTTATTTTAACCAATTGGTTATTACATTCATGTCGGATATATAGCAGCATATATGCTCGGATGAATTAAATTTCATATAATTTTACCCGCTGGTTGATTCGGTAACTGAAATAATTTTATTGGCTTTATTGTCACTTAGAAAGTTTCAATTCATCGGAATAATAATTAAGATTTAGGCAACAGCAAGATTTAAGATACGGCAGAGAATAAGGATTACGACTTACATTGCAAAAAAAATCCAATCACACCGAGAGATGCTACCCCTTAAGTACTATTCAACTTTCATTACAAAAATTGGGCAGCCCGTCTGGCGGCAGTAACCACCCTGAAATAACAGCATGTGTGCTGTTGTGTTTCAGGGAGTGAGTAAGGGATGCCAGATCACATTTCCCTATCCCTTCCCATTATCCTTATTCCTACTATGCAGCATCTGTGGCGTTGCTTGTGTTGTAAGCGACTGTAGTCACCTACCATCAAGTGGACCGTCACCCTGTCTGTCGACCTCAACCTTTGATAAACGACCCTAACATAAAAAAGTCATCAATATGAATGATGCCAAACGATATTTTACCGAAACGAGTTCATTTAAATTTATTCTTGATAATTATTACCTACTACTGCAATTACAATTTCACAATTATTTCCTACTGCAATTTATAAAACGTTTAAAAAAAGTTTCTAATATTATTCACAGTCATTCTAGGATTTATATAAATCAAATGTAGGTACTTAAATTAATTAATTAGGAAATAATTATTTGCTTCATAACAAATTTTTTGTAATTTTTATTATCTACCTTTTTAGTAATTTTGTTGAAATGCTGACCAAATACTACTACTCATAGCCCGCGATTATTTAAAAAAAGAATTAAGAATCGTAAAGTACCTTACTATAATTTAAATCACAACTCAAGTTAGATTTTAAAACAAGTATGTTTTATATTGTTTTAAAGGGGTTATGCAGATTTTTTTTGCTATTTAACTAAATACGAAAAAATCACATACACGAAACTTCGTGTATGTTATAAGCTAAGTAAGTCGTTGGGCGGCATTAACTAACTATTCCTGTTACAGAAGAACACCTAATTGCTTATTAACAATTATGTAATTAATTAACGTTAAACTCTAGTGGCAAGGTACTGTTAAAATCTATTTTATTATTTAACATATCAAATACATAATCTACAATTTCCAGGTTATTGTTATCTACTTGTAGAGGATATCTATATAGAAACGTCTTTTTTTAAACATTTTGTTAACACTATAATATTAGTATTGGTAGGGCACACTGCATTTCGCAATCATTTGGGCAGGCCGTCTGGCTACAGTAACCACCAACGTGAACTAATAGTATGTGTGCTGTTGTGTTTCGGTGAGTTAAGTGATTAGAAACTATTTTCCTTTAGTTTTTTTTTAATGGGGGAAATCCATCGTCGGCCAGTGGGTTATGTCGAACTTCTACCCCAAGATGGCTTTGATCAATTATTTTCATTACAGAAGAATGAAAATATAACAGAGGGAATTCAGGTATGAACGAAAAAAAAAAAACAAGAACCATGGTGGAGTAGAATAATCAGTACCTATTTATTTTTATCACAAGTTACAAAATAAATTTATGAGCGTTATGTGGTTTTCTGCCAGAACTTAGCGGCGTTGCGGGGCGTCTTGCCTTTGCCAGAGTTCTTTTTAGGCGCTGAATGTGTTTCATTGCTTGGACCGGAAGCGGACTCCTCACTTTCTAGTTGGGATTTCAAAGTTTTCTTTACGTACACAATCTGTAAAAAATAATAACTTCACAATTTATTTGACAATTAATGCTTTTTATCTATAAAAAGCGAGCTAATTTTAAGAGTTTTTTTTAATAATATGTTTATAAGGGTACAGCACTGCAATTTCATCGACATTATCTCAGCCGTAGGGCGTCTACTGCTAAACCTAGGTCTCCCCTATAATTTTCCAGTATGCGGCGGAAGTGACCACCCCCTTACAGAAGACTACCGTGAAATAACAGCATATGTGCTGTTGTTTCGGTGAGTGACTTCCTTATCCCTTGTCCTTAAGGCTAGTTTATAAGAAGCCAGTGCGTTGGCGCCAGTCCTAGAGACTTTCCACCGCTGGCCCGGCCCTTGTTGTTTAGACCAGGCCAAGTGATTCTTGGATTTTTTTTGTGGTGTGCACACACATTCATGCGTCTACACTTGTCCGTAATGGTGGTGTAGGGGTTTGGGGGGCACGCGGGCGGAAGTCAATGGCTTGAAAAATAGACAAGCGCTCTATTCACGCCAGCGTTATCAACCAGCGCTGGCTTGGCTTGAAAAACTGTTTATACGAGGCCAATAACAAGCTAGCACTGGCTGCCAGTCTCACTGGAAGCCAGCATTGGCTTCGTGTAAGTCATACTTTAATTCTTCTATGGTAGGCAGCACACTCACAGCACCTATGGCGTTGCTTGTGTTATAGGCGACGGTAGCCACCTACCATCAAATGGACCGTCAGCATGTCAGTCGACCTTAATATAAAAAATCAGAAAAAGATCAATAATGATTTGCTTTGTAAAATTACTAAGCACGTTTTATAAAGATTTTACTGCAGAAATTTAACCTGGGTTTATAAGAATTAAACATATGATTTGTTTAGACAATGAATAACGTTATAAATGTAAGGATTTTATTTTATATTCAACGAATTTTGCATTTTACTAAAATCCCTTTTTAATTGGCCAAAAATAAACATGATTATAATTTTATTCTCCAAAGTCTCGAAGTCCTGGGACTTTGATCGTGTGCTGTATAGTATCCCAGGATTTTGAAATTGTCGAGACTTCCCAAACAGTAGTTCTAAACAGATTTAATAATTACAGTTATTCTAATGTATAAATTGTAAATTTATACATTAGAATAACCTACAATTTATAAAGATTTTATAAGAATTTAAAAGCTAGTATTACTTATATAATATAGGCTTATATTATTCTTATAGTTTCTCTGAGATTTGACTTTGTATAAAAATTAAATATGAACAACATATTACTTGATGCAAATATAACTTTACCTCTTGTTCAATTGCCTGTTGGTGTCTAATGGCTTTCTGTTTGTTGAGATTGGCCTTTTGGATGTGTTTGTCTACAGAGTTGAGGACGGTTTCGCATGCATTACACCAATCGGCCAGCACGTCCGCAATGTTTGAGGCGTCTTCCAAACGAGCATCGCGGCCCAAAGCTACATCTACCTCCACTCGTTTGCACTCCTGATCGAGTTTACCGTGAATTATATCTGTAAAGAAAGTAAGTAATATATATTAATGTAACATTTCATTTGTCCTCTTTTGTTGTTTTAATTCAATTTGTATTTATTCAAAATTGTATGCAAAATTTCATAATGATTGGTTGAGTAGTTAAGGCATGAAAATGTGCTTCTAAGACAGACCTAGGCAAAGCCCAAAACAAATTATTTTACTTTCAATGTTTGATTAAAAAGTTAGGTACTTGTAGGTTTTACTAAAACCTGTCAAGGGCCGAAATTGGAATCTATTCCGGGGCTTTCTGAAAGCCTAGGATTAACCAGTCATTTGCAGAATTTGCATCAGTGCAAGAGGCTGTAGCTTAAGAAATTTCTTTTTATTGTCTTTAAAAAAAGAATATGTGAAATACTTTACCAGCATAAATAGCTTCAATTATTAGGTCTTCCAAATCTCGTACATTTTTAATATCTAACTCTTTTAATAGCACACTATAGGGAATACACTTTTCCTGGGTCGCTAATGTTGCAATTGTTAAATGTTGCAGTTTTTTGCACTGAGCTGGTGTTAGTTCCAAATATTCTGATCTGTTTTCAAGGTAGTCTTTATAAGTTCCATATGCAAATAGATTAAGAGTTTTGAAATGTGCTGCGTATGGTCCACTTTCAAGCTGAAAAATATCCACACAAATTAATGACGCAGAATATACATGGTCAATATTTACATGTTCCCTCAAGCCGCTCTCACAGAATCTTGCAGTTCTTTCTCTTTAAGTGGTATTGTATATAAGTAGATCCATTTACAGAAAAAATACTATTGCATATCTTGAGAGATAAAGCATTTTATGTATTGTCAAATTCAAAGTAGTATAGATGATTAATTATATAATTATACTTTACATCTAAAAAATCTTTGTTATTTCAAAAAATACCTTTCAAAATGTTCATAAATGTTTCAAATTATCTAAATACATCGGGATCTACATAATCCGAACAGGGTATAAATTTTCCGTTGTTCAGATTATCGAGGCTTTACTGTAATTAGGTTTTCTGAGTTAATATTATGATGTGTATTGATTTAGTTAATTTTGATTTCACAAGGGCCAAGGGCCAATTATATTATTCAAGTCAACTCTTATAGTATCTCCTTCAAATACAAAAGTTTGATTTGTATTGAATAAATTTATTTACCTATAAGGTGTAATAAAGATTACCTACATGATAAAAGTAGTAAACTTTAAGGATGATTTATAAACATGTCTGAATAATTACAATAAACAAAAATTATGTACCAAAAAGAGTTTTGACTGCAATAAAATGCAAAATAGTACAAGAAAGAAGGAAAATCTGATTCTAACCTCTTGTATATTTGGCATTTCCAGTAGTTCACCAAATACGTGTACACCTGGTGCTTCTAAAACTTGCTTTATTAACTCAGCACATCCCGAACCTTTTGCTCCTTTAGCTAAAAGTACAAATTGTTCCAAAGGGTGGTTGCTTGAAAAAGATAATAAAGAAGAAGTCTCATCGCGGTCCATCGACATTGAATTCATTGTGATATTAGTTGCAAGATTGATTAAAAATGTAACAATTGGTAAAATATATTAACTTATATCAATTAAAAACACATTACTAATCTCAAATCTGAATTACAAACAGAATGTTTGTTTGTAATCGTTTTTTTTATAAAAACTAAAATCTATTCCGCACGAAAAATCTATGACTTCATTGACTTGACTTGCCTATTTATTTGCTTGCCTTGCCTACCCATGAAAAACACACATTCACAATTCACAATTTCACATACACACAGCAGAAGCAAATCTGACAGTGACATCTGACCTGAAATGTTCACAGCAAAAGTTGTCTATGGTCGGACAAGTCAGGATAGTTTTTGTTAAACTATTTTATTTTAGTAACTGAATATTTTTGATTGTTTTAATCGGTTTTAATAACACTATGTTTTTTAAAATTATTCTTCGCAAAATAATTAACGAAAATAAAATATTACATCTAGAACCTATAAAAGGTATATGTCTTATTTTCTTGTAAATCGTGTCAAGAAAATGTTTAAAAAACTTAATTGGCCATAAACAATAAAATGGCGTCCGGTTTTTTGTGTGTGCGCTGAAATTATTGTTTTCGTAAAATGTATAAATATAGCAGTTTTTTTACGTAAATTAATAGTTTTATGATATATTAATTACAATATGACAATAAAAATTGTAATTTCAGCTATAAATAACATTTGGTTCCTTGTAGATTATCTGCGTGTCAATTTAGCCTGTAGCGTCGTTGAGGTATAGTTACCGCCTTTATCGAGTTCTTTATATCAATTATTCAATTTCTTTTATAAATAATTGTGTTTGTCAGTTTGAAATGGTACTGTTCTGTATTTATTCAGAACTATATTAATGTTGAGTCGGCGTTACGATGACTGATAGGATAGGTGCGTAGTCTTGCATTTGTAGTTGTGAAACCATACGTACATACATGTAATGGGACTGTCATGAGGACTCGTGTTTACTATCAAGAAGTGGATTTGTGTTAGTTTATGTTTATTTTTATTTTCATGTAGTGAAAAGTTACTTAATAAAATGTGTATGCCAACCCCGAGCAATGTCACGGGTTTTGGTTACTCGTGGGGCTTTACAAGCTCTGCAGACCCTACCAAAGGTGAAGTGGAGACTCCAAGCAGCCTAAGTTATACATTAGGAAACACGGTAAGTTTGTAAACATTTAACTGGACAGATTTCTAATAAAATACGTCAATATAAGTTAAATTCTACAATTATTTTTTAAGTACTACTATAATAGTTGAATATTTATACTATAAAAACAAAATAAATGCCATGAATATGTGAATATAAAATAATATTTTTTTTACTGAATTATTATTTACTTGGTAATTGAACAAAATAATCATATGGGGAGAATAAAAAATGTAGGCAGCTGTTTTATTTTATTTTTATTTTTAAATAAAAAAAAGATTAAATGAAAAGTATCAATGCTTACTATTTATTGATTGACAATTTATGGTGGTTGGTGGTGTATTTTGTTTTTTAGTTTTTTTTTTATTATGTGCCAAATTAATTAACAGGGTAATAGATTTGGCACAGAAAAAGTATGTAAAAATACCACAGATATTCCATTATTTTTAGTTACAATCAATATGAGACATATAGATGTGCTTGAATAAAATTGTCTATATAAAATATTATTCATAATAATTTAAAATTGTTGGTTTGTTTAACTTTAAAGTTGGATTTGATAATAAATTTAACTACTCACATAATTTTTCAGGTATCACCGGAAACTACACTAACAGTGATGTCCCACAAGACTCCACAAGTGCAGGAAAAAGTTGGTACAGTAGTACAAGTGACAAATTCAGCTGCACAAGTTACGAGGGTTGTCTCCGCTCCGGTAACAGCAAGGAGGGCCATGTTTGTACTGAATGAAGCACCCACACACACTATAAATCGAGTTTCCCAGCAAAACCAAACTGCTACGATTCAGAGTAAGTATAAAAATAAAAATAAATAGTCATTCCATTAAATTTCAAATTGATAAATGTCTATATTGCACACCATTTTGAAAAAAAAAAACCCAAGAAATATGACAACATAATAGGCTCTTAGAGAGGTGTCTTTTACTATGGTGGAAATTAATAATTATTGTATGATCTTTCATACATTATATTAACAGAGAAAAGCCATGTAAAAAGTATGTTAACAAAATTAGCTTATTAAGCAGAAGCAACATACAGACATGTATGAGTGTTTCTCTAACTTTAACCAGGTTAATATGAAACCTGGTTATAATAAATGCATTGTTATAATAAAATGCATGATTGCAATAAGAGAATAAGCAATATGTATATGGGTGTTTCTCTGCTATTTGGAAATTCGTCCATACTAGACTGTCCCTAGGCAAATTTTATTAAATATTGAGAATGTTTGTTAATAAAATGAAGGGCAATAGTAAATTAAATATATATTCTTAAAAAGCCCACACAATTTCCTCTTGGTTTTTGAGTTATGGACGATTTTATGCGACACAGTGTGAAACAAAACAAATATTTTTGTTTATTAAATAAATAAATAAATAATAAAAAATTTATTTTTCTTTGTCATTCATAAAATATATAATTTTTTGGAATAAATCAACAGTATTAAAACTAATTTCAATTATTATAGTGACTTTATAACTTAACAAAATCAACTTCCTAGTTGAACAGTATTTTTAAGACGGTTGTTTTTTCTAACTGCTGTAACCTCTTTTTATACTTTTCCATTTTCTGTTTGTATTCCTGAATCTTAGTCTTTTTCTTTCTGTATCTTGCTATAAAATGACAGGGGACTGTTAGCCAGGGGACTGTTATTTTTACTAGAATATTTAATAAAACAAAATAATTTAAACATATCAGATTAACGAAACAGATGTGGCTACATACTAGATAATCAATTATTTTAAACAAATTGTCGTTATTAAAACTCCTAAAATAGTAAAAAAAAGGCTTGCCAGGGACTGTTTCCACTAACTCCCGAGACGCGTGGTTCACCACAGACGCAGTCATAGCATTAAAAAAAATGGTGGCTGCCCGCTTAGCTCCACAACCGAACGAACTTGATACTGATTGTGTTATTTTTCATGATTCAAAATTTGACTTCAGCGTGGTAGATATCTTCGCACATAGATATTTTGATTAAATTTATATTGTAAAAATATAGATGCCTACTTTTATGTATTTGGATATTTTTTATTCGGTTATCAATGGCAAAAAAATAAATATTGGTTACAAGACTTGTAATTCTGGAAAAGGAACATACAGGGGACTTGAGGTGTTTGAGGTTCATTTATTCAAATATTACATTATTAAATTACTAAATAAGCTGTGGCGTGCCAAGAATACCTAATACTATGTCGTTATTGATACAAAAAACTGTGAAATATTAACTTGGACAGCTATTTAACATTTAGTGAGAAATGCTCATATAAGGAAATTTATGTAGAAAATATTTAGTGTTCACATAACAGTCATGTTTGACTATAGCTAACGATAGTTGGTAGTCTTCTTAGACAAGTATCAAGTTAAACCTTGATACTCCAGAACACTCAATTTAAAGTTTAAATTGCTACTAGTTGTGTTAAAGTGTCATTAGTAAAGATATATCAAAGAAGAAATTAGTTTAATTAGCATCCCTAATGCACTTGCCATTAGAAACGAGTTAACAAGTCAAAGTAGACAATTAGACAAACTTATGTAAGGGATGCAACCCCTTACAGTTATTTTGGGGTTTAAGATTTAATGACAAATACTTTCTATGTTTAAATAGTAGTTCTAAATTATTTTAGTAGAATAATTGGCCATACTTTTGTCATCTCAGTAATCTTCTCACTATCTTTCTGCTTCCAGTTTCAGCAATGCTATAAAATAAACAGTCTCTAGTGAGAGTGGTTTCTAGTTTGTAAGTGAATAATGTGGACTCATTATTTCATTTTTGCATGAATATTTCGCAACACTTTTAAGGGCCTAAGTATGTCCCCATTATTATTAGATCGATTATCAGATACAAATATATAAAAATGTTCAATGTTATTTATTTTCAGCAGCAAACTTAGCAGCAAAATCATTCATGACTCCAATAGGACCGTTACAGTTAACTGCAGAAGAATGTAACGAGATTTTAATGAAAAGAGCACTTCAGGCTCAGGGAATCGCCACATCAGTGATTGATGCATCACAATTAAACCACAACCTTCTAAATGGCGGCCTGAAGGGTCTCACTGATGCCACATCACAACAGCCGCAGGACCCTTTAGCCGGTACACCGGTGCACCATCATTTACTACACACTAAGCAAGAACCGGGCACGGCCAACAGTTCTCCCAAAGTAAGAGTTCATTCTATTCTCAAATAGTCTTGATTGTGGTACATGACACTAAACAAAATATGAGAATATAAAATTTATCAATAAATAACAATTGTCCTGAAAAGAGGCTGTTTATTTTTTTGTTCTTATGTTAAGATCGACAGATAGGCTGATGGTTCACTTGATGGTAAGTGGCTACCATTGCCTAAAACACTAACCACAAGTCCACTTGCAGCACTGCCGACTAAGTGGGATTGGGAAATTGGCTCTGGCATACATACTGAGCTCTGGGAGTGAGTAAGGGTACTCACTCACCAAAACAGCATACATACTGTTATTTCACAGTGGTCTAGTATAAGGAGATGGTTACTGCTGCCAGATGGCCTGCCCAAATGACTGCGGAAGGCTGTGTGCTCTGCCACTACTTACTTCACGTTGTAACTAATCAAAACAATATGGTAGACTGAGTCCTAAAATTACTTAAACTTGAAAGTGAAATTTTCCTACATAAATTAGATCACATGAGCATTTTAGAAAAATACCTTTGTGCTTTTCTTAGAATTTAAGTCTGTATCCAATTATATATGGCTTGGTATAAGGCTAGGCCAGCATCCACAAGCCATTTACATCTTTGCGAGTGAAGCTTTGTTCCTATATGCTTTATTTTCATTGTAGCCTATCAAAATTTTATGAAGACTAAAATTTCAGAAAAAATATTCAAATTTTACAAAAAACAAAATAATAAATTAATTAATGTATAAGAACTATATTTATTTAGAAATCAACAATTAAAAATGAAATAAGAAAACTAAATGTGTGTGGTAAAACACATTGTGTACAATCTCCCAACATATTGCCTTGTTTGGCATATTGCAATTCCTATAATGATGTATAGATAAATGTGTTTTATACCTTAATTTGATGGTTAACTGTATATTAACAATATGTATGTTGTTAGGCGGTATATTCACAGACGGAAATAATGAACACACAAACGATGACGAACGCAGCCCCGGCCACTGTCAAAGAACGTCCTTACTCTTGCGACGAATGTGGAAAGTCGTTTTTGTTGAAACACCATCTCACCACTCACGCGAGAGTACACACTGGTATGTATTTTATCTTCTATTTTTATTGACCATTTGTTTTTGAAAACAATGAAAAAATCAAATAATTAATTTCTTAGATTTATTATATTGCAATTTGAAAAAAATAATAAAAATAATAATATATATACAAGGGAAATATGTTTTAAATAGCTTTAGATTACAGTATTTGCATAAAACTGTTGATTGCAATCAAACTGTCGATACAATAAGGTGTATCATATTTTTATAACTTGTATTAATAATTACAAGCCAACAAGAAGTTATAAAATCCATCTTTTTATTGAGTCATTGTTGTGTTTGTCTAATTAAGGACACACAACATTCTATACACACATATAAGATTTATTATAAGATTTATGGATTTATTAGTGTACGACTTTACTTTTCAATATTTCAGTATTTAATTGTTTTCCTTTTTATACATTTTATTAACATACTTGATTCACTCTCTTCCGGCAAGCCACAGAGCAGTCAAATATTCAATGTGTGTCATATACCAGTGTAATTAAAAAATATCTGTCTGTTTTAATAATGAACATTCATTTAATAATGTTTTAATAAACAGAAAGATAGACAGATAAACTTTGAAATATCATTAATCATTCACACCAATTGCATAGCTCCAAAGTAAAGTATAAATAAGTAGTGATCGGAAGATACAGAATAACAGAATGCAACTAACATGCATGCAACATGCATGCAAACATGCAGTGTTAGCGTGTACTAATCAAATTGAGGAAATCTATTTTAATTTTTTTAAAAAAACATTTATTTTTGCTGACTCAGATTGGATTTAGATTGATAGTCACCTTTGTTTTTGTCTGAAGGGATCTATTGGCGGCGTATTGCCACAGTGTGAGTAAGCGAGCGCTCTCTGTTTCAGGCGAGCGACCGCACGTGTGCTCACACTGTGGCAAGACGTTCGCGCACAAGCACTGTCTCAACACTCACCTCAAGTTGCATTCGTCCGATCGCCCCTACCACTGTACGGACTGCAACAAGTCCTTCACGCTCAAACATCACTTGCTCACACATTCGAGGGTAAATCGACCGCTAACCTTGTTATAGCGATGCGACCGATGTGACTGACTCATTTTTTATATTAAAACTAGACATGTGTAGGGATTTACCAATACATTAAATGTATACAAGCAATATTGCGTTTAATATTTCACAATTAAGTTAATTTCTGAAAATGATGACTCCATATTTCTATAATTTTAATATTTTATTCATTATCAACCTACAAGAGTCCACTGTTAAATGTCAGGGATGTATCCTCGAACAATCATTTCCAACAGCTTGCCATTTTTTGACAAGTCTATGTCGACCCCTTGGTTCTCTGTGTTTTGGCACATGTTCTTAGAAAAATACCTAAAATTTGTTAAAATTCATTCACTTTATTTGTAAAACAGTTTACATACTCTCAGCCTTGAGATGTGAGGTTATATGAAATCAGACATATTATAAAACGTCATTTTTATGTAATATCTCACTATTCTTATCATTTCACTGATTCCTATGAAAAAACTTAAAATCATTAAAAAATATATTAAAAAGCAAGAAATCAAATTGATTTTAAATGAAGTCACTTACATTTGTCGCGTATGCTATTTGTTACTAACGTAAGAGGCGTATTTATAGAACAGAGTAAGTTGTCCTTTAGGTGGTTTAGTTAGGTATTCAGCAGGATTAGCCTCCGAAAGCTATAGTGTTAGGTAATATGCTAATGGTAGAGGACTTTATAGGTGAAAGACCTCACGTTTGCGGTCATTGTGGGAAAGCTTTTGCAAGAAAGCACTGTTTAAACACACATCTACTGCTGCACTCTGCTGATCGACCGTACAGGTGTCACGAGTGTAAAATGGCCTTTACGTTAAAACATCACCTTGTTACGCATTCGAGGGTACGTATTTACGATTGTTACTTTAAAGGTGTATAACAGAAGTAAATATTTCAATATTTATAAAAATGTATAGTAGCTAAAAAGTATATATCACTGTTTTCAAATTCCATTAGACCAAATCCCAAGAGAAATGTTTAGCAAATTTGTCTGTAACTTTAAATATATTCACAGTTTTATTTGCGATCTTTTAATTGTAAGATAGATAGCGTTAAACAAATTATAGGTTTACCGTGGAGTTTATAAGGAAAATTTATATGGAAGAAAAAAAGGGAAAAATCAGATATAATAATTGTATTGTAATTAATGTACAAAATAAAACATTGGAGTGAAATTGAGAAAGCTTAAAATTATGCAACAACCTCGACTGAAGCAAGAAATTAGTGCATTCAAGTGTTTTGTGTTTTGACATTGAGAAATATTTAATTAGGCGTTTTAATATTGTAATAATGAGTTAATAATGTAAAAAAAAACATTGTTTAGGTGCACAGTCGTGATCGGCCGTTTGTCTGCGGAGAGTGTGGTCGCGGATTCCCTTTGAAGCGCCATCTAGTGACGCACAGCAAGTATCACGCAGGCGAGAGACCGTACGTTTGTAGCGACTGTGGAGAAAGTTTTGCACAAAAGGTTAGTGTTCTCACTCATTTTATACTTACTAGCTTTTGCTTTTTAAACCTACCGGCGGAGTGACCTCTGTCGTCGTTTTTTGTGAAGCTAAGTTTTCGTTTCTGACGTGCAGACTCACGTCTGACATGTTTTTTTTTATCTGGTGCTTAATTTGCAACGATTTTCTTACTGTCTGATGGGCCGTTCGCAGGAGCACCTGGTGATGCACAGCCGGTTCCACGGGTCGCTGTCTCCGTTCGTGTGCGGTGAGTGCGGGGCTGCTTACGCGCGCAAGTTCCAGCTGGTGAACCACGGCCGCGTGCACGGCAAGGTGCCACACGCGTGCCCCGTCTGCGGCAAGGAGTTCTTGCAGAAGCGCACTCTCGCCGCTCACATGAAGTCAGTACTATATTCACTATGTTATTCACACATACAACCTAGCGTCGCCCCGTTAGACTGGCCATATACACGGGCAGCTCGAGCAGTTGGCCAGTGATCAACATACACAGACCGCTCGAGCAGTCATTGATAACTGTGGAAGCAGTTGGTACCAACTGCTCGACAAGTCTCGAACGAACGAGAGGCGCGCGCGACGTGGAATGAAGAACGCTGGCGGAGGTCACTGCGCGAGAGCAGTCGACAGCTCGAGCAGTCAGTGTATGCCTGTGGTCGAGCTGTCGCTGCTCGACTGCACGGTGAAATTTCATCCCCTGTCGACCGCCCGAAGCAATCGCAACTGCTCGGCGGTTCCGTGTATTTGTGTACATATAAGACTGTAGTTCACTATGCAGTCGCAGCTTGAAGCAGTCGGTCCTGACTGCTTCAAGCTGCCCGTGTATGGCCGGCCTTAGTACCGTCGCCATCGCCAAACGCTAGGGCAGACTCACATTTTGTTCTTCTTTTATTGATATACTTGATTAACATGATTCAATTGATAAGTTTCAGCAATCTTCTCTGCCTAAAACTGGGTTTTAAATATTATGTCAATCCCAATGGTATTGTAACGCGTAAACAGACAAATGGATAGTATAAGCTAACATTTATTATATTTGATGTGGAATCAATATTATTTATTATACAAGTTATAAATTGTACACATGTATATGAATACAATATACACGTGTATATTGTATAAACAATGTACCTACGTGTTGCGAACAATTTTTTGCCATACATTTAGATTTAAGTATTTTTACGCACACGCTGGTGACATAAGATGTTTAATAATACTTTAATTTTACAGAATACACACAGGGGAGGGTGTTGTTGCTTGTTTAGAATGCGGAGAAGCCTTCAAGTCTAAAACCGAATTAGATACACATTATAAAATAACAAGACACTGCACGAACACAACGCCCTCACAACAGCAACAACAACAGCAGCAACAACAGCAGCAGCAACAGCAGCAACAACAACAACAACAGCAGCAGCAGCAGCAACAACAACAGCAGCAGCAGCAGCAGCAACAGCAGCAACAGACTGTTATAAAACAAGATGACTTTAAACCGCAAATTGTACAGGTATAACTTAAATACCATATCTTTACATTTTTTAGGGACAAAGCACTTTTGACATTGTCAAAATTTTTTTTGACATATTTGAGCAATCTTTAATTTTTATTGTACATTACTAAGAAAAACTGTCACTATTTAAATTGCCATATTTTAGCTTTGTATTAAATTTTTCAGGTGATCGGTGCGGATGGTCAAATAGTAACGGAAAAGACTGCCCCAGGATACGTGTGTTCAGAGTGTGGTTCATGTTTCAATACGAAGGTAAGCCGAAATTTATTCGCAGTGTACGATATAATAAAAATATCGCTATGTACTTTTATTTCTATAATTAAAGTTGTATGTTTGTATTTATTTGAAAATGTATATTAAGATCTAACTTTTAGCCGTTTTTAATAAGATTAGAGTTTAAGACTAAACTTCATGGTAGGTAATCATAAATTCTGGTTGACTTGAGACTTCTTGAGATATTCTTGAGACTTGAGATGGTTAGTAATGAATTACTTACTGTTCTCGTATTAGCGATTAGCGATACACAGGTCGAAAAATCGTTGAAGAGATAAACTATAGCTTTACATATGTGTGTTATTACTTTCTTCCAGTTAAGTTCAGCTACAAGAAAAGAGATACTTTAATAAAGAATATGTGAAGAATGTTTTGATTAAATTTTGCTTAAGTTTGTTTAAAATGGTATATATAAAATGGTTTATAAAATATCTTATATTTAAATACCGATAAGCTCTATGCCTTTGTACTATTCTTATTTATAACCTATATTAGTGTAAAGTTTGTTTTGTAATAAAATACTATGAGATATAAATATAAGTGAAAATACCGTTGTTGGTATATTGGTAATATCTGAATTGATATTTCATTGTTTAGTTTTGTTTATTCATTTTTGGTTTAATGAATAATGTAAAAATATAAAGGTTTATATTAAATTTTATTAAAGTTTTGAGTCAGACTTTCGTATAAATACAAATTATGAAATTGAAATAGTTCTTCAATAGTGCTGCACATTGTTTCACTGTGCAACTGAAGACACTCAGCGAATTTTAAATTTTTAAACGCAAAAAGTTGAAGGTTATTTTAAATTGTGTAAATTCAAGCTATTGCTTCACTGTGTCACTGAAGACACACAGCATTTGATTTGGTGCTTTATGTGCTCTTACAAAAGGTTGAAAGTTTGTTGTGTATGATTTGTAGGAGGCGTTGTCGTTGCACGTCCGGTTGCACGCCGGCGACCGCACGTGTGTCACGGACCTATGTGCGCTCACAGCCGCCTTGCAGCCCGGCCTTGTGGCCGCACACCACGCCACACACAGTGAGTACTACTCTTTTTATAGCGTGCGAGGGTAGAGAAAATGAATCAACTAAAAATTTTTGATTATCCACCTTATCTATGAAAACATTCACTCTGCTTGGAAGATTAGTCTTTTGAGCTTGTTTACTCATAAAATTTTCTTTCATTATTAATGTGCACTTATTCAGCTCGAGATGCGTACGCGTCCGTAAAGCTTTCCGAATGTATTCAGCTTACGCGCCAAACAGACGAAACTGTTTTATCATTGGCATATTAACGACAGTGAAAACAGTGCTGTACGCGGACCGTTCTCAATTCGTTGAAAAGTTGTGACTTGCACAGTCTCTGCGCTGTACGCGATTGATAGAAGCGGAACTGTATAAGTGCAACCAAAATCGTCCAGCGAAACGCGAATAAGTGTAGTTAGTGAGCGATTATTGTTTCTAATCCACACATGGAGTCGTTTCCTAGGTACGCTAAACATAATACATATATTCAAGAATTGCTCGTTTAAAGTTGTTAGATAATAATTACACGTGATTATAACGTATATAATGATTGTGACCAATGACAAAACAGTAATATCTATATATGGACCCGACGAACTATAGCTATACGAGTCCATAGCTTGTCGCGTTTTTATAGTCTTGATTTTAAGGTATGATTTTTTTTTTATTGTGTATCGTTTAATATTACAATTGTATTGTAATATTTGTTTCAGATCAACCAATTCAAATAATCTCGTCAGCGAACCCCAATAACGTAGTACATACGCAAGTTATAACCTCGGTAAGCCAATAAATCACACGCTGAACTTAAATAGCGTATAATAAATTTTAATTTATTATTAAGTATCCTTTAATTTTTTGTGCATGTTTTTGTAAATTTTGTAATTTTTATAATTTGTGAAATTGATTTGTGTAATATAAATAATTTAAATAATTGGGAACTGATACATCGAATTAGGATTGCACCATGTGTGTTGTTGTAAATAAATAAAAATAAATAAACTTGTAAGCTAATTGTGTCTTAACTGTTTGCTTTCAGAATCAAATAACACCACCTCGACCTAAAATTCACTTTTGCGTAGACTGCGGCAAAGGTTTTGCAGCCAAACACGGCCTATTAGCACATCAAAGGAGGTCTGTTACTTTTATTTTTTGTATGTATATATTTACACATTTTTCACGTTAAGGACGAATTTGGTCATTTTTAAAATCCCCTCCCTACCCTCTTACGTAATTAATAAATGGCCTCTTTTGACTTTAGAACTTAATGTGCAACAGCAAACTTAATTATTAAGATAAAATTTTCCTCATCGGTACAAATACAAATAATTACTTCGTAATAGTGTAATAGTATGATGAAAATATTATAATTGATTAGTAGCCTTACAAGTTTTATAACAAGTTTATCTCTGTAATTGGAACATAGACACCCGGACGGCAGCTGTACGCTTCGAACGCACGTGTGCGACCAGTGCGGGAAAGCCTTCTTCCAAAAGAACCATCTCATGCTACACCAGAGACAACACATGGATCTGCCTCCTAGATCGGTAATACCTTTTAAGTTGCCTTGTCTTAACGATTTGAAAACAGGACAAGGAATGTGCCGGCCCGACTGTATGTATAGCAACCCTTACAAACAACCTACGCACTGAGTGAGCGGAATACGCGAGCGGCGGGAGTGTTAAGAGCGGAGCGGGCAGTCGTAAACCAGTTTGCGTTTTACGCTTGTACGCGCTGAATGTGTACCCCGCAGGCACACGCACTGAAATTTGTTTTGTCACTGACCGTGAAAATGTTTGTGCAAAGTCTGCAGCGCAAGTGCAGCAGACGCAGCAGGCGGTGCAGCAAGCGCAGCAGGCGGCGCAGCAGGCTCAGCAGGCTCAGCAAGCGCAACAGGCGGCACAGCAAGCACAGCAGGCGGCGCAGCAGGTGCAGCAGCAAGTGCAGGCCCAGGTGCAGCAGGTGCAGCACAACAACCTCGACATCGACCACCAGGATCACCAGCCGACACACATACAAGTGGTGAGTAAAATATTTAATAATACTCTTACATTAAAGCAATGAGTTCTTTGTAGATAGATCTCATGCAGAATTTTGTTTTGCGCGGACACAAACACTTTTTCTTTATTATCGTACTGTTTGAATTTTGGCCTTTTGGCCTTTGCGATTCAAGCTACGAACCACGATTGTTTGCAGGTGACGAACCGATCTGGGCAGGTGATAGGCAACCAGATAGTGGTGGGCACAGTGGGCCGTCGACTCGTGGGCTCGCAGCTGCACATCGTGGGTCGAGACGGCAAGCCGGTCGTAGCCCATCATGCGAAACCCAGACACCACAACGCGGGGTAAATATCCTTCGCATTCTCTCTAACATAACATTTTAGACAGTATTATCTAATATTTGTTTTGCACAAAAACTAGGAATAATATAATTCGTAAAATCTATAAATTACACCACATGGTAATCTTTATTAATCTTCGTAATTTCTTGATTTTAAACTTCGAAAAAACTCAAAGTTAATTATTTATTATATTACTTACTAGCTTATTGCGTAAGATCTGATAATATTTAAAATTTACCCTCAGAATTTTTTTCAATTTTTTCCCAATGAGATCTATCCTAATATCGTTTTGCCATTCCTAATATCTGGGATTTATACTTACTTACTTACTGGGATTTATACTTTAATCAATAAAATTATATCTACAGCTTATACTTTTTATAAATCGGGATTATTACACTTAATTCTACCCTAGTCTTTGAGTGTTTTATAATTTAAATTACACCCATTAAA
Source organism: Synanthedon myopaeformis (assembly GCA_944738685.1). NCBI lineage: Eukaryota > Metazoa > Arthropoda > Insecta > Lepidoptera > Sesiidae > Synanthedon > Synanthedon myopaeformis. The sequence continues at coordinate 8,620,667 of OX122926.1, read as the reverse complement.
ATCTAGTTTATATACGATGTAAAATTAAGATTTTATGTTATAATTTTATTAACATACAAATGAAAAATAATGTCACAATTTAGATGATTTTTTTAGTACATTTTTTTAATTAATTAATTTTGACGATTGCGCAGTGACGTGAAGGAAATGGGAGGTTTGGTTTTATCGACGGGGCGAGGGACAGGACTAATCAAGTACGAGATCTCCATACCGCCCCCAACGTCCGTCGTGCAGGTCCAGCAACTCGACTGAACCTTCAACTGAACCACACGTGAACCCCCCTTTCACTTTTAACCGTTATTTGTGACATATCTTTAAGAGGTCTACTTGACAGCTACTTCAATATACCATGTCGGCTATAATATGTGTATATATATTAAAAAAACCGTTTACCGTTTCACGATGTCTTTAATTTTACAATCTTATAATGTTGAATTTCTATAATGTTTTTATTTTTTATCATGATGACATGTAGCTACTAATTTCTTTTTTAATTATATTTTTTTTTTACAATATAATTAATAAAAACTTATGATTCCCTAAAAATGATATTGCGTATTGATATCAATGAGCCGTCAAAAAGGCCTCTTAATAATTCACAAAACACTTAACAAGTTTGGAAATTATTGTGTCCAAAACTCATTAATTTCCAATATTAGGGTCAGTTCACACCGAGTCGTGACTGCGCGTAGATTTTAAGGTAGCAATTCAATATATGTACTCGCGACGTTTTACGAGCACCTTGCGTACTTACTACTTACATACGTACGTACTACTTACGTGCATACTTACGTTACGTACGTACGTTGCTGTGTATGTACTTGCGTTTCATTGAATTGCGTACCTTTTTGTGTAATAAATAATTTCAATTTTGCATTGCCACCTTAAAACGTCGCCTTTCGGTGTGAACTGACGCTTATTGTATATCCTTTGAAAAGTTCACATTATTATATTAGTATGTTCTATTTATGTTGTTACAAATGAAATACAATAAAATATGTTTACAGTATTGTTAATGTTTACTTTGAGCTTGTGTTCAATGAAATCGACACGGCCTAATGAGGTGGTCGTAATAGGAGACCAATATTTTAATGATACATACAAAAATTTAATTCACTCGATGAATGTAAACCTGTAAAAAAAAAATGACTGTACAGATATACCCTTCAGCTTTTTACTTGAATCGTGGCAATAAACCAGACGAATGTACATATAAATAATTAATACGAGTGGTTGAATGCTCTAAAATTTAGGGCATTCGCGAGTAGTGTGTAAAGAAAAGACATGATACCACTAAAAATGTTAGTTTTCAATGTAAATTAGCATATAGCTATAAGAGTAGGGATAAATAGTCTAGTGTTTAATGTACATATCAAGGTTTTTTGTAATGGCACTGATGTTTTTTGTAATTAAACTGTACAATCTCCTGTAGGTATAAGCATTTAAGTTTATATAGTTATATATATATATATATTATATTATTGTATGTATTGCGTAATTTAGTTGAACCGTAAAAATGAATTAATGAAGTAATGGCAGTGAGTTGTGCAATCGAAATTTATTTCTCGCTTAGATCTGAACGACACGTCGCCCCTCGTGTGTTTTTTCTTTATTTTTGAGCAACTTCGGTGTCAATTTGACTTTTGGTTTGACAGGTGACAGCTGTCACGCTGGTTTTCACAGTGAGATGCGATTTTATCGACTTAGTGAGAGAATGCACAATACGTACACTTGACTCATTTCCAATTTTCACTACTTAACAAACCTTTAAGTAGACAATTCCATTTAGACCTTTAAGTATTGTCCATATAATACAGTGGTATTATTGCAAGCACAAACATTTAATTTTTATGTGAATTGTTACATGTCGTCTTTGTTAAAACCAAAATATGCTATATGTGCAAAAAGTATTCTTTTGAGATATTTAAGGTTTATTTAAAAAAAAAAAAAAAAAAGTATCTTATTTGATAATTAGGGTTGTTATACGTAAACTTATTTGCATTTGCATCTTTCATGAAAATTTAATAGTTTATTTATTATTTAGTAATTTTGCACATAACAGATTCTAGCTGCTGCACATAGCATATTTTAAGAATACGTAGTTCGACAATTTTTTTATATGAAAGATTTTTATCCAACATTTTGACCACTAATATCAAAATGATAAAATCTCAAAAAAGTCCACAAGGCAGATTTTGGTTTGACAACGACGATTTATACCGATATGATATTGTTATCAGTAATAAATTACACAGTCAGAAATTAATAAATGAAAAGGATATAGCAATTTGGTAAGATTATTTCTTATAATACGATAGAAGTGTTCATTTGCGATGTTAAATTTAGCAGAGTCAACAAAAGTCAAATTGTGCCTGAATTCGTCTAGTCTTTGATATGATAGGTGTCTGTTCTACTTATCACGTCTCTAATGTGAGACTGTTCGTGTTATATATATTATTTTAATTATTGTTTTTTCTAAATTTAAAAATATATATATATATATACGAGTCTAACACAGTTTATCCAACCTGGAACTCCGATCTGAGGGTTTTTTTTTGATCGTGGTGCATTCGTGCTTTCGAGTCACTCGTAAAGGGACATTGTCACCTTGTGACGTCATCTGTTGTTAATCCGTAATGAGGCTCTTCTCACATTTTACGATACTCGACGACTAGTATCGTGATCAAGTCTCGAGGTTGAGTCTCCTCGTGAGTATCTCATACATTTGTATGGTGAATACATTCTTGCGACAACCGTCCGTGCTTATCATTTCCAACAAGTTTACGGATAAGCAAGAATTAAATATTAAATTTAATCAGGACATAAAAAATTTGCATATTTCTGCAACTTTTTAATCATTTTCTACTTATTACTATTTTCCCGAAATCTTCTATATTATAGAATCGATTACGGAAATATCGCAATATACGAACCTCGAGTTACGAACGAGTACTCAACTGGTATTCTACAAGCTGGAGTATCGTAACGTGCGATTTTTGACATAATCTGTGTAAATTGCCAAACATTCCAACTTTTGTTGGTCGTTATAATTGACCACTCGTAAATTATCGTATGACGTAAACTCTATTGATACAATTTTGACACTTTGACCCAATCGTTTGATGGTCATAATAGAATTCCATAAAAACTATTTATAGTTTACAATTAAATTAAAAGTATCTATGCATTAATTAGTACACTGGTATACGTGAATGTGTTATGAATTATTAAATGTATAATTTAATCATATCCTTTTCAATTGTATTATTTAATTGTAGCTGTTATTAATTTAATCAACTTCTCTGATATTCTTTATAAAGTTTTTTTTATAATATTGCGACAGATGAAGTGACAACGTGTCAGTAATAAACAGTAAGTTTGAACTGTGCGTGTGGACTATACAGAAGTTTTGCTGTGAAATAGTTTATACTAATTAGTAGTAAACACTACAATTTTAGTGCTTCCCAAACAAAATAACAGTGGTACAAATAAACGTGAAATATTAAGAGTTAACTAAGAATAAGCAATGCGTCTATTACTCTGAATACCTTATACCTTGTAAATTGATTTAAAATATCGCAGCCCGCATTCTTACTTTGTTTTCGCTTACCGTTCTTTCTGACTTTCTTCCTCAAGAAAAAGTCATAAAAGTCGTAGTAAGATGTTGTGTAGCCTAAAATCGTCTCCAAGAATAGGTCCATCAAATGCAAATAGAATTTTTCAAATCCATTTTCAAACCAGAGGTTAGTGATTTAATTTAAAAAAAAAAATTACGCGTACGTTACGAGTAATATTTTCCTTGAGCGTGTCTATATGTATGTATATTCAAATGTATCCAACGAATTCGAATATACCAATATACCACCTACACAAAAAAATTCTTCGATCCCTTAGCTATCGTGTGGTGTAATTAAATTTACCATAAAAGGAAACGTCAAATGTCATAGATACGTTACAAAAGGTGTCTATAATATGCTAATAATGTTATTAATCTTGAATTTTGTCAATGAAAGTTGCCGTTTCGTGCACACGAGATAACGACTGAACAGTTATGACGAAGGTATGACTAGTTTAATGGCACGAAATTGTGATTTTATGCTCTGCTTATTCTTAATAACTATTTCTAGTTTCCCCGAAATAGTACAGTCATTTGTTTCGAAAAATAGTGGTCACCTGGAAAGTTTTCCAAAATTACCAATTTTCAAAATTCCCGGAAAACTTTCCAGGTAAAACTACCAAATGACTGTTACTAAAAGTAATAAAAAAGTTTTTATTTGTACCCCTGTAAAATTTCGACAATGAAACTTCTTCCATTACTTTCACTAGAAAGATCGAGAAATAGTCGTAATATAGTTGTTTTTGGTTCTCGAGCAATTACTGTTTTTATGTAATATGTTTTTTTTTTATAATGGGGTCTTAAATGTATTGTTTTACAAACAATTTTCGAAATGAAGTATGCCATTTACTTAACGTGTAAATATTATAGTGGATTATTATAATTTTTATATTAAATGAAATATACATAGATATTATAATTTATTTCGTATTTCCCAATTCGATCGCCTTACATAATTCGTAACCATTTAGATAAAATATATCGCACCTTCGATAAGACAAGGGCATAACTTGCAATATTTTTTTTTAAATGGATTAAATATGCAAAAGTGTCTTAAAAACATTATTAAGTTAAAAAAAATATTCAGAAGTGTGTGGGGTTTATTTGTTGCAAAAAGATATGTATTGTTCTGGTTGTAGACCAGACTAGGGGTTTATCTATCTAGGCAAACAGCCTTTTTTTCCGTGGGAAAATCTGCGAATCAGATTCCCACCGACCATGGTGGGATCGGTGAGGTATGTGGGACTTCTACTCACTAAAAACCCACGGTGTTTCTTCGCGCCGTCTAGCGGCAGTCAGCGAGGGGCTTCATCTCTGAAGCACCCCATAACCTCTTTGCGACACAACCTACCGCAGAGTTGGAGGTTGCTTCCACCTGAAACTCTTGGACGACCCCTGCTCGTGTGGCCGCTCATCTCTACGGCATTAAGGGTGGGCGGCCCAAAGGGGTGTCCACCTGACATTTCCACAGCAATCGCGGCAGCCCGAGAAACGGGCTCCACGTCGTGATGCCGCCGCGGAAGGTTACTAAGCCTATATAGATAGATGGGCACAGCCATCTCTTCTAGAGTTAACACATAGGAAGACTATATAATTTAAAAAAGATACTCGGAAGAAGTCGGGTGTAAAAGTTAGTATTATACATGTGAAAGTTTAATTAGGTAGGTACTGTATATGTAAGGAAAATCTAACAGGTATAATATTTAGTAGAGAAAATAGTAATATTCAACTGATCTATTGAGAAAATAATTTCACAGTAATTACAAGCTAACTGCGGCAAACCAAACCAACGGCGACAGGGTGAGGGTAAAAGTTGGCGGCACATGTGAATGCACCTTAATACTGAAAAACAAAGAGTAAATTTTAAATGAATTCAAAAGAACTTATGCTACGGCAGATATCTTCTAATTGAACTTTAGGAGAATAACTTACTGCTGAATAAATTTTACTTAAATTGCGGATTAAAAATTAAAATTAACTTTTTCTAATTTTACTTATCTCTAGGACTCGCTGAATTGATTACAACTTACAAAATAACAGACATGATAGATAAAAGAAGGCTGCACTAACCGTTACACTATCATGTCACACTGGTGTGGTGGTTAGGAATTCCATTTCTTAACTGTCACACCGACAAAAGATGGTTGATAAAGCAGTTCAACGAATTTGTCTAAACAATTTCTATGGTCATCTAATACCAAGCATCTAAATACTCGTATCTATGCGTGGATATCCAACTATTATCTACAACTAAATGTTTGCCTATCTACGACTTCCACTTTTAGAAATGGGGACGCAATCACACACTTCGTTTATCCGATTTTTCCCTTGAGATCAATTCGCGGCAGTCACGGGACGCCACCAATCTTATTTCCAACTCTGTTGTTATCAAAAATATAACGAGATTTCATGTAATCTTGTCACAATCTTAATTAACGGGACGACCCATGTCACTTTGTTTTGACATCTTATTTAATAATTCTATTAAATATGTATCTCCCTTATTTGTTGGCCGGTGGATTACATAACTTGGTTTTTATTGGTCTATACCTATAAGCGATAAATATTTACAAAAAGTAGAATAGGTAATAGATCCTACTGTATGGGCAGGACACGTGGGAGGTTCTACTGGATTCAGCAGTCATAACAAAGACTAGATATTAAAGATTTAAATAATTAGAAAACGAACGATCGACATATTTTCTATATACATACCTATATATTATTTTCTTTGTCCTGGACAAAGTCCTCCCCAATAATTTTCCAGTAGGACCGCTCAGAAGCAGCCTAGATTTAGCATCAGTTCGCGGCCCTTTGAGCTGGATTCGTAGTAACCCTTAAATACTTTGTACCTAGTTTAAATGTGACACCATAAGGAAATTCATCTAAAAAAGCGAGCAACAAATAGACTCCCATTCGTATTGTGAACGATTTCAATCAGGGCATGGTTGAAACGACCGCGAAGTATCAAACATTACATTTGGTGCGCGAGGCGAGGCGCCATAACGAGAGGATTCCACAGATAAAATGGCCCCTCGGCTTCTTAATCTGGAAAACTGCCGGGTTTTTGCGGCGAACCCTTAACGATGAGCGATGCAATTCCTTACCAAAGTCTGTTAATAAATTGTTCTTTCGCAAAAAAAAAAAAATTCCTTCGTATAATTTCTTATACAATTTTTCTTTCAGTAAAATCTTAAGCTGTTTTCCACAATTTCTCATAGCACGCTTAGGTATAATTGATTTTATAAATAAAATTAGTTTCTATAATACATTTTAATTGTAAATAGGTCATTTTAAATTTTACACTTATATCACTTTATAGATTTTGAAAATATCATTTATAGAACATATGTGTATAAATTTTGATCTTTTTTCGTCATGGATAATTATGTTGATTGAAACCGATGTAGGTGTTTCCTTAATGCTTTCATTAAATATTTTCACTCATCTTCTTGTACCGTATGTCCTTTTCTATATCCCTGACAACGTGTATGCAAAATTTCATGATGATCGGTTGAGTAGTTAAGGCGTAAAAGCGTAACAAAGAAACAAATAAACAAACTTTTATTTTTATAATATCAAGTTAGAATAGGTCGATTAGGCGGTTAACGTACCACTTGCTGCAACAGTTACAAAAAAGGTCTATTACACTAGTTCAATTGGGAGTTCAAATGATATAATTAGTGGGACTTTTTAGTCTCAGTAGTTCGATTACATTAATTAATTGAATTATCGAATCTAAAAAGTCTCAGTAGTTCAATTGACATTATTATAATAACTGTTTAATAATTTGTAAGCACGATAAATACTGCATAAAAGTAACGAACTTTTTTTTGGTAGGGTACCTCTTTTGCTATAATTTAAACCAATAGATGTCGTGTTACCTAAAAATCGTCAATCTTCTTAATCTTCTAGCGAGTAAGCGGTAGCAAATAGGGTCGTTTAAATTCTACGTGTCATCCATTAAAACGTAATTTCGCTTGATAAATGACGTCACAGGACCTTCAACCATCCTCCAAGTGGAGATGTTTGATGGGCGGCATTAGGGCTATTGTGTAAGAAACCTTTCTTCAGACAGGGACACATTAGGATTCCAGAAAGCGGATCGTCTATAATGCCCCTTTATGTTCCGCGTACTACATTTTCTTTACACTCATGTAGAAATATGTTTCCAACACTACGTAAGTGACGGATCCACTGTAAGTGATGGACTCCAAATACCTTTTAGGTAAGGTAAGAAAATTTTTGGGCGACCTCTCTACACTAATATTATAAATAGAAAATATTTGTTATTTCATATGTTTGGTTTGTAAAGGATTTCAAAAATTCTATAGAAACATGGATTGTGTTTCATTTAAAATAAGGGTCTGGGTTCGATTCCTGGCTAGGCCATCTTTTGAAATAAACTTTTAAAAGTTGGCTCTCCACGTTATTAAGACATCATACATCTGTTTGCCTGCCTGTCGCACTTTATCATTATAAAACGGAGAAATATAACAAGAATCGTTTTTTTCATAACCAATTTCCTCTGCAAATGTATTCAAAGAAAATTTCTTTTGTTTTTTGTTTACTGAAACAGCAGATAGGTATAATTTCTTTTAAAGATTGATTGTTTCGAAGCGACTACATCCACGGAAGCGTTGATTAATGATGGACCGTCATGATGTGTCGATTTGCAAATACAAATAAAATAAATATTCCTTTTCATTTGTTTTTATTACAAACATGACAATATTAATGCATTAATTCTCAACGTAGTCAACCGAAAATCTGTATCAAAGATTAGATTCGAATTACACGAGTCAAATGATATATATTTGTTTGCTGTTCTTTGGTGTTTATAATAATTTTCTCGGTATATCTAATTTTATACAGCAACAAATATTAATAATTCTGACAACATTAAAACAGATTTATATAAATAAATCTCTCAATATAGACATTAACAGTTTGTAATAATTGAAAACTAATAAAAAAATCAAATACATTTTTTTAACATTTTTTGAATTGACTTATTTGATATTAAATCAATAATGAATATTATTCATACTTGATGCAAATGAAGTATGACGAAGTATGAACATAGAAAAATCGACGAATATATGAAACCTTTCAAATTTTGCATTTGATCTTACTTATACACAAATAAAAAAATTAAGATAACACTTATTGAGGAACATTACATACAGGCGGACGAGCATGTCTCATTTATTGTTAAATAAAAACTTAAAGTAAGTATTAAACGTTATAGATGATTATTATAAAAACATTTAAGGCCTTGGGAGGTCCAAGACTCGCTATAGCATTGTTTATATTGCTATAACATTTATACGAAATTCTTATAAAAATCTACATACCATAGACAGGCACATATTAAGTCTTAGACCGAAAATTTTAAATCATATAGACTAGTTATACCTTTATTAATATTCCTAATACAAACGTCTATCTATATAGAAGGATAAAGCCGTGTTTAAAAAAAATACCATAGAAAAATTTATATCTTCAACCGGAAACGGAAAAATATTACAATAACTTCCTATAGCATTGCATATTATAGTTTCATAGCAAATTTAATTTTAACTAAAGAAAAAAAAAACAATAAAAGACACGGGCTTGGCTAATCACAATAAAAAATACTTTAAAATTACTTCAATTAGACTTATTTAATTCAAGCAGCATTCTGCAGAACAAAGTAGTAGGGCCTTTGTAATTTATTAACGCCAGTAGTTGCCATGTTTGGCGACGGACCGTGCCATTCTATTCTATATTTCTCGAGGACTCTAGTCGCCAATGTTGCCAGGATATTCTCAATTATTCCAGAAGCTGGGCATCTCTGGCCAAAGGGTAATGTGGCGAGGGGATGAGCTCGCGATGCCTTTAACGGCTCCCAACCCTGGTTGCTCCAACGGTCCGGAATAAAAGCCTTCCCTCGACCCCACTCTTTGTCACATTTGCTGGTGACTCCATGAGCTAGGACTATGTCAACCTATAATGAAATGAAATTAAAAAGGCATAAGTATACAGATTATTATTTTTATAATGTTTATGACACACTTTTTTTAATAAAAATTCCAAGATAAATAAGGCTCTGGTTAGAAAAATTACAGTTTACGAGAGAAGATCAAAATATGTTGTTTAAACTTTTAATTTAATTTTTGTTAAGAGTCGTATACAAGTTAAATCAGTGTCGAGACTAAACGTTGAGATTAAATTAAATGAATCTAAAAAAAAATCTGACCGTGTAAGATTTATGTCCTATAGAAAGTCTCCACACAAGGTGAATTCATATAAAGTATCTGTTATATTTGTATGAGCACTTACACCAGAGGGCACTAGATAGCCATTGACCTCCAAAGTGCCCTTGCTCCTCCTGACAACGCCGCCCGTAACCGGATGCAGCCTCAAGGCTTCTGTGGCGCAAGCACGAAGGTATGTTAGCTGAGGAGTGCCGGCCCCTGCGTGAGTGCTGGCCGCCGCCCAACAGATCTGATCCTGAGCTTGCTGCTGCCTTACAGCATTCAGCGACAGGTGGTACAACATGCTTATTGTCGAGTGAACCAGCTGAGAATTAAAAACAAGTTCCTGCTTATGAAAGGTTTCATACTTGTCTAAAACTAATAACAGTATCGAATCGATTGAAAGCGAAAAATACTAAACACTAACTAACCAAACACAAAATGAAATATATTTTAAAAAACTTTTTGACATTAACTTGAAACATTTGAATTAAACTTCTATCTCAATTCGCATTTCATTGCCTTTGAAAACTCATTAAAAATGCACGATGCATTTCTGTAGTGTTTCAAAGTTTCTGAAGAAGTTCAAAAGTTTGGAGTTTTGAAGCTAAACTGAATGATATGAAGGCGTTTACTAGATTAAATAAAAAATCTTACGTAACATTCATATTATGTTTTCGAAACTACATAAGGCACTACTATATTAGAATGTAAATAGAACTATGACATAATGTAGAATGATATAAAGGGTACCTGCTTTTATTTCGCGATAATAACTTTTATAGCAAAGCGAATTCACGGGTAATGGCTTTTATTTTTTTAAATTGTATTTTACAATTCTGGATAAGAGTGAAAGGATCCAAATTTGTCTAGAATTTCTTGTTTAAGTTAAAATGGTACTCCTAAATTGTTAATATATTTGACATTTTTTTATGAAGCTATTAGGACGTTACCACTGTCAAAAGCGTCAAGACCCTTAAAAACTTTCTAGTGTGTTAGACAGGTAATCAGGCAAAAAAATATAAAACATTTCTATAAATTGGAGATAGAAGTGAAAAATATTTAAAATTTTTAAAGGAATGTTTAACTGACCAACTCATTAGACCATGAATTGCGAAATTGTCAATTCAACTGAAAAGTTTACTCACAATGTTAGGACTACGAAGTCATTATATTCTGAGTGTTTAAAACAGTTCGATTATTTATGTCTAATAGTCTGTACAACCTTTTATTAGGCCTGAGTCGATGCAATAGATAGACAGGCTGACGGTCCACTTGATAATGGGTGGCTCTGGCATTCCTTACTCACTCACCGAGACACAATAGCACACGTGCTGTTATTTCACGGTAAGGGGGTGGTTACCAGACAAGCTGCCCAAATGACTGCAAAACGAGGTTTGCCCTGCCGTTATTGTCCAGATCAGACCACAGCCGACAATGTTAATAAACTGTCGTCTTCTATACTTAAAAGGGTGGTTACTGCCGCCAAAAGGGCTACCTAGTGTATGACTCACCGGTTCTATTCCAGCTAAAAGTAAGTCAGCGGCCAATGGCAGAATACGGTCTTGTAAAGGTTGTAGCCTCTCTATTAAAATTTGTTCGGGTTTGCGATTTTCTGTGTTTAACTGTTCAAGTGCTTGCTTCAGGAAATGTTTTGTTAAACTGGAAATAAACAAAGAAAAAATAGTGAATTCTTGTTGTCTTTGTATTAGGGATAATATCGTTTTTAATGAGGTAAAGGGATGCTATGATAAGTACGCGGACCCCAGGTTCTATTGCTAGGTCTAGAATACTAGAGCAACTCGTCAAATTTTGTCAAGGGTAAAGATTTTTTTACAAAAGAAAAAGAAACCAAAAGAAACAAATGCTCGCATATGTTTAGACTTAATGCATTTATACTCTAAACTCTCAAAGACTGCACGAGTTTACGAGTTTAGCTTAAAAATTAAGTAAGATTGTGGACAACATTTTACGAATTGTTGCTTACACACTCTGGGGCACCTGTATCTCGGTATTCACATATAAATGATAATTATGATGGTATTTGATTTATTTGGAACTTTACCTGAAGTGTCTGTCCATGGCTTTTAATGCATGGTTAAAAGTTTGCGATTCAGACTTGAGGGTGTCGTCGCTTCGCACCATATAGCTGCCTTCAGCGATTTCCTTAGTACACCTGACCAATCGCTCAGCTGCTGTCATGTCATCGGGTGAACGTTTCAACAAAGAGCAGGCGTCGGAAATATCGTCGTCTAAGGATGTCTTTTGTGGCTGCCTGAAACAGTTTAGAGAAAATTAACATCCGATGACAAGAAATACCTATAAATATATTTTTCATAATTCAAGTGCGGGATGTAAAGTCGATTAGCTCTAAGAGTGTAAGAAAATTTGAAAATCGAACGATTCTCTATCTATAATATTATTTATAACTTTAGTAAGAATAATAACACTACAATAATACAAGTAAATCGTCCACCTCAATAGAAAAAAATAATGTTCTAACTATATTATATTTTTTGCACAGGTTTTTATCTATTATATAATAAAAAAAAGTAGGTACTACGAGTATTAAATGTTGGTAGTATTTTTTTACATTATATATTTTATACATTCGGTTTTGTTTATTCTTACTTCGCATTTCTCTGAAAGATAGGAAAATATAACAGATAAAGTAACTGACAAGGCTCAGAGAAGCATTAACTGAAGTGGGATACATTTTGTCAATAGACAATGGTCGAATCGTACCGTGAACTGACCCTCCAATCTGTAAACTGATCGATGGACCGATGACTTCAAGAAAGTAGTTTTATTACATGTATGTATAATAATTGTATGTGTTTTACGTTACGTACCTATTATCATCAGAGGGTTTGTGTGTAGGTCCGTCCAAAGCACCGAGTCTAATGCCGAACAACATTGCTCCCATAATTTCGAGAGCCCATCTATACATTTCCGTTTCTACTTCCTCATTTAAGGCATTCTCGGCGTTTCGAAGATCGCCTAACCTGTAATTTTATAATAACCATTTTATCTTTGCAGATGCAGGTTCAATTCCCGGCCAAGCCTGCACTGTCGAGAGCATGGGCTTGCATTTTTTCTGTGCAAATTATAAACACAAACCGTATCAAAACCGTTCAGAAGATGTCTGCGCAGAAACAGACAAAGGCGGGCTTCGACTTTAGTTTTATAATAAATAGGTATGTGTAAAAGTGATAGATTTCTATCTTCCTATGCTATATTATTAATAAAAACAATTAAAAATAAAAGATGTGGCCGTTGCTTATACACTAATTAATTAAAATAATTAATTACCTGTGCGTTGCTTCAGCAGCAATTTCGTCAAATACTTTCTCGAAACTTTTCATTAATACTCCATCTTGTAACAATGTTTTCATACCAGCAAAAACAGCCTTAGTTTCATCACTGTGGCAACAGACATTATATAAATATTATCATAATAAAATTATAATTAACATTGATAAACATAAATTGTATCATATATAATTATTACAATTAGATTTATATAAATATAACCACGTGCATCATTATGCCTTGTAAAAGTTTATACTGGTAAACTACAATTTATTATGTTACTATTTTTTATAGCCGACGTTGATAAGTTAATACAATGACTTACTTACGGAAATACTATAATAACATTTTTGTTCTCACTAAATGGGTGGTCATTGTTACGAGACGAAGCTGCCTTTAGTTTATAATTACGGGAATTAAAGTAACATTGCAAAAAATATATAATATAAAAAAAGATATTGGAAGAAAGAAGTTGTTGTCTAAAACGTGCAAATATAACTCAAATGTAAAAGATTTTTCTCAATATTTCTATCTATTTTTTCTATCTTTGAACGATATAAAATCTGAACAACCTACTTGTAATTGCATATCTGAATAAATTGCTCATTCTGACTCCAAAATGATTCGAAAAGTTTAAATATTCACAAAATATATGCATATTTACCTTTGAAGATGAAAGTGACCACTATTTTCTCTCTGTCGCGTGAGGGGTGACATTTCCCAATAAGGAATTTCTGTAAGACCGCTATCATATACCTGAGAACAACAAGTAATTTATTTTATAGAGTTAAATTACAACGGATGTCATTTTGACAAATCTATGCTCTTCTGCAATCAGTGTAAGATTTTATATTAATATGGTCAGAGTTTATTACAAAAGAAAATTTGAGTAAAAAGTTCATGGACATTCATTCGTTCCCATTATTATAAAGGATAAAAGTCAATGGCAGGTTGTCATTGACTTTTATCAATATAAGGTTGTCAATGGTATGCGAACAATTTCATAGGGGTTGAAAGTGTGCTGCCAACATTAATAGGATAAAAATAAAGGATAAGTAGGGGATCGGAGAATTTCAACTGCATCCCTTACGTGCTTGAATCCCTTGAAACAGAACAATACACGTGCTATAATTTCTCTCTGGTCTTCTGAGAGACTGACTATTCAATTTGTGACTGAATATACATATACACATAAATGTCTACAAGATATAAACCAGACTTATCTACAAGCCTTAGTTAGACGAATGAAACCTCACACCTCTCACAAATAATATTGATATTTAATTTTAATGCAAATAATTTATAATATTTATAATATTTATAATATTTATAATGTAATGATTATACCTTTTTTTATATAATATCTAAAAGTGATATTTTTTTAAAAGTAAAATTATAAAATAAATATTGCCATTGTAGTGGGCACATTACAATATTACAATTTAAAACGAATGTAAATATTCCTAACTACCATTAGGTAAACAAAAATGAACTCAATTAGTTTTGTATAATATTCAACTTATCTTATATTGGCTATTATGTAATTATTAAATAAATACAATAAGTATAATATAATGTACTTAGTTTGATAAATTAAGCCGAGAATTGTTCGAAATGGACATGTGGTCAACACGTGATTGGGGGATGACACTCACACCGCACCTTGGCGTAACATTATTTTAACTACCTAATCATTTATTCTTGTGTACCTAATTATTAACATATTATTTACATAATATTTCAAACAAAATTTCTCTTTTTAAAGTCCTTTACTTTATTTTTATTTTCGATATTATTTAAACGGCTTTTTCTTGTATAAAAGAGTATGTATTTGACTGTTGTAGAATATTTTAATATATTTATAAATCTTCATTTACATTTTAAAATCTTATTTATATAAAAAACTATTTAGTTTGAATTACTTTTAAAGTCTTATTTTATTGCTTTAAATTTAATTCACGATATGTTTTTTTGCGGGAAACTAGTACTTGGACTTTTAAAAACTAATGAATATAGGACTATACACTAATGCTGACACACCATAAAATATTCACATAAAAGGAACATCTTAACTGTGAAGTCATTATTAGATCTTGCAATCACAACGAGCTTGGCAATATTTTCAGAAATAATCCATTGTACTGCTTATTATTTCTACCCACCAATAAGTTTTAATCATCACACGCCTCATACTTATAAGGATCGATATACTGTTTCTCTTAGATATACTGTTTTATAAAACGTTCTGTCCATTGCTATAGAACACAGTTATTAGGTATGAACAAAATTTAGTTCCTCTAATGGTACGGTGCAATAGAAGGCACCTAAAATGCCAATAAACTTGATAGTGGGTGAAATGCCGACGTATCTACGTCAAATACGAAATGAGCTGACCACAACAAGAGTAAATTCTGTTATCAGTCGTTATTGAGTGCATTAGTTCTTAATGAAGGATTACCAAAAGATAAAATAATACTCAATATTTATTAGAAAAAACATATTATTCATGATATTTTTTCAATATATGAGACACATGCATTCGTTTTGCATTATTTTAAATTAGCTGATGCACGCGACTTCTTCCGCGTTGAAAAATAAAAAATATAACTTACTTACTTTGTACTTAAATATAACTTTGTATAAAAAATATACAACGCCTTTACAAGTCGTTGCATTTTTAATTTTAGATGATTCCTCGGGAACAGTACTAAAGGAGGTCAGACTGCAGCACCTATGGCGTTGCTTGTGTTATAGGCGACGGTAGCCACCTACCATCAAGTGGACCGTCAGCCTATCTGTCGACCATAACATAAAAAAAATAGTGTATTATGTTTGTAATTTGTAATTATTCATTTACTTACAATATCACTCCATTATATGATGTTATAATATCAAGTATTATATATTTTAAAGGCAGGCGAAACCGCAGATGATTTTTTAATTACTTAACAAAGTAAAATTCTATTTGATTTTGAGATAAATATGTATCTACATTTAGATGAATTATTATTATATTTCCTCATATCTCGTTATTTTTTGTATATTGGCTTTCGATTTTCTGGGAAAGAGGATCCCAAAAATTTATGTAAAAAAACTAACATTTTTTTATAATTAATTTTATTCTTATTTATGTTTTTTTTTTATTAAACGATTAGGTTTCACGTTATAGTCACGTGCCGAGTAAACTTTCAAAACATTATTGTGACACACATAAATTCAAATATAGCGGCAAAACGTAAACATGACCTTTGCTACTTGCGTCATTGATAAAAGTGCAACTAATACTCGTATGTGAATATAAATAATTTTACTTATTGCCTACTCATTAGAGCGGCCGCAGAGATAATTACAATCAGTGTCTTAGTTAGGCCTCGCGAGCTGGCTGATACGGTCCACTTGATGGTAGGTGGCTACCGTCGCCTATAACACAAGCAACGCCATAAGTGCTACAAGTGCGCTGCCGATCATAGAAGGGTTAAGAATAAGGGATAGGGCATCACTTACTCACTCACCGAAACACAACAGCACGTATATGATGTACAACCGTTCACGGTGGTATTCTGTAAGGTGGTGGTTACTGCCGCCAGACGGGCTGCCCAAATGACTGTGAAACGCAATGTGCCCTATCACTACTTTTCAAATCCAGACCAGTCAATTTTGAAAATTACATTAAAATTTCTATTGAAAGTAGAGCTTTTAGTGTAATTTTTGTTAACAGACAAACTGACGGTCACAGGGAATGCAATTGTTCGCCCTGACTCTTATTTCACTGCCCAATTTATTATTGCAGAACGCTTATTAGTTTCTATATTATTTATGTGAAAATTTTGAAAGCATCTCCACAGCTGGATCCAAAAATATCCTTCGAATCCAAAAATCCAAATATAGTCGATATAGTTTAAGAGAAAATCTACAGTATAGTTTTGATACATATTAGTTTTGAGAAAAGTCAGTTGTGTTTTTATATAATTTCTTTTATATTAAGGTTTTAACTTGATACTTACAATGGCAAATAAAATAAAATATATAAAGCGCCGCCGCCAGACTAGAACATTAAACCTAGTCTAGATAAATATTAAAATTCGCACAAACATTGAAGCAACAGTTTTTTTTATGAAAGTAGTGTGGTGAGTTTTTTTTATATGCGCAGTAAGAAATTTAGAACAATCACTTTCGAAAGACTAGACGAATGTAATAAAGAAAGTTACGAATTCAATTACTTACAAAAATTTTTACAGCCTAGATTTTAGGTTGTCTTTCAAACTTGGTTTTATCTTAAGACGGCTACTTCGTTTCATTTCAGATTAACATTTAAATAAATTTAGATTATTTAATCAAACATACTTATTACATTGTTGAAATATGAATAGGCTTTCAATTAGGGTAAGTCTCTTTTGATCCAACCTACATATATTCTGCAATTTACATAACATTTTTTTCCCTATATTCTTCTCTTTCTTAAGGTGCTACTTCCCTACGAAGGTTGGCAGCCATCATGGCTATCTTAACGTTAGAAGCTGCTGCACAAAGAGAGAGCGAGTACCAAACCATTAAATTCTTCAACCTAGTTGTCTTTCTCCTGTCTCTGCTATATTTGCCACATGGTTTTCCTTTCATAACTAGTTGAAGAATACGCCTTCAACTAGTTATGAAAGGACTAGTTAGAACTAGTTTCTTTGCCCCTCATTACGTGCCTGAAATATTGCAGCTTCGTCTCAGTACTTGCATTATCTTTCCTACTGGAAGTAAAATTAAAAAAATAAAATAAAATAATTTTCTATAAAAAAATAAATAAATAAAGTGAAACAAAAAAATTCTACTGATCAAATAGAGAACGATCATTCAGTTACGATTTAGTAAGTATAAATAAATACTGAGATAATATAATTACTATGTTTACATTTTAAGATATCGATGTGGTGTGTAGTACGAGTATAATGGAATATATATGCACTTTCATAATAAAACTCATGTTACTCAATTTAGTATAAATACTGAGATAAACCTATTACTATGTTTATAATTTTAGATATATCGATGGAATTTGTGGTACGAGTATAGTGGAATATGCACTATCTATACTAATATTATAAAGAGAGAAGATTTATATTTTTCTATGTTTTTAATGAATAAACTCAAAAACTGCTAGACAGATTTTGAAAATACTTTCACCTATAGAAAGCTACATTATCAGCGAATAACATAGGCTATAATTTATAAAGCTATGCGGGCGAAGTCGCGTGCAACAGCTAGTTCATAATAAAACTGCACTCATGCCGTCATAATTGGTCTAAGCATATTTTTTATGGAATTATTGAAACACGTTTTTTTTTATATAAAAAAAAGGTGACAAGCAGGCAGCATTCCAGTAGATAGTAAGTCATCGCCGGGTATAGACAAGCAACGCCATAGGCATAGTTTAACAAGGGAATATATTATAATACTGTGATATAGGTGCCTCAAGTGCTCTAGCGACCTTGTAGGATAATGGATTTCCTTGGCATCCTGGTAAGGGATATGGTGAGAAGGGATTGGGCGCTGTGGCATCCCTTACTGGTCTTCTGTCTTTTATGTTTATAGTTGCTAGACAGGCTGCCCAATCTATGACTGAGAAAAGCAGTATTCCCTACCACATCTCGATTAATATAGATAATATTTATCACAACAATTCTATGCGCAGCTCTTACCTGTTTCATCATTTCTGGATCGAACAAGTAAAGCACCGGTCTCTTTCTAGAAGCTTTCGCGAGACGTACTATGTCGCCGTACCGACTTCTTAGTCCTTCCAGCAAACCAAGTCCTACTGTGTGATGGAAATTACCTGATGAAACAAAAATTATTACGCTTGAAAATTAAAATTTTAACTCCGTGCAATGGTGGGTGCGGTTTCGCTATTTGTTACCATATAAAAATTGTACCTCCAAAAGAAGAATTACTCCAAAATAGGATGGAATTTATGCCTCAGCCGTCTTATTCATTATGGCTTTTTCACTATTTTTTCTTTCGTGTTTGAACAAGTGTTAAAGTCAGTCCTGTTGTCACTGTTATTGAAGTAAATCATTTTGTGGATAACGATTGACTTTAGTTTCTAGACATCATGTTAAGCAAAATTAAGATGTGATAAAGTCATAAATAGAAATACAAATACAAAACTCATTGTTACCTATTCTAGGTAGAACGTGAGCGGAATGCCTCAACATAGGCAGCGCCAAAGGTCCAGGTATATCGGTGAAGGGCTTCAGCCTGGCAGCAACTGCCGGAGTTGCTACATTTCGTCTCTGAGGTGAAGTGGAAGATCGAGATGCTGACGACGATGACACGTGACGGGTTTGATGTCCCTTTCTGTAAACACAACAATCTCATTATTAAATAATTGACAGACAGTATGTGAAGATAGTTGGATGTATTTACAGTTTGACGTCGAAGGTAATATATAGAAGGATACATTTACGTAGTAGGTTTAGAGTACTTAGTACTAGCAGTGGGGATAATTAGTAGGGATAGGTAGAACGGGCGGAAATTTCTATTGTAGGTACTTTATAAACATAGAAATAGGGAATTGTATAAAATGGCCGGATAATCTCCCTAGTTCCATGCTCCATAAATTTAATAAGTATTTCTTCTTAAAGTTAACAATACAATAATTTTAAATGTCAAAAATACAATAATCATATTTTACCCTGTTTAACATATGGCTGTGAAACCTGGTGAGACCATTAGTGGTATTAGAGACACCAAATAGTATCACTATAATAATATATAGTACAATTAATGGTACTAGAGTAACTACATTAAGTAGTCGACATTCTCACCCGTATTGACAATGAAATGGGACATATTATGTTACGCATCTGTTTCGTGTAGTTACTCATTGTTTACAATAACAACATCATATTAATTCATGATACCTGTTTCAATGATTTAATTCATGCAAATTATATTCCCAGGTGTGTCCAACAATCTTACAAGTGTTTTATTACGACGAACATTCGGTTCGTCGTAATGTAACATTATTCATTGTTTATATTTCTTTTTAATTTCGTAATATAATATAATGTAGTGTAGAATATAATCTATTAGAAAAATTAAATATTTTATTTTATTAAATTTCAATGAGTTAAATTAAAGTAAACGAACTTACGACCTTTATTAGGATCGCGGGCCTGGATAGGCCGCTTTTGACCGGTCCTGCTAGTCTAGATCTCGGCTAATCTTTGGCTGAGATTTCACACTTTTCCTTTCCTTTTGTATATTTATTTGTGCAAAACGTTTTATACAAAAATTGAGATTTTGTAATTGGCAATAGGTCTTATGTTTACATATTTTATGAAAATAAATAAATAAAATAAATTAAATGAATATCTTCCTGGTGAAGTTTTTTTTCTTTTGGTGACGTAACAACCTATCATTAAGGGGACAGACAGCCTGCCAATCTACTGTTACATTTTAAACAAATTCTATTGGTGTGTTTTTAAAAGCAAGCAAGAATTTCAAAGACAATAATCCCTCGGGAACCTAAGACATTTCCAGGATAAAATGTATCCTATATGTTAATCCAGGTAATAAACTATCTGTGTGTCAATTTTCATCCAAATCAGTTTATTAGTTTTTACGTGAAACAGTAACATACATACTCGTACATCCTCACAAACTTTGTTAATTATATTATGTTAGTAGATTTTTGTTTTACACTTGGCTACTACGAAAAATTATATTTATAATATATTAAATTTTTTTTAAATTTATTTATAAATTTTCTTTCGAAACTTTTATTTAATAAAAAAAAAACCGTTAAATTTTGCACCACGATGCGATAAGTTTATTTTTGTTTCATATCGAAAACCGGTCGCGATTGCACTAAAACTTGTAAGACATTAATATTATTGCAAACTAATCCTTTTTCAAACGCAATTGAGTCGAATTTTCTATGTCATTGTAAGTGTAGGTTAAAGCCTTTCGTAGCTATAGAGGTGTACACTACCGAACTGCTTCGTAAGAATGTTGTCTGGATAATAAATGCTTGATACGCAATTCTCGTTGTCAGGTACCAAGTTCAAGGGCATTGATTGTTACATATTAATGCTTGAGCTAATAATATATCTACATATATATTTTTGAATATCAATTATTTATACGTTCCGACATAAATTATGCTATACAGATGTACAAATAAGTTCGAATTACTTACATCATGTTTTTTTATAGTAAGATCGACAGGCAGGCTTCACAAATTGACACAAGCAACGCCATAGAGGTTTCAAGTGTTAAGAAAAAAGAATAAAGTGAGGGGCCCTGGTATTCCTTACTCAAATAAACAACACATAGGCCAGACACAGTCATAGAAGCAAGACGCCAAGTTGAATTTATTTAATTATATTTACTTTATTTTGATAGAATCAACATTTAAACAATACATTAAAAAAAAACTTAAATAAAGCTCAAATCTCAATTTTTAGCATTTACGTAATAGCATAAGTGCTCTTGTTTCACGGTGGTATTTTGTAAGGGGGATAAAATGATACTTACATATAAACCCATAAATAAAATGTTTAAGAAAAACATACCATAACACAAGGAATAAATTAATGTTTTTAAGAAGTACTTCAAGAAATTAATGTCGTTCTAATTTTTTTTTTATATAAATAATCTAAAATTAAAAAAATATATATTTAATTTTAAAACTTTAATATACATTAATGTCATAAATAATAAGTTATTTAATTTCAAATTAATACTATATTTTTAACAGATCCTTTAGGTATCACTGGCGTGTACAATGACTTTGATTACATATAATAATATAAGCATACATACTTACATAACTCAAAATGACAATAGGCACATTAATATGATTTATCTTGTGTTATTGCGAGTAAACAAATAAAACTGTCCTGCTGTGTATTGACGGTCATCACTATCAACTATCAAGCAGCCATATAATGTTCAATGAAGCCATTTAATTTCGTATTAAATTAAATGATAGTGACAAACAAGATTGCCTGTACAATAACATTGTTCAAAGATTTCATATCAACAAGCAAGGAAGTGTACAAATTGTTATTTAATTTTAATTATTGCCTACAATTCGTATCTGTTAGAAATTAATACATTAAAATATAGATACGAGAGAAATTTTATTTTTATCTTTTAATTTATACATTTACAACCTAAAATTGTCTTAATAGTTTTAATAGTACTCAACCTAACTGAATGAAATATATTGAATAAGTATTTATAAATTATATATTCCTATTGTATATTATGTGTATGTGTAATGAAATACTTATCAAATAAATTTATTATTATTATTATTATTAATTATATGTGCGAAAATATTAGTAAGCTTTAAGAGGTTTTAATTTTAAATTTTGAAAAAATAAAAGCTAAATGTTGGAATTACTATGAATTATCTGGACTTACTGGACGATTATCTGATATTTAAGTTTTCAGATTGCTAGGTATTCAATAATTGATTAAATTTAACTAAATTTATAAATCATTTTCCAAAATAATCAATAATTTATAAAATTTCCAAAGTGCAAATCTATTATTCATAATATTTTAATAATAATGTATTAAATGATTATATAAAAAAAAACCACAATTTTAACAAAGTGTTATAAATATCGTAACTTCCTGTGCATTGTTGCATGATTTTCGCAAAAAAAAAAAAAAAATTAAAATTATATGGCAATATGAACACTTGAAACACTTGATAAATAAGTGAATATTTATTAAATAGTTTTTTTATAATATTTATTATTATATGTATTTATTTTAATACTTACACATATTGGCGCACAAAAACTGTAGATTTTGACATAATAAAATACTTATTTGAACAAATTTCACAGAAAAACAATATTTAAAATTTATTCACACGGTGCACATTATTTTGTTCTATAAGCACGTAGGTATATAACTGTAAATAAGTTCAGTGACAATAAAAAATATTTCTTTACGGTGCGTTCTTGAGCTCACTCAATTCGTTAATGTGATGCATCCTACGCTTGTTATGTATATCAAGCAGCGGAATTTGATAGGGATGTGCTCTATGTTCAAAACGATATCGAGTAAGACTATAAATAGTTTCCGGATTTCAAAATTTACTCAATATTTTAAACGAACGTTCAGTTTTGCACGATTAAGATCTTTCACGTACTTATAGAAGTGTATTTTTTTCACCTTTTTAAAAATATTTCAATACAATATAGAATATTCATAAGTATATAGAACAAATTCGCTAACCGCTTTTGTCAATTTCTCCGCTAACATTTTATAAACCACGTCATGGATTTTCATTTTCACTAATGGAAAGAGAGATAAACGAGGAAGGTTTGTGATTATAATTTGCAAAAAAATATTCTAATGAAATCTATAATAATAATATATTGTAATAAAATTTATGTGAAATAATATTAAAGATCTTCAAACTTTGAATCACAGAACAAATCTGTATTTATACTAATATTATAAGATTTGTATTTTTGCATGTTTGTAATGAATAAATTCAACAATTACTACGGTGATATTAAAAATTCTATCACCTATAGAAAGCTATATTATCACCGAGTAACATAGGCTATATTTTAAAAAGTTAAGGGGACGAAGTCCCGTGCAACAGCTAGTAACTAATAATCTGCGAGCCAGTTACACCTATAGAATTCATTAACTTTATTTATTGCAGTGATTTTAATGTTCTGGTTCTTCTATCGATAATAAAAAATGGATTCATAACGCACATCACTAGAGTATGAACTTTGCACCGTCCGTCTCTGCTTACGTTTTTTATATTTTGTATTGGTTAGTCAGGTCAGGATGTCCTAACTGCCGATGAGTGGCCAAGGTCGCTTGTAGTTTTTAAACTTTACATTAGCAGGAACTTGTATCGGTAGACTATTGAGATACCTAGATGTATTATTCTTGTATTACTTGAATAATAATAATACATTCAATATCAGTTATTGTTATATTAAGTTCAATGCTCTCTTAAGGTTACATAGGTGTGAACGAATCATTAGCAGGACGTTTAAAATAGAATATAATTTAATGTTATTATTAACTATATATGATGTATATATGTAGTATGTGCTCGTGGTTCTGCTGTTTATTAAAAAAATTGTAAAATAGCCTCTATCTTTTGAAAAATTTAAGCTATATAATTATATAATAATATCCATACTTTTTGTCTTGAAAACTTTAATACACTTACTTTCATGTTACCTCGTGAGCCAAAGTAGATATATTATTATTATTGGTTATTATAACAAAAATAAGTTATGTGTAACAAGGCTTACGAAAATTAATAAATCTTTTATGTGGTAATGCATTCATTCTTATAATAAGGTAACAACAAATTATATTTGAGCCATTTCATTATCATAATTTATTTAGAAATAATTAAACGTAAATGTTATATAAAAATTACGTGTCATGTTGTTTGACACCGACGAACTCCTAAACAATTGAACCAATTTTGATAAAACTTCGTAACTATGTGTGATTTGGTCCAACTTAAAAGATACTTTGAACCCGGGCGAACCTGGGAGCGTGTAGCTAGTTAATTACTATAATTTAAGTGAGTATTAAGAGAAATGTGTACAAAAGGCTAATTACCTTATACAATGATTATCTGACAGAGTTTCCTGTCCTGGGACTAATTGCTGATTATATTTTGCTTATTGTAGTTTGATTGCATTTGTGTGCGTGTAATCGTGTAGGTATGTACAATTATTTTATTTGAGTATTACATTTGGTCACAAAAGTCTTGTAAAACTAGAAACAATTGTCATGTACGAATAAGTTACTGAATGCTGCAGTAGGAAATAATATCAGGTTGCAACGTGCTGCTTCAATTATTGGTCTACCTACGCGCTCTGTTAATTAAGAGTCAGGTTTCATTAGCTACGAGTATATACTATAGCGGCGGAGTTTTCTTGTATTGACTGGCTTGTTACGTGACCGTAAAAAAATTCTTGTTCAAAAAATTATTAACTGTTATTATTGATTTATATTTACTAATAAAATAAATACATACATATGATGCGGCTTGTCTAACATTTCAGCATAATGCTGACTGAGCGATTCACTGCCACAAGGACATTTTACCTGTTTTTTTTTTTTAATTAAATTCTGCCTTGTGGTTTTTGTATTATGTTTGTGTCTTTGTGTTGTGTGAATAAATTTATTTATTTATTTATTTCTTTCAATACGAATTGTTATAGGCGACGGTAGCCCCTCACCATCACGTGGGCCGTCAGCTTGTATGTTAACTTTAACATTTAAAAAAATAAAACTTTCGCTTATATCGACTTAGCAGGATTTAAAACAACCATTCAAATTAAGAAATTCAACAATAAGGACACATAATTTCAGTTTAGATTAGATGATCTCTAACCGAAAAACGCAAGAAAGTCCAAGGCATTTCTATCAGTCGAATAAAGCTTTCACAATTGAATCCGACACGACAAAGCTTTCATGATTACGTTCCGCCAATCTCGTAAGTTGAACTTGTTGGAGCTCTCTTAATTTTTCTTTTCAAGTACAAAGCGGACAGACAATTTCTCAAGTCTGTTCTCGTTGAGAAACACATTTTGTTTACTAAAAGCGTTTAAAGGTGAATTACACATCAATATTACTTACCTAACATGTTGTTCGGTAAACGAACACTTTTTACTTTAGTTTTAAGTATTTTTTCACGTCTTAATTAATAACATAAAATTTCAAAGTGAAAATAAATTAAAACAGTAGTTTTTATAAGTAACTAGCTAGTGCCCGCGACTTTGTCCGAGTTTAAAAAAAAAACGTAAGCAATATAACGCTTGACCTCTTATTGCTATAACACTTTGGTTAGGCGTTAGTTTCTTTGTTTTTATTTTAGATAATCTCTAGGGAACTGTAATTTTTTCTGGATGAAAGGTACCCTATGTACTTTCCGGTAACTCTGACAGCGTGTATGAAAAATTTCATGATGATCGGTTGAGTAGTTAAGGCGTGAAAATGTAACAGTCACTTTTACATTTATAATTATTATAGTACAGTACCTTTACCATGAGTTTACAATGACCGCACTCGCTAGCGAGAATGTAAAACATTTATATGAAAAACTGTCAACTGTCAATGTCAAATTGACAATTTTCCATATAAATATTTTATGGTCTCGCTAACGATTGTGGTCATTGTAAACTCATGGTAAAGGTACTGATGTCGTTAGCAGTCTTAATAGCACCTTATGGTGGATGGCTTCCCTTTCTTTAGGTAAAGATTGCAGTGCATGGCGACATGGCGAGGTATGAGAATAGGCTCTCTCATTCACGTTTCGTTTTTATCTCATTTCTTATTCAAATCTTTTCGACCGGTTTTGCGTGATTAAGGCTCGAGTTCACCAACAGACGGTTTAGCGATGGTGATCAACAAAATATTATTAAACGGCTGTTTAGATTTTAAACAGCTGTTAAAAACTAACCGTCTGTTGGAGAACTCGAGCCTAACTAACAGATACTTGAACATACGAACCCGTTTATCGATCTTTTCATTAGTAAAAACCGTATTAAAATCCGTTTGGTGCTCTAGAAGAAGTTAGCGGAGAAACAGACAGGCGCGGACATCGTCTTCATTTTTATATATCACTAGCTGACCCCGCAAACGTTATTTTCGGGGTCAGCCAGTGATGTTAATCGGTCTCGTTTGAAGGAAGTTGCCACTTTATGTGACCTTTACTGATTTAAAAAATTACCATTACAGAGATTCGAGTTTCTCGAGATTTCTCAGAATAAAGCTGAACTCATTCAATCATAATTTTGCTTTTTTTACTTTTTGCAAGCCCAAAAACATGATGGATACAATTGAGATAAGTAAAATTTAAAAAAGAAATAAATAAATGACTGTGTGGGCGGATTATTTATAGATTAATAAGATTCCATGCTATTTCGGATTTTGTTAATAATATAAAAAACCAACTATACTTCTTAAACACTCGTTTACTCGATGGTGGCTACCGTCACCTATTAACATAAGCAACGCCATAGGTGCTTCAAGTGCCCTGCCTATCTTAGTAGGAAAAAGGTTTAAAAGGGGATAGACAAATGAGCTTACTCACCGAAAAACAACAGCGCGCATGTTATTATTTTACTGTAGTATTCTTTAAAGGGGTGGTTACTTCCGCCAGATGTGGTGCCCCATTTATGACTGCCAAACGTGGGCATATGGGGCACTACTAAAATATAATTTATGTAAACTACGAAAGAGATGAAGTTATGTTTGTGTTCAAAACAATTGCTGAAACAAAGTATATTTGACCGGATTAACTTTCAAAGATCGCCTTAAAAATTCCACCCGCAAACCCGAGCGTTGTTTCGCGATGGTTTTGAGGCGCATTAATTGAAGAATTAGCCTCGCTTTTTCGGCGGAATCAGATTATCTTGTGGCTTTGAGGGGATTACTGCGATCCCAAGGATATCCGGGAAGGCGACGTCGAAATATAACGCTCTTAATTGTTCGAGATTCAATGAGTGTACAAGCTTTACGGTTCAGTCAAGGAGATCTTGCGAATAATAAGTAGGTTTATTAACCACTAGAAGATTCCCGGATGTATTTTGAAAATACAGCTAATATATTGATTTCTTTTAATTTATTTCTGAACCGTGGCATTCATTTATAGATATCACGCAGCTCGCTTTCAGAGGGCAAATATTGAATTTATGTCTGCAGCACTGCCCCACAATAGTATTATCATACGACACAATACTGTGTATTGTCAAATAACTAAAATAAACAAAACGAGCAATATTATACAATGTATTTTTTTAAAGGCGTATGGTGTAAAGATGTAAGTATGCTCGATAAACTATATATAGGTACTTTTATATGAACTACTTATACGTTGTTTGTGAACACAATTCTAGGGGTTCTTAGATTACACAGGAGTGAGAAAGGAATCAGGAATGGTTCTAGAGTGGGTATTCAATCAGGAAAACACAACACACAAATGACGGAAAAAGAAACGACGGTGGAAAAACTCATTACTTGGGAGATGGTCCAAGGACTAGTTTACTATCAAAATTAAAAGCAGATTACGGAGGCTCATTTATAATCGTACAGAATAAAAAATATAAACGAAATTATACGAAAATTATACACAAAACATAACCTAAACTAGTTTTGACGCATCAAAATGTGGGATGTAATCTATCAGGTTCGGATACAAGGTACGACAGTCTGCCACATAACGCAAGGTGGTGTCATGCCGTACGACTCTTGCTACAATGTACGACATTTGTAAGTATTGTGGCATGCGGCTTTGTAGCATGCTACAATGTCGCACGGTGTTGCTCCAGTGTAAATGGGGCTTTAGGGATGCCAGAACCCATTTTCCTATACCTTCCATCCCCTATCATATTAATCGTACTATGGTCGGCAGTGCACTTGCAGCACCCGTGGCGTTGCATGTGTTATTGGCGACGTTAACCACCTACCATCAAGTGGACCGTCAGCCTGGCTGTTGAGTTTAACATTTCCCTAAAATTCTTTTTGCCTAACCTTCATTCGTAACTTTCTTGTACTTTCAATGTTGATATTGTACCAAAATAATTTTTATTTTCTTTCCCGTCAAATCGTGACTGAATGTAATATTTCTTTGCGGGACATAATTATTACGTTCCAAGGAAATTGTCCCATCAGTTTAGGTTTGGATAAGGGAAAAAGGTAAAAGATAATTTGGTCCCCTCACACAGACATCCGTCATCCTGTTCCTGTAATTAACTTGGCTACAAATTATGTAGTAGGTGGTTGAGACGCGGCTGGTAAATAAATATAACGATGCGATAAAATGTATATTTTCCAACATCTTTCATCTTGTCGCTTTATTTTACAGACTTAGTGTTTTCCTGTGGCTTTAGCTTAAATAAAAGGCTTAATATTCATTCGGTTGATTAAATTAAATGAGAGAATAAAATCTATGAGAAAGTTAAAACGTCATATAAATTTAGAAGAGCTAATTGATAGGGTTACATATAGCGTAGGTAACAGAGTCAATTGTCATGATTGTTGAGAATAGTGCGTGCGATTCGAATAAAGAAAATTAATTTTTTAATATTTTAAAAACGATTAAGAATTTTTTAATATTTCCCATCACTAGTTTTTAAATCCAACCATTTACAAAGCTATGGCAGATTGTTGTTGTGACAACGTTCATACAAAATTTAACGATGATCTGTTGATATCGTAACAAACAAACTCGCCTTTGAATTTATAATATTAGTACGGATTGTATGATTTATACAAAAAAAAAATTTCTCACTCGACCTTTGTCTGAGAAACTCTAGAAATTCATTAGATAATATTAGGTAAACTAGGTCCGAATTTAATTTAACGGTCCACCACACTAAGTATTAGTTACCAAACAAACAGAGAAACCGCTTAGAAAACTGGACTTATTGGGCATGTGGTTATTGCAAAGTTTAAAACACTCCTAACGAATGACGGCTTTGCCAAATACGACAATGTTTTTGTGGTTTCGATAAACGCTGAAATATTGAAAGGAAAATATTAATAAAATGTTCCATGCTTGAATGTTTTCATGGAGAAGATTTTCGTCCTGACAAATTTCACAAGGCGGGCGAAACCGCAGTACACACCTAGTACTTTATATACATTGAAAGTTTAAATACTAGAGAAATGCCGATGAATTTCATTGCGAGTTGATCACCTAACTTTTTGCTACGTAATTTTTATATATTTTGTGTGAAATAGCTTTTTAAATATATATTTTCGTGCGTTTAAATTTATGTAATTTTGTTCTCTCATCACAAACTAATTAAGAACCATTTAAGTAATATCTTAGTGAAATACCCGGAGAGAAACGTATTTTGTAGCCTTTAATCCGTTGAAGATGCGCATCATTTGCAGATGTTTGTTTAACTAACTTATTCATAACTTATGTTCCATTTTGTTGTTTTAATTAATTTTAAGCACTTGTTTCAAAAACGTTTATTCATTCACTGAAATGTTATTTTGCAATTTGAAATGAGTTTGGGAAATGATGTATTATTCAAAGATTATTTCTACGGTAATAAGATAACTTAGTAATTTATACAAACCAAGTAGATAAATATTTATATAAAATAACTACATCACATACACACGCACATACAAACTGTGTCGTATGTACCTCTGGTCATGGACTTTTCTAGAACCATTTGTAAGTATTTTCATTTTGTAATAAGGTTAATTTTTTTTAATAATATTGTGGTTTTAATTAGCAAAAGAATTTTTCCTATTATGTCATTGTAATAATCATTTTCCGCCCCTAAGCATTGGTAAATAGTGTTTCAACTAATATTTTGAAATGAAATGTTTCAGAATAAATATACTTATTTGTATAACCCAATATTATCTCGAGTATAATTTTAATGAAAATTGCCTTTGTCACTTTTGTGAATAAAATTATTTCCAGTAAATGCTTTCAGTGTTTGGACTGTAAACATTTGGTTTTAATAAACTGGATCTCTTTAACAATAGCACATTTAAAACAAGGGTCCTGTGTCGTTTCGCAGCTGAAGATAACTGAGTGTGCTTAGAACGGCTACAATTTTAAAAAAGAACAAACAGAGCTGCGCAGTAAACAAGTGGCAACAAAAAGGGATTGTCACCAACCCTTATAGTGCTTGGTCTAATTTAAGGGATTTTTTTTGAAATAACAACATTTAAAAGTTTGTGCAAACTACTTAATGATGATCTATTTTTTTAATAATTTGATTTGTTTTATAAACTTTGGTTTTGTTTGTGATAATTGTAAGAAATATACATAAAAACTTAAAAAAATATATTTTGTAAATCTTCTAAAAATTAAGTGTATTTGGTAAAATGTTCAAGATAGTATTGTGACAGATATTTGATTCAAACAAAACAATATATACTTATATTCAAATCAGTCCTCCCATTATTTTTATGATTTGATTTTCTGATAGTCTGTGTTGTCACTAATTAAACAAAAATAATATAACAATACACTTTAAAAACGCGAATAACAAATGACAGTTAAGAATTAATTGTTTTTAAATTTAAAAAGGGTAGTTTACGCTTACCAGACATATTCGTTTCATGTCTACCCACATGTTTGTAATATAGTCCTAGATCTCACTAACGAAATGTTTTTAATCAATCGCTTATATAGATTTTTTGACCTTTTCAATGTCGGGGGGTCCGTCACTTCAAGGGAAACCAGTTTAGCTAAGCTGGTCTAAGTTAGCTACACCATTAGATAGGTCATTAAGACCAATTTGCCTTCAAAGTTACTCCATCCTCAATGTGAGTACTCAGATCTCAAATACTCCAAGCTGCGATGGAGTTAGTCGAAGTTGTGGCCAGTGTTTTAGATTTAAGATTTGAGGGAAAAAGACTGAAACCTATGAAGTGACTAAAGTATGTTGTTCGCGCAGCATATGTATTTGACTCCCTTTTTGCCCTTCTTTTTTAAATTTCAAAAATATTTTTTTTATATATTTCAAAGTTTCATACTACATTAGAAGAAAGCGGAACACTGTATATTCAGATCGTCTATACAAGAATTTATATTAATATTTTAAACTAGCTTTTTCCCGTTAATTATTAAACGGATTTGAATGTAACTTAGCAAACAGATAGACCATAGCCTCGACAATTATTTGCCCGTTCATGCTTTAGGTTTTATAAAAATGGGTTCACTAAAAAGTCTTTGTCATTAAATTTTTATTAGTAAATATTCCACTGTCTTGTATTGTCTGACGAGTTTGCATAATTTTTATGTTTAATTGACCTTAAAAGTAGTTTTTACTTATGAATAATTAATACCAATAATAATGAAAAAGCATTGATGGGCCAGTGAGTCAAACATTTGGATTCCGAAACTAAAAACGTCTTTGCATATTTGAGGTGTCTTAAGATTTCATATGTTGTTTAGAAATATACACAGACTTCTACAAGGGAAAGCTTAACTTAAAGTCACTTGCTTAAAGAGGAAACCTTTTTTTAACATTGAGAAATCCTCTTGGATACCACCTTCCCCTCTTGGATACCCGGCAGTGTAGGGGACTTCGGTGCCCCTCCACGTATAAGTATACACTTACCCGATACATCAGAATTTTAGAATTTTAGAAAAACTCTAAAAACTATTTTTTGGCCTCGGTAATTAAAGTACAATGCCTACAAATTGTTTTTATGAAAAAATATTTAATGTACAGACACGTCTCGTTTAGGATTTTATTGTACGTATCGATAAAGTCGCTGTTCGCCTCTCTATGTTATGCTTCTATACCACCCAAGGGACTCCATTAATCGGAAGAACGATAAACCAGGAAGTTAAGTGTATAAAATTTGCAGAAAAAATTGAATCCGTCGGAAGCCGGGCGCAGGCTACAACCCATATCCCAGCTTATCGGAAGAGGTATTTGCTGCCTAGCAACAGTATTTAGATACAGAATTAACGTTACTGGTAAGCTATAACCTATGAAATAATTTACATATAGGTAAGTATATATTATATGCTTACCTCTATGTAACATATTTAATAATTTGTGTACATGAATACTGAAAAACCTTGACCAAAATATCGCTGATCGTTTGTCTCTTGAGTCAATTGCAAAATCCTTGGCAGTAAAAAAATATAGATAGATATGAAGTTGACGGGGACATACAGCGACCCTGAGCTGAAAGGTCCTCTGAGATGTGAGACAGCCTTCAATTTTGCACCAGCCATTGTTTGTAGTGCGTAGTGATCAATGTATAGTATGTCGTCGGATACGAGTACAAATTGAAAAGTATATTGTAATTTTGAAAATAAAGTCGTCGTCCGTCTCTGTTTCTTCGCTTACTTCTTCTAAACTTTTATGATACGGTTTTCACCTTGGAATCATCTAGAAATAAAAAATCAATGTCTGACAAAAATTAGTGATCACCTGAGAAAATATCTGACATCTCTATCGCTGTGACATCTTTATCATCCCATTTTTTTTATATTTTTGAAGTTCCTATGGGAACTTAACATTATTCCAGAGTAAAAAATATCCAGGTAATAAACTGTCTATGTGCTAAACTTAATTTAATTTCATATCCAAACATACATCACATACATAGGATTCATTTTGAGGTTGTTCCAAACAGTTCTACTATTAGTTCTACGATAGAAATGTTTGGACAAAAAAATTCCACCTAGTTCTACTGCACAGTATGACAGATTGGACTCGAATCAATTTAATAGAACACGTACAAACAGTTCTACTATTTTTATAATAGAACATAATTTTTTTTTTGTGTTTTCACCTCTTTTTTGTGTTTTTTTTTTTTTTTTGTATTTTTTTTTGTGTACTCAACTATGAATAGTGTCCAGATTGTTTCGTCATCGACCATCTCTGAATGGTGTGATAAATGGAACTGTACAGCCAGTAAAGCGTACGCGACGCGTGCCGATAACGTCACAAATCGTGTATTCATATTGAGATGAACCTGTGAAGCAGACACTATCAGGTGTATAGATGTGTACAATGTATTGTTACCAGATTCATATTCATATTCAGAAATCACCTATTCATTGTTCGTAGTCAATGTTTAGTTACTATAATCTGATTAGTCTTTAAATTTTAATAATCTAGTATTAAGTCGACTCGAAATACTCCAGTAATTATGGAAAGTGGGATTGATAGCACAGAGCAATTTTTTTAGAAGCTTTAAGTAGCGCGATTGGTCCATGTGAATATACTTTATGAGATTCTCATATAAAATTTTGATAAAAAGTAATAGCTTAAAATGAATTAAAATAGAAATATACAAGAAAAATATTATTGTTAATAAGAAATTATTAACATATTATTTTATATAAAAATGTTCACTATGTCTCTTTTACTATAAAAATTATAAAAATAACATATTATATACACAATTAATGCTAAAATTATATAACTTGAATTTAGTATTTGCTCATAATTTTATGTGCCATTCTGAAATAAATACTTACAGAGTAATACGTAAACGAAACATAAAAAAATATATAATAGGTACTCATAAAAAAACATTCACAAAACTTTTCCTATTAAAAATGTAACGAGTTATAAGAAGAAAAGTCGCACAAGTCAGCGCAGCTTAATTATACACAACCCTTCCGTGATACGAAAGAGTATCACGGAAGATTCTAGTTGAGAAGTATTACATCTCATTTGTAGTCAGCGTGGCCTACAGGTACATTAGTAGCTGACTCCGCAATTACAAGGCTCGGCGACAAAGAGTAAGATTTTATACAGACATGCATCTTCTTTGGTACGGTCAATACGAGATATGTCTTTATTTATTAATTAAATAAATTAAAAATTCTTAACAGACAAAAAAGAGAGACAAATAATTAACAACAAAATTTGTATCTATCAAATTAAAACATACCATAGTATACATCATCTCTCTATACTAAATTAAAATTAAATAAATTAAATATCTTCACACATTCCACACAGCACCATCTAGTCCCACATTAAGCAACTAATGCTTGTATTATGGATACCAGACAGTTGATATAATACATAGATTACTTTTTTTTTTTTGTAAATACATACATATTATAAATACTAAACATTCATCACTCAGGTACAAAGGTAAAAGGTTAACACATAAACATTCGCCCCTAGCGGGATTCGAACCCGCGACCGTTTGGTTAACAGTTAATCATAGTCATAATCATTTCGCCGTAGGGTGTCCACTGCTGGCCATAGTTGACGTGGGATTCATGTCAACCGTTCTTATTCCTGTCAGTCGGTACAGCCTGACCCGCGGCTTATTTATAAAAATAAAACTTTGATTTATTTGACTGATTGATTGGTTGATCGATTTGATATTATAATATAAATATTAAACTTCGTCTCTTCTGTATTTATTTACACGTTAGTCTATGAAATTCTTATTAGGCATGCACTGAAGCGAACACGATAGTATTATGCGGAGTCTTGATCAATGCCTTCTTTTTTTATGAGCTCCTTAATAAGTTTACACGCTAAACTGAGGAAGAGTATCCGTAAATGACACTAAAAACCATATCAAAGTCTAGTTCAAAAGAAACTAAACCATTAGACAGACGCGTAAAGTATGTAAATATGAGTGGCCTTGACCAAAGTCAGATTCAAAGTTGACTCTGACTTCAAGGGCATATTTCATTTCGCAGTCATCAATTGGGCAGCCCGTCTTGCGGAAGACCACAGTGAAATAACAGCATGTGTGCTGATGTGTGGTACCAGAGCCAATTTTCCTAACTATTCCTAATTCTTACTAAGGCCACCAGCGCTGTCGCTGTAGCCACCTACCACCATGTGGGACGTCAGCTTGTCTGATAACATTTACATAAAACTATATTTAAAGATGACATTGACATTCAACGTGTCCTACAGCGTTGTTGATTAGAACAAAATGAACCATTAATTCCCTTAATTAATATGTAAAGCCTGTGTTAATGAAATGGGACCTTTGTTTCAATTAGTTGTGTGCTTAGGACACTCCCTGATGCAAACACTCTCCAAGGAGAGCAAGTGTAAAATCTCTCACAGAGACGAATGTTTGAACAGAGCTGTTGAAGCGCAATTCAGTTTCCGGTGAAATACTTTCAGCTTTGTAGGATTTGAATTATTTATTACTAGCTGTTGCACGCGACTTCGTTCGCGTAACTTTATAAAATATCTATATTACTCACTGATAATGTAGCTTTCAATAGATGAAAGAATTTTTAAAATCGGTCCAGTAGTTTTTGAGTTTATTCATTACAAACAAAAATACAAATCGTCTCTCTCTTTATAATATTAATATAAACTAGCTGGACTGCGAATGTCCGTACAGTTGCCGCATCGTGGACTCGGTTTTCGACCACATAGCATGTACAAAAAAATATAATTGGAATAGACTGCGCGAGCGTGCATATGAAAGCATTTTCATTTCATACTGAAACATTCTGAAACAGTTCATTTCAGTGAGTACACGAAAGTGGCGTCGGCGGCATCACGTCCCAGAACGTCACAATGCATTGCGTGACGTCGCAAAGCGTATAGTAACTCGACGCCTCGCTGCGCCGCGATACGCAGTGCGACATCGTAGTCTTGAGACGCAAACGCGGATGCTTCACGATGCGCCTCGCGCGTTCGATACGCATCGTCAAGTATCTTGCCTATTCAAGGAACTTTGCGTGGCTTCGCGTTTCCGTATGAACTAACCCTAAAGGACGGTTCACTTGAAGGGCATTAGTGCTATTGACACATGCATCGCTACTTGATATCGGCCTTACTAGGAGTATGATTAAGGAGATGGGCTTTTTTACTTACTCACTGAAAAAAAAAATTATTTTAATTTAATATATTTTCAAAGCCGTAAAAATTCAATACGAAGCACACGTAAAAATAAAAACCTAAAAAAAAATAACAATAAAATAAAAACGTGCTATTATCACGTTGTGTTCTTATGTAAGGGAGTGGTTACTAATATCGTCAGAGGGACTGCAAATCACAGTGTGCCCTGCCCCTACTAAATATTAATATTCGCAAGGTATTTTTGTGTACTGCGCATAAGAAAAGGTACTTCAAAGATTTTGAATTTGTACGACATTTTTTTCGTAAAACTCGTATCTGGTTTTGCTGGTTTTATTCTGCGGGACATTGGTTGTAACAAACATATGTAATTGGGTGTTGTAGTGAATACTGAGAACTCATACATATTATATTTCAAAGCATTCGTTTCGTTCCTCTATTCTATTAAGTTTGGTTTGCCTTAAAGTTTCCAAGGGCGTTGGCACAATGCCAATACGCGTTACTTCAATATATCATTGAACATATAACATATGTATTACATGAAGGCATTGGGTGGCGAATATAATCTATTAGAGGCCCACGCAACTTCGACGCGAGTGGCAGATACGTCACAGTTACCAAATGCAGGCCATTAATCATGCGCGAGAGGCGTGAAAGTAAGAAAGAGGAGGCCCCAAAACTAGCGTTCGTACATTACATAATTTTTTTTTTTACTTATTTCACCATAGGCATGCTTTTCAACCTATCAGAAAGCTTTCAAACACTTTTCAAAGATACAAGTGTTCTAGGAATTTCATTAAAATTGGACGCCAATTTTATTATATTGTGATTGTTAGTAAACTATATAATTAAGCACATAATGTTTATGTAAATAAAGATCTTAAATTTAAAATAAAATCCTTTTAAAATAAAAGTATAGGTACTGAAACTTGCAATGTCTCATCATTCTGCAATATTATATCAGGTGTCGGTTTTTATCAGTACTAAGAGTTGCATACAGCAAAATACTACAGAAAAATGTCTCAGTGATAGATACTGCAACTAAATTAAGATCATTTACATCTTAATTTAGTCAAGTTTAAAATACGCTTGTTTATTGGCTCCAACATGAGGACATATCTGCCGAAATTGCCCACACTGCATCTGACACTGTCAAAATATATTATCAAAGTGCTTAAGAAAAACTCGTGGGAGATAGATGTGATTTATTGCCATTTTATTTAATGTCATAAATGTTATGCGAAGCGTTTACTCTGAAGGTAATTGAGGATCATGTCCGTGTCATACAAGTGTCCCGTTATTTACAAATACAGTTACTCTTGAGTCTTCTCAGTAGACATCAATTTGTGGATATAATTTTTGGCTTAAACAAAATGTGATGGTGCAGTTTCATTTGTTCACTACAATGTACTTATTATGTACTACACTATTTGACTATTCCTTCCTAATCCTTATCCTTAATCCGACACGCATTTGCAGCATGAGTGGCGTTGCTTGTGTTATAAGCGACGGTAGCCACTACCATTAAATGGACCGTCAGAGGGAGTCCTAATTGGCCACGATTGTACGTTCCTATCGTGCGATGGTGATTTCGTTTTACGCATAAAATGGCGGCGGTGTTTACTACTCAACACAAAATGGCGCCGGACCGCGAGGAGCAAGCTAAGTGAGTGCGTATACTATATTTTTTAGAACTTGTCGACAATGTAAATTGTAAAAAAAACTCGAAAAAGGTACAACCATCGTGCAATCGACATCGCACGATCATGGCCAATTAGGACAGCGCCTCAGCCTGTCTGTCGATATTAACGTTAAAGAAAACTATAGATTTAATATGTCGAACATATTTTCTGTTAACTAGTGATCACCCTCTGGTCGATATAACATAATGGTATCCCATTTTTCTAAAATAGGTAAGACTAAAGCTGGTGTCAATAGCTACTCGTCGAAAAAGAAAGAAAATCGATTCACAACAAATAAGAAAAAAGGATACTGTTCTCTTTTATCTACCTACTGATACATACGAGTAGATCCCTCTATTTAGTGATAAATACAATTCTATATTGGAACAGTTCTTATGCAAAAGTTTATTAAAAAATAATAAGAACTTCGCGTTACCAGTAAATTAATTTTTCAAAAAAAAAAAAAAAACACAAATAAGGGTTTTAAATAGAAATAATTTATACTCGTAAATCTTAACTCCCGAAGGATTTCATAAGATATATTATTATTTTCCTATCAAGAAATATTTTCAAGGAACCTCCAAAGTAAACTACGAGTATACGAATCTAACCGCAAAGCAGTTAAGTACATATTATTTTAACGAGCTTCAAAGTTGGCTTTAAGTTTAAGTTAGCTGTTTGTCTTACTTAAAATTTCATTGAATCTACAATGTAGATAAAGAGCATAATGTACTTAGGCAAACAATGTTGAACAGTATTTATTAGTGTTGGCAAATATTTATTATGCCCAACTACGTGTGCGACCCAAAGACGAAATTGCAAATACCTTGCGAATACAAAGTGGAAAGGGTCTTTTTTTGGTATAGTAGACCACATATTTACTAGATTAATGAAGTCCCTTGGTAATTTATTAGACGCTTTATTTTAATTTTGGCGTTCACCTTCGGGAAAAACGAAAGGATATCTTAAGTTATATGTGTGCACTGTCTCAATATAACCTTACTCTTAGGTTACACTTACTCTTACTGGCATAGTTTACCTACCATCAAAAAAGAAAAGGACAAGAAGACTCCTCTATAATTGCTCTTCATCTTTATTAATAAAAATTAAATAACAATAATATGCTTTGCTATTAAATGTCGTCTAATTTTTTTCACAGGTTTACATGGCAATGAGTATCATACATTTTCTATATTAAACAGTGGCAGGCGGGCTGAAGATTCACTTACTGTTAGGTACCTACCATCGCCTATATAAGCAAAACAAAAGAGGATGAAACTGTCCTGCCTATTTTTTGAGGATAAAGGAAAGGAGAAATAATAAGAATAGGGAAATGTGCGCTGGCATATACCTACTCTCACCGACACACAAAAATATTCATGTGAGTGAGTGGTTGACATGTTTCTTATTAATAATGTTAATAAGTATTCTATTTAGTAATTTTTTTTTAATTTTCACTTAAAAATTACTAACTTATTATCCCATCTTCCTATTTCATCCCATATATATCCTATCCTATTCCATATTATGCCATATTTATCCGATATTTTATTCTCTAAAGTATAAAATTTTATTTCTCATAACATTTTTGAAACCTCTCCTTAAATGTTTTCATTCCGTTTGAATGATTCAATTGTTATATCAGACAAAACAAAATCCGCTTTATTATAATTCAAACAACTCCATTTGTTGTCGCTGACTTTATAATTCGAAGGGCTCGTAGTCAAATAAACCCGTATTGTAAGGAAGGTTCAATGGCGGAAATACGATATGTAAATAATGCTATAAACCCACTTCGTACTGAGCCATAAAATGACCAAGATGATTTCTCGATCGAGATTTCGGTTTTTGGTTCACCTTATGTTTTATTCTTTTGTTCGTAACGTTTTATTCCGTTGTCAATATAAATTATCTCAGCCACTTTAGTTTTCCACAGTTGGTTTTTTTTTTCTTACTGATAAGCTATGTATAAATTATAACCTTACTTTTAAATTTGGGAAAATGAGTTAATTAAACATAATGTTAATAGGATAAGGAGACCAAAGTATAATTTATGAGTAGCTTGAACAAAATTAGAAAAAATATTACTTTGATATTCCTTAATAAATACGAATAATTTCAGTTTTTCATGAAAATTAAATATTTAACAACAGAATTTGTTTATAATCTTAGTTTTATCCTAACTATTTTTTGTTTGTTTATTTGTTTGTTTGTTTTTTTTTGTTTGTTACGCTTTCACGCCTTAACTACTCAACTGATCATAAT
Source organism: Synanthedon myopaeformis (assembly GCA_944738685.1). Classification (NCBI taxonomy): domain Eukaryota; kingdom Metazoa; phylum Arthropoda; class Insecta; order Lepidoptera; family Sesiidae; genus Synanthedon; species Synanthedon myopaeformis. The sequence goes on along the minus strand of OX122926.1, from coordinate 8,580,250 downwards.
AAAATTTTGCATACCTACACATTGTCAAAATACATTTAAAATACAATGATCCCACGTTAAAGACAAAATTTTTCCAACGAAGCATCGTCATTTTAAGCATAAGTACCGAGCCAATGTAATTTGGCTGGCGCTGGTTAAACCTTTGTTAATAATTGAATGCGGTTTTATATGAAAATGAAGCAACGTTGGTAACCAAATTTTAGTAACGAAGCATCTTAATTCATATATTATAACTAACTATTCGCCCCGGTTTCGTACGGTTGTCATTTAATAAAGGTCGCGAATGAAATACATACATTGACTGAAACATTTTTTTCCTTATTCATATTCAAAAATTCAAGACAATTACTGTGTTTAAATTTAAACTTAGCACTCTCTCAGGTTATGTTTCGATAATTTGATAACTAATATTATAAATGCGAAAGCGAAACTACTCAAACGATCATCGTGCAGAAAAGTATACCTTTCATCCTGAAAAAAAAAAATAGTCCTTGAAGTATCATCAAAAACACAATAACAATAATAAAATTTTACCTGAAAAAATACCTATAAAATTAATCAATAAAAGAGGCGCGGACAAAGTCGTGGGCAAAAGGCAGTTTATTATATTATACTTACAAAGAAATTTATTTACATTTTCTTTTTCCTGAAAACATCGTGCTTTTTCATCAGATGATCACAATAAAAATATAATATTTCATTAAAGTTTTCATCAAATTCCTGTAAACCTTTTTTAATTATGGCTCATATGTAAAAAATAAAACAATAAACAAAGTTTCTCTATGTCTGTGAAAATATAATGAAAATGCAAAACGCTGCTTTCGTCGTCATATCGGTCTGACAGATACAATTTTCTTTTTTGCTGTACCCCAATTTCAGTTGGACCCTTGTCATTATGTTCTGCAGGAGATAACTTCAAGTCACGCCCAAGTAACGGTACAAACGAAAGTTGTCCCCAAATATACATATACATTATTTGAGAGTTGTCTGTGAATAGTGTCCTTCATTGAGAGACATGGACAGGGCGGTTTCGGCCTTCATAGCCAGATGACTAACTGGTTTTTTTGTTTTTTGTAAAGTTTTGCAATGTTTTAAGCTTCTGAATCCCTAAAAGTGCTTTGTTAATGTTGACATAAGTAATAAATACTCTAAAGACTTAACTCTTTAATAAAATCTATATATTTTTTTTAATGAATTATTTAATTAATTAATTATTATTTATTATTATATATTGTTTATTTATTATCGACTTAACAGTAAAATGTAATAGATACAGGCTGCTTTTGACCAGTTATATTGGAAAATTATGAAGGAGGCCTGTGTCCAGCAATGTCAATCCTAAGGCTGAGGTGATGTTAATGATGAAAATTATTTTATTTTTTTATATTGATGAATTTACGAAAAACACTAAACTGATTTCAAAAAGATAAATTAATTAGATAATTAATTTTTTAATTAATTAATTAAAATATAGTAGGCTAAAACACAATGTACTCGTGTTGTAATTTTAACTGTCCTATGTAAGGGGATGGTTACAGTCGCCAGACGGGTTGCTCAGATCGTGATAGTGTACAATACGACTTCTCTATTCAATTACCAAGAGTTGAAAATACAATATAATTTGAAATTATATTTGTATTTTCTTTTTATTTTTTACTATTAAAGCATCAGAAAATTTACCAACTTGAGATTTATGTGAGATTTATACAAGATTTTTTTACAATCGAAAACATTACTGATAACAAAACGAATATTATGTGGAAAATAACACTATTAATTTGAAAACCTTTAAAATTCGCTAAAAACGCTCTCTCTTGTGAACCTTTTAATATATTATGATCACTTTTTCTGGATATATGCATTCTACCACCACTGCCTGGTTTATCCCTTTGAGAAGATATCGACTACAGACAGACAAGGGATAAACTAGACAGGATACTATAGAGTGGTTCACGTTGTTATTTCACGCTGGTCTTCTTTAATGGGGTGGTTACAACCGCCAGACGGGCTGCCGAAATGACCGCGAAACGCAGTGTGCGAAACTATTTTCCAAATCCAGACCAAAGTCAGTTATGAACAATTCATTTCTAAAGTTGACGCTGCCAGGAATCGAAACCGGGACTCCTGTGACAGATCTTAGTTAGCAAGCACCAAAACCACTCGACCAAGAGGTTCGTCAAAAACACATGTTTTGTTAACTGTAAGAACAATCTTTCCTGGAATAACTTCTAATAATATTAGCTAAATTTTTATGACCTTATTTTAGAATTACTTTTGTATCACATTATAATAAAGTTTTGTCAATTTATTTATTGTTTTCTATATCGTGTTAAACTTGAACTTAGACTTAAACTGAACTAAATCCACTTAAACTAAACTTTATCTCGTTTCCCTCGCTGCGAAATTTGTCATTTAACAGAGCCTTAAATCCTTTTTCGCTTACTTCTGAGCAGTTAGTTAAGAAAGTTTTATATCTGAACGAAAACAGTAAGCAGAGGCAACAATAACTTTTTCAAATTATACCAAATTCATGAGAAATTTAAATTTACGAGAACTTTGCGTAAGTAACACTTCGTCTAAGGGCCTTTTTCACCAACTACAAGTAAAGTGTTGATTAGTTACTTTTAGAAATAATTATATGTTTAATTAAATTATGCACTCGGTTTACTGCATCCTTTGCATAGGCTATTTTTTATTATTATTTTCTTTTTAATGTTTGGGACTTTTACCGTACAAACAAAGGTATATCATTTCCTTCATTCTCGGTTACTGGTGACTTTAAATGGCGGTTAGCCTACTTGACACATGGTGAAAGAGGCCCTAATAATATTTCTATACTTACTGCAAAAAAAAATTTAAATAATTTTAAAACAAGAAAGATGTACACAAAGTTTTTGGAAAATAAATAAATTATGTAAGTTATTAAATTACTCATGCTTTAAATTCATCCGTCAAAGCCTTATGTATTTTGTATAAAAAGCGGGTACTTAAGTATTTATTAATAAAAATATTAATATTAATAAAATTCTTTATTTCGACCAGTTCTAATCATTTTGATGTGACATTATTTTAAATTGACTTTATATACAGACAGTCCAAACATATCAACATATGAATTGACAAAAAAGAAACAATAAATTAATGTGTTCCAAATTTAAAATTAGAATGAGAAATACTGAACTATTTAAATTATCTATATATAAAAAAATTACCCGAATCAATCGCAATAGTTTGTCTTAATAATTTCGAAACAGTTTACCTTTAGAAAGATCTAAATGATGCAAAAGAAATAATTCAACACTTTAAAACCGAGCAAAGCCGTGGTCAAACGTTTCTCTTACTGAAAACAATGCTTATTGTTTCAGTAACAAAGAGCCAAGTTTGTTCCATACTTATACAGTATGTGTTATACAGTATGTGTTTTAAAAGAAAATATTTGTATAGGATCGCCTTCATCGCTTTGTTTGCTGAAAATATTGTACAAATATGGAATATTAGATTTATGTTACGAAGGAATAAAATAATAACGAAAACGAACCCTTTGTAAGGGAAAGTACCAAGAAAATTTGTAAAAGTTAATTATTTATTTCTATAGTATGTAGTCTTTATATTTAATGAGTGCGAGTCGAACTTATTAGTATTTAGTTAAGTATATAGGTTAATTTTGTAATTAATATACAAAATTTTATATACATAAAAGTGGGAATAACAGTGTCTAATTCTATGCTTATATAGTAAAATTGTCGCTACCTATGCACTGAAACACAACAGCACATCTGCTTTATACATAATTTCATAATGATCGATTGAGTAGTTAAGGCGTGGAAGCGTAACATACAAACTCACTTTCGCATTTATAATATTAGTTATTTATTATACCAATACGGTACGCACTTAAATAACTAACTAAATGTCACGTAGACCTTTTCAAAATCGTTTAGTATTTTACCGGCACTAAATAGCTTATATTCTGTTCTTTTATTTTTAGACCAACTTACAGTAATATTGATTTATAAACTTACATGTTGCGTTACATATGTTGCCTTATGAGGTTACAAAAACGAGTAAAAAACTTAAATGTTCAAGAATTCTTGAGCTTTGATTTTTTTAACATTCCAATTGATATTATAAATGTAAAACTAGGTTTGTCTGTTACGATTTCACGCTTTAACTACTCAACCGGTCATCGTTAAAATTGTGCACGTTTTCAGGGGACATAAAAGGTCAAATATCTAGAAAAAAATACTGTTCCCGAGAGACGCGACCGAAAACTAGTTTTGGATATTAGTAATTTTATTATATTTTCTATGAAAAATACAATAAAATAATAATTTGTAAAGTTAATTAGAATTGTGAAGAGAATTTGTACAGATAATTAAAATTATCACTCGAAAGGCAGAGGAACGAATGTTGTGGTGTTCAAAATGAAAAATTCTATTTTCAATTCCCATAGTGTACGTCTGTGGACTGATAATCACATGATGATATGGCTAATAATGATGATAAATTAAGAATATTTTATGAGGTGGAGAACAGATAAGCCTTTAAAGAACTGATACGTTCATAAAAAATATATAAAAGGGAAGTTTCATGTAATAGCTAAAACTATCATTAACCGATCGATATTACATTTATTACTCACAATAGAATAGCACGTTGGGCTTACTTAATATACGTACATTATCTACGTCAAACAAAGGTTTTAGTATCCTATGATTAACTATATTCATTTTCGTAGTACAAATTAAGCATCAATGTTACAAAGGCAACCGAATAAAATGAACTTTGAAGCTAATGTTCAGTTCATTCATTTCTGTATTTTACATATTCTTATGTTTTGTAATTTGTATTCTGTATTTGTAGTAACCGCCGTATTAGCCGTATCAATTAAGAGGCTCCCCTACCATGAGGACCTCCATGGTAGGGGAGCCCACGATGCTAAATGTGGAGTCACTCGAGCGCCGTGGGGACCTATTGGATTTTGATAAGAAGAAAAAAAGGTTATGTGAAATTTTTCATTTCAACTGTAGGATGAGCGTCTACAGGCTTTCAAAAATGTAAAAAATATCTGTCACATGGACATACTCGAGCGCATCAGATATTGATAATGTATATGCCCCACATGTCCCTGATGACGGATTATGTTAATCTGACGGTTTGGATGGTGGGTTCTCCCGTACGGAAGCGTTAAAAATGGAAAAAAATGTACTCATTCGAACGCGTCAGATATTCAGAGGGAATGTTAAGTGAACACAAACTAAGCTCCCATTCAAAAGACTGACGATTCGGATGTGACTATTCGGCGCGTTCGAGAATATCAAGATGACTTTTTTTTGCAACTTTGTACCTACCCATTTCCTTTGGTCACTCTCAAATCGTCAGATTATTAAAATGCACACTTTTCAGCATGTAATTTACCATACCTTAATCTGAAGTGCTCGAGTAAATCCCGAAATCCCCTCTTGGGCTCCCCTACTATCAGGCTACAGGGACTCCGACGATTGCAGATAAGCAACAATCCCTAAAATGTTATATAAAAATGTTATTTATTTATTTTTAGCCATACTCAACTCTAAAGTTTAAATTTTATAGTACGGACCACGAATTTAGCGTTTAAGAGTTTATAGTCTAAATGCTAAAATGTGCGACCTTTTTTGTTTCTTGTGTAATCTTACACCATTTGGGCTACGCGACAGCCAAGTAGAAGGGCCCCTCGACAAAATTCGATACAGTCACTGTGTTTGATCTCTATGGTATTTGGTAAAAGTACAGAATTTGAGATACCACAGAAGTAGGTTAGTCATTAAAATTACTAACCCTAGTTCTGAAGAAGAAAGAAAATATCTTGAATTTTCATGTAAGGCTAGCAATAGGCTTATAGCAATATTCCTAGTAGTCCCTCACTAGCAAACACTAAACAGTGTATTTGAGATGTGAAACATAATATCGTCACTTGATAAGGGAAGTAACCCACAAGTCAATTTATTCCGTGTTTTTGATGTGAAGCTTTCTTGTGCGCAATGAGAGTAAAATTTCAGGGTCGAATTTTGTGTGACGCTTCAATGTAACGATCACGTGACTTGTAATCTTGTAACGTGACACGCGTACACAGTGACACGCATGTTTTATGTTAAATGTTTATAGTTTATGTCCATCCTTTAGTTGTTCCTTACAGTGAAATAAGTAGGTATAGGGGACATAGTCTTCTATAGGGGATATAATCTTCTATAGGGGACATAGTCTTCTAAAGGGGACTGATTTTAGCTGCCAGACGTATGGCCCAGTTTATGAGTGCTTTCTCCCACTAGTCTTTTTATACTATTGTGTACAATAGAAGTTGTGTTTCCTAACAATTATAAGATAGCTGGATTAAAATCATCCAAGGCGAAGCTGATCTCAAAAATGTACTTTCCTAAATATATTAGTTAAAATAAAAAATAATTTTTATAAAAGCGTACCCCTAAAAATAAGCTATAAATAACCATTAATTTCTCTTGGCAACAATTTAATAGCGTGACCAATATTTAACCATTGAAATACTTACAACAAGGCAATTCAACAAGAGAATCAATTATTTCTACACGCAACCTTTTATCGTTAAAATGTTTACGAGTCGTATTTTTGCGGTATGTTTTAGAGACATGATAATTTTGACTAAATAAGCAACTTGCCCCAGCTTTTTGTTTTCTGAAAATTATATACACAAACCTTTCTCCTTTATCGATCTTTCTATTGGTTAAAATAGTATTGTATTTTGTAATTTTTTAATACACACATAAAATCGAAAATCCAGACTGGAGTTAAAGGCTTCGATTTAAGGCTTATTTAAGGCTTCGAACTAATGTTTTGAAATTATTTCTATTTTTCGAATGTATATTAAAACTAAAGATGAGAAACTGAATCTGTTCATGACACTAAGGTTCATGGCACTTAGGTTGTAGCTCGATAGTTACCTATTATGTAAGTTTGAGTACGATTTTTCTATAAATAACCCACGAGTGACGTAGGTAAACATGAAAAAGGATTCTTTAGAAAAGCTGACCACATTCTTTACACACGTTGTAACGACACATGATAACGCTGAAATGCTTTTTCATTCATTTGCAAACACGAAACAGAAATCCTCAGATTATTTTCATTCCTTCCATAAAGTGCGCGGCGCAAAAGGAATGTAGACGGTGAATAAGAACAGTAAGTTTTGAGGAGCGACGCAAAACGGGGTGTTATAAGTTTGACGAGTGTGTCTGTGTATCTATGTATCTGTCTGTGGTATTGTAACTTTCAAACGGATGGAATAATTTTGATCTGTTTCTTTTTGTTTGAAAGGTGACTTGATCTGGATTGTTCTTATCTATAATTTATGGAGATCTGTTCAAGCGATTGAAGACCATCAGCCCTTTCTCTAGTTGATGAAGGGATTTCACTAACTTCCACACATCACAGTGGTCTTCTCTAAGTGGGTGGTTACTGTCGCCTGACGAGCTGCTTAAACGACTGCGAAACGCAGTGTGCCCTGCTATTACTTGGCAGAATTACTCGTAAATTACCACAACTAAGTAATTAAAATTACTCGTAAAATAATTAATTACAAAACCACTTCACGCCACACGTCTAGATAAACAAATGAATTTCAAATAAGGTTTTCTGGAGACATGTTCATCAACGTATGACCTGTTAATTAAATACATGTGTATCCTTTAAAATTATGTTGGCACGCAATTTTTCATCGAACTCTTAGGTCCACTAATTAACGCGAAGATGCGAATAAAATAGTTATGTAATCTGTGTTTATGCATATTATAAAATATAGTAGCTGTCCGCTTCAAGCTGTTTCTCCTCTAAATACTTCTCAACGGTTTTGATACAGTTTTTACTAATCTAAAGAGCGATAAACAAGAAAGGTACATAATGTGCAGAAAAAATGCATCCTTGCATCCTTGGGGGCGGGTGGCTAGTTGTAATATTTTATGAGATGTCGATTTGAGAGATACTGAAATCACAGTCGGTAAGTATTAAAAGATCATCGCTATAAAATCAAAGGTTTTCATTAAAGTGATCTTTACCATTTTTCCTTATTAGTCCCCTGTTAATTTCAGCGTCCACAGTGAAAATGATAATTTATTAAATAGACATTAGATATTTATTTTTTATTTATTTGCAAATTGACGCAGCATAAATGTTTGCGCGAACTGTACTGTCAACGAAATGAAGTAAGTGGTTTTGTCAGGAGCGATCTATCTAAAGGTCTCATCGCTTTGTAGAACCCAGTATACTTTATCCGAAACAATAGGTACTCTAGAAATGTTTTGGATAGGAGATTTGAGGTGAAGTTTATGGTTCCATTAATACGTGGATGTCTCTGAAACTAGATATTTTATTAGATGATTTAAAAAAAAAAACTAAATATAATATTTAAAACAATATTTTACACTTGATCCAGATTTTGACTTCTGTACTGCAAAAAATGAGTTTTTTAAAAATAAAGGGAAAATTATTAACTAACCCAATACCTACATAATAATATACTCTGTGAAATCTGAATAGCGTCTGTGAACATAGCTCGTATAGCGACCTATCGGTAAAGTTTGATATAAGCATCAAGAGTGATCAGCATATAACTTTTATATATTAACGTTCGACAGACAAGCTGACAACGACCTACTTGATCGTAGGTGACTGCGGTTGTATGTAAGTAATGACAGTGGGTATGCTAGTGAAATCCTGATCTCCATGGGATAAAGAGACCCATGCGAGGATAGGAGATTCAAATGTGTTTCATTGGGTGAGTTTATTGCTAATATATAGAAATACATTTCCAGTATTATTGTTTTTCCTACCGAAATCTAGCCTATCTCTGCTGTGGAGGCAGGAGAGAATTTTATCTCTCTGCTGGCAGTGCTTAGTACCTTTATTGGTTATTAGCTTTTGCCCTTTTTTATCCGATCGCTACTAAATTTCAAAGGATCACACGCTGGGGTAATCTGAGGATTGCCTGAAAATTTGAGTGTGTTTTGGAGTCCACAGGGAACATACATACACACATAGAATATATGCATAGATATATTTCATTTTGGAAGAGTGCATTTATTAGTGATGCGTTCCGTAGTCATAAAATGAGCAGCTCGTCAGGCAACACTAAGCAACCTTTTATAGAAAACCACTGATAAATTTGTCACATGTGCTGTTATGTTTCAGTGAGTAACTTTAGGATGCCATAGCCTTATCACCCTATTCCCTCTTCATTTCGTATCCTTTATCCTATGAAGGTTGGTAGCATACTTGCAACTCTTGAAGCCATTGCTTGTGTTATTAGGCTATACCAGTCACATATCATCAAGAAGACTGTAAACTTGTCGGCTGAAGTTTTCATTAAAAACAATATTGCTTTGCAGTCATTGGGAATTTTATTTGAAAACTTTGTTCTAAGATTCCTTTCCAAACATTATTATGTTACAAGAATTCTATCTCAATAAAATAATACCAATCATATGAGACGGAAGTCGACCGAAATTCTTTATGACATAGCGATAAAAGTGACAAACGGCTCGCGCCATCTGCGCTCTTCACCTTGTGTGTTTACTATTACAAGAATATCTTTAATCATACGCACAAACCCATAAGACCTTGTTGTCAAAGAAATAGAGTAAAAATTTCAACAACATCCAATAACCTGTCTGCAAGTTTGTTGTGACCCGGCTTTGTATAATCTTTCGCTATTTGGACGTCCAATTTCTTGGCAATAAATATCAGAACACCACAAAAAGTTTCACATAGAGTGATTTTAGATTTATAGCGATTTCGCGCTGTAATCTCTGATAGATTTAGTTTGTTCAATTACCAATTTTGTTTCGCTATATAAATAAATAGTGATATAATAAACAAAATTCAAATAATATTGTTAAAGGCTAAATATCGGCGGAGGAAGAGAAAAGATGGTTTTAGGTCAAGACGAATGTATTTAGTCCGAAAACCTTACGCTAATGACAAAAACTGTGAAAAATTATAAAAATTGACAATTAGAATATAAAAAATACAAAAAAAGCCAGTGGTATAAAAAAGGTCGTTAACAAATATACTTACTATTGATAAATTCGCGTACTGAATTATCGTGTTTTGACAACGCTAAAAGATGCCCAGCCCAAATTACTTTCGCTATATTTCGACGCTAAATAGTAGTGCAGATTATAATAATTTAAACTACTTACCATTGACTCTTACGATGATACATATATAACTTCGTAAGAGTCGACAGTTTTCCAAATTTTTATAAAATTTGATATAAATGGAAATAAGAACCGAATAACTTTCTTGTTATTATTTTTTATATTATTTTTTAAAGTAGAATTCAAGGTTTTTAAAGTAGAATAACACAAGCAAAGCCACATGTGCTGCAAGTACGCTGCCGACCATTCAATTGATTGGGATAGGGAGGAAATGGGTTCTGGTAGGAAGTAAAATAACTTACTTCTGTTATTGTTAAGAAGAATCGTTTAAGAACTATTTCATATGCACAATATGGTCGAAATTGGCATAGTTTCAGAGGTAATAAGGAACAAGTTAATGGTAGGTACCAAGTTCTTGTGATATCTGATTTTAACAATGGAGTTGAGTATGCATTGTTAAATGCTAACTTAAATTGATTTTACCTGTGAACCAGTGTTTAGTTTTGCAGAATTTCTATATATTTCTTTAGTGAAATTTAATGTCATCTTTTATTTCTCTGTTACCAGAACGACGACGGTCAACTTAATAGTATCTAACAAAATGTGCATATTTCTTTCAAGATTTGGTTCACAGAAAACAAAAGTGGACAGCGGCTTTATTAAAATTATTAAAAAAATAATATATTATTAAGTTTATTAAATTCTTATTAAATTAAATAAAATAAAAGGGTTTGTTTGCAATGTCAAAACAACTGTTTTTTTATAACTGTTATAATAAAATACCAATTTTTAAATTTTTTGTCTGTGTATCTGTTAGTTCCGGCTAGTCTCCGAAACGATTAGACCAATTTTGACGGGACTTTTACTGAGCTGGAGTAATTTAGGCTATATTTAGTTTTAAAATAAAATAAACGTATTTAAATTATATTATATAAACTTTGTCCTGTATTGCGCGGGCCGTACTAGCCGCAGCAAAGTATGGTCGGTTGTAGTTTTACTATAAGAATGTGTATAAGTAATATACGTGGAAGATTAGATATACCGACGATAAAAAAATATTAAAAATCAAGTAAACAAAACAAAAAGATAAATACTTTGTGTAAATCATTCTCACCAAAAAGTTGGCGATGGATATTCAAAACAAACAGTCCATTATTGTCTCGTATTTCCGAGATTTTGTAGGTACAGTCAACCACAGAGTAACTTGATACCATCTAGTAATGTTTTAATGTGTTCGGACAGTTTTTTTAGGTCAGAATCCTGAAAGGTCTGAAGGTACACACACATATTTGTTCGTAACATAGAAATTCTGTATATGAGTTTTAACATTGTTTAGAAAATCGATAGTCGTTCGTATAATATAGATCGGAGTCAACAAAACTATGGTTTATTTTTTTAATGTAAAGATTGATAAAGAGGCTGCCGCCAGGCCACTAATTAGATACCTACCTAAATAATTAGGTTAATTGAACTACAAAGTACTGCAAAGTGGAGGTGAATTATTCCGTATCGATTCTCTTTATTACAAGTACATTGTACCTCTACTAAATTAATATTTAAAATAGAAATCAATATTTATTAAAGCTCTGCGTTTATTTGACATTTTCACATAATTCAAAAAGCCGTATACTACTTCCATAATACAGTATGGGATTTTTTTGTATTTTCGAAACATTTTTAGTACAATTCATATTTAAATGATGCATTCATATAATCGGAGAATGGTCGCCCAAATGGTGAAAAAAAGTTTGGAGGCTTTGTAAATATATACATTTACGAAGCCCCTATTTGTAAATAGAAATAGGACTATTTTACTCAGTTATATGCTATTTGCAAAATTTTTTACTGTTATCTGAGTTTTTGTTCGTCCTTCTGGTTTCATTTCTAATATTTGGCATTAAAATTGATATCCTAATTTCCTAAACATATAATTTAAATTACTGGCACAAGAAAACGATGAGATTCTTACATATAAATACACCAACGAAGACATGGCCTGGTTTAAGCGGTGTTGTGACCTCTCAGCTGTTTTGTGTATCTCAGCTGTTGAATGTCTCACTTGGCAGTCTTGTAATAAATTTTGTATGTAAAGTCAGATTTTCTGTTTATGTAATAAAATTAAATATTCGAACCAACAACAATATAAAGGGGTTAAACGTATCAACTCAGTGTTCGAGCACCGAACAGCGCTCTGTATACAATGCACAAAAGCGATATCAAATTTCACTTTGCCTGCATTCCACACGAAATATTAAACTGAGAATCTGAAACAACCTAACGGAATATGTTTCTCAAATGCCTGTTAACTGTTAGCTTGCAATGCATGTTATCGATTAATTGTAGCACGCGTGCTGTCATTCATCATTTTCATGTTCATGTTTAACGAATTATTCAAACTAATTTTGTAAATGCGAAAAAAAGTTTGTCTGTCTGTTACGCTTTCACGACTAAACTAATCAACCGATTGTCATAAAATTTTGCATACTTTTTGCCAAGCGTACAGAAGAGGACATAGGGTACATTTCATCCAGAAAAAAAAAAGTATTTTTGAGAAATCATTTAGATTCCGCCGACAAAAATATATGAGCAAGTTTAAATTAACATATAAGAAAAAGGGGCGTGGACGAAATTGCAAGCAAAAGCTAGTATTAAAACACTATAATTTTATAATAAAATGTATAAGGTATTCCTTATAGGGTATGACAGTCACCTATAAGTGGACCGTCATTTAGTCTTTTATTACAAAAAATAAAAGTTTTTCACAATTATTCAATTGTCACTAAATATACATGAATTACACTATGCACAAGTAAACCACAAGTTTACCAAGTTTTGACATTTAACAACCAAGTCTTTGAATTGCTTTTCCTCTGCGTCAGAGCAACGCCACCGCCGCAACCATTGAAAGCCTTTGTGTTGCAAATGCGAGATATCTTGCTAAGCTATTTTAACTTGTAAAGTTGCGGTTCTGAGTAGATAACATACAATAGGTCAGGTACTAACTGACAGAATCATATCACTCCTAAGTTAGACGCAAAGTTTTTTTTTCAATATTTTTTTACAGTGATAGATTTCATAGCATCATCATCACGATCTCAACCATAGGACTGACATAGGCTTTCCACATAATTTTCATTTATTAAATTTTAATATTTAGTAGGTATTAAATATTAAAGAAAAATTCACGAATTGTAACGAGTCAGTAATTCATTTAAGTATATTTTTTTAAAGAAATCGTAAAACATTTTTTACATATACATTTGTAAAATAATACACTAATTAATAAAAGAATAAAATTACACTAATACCAAACAACCGATCAAATTAAATAAACCAATCTCGTCACGCATATAAAATATTATATTATGACATTAAAATTTATGACATTTATATAAGATGTAATAATATAATTACGCAATTCAATAATGTAACATAAGAAAAAAAAGTGCCACTATTTGTATTATTCAATATTTTGATTTCTTTTTGTTTATTATTTACAATATGTGTCATTTGTGACAGTAAGTGAAAATTCTCTTTGAGAAAAAAAAGAAAGAGAAATTACTTAGTTTAATAATAGTAATTTAAAACCTACTATTTCCAAGTTTGTGTTGCAAGGCGGCTACGCGCTCAGTGCTACGTCGTAGGCCGCCGTAGCCACACGCTACGTAGCGGGCTCGAGCTACGCTCATGTTACGCTGATTCGTAGTCACAAAAAACTTAGTTGTTTAAACTTACATGAAAAGAAAATACATTTAAATTAAAAAAAAAAGTATTAGCATGAAATATTTTATTATACTTGCGAAGCTGATACAATGTTTATTTATTTTTAATGTGTACAGTGACTAAATGAAATTAAGTTAAACAAATTAGAAAAAAGTATTTTTTATTATTAAATGAATATAATATAAAACGTATATGTTTTAAAATGAGTGTTGATCTGTTGCTTAAGTTAAGATATGAAAGGAAGTTTATATCTAAAAGTAAAGGTAAGTGTGTATTAATACATAAATGATATGTTATATATCAAAATATTAATATTTCATTTATTAATATTTTGATGTATTAATTCAAGATACTTTTGAATTCTTGCGAGAAGTAATAATTCTTGCGAGATGTTGTGAAAGAATAATTCTTGAGGATAGGAGGATTACAACATCAGCTTAATGAATTATGACAACCTAAATTATTTTCATTTGAGTATTGTAAACCAATTCAAAACCAAACCGTATGATGTATCCTAACCGTATAAATAAATATAAATATATGTTTGGATGTTTGTTACTCAATCACGTAAAAACGGCTGAACGAATTTGGATGAAATTTGGCACCCAGAAAGTTAATCGCATGGGTTTAAATTAGGACGACTTTCAACCCATGGGAACAGGTAGAATAGGAAACAATCTGCCATATTACTTGTATGTGTGTAGTTATTGTGATTATAAAATATTAAAAAGGCTTTTTCGTCCATTATTGCTATACAACTAAAGGGTCATTTTTGCAAAGATCCAATTGAAAAATAAAATAAAATAAACTGTTTAACATTAATGTTATAAAGTGATACTAAAATTCTTCAAAAATAAGCGGATGGAAAAACGCTTATACTTTATTATTTATAGTGAAGTTTTAATTATTAAATAATTACACAATATTTTATGCAAAGGATTAAGTATTCATAATTTTATGTATAAACATATATACTAATAATGGTGATAATAAATAAGTGTTAGTGTATAACACACTTTATCCACTTAGATGTATTACATGTAATATTACATCCATTTCCACATAAGTATTAGCCATTAGGCTTATAATGTTAGCGATACAAGTTAAATACTTATGAAATCTAAAAACCACTCAAATAATATGTTTTATGTACATAATAGTTGTGCCCGCGACTTTGTACGCGCTTTAGTTCGTTTTTTGAAAATGTCACAGGAGCATTCGCATTAATAATATTATTAGGATTAGGATAATTGGTTCTTAATATTGACACTTAATTAACACTAAGCTACTTAATTCTACTTCACTAACTTCTTAATTGACACTAAGCTTACATAAATATTGTTGACGACCTTTTTTATACCACTGGCTTTTTTTGTATTTTTTATATTTTAATTGTCAATTTTTATAATTTTTTACAGTTTTTGTTATTAGCATAAACATTTCAGACAAAATACATTCGTCTTGACTTAAAACCATTCTTTTCTCTTCCTCCGCCGATTTTTAGCGTTTAACAAATATTGTATTAGAATATTTTTTAAGGGTATACCTGGAAAAGTGAATCCTTTTAAGATTACAATCTAGTCTAAGACTAATAAGTAATTTTACTTTAACCTAATTTACTAACTAAAATATTTACTAAGAATAATTTCCAATAACATGATTCTTATTGTCTCTATTAAACACTTTGATATTCTGTTCTTTAAAAGTAGCAATAACTTCACTACACTAATTCAAAAGACACATTTATTATTTTGATATTTATGATTATCACTTTTCTGTCACTACACTCATATAAAATTGATTACAATTAAATGTGATTTTAAATTCAGCCAATAAAGTTCAGCCAATAAACTGTAATGTGCTTTGTAACGTTCATTATTGGAACTGTTATTATTTTATTCATAAAATTACTTCAGGTATCTTTTTAATAACTGCAAAGAGCTGTGTTCAGACGCTCGTAATAATATACAATTAAAAGGTAAAATTGACATTCGTTATTCGATATTTTATTAGGACAACAAAAAAAAAAAAACCGATTGCTATGCTAATACGTTTATTCCATAAAAAATTGACCCGTTCCAATGATTATGTTTGTCAATTAAATTTAGTTACAAAGAAAGAGATTTTTTTATAAATATTTTATTAGCGATTACCCCCGGTTTTGTATGTTTTTTTTTCCGCCCGGTCCACTTATCCCTACTAAGTATCCCCTCTACAATTTATATACGCAAACCTTCTTAGCATATCGCTCTTGCATTAAGTTAGCAGAGACGCTGACAGCAGCAAATATCGACTTTATATTATATCTATATCTATTTATGTTATTATATATACTAATATTATAAAGAGAGAAGATTTGTATGAGGGAAGATTGTAATGAATTAACTCAAAATCAACTGGACCGATTTTGAAAATTCTTTCACCTATAGAAAGCTACGTTATCAGCGAGAAACATAGTCTATATTTTATAAAGTTAAGCGGGCGAAGTCGCACGAAACAGTTATTTATATAGATGTATAAATGAGACATTTTTTATAACAATGTTTTTTATTTTACATATAATTATTTTTTAAATTCTTTCCAAATAATATCCATTGTTTAAAACAATCCCTTAAAGCCACATAAGTCTTTCCAGCCAGGCTTATGGTTGTTCCTGGCTCGGTGTTAAATCTTGGTGAAAGAACCACGGTTATTGAGCATAATACAGCATAATAAGCATAAACATAATACAAATGTAATATAAGTTTCTTATAAATAGCATATTAACATTACCTGTAACGTAGACTTTTGTAAAGTTATTGAATGCCGAAGTATCGGATTAGTAATCGATGTATGGTTATTAAAAATTTACCCAACTATCACGCAACCGTGGCATTAAACGGTGGTGACCTTTGCCAGTGTTTGTATTTTTCATATGTCAATACCGAGTGACAAGTCAGACATGTTTATAGATGACATTATTAAAAAATTGTAAATAGTATAAAACATCATCATCATTATCACTTCAGCCGCTTGACGTCCACTGCTGGACATAGGTCTCCCTCCTTTATTTTCGAATAGGACCATTAAGAAGCAGCCTGGATCCATCGCCGATCCGCGGTCCTAATCAGGTCGTCGTCGACCTTGTGGATGAATGTCCTATACTGTGTTTGATGGTCTGTGGCCTCCACTCAAGAACTTCCCAGCCTCAGCGGCCGTCAGCTGTACTTACTCATGCGTCCTGCCCACTGCTACTTCAACTTACTGATCCTCCTGGTCATGTCGATAACTATTGTACGTCTACGGATCCCCTCATTCCTGATTTGATCTAGCAGTGAAACCCCCAAGCATAGCCCAGTCCATAGCTCGTTGAGCGACGTTGAGCTTTCTTACGAGGTCCATAGTTAGAGACTATGGACTAGGAAATTTTTGAACATTAATCTTTCCTATCTTTATAAGTTATACAAATATTAAATTAAATTAACAATGAGTGTGTATACATTTAACATTTAAATCGATCTAAATTTTATTAACGTATACTTGTTTTGACAATCGACGAATGGCCTTGATTTTTATAAGTTTAAAAATAAGTCCAATATCTCGTTTGCGACGACGTACATGTTTATGAGTTTTTACATTAGTTATATTCATAGTATCGAGTAACCATAAATTGAAGAGCACGCAAGCCAATTTCGTAACCGATTCATGACTATGAACATCGAAAGTTACTAAAAGGCTAAAATTATGAATGAATTTATTAATTGTAGCGATGTTTTAAACTTTATAGCGTAGCGAACTACTGAGGCTTGGCCAAACATTCACGCACCACCTCAAGTACACATTTAATGATCACAACACAATGAAATACAAATAATAACAAACTATAAAATACAATTAATTATTAGTAAAAAAAGGAAAAGTTTAAATTACATAAGAGCAGACAACTGTAACGCTTGCCTGATAATTACTCCAGGGCCATGAAACCAACGCTCAAAACGAAATCGCCTTGCGCTTCAAGCGTCAGCAACTGTTTTTTTTTTTACTTTTAATAAATAAATAAAAATACCGCAAAAATGTATTACCAAAATAAAGTACCTACCCTATATATATTATTAATCTGGAATATCTGATCTTCAAATTTTAATATGTATCTAAATCGATTTAATTTAAACACACTTCACGGTTTACGCCTCTTTAATTAAAGAAAAACTAAAACTATCCTTGGACACTTTTATATTTACTGTATTACTAGCTATTCTCTGAAACTTCTATCTTACCATCTGTTGAATAAGTTCCGAACTAACTTAACGCATGATCATGATCTGTGTTCCAAGTTATATTGAAATCCGTTGAACTGTTTTCACGTGATTGAGTAAGAAACATTTTCACTAACATTTACATTGTAGATATAAATATACGTATGTATGTTATTTCAATTATTATTTTATTGAATTTCAGTCGCAGAATAGAATCGGGCAGAAGCAGCCTGTCACTTATCAGGTTGTCTGTCCACCTTGTGGGTGTCTTGCCCACTGCCTTATTTCTTATGTCGGTAACTTTCTACGTCTACGGGTCTACGGTCCCTGATTCGATCTTGCAAAATTACCACGCGCAAATCCATCTCAATAGCTTATTGTTGAGTAATTTAAACATTTAAATAATGTTGAGTAATAAATAATAAATAGTTTAAATAAATATATTTAAACGATTTTAACTCTTAATACTAAATTTGTATATAACAGAGATGTTGACTATTTTTGGGAAAGTCTTAAAATCATGTATACCTAATATAGCTCAAAATATTAAATATAATTTTTAAATACCACTAATAATTTAAAATCGTTTAAAAATTTAAAGAATTTAACAACGTGTATTTTCAAATTTAGCTCAATAAAGTCAACACTTATCACGGGGCCGTTGTAACGTCACTTGTTCTCAACACTTGTAAACTGTTAAGTTTCAGTCAAGTTCACTTTCTATTTGTGTTTGTTATCACGTCAAATTAATTAAAATGAAATTCCTTAAAAATAAAGAAAAATATTGTGTTTTTTTTTTGGTATTCCATTATGGAAACTCCATTAGATATATTTTTATTTGAATATCTATATTGTATCAGGATATTAGCATTAACTATGTCGGTTGAACGTGTAAATCATTTCATAAGACCGGATGTGCCTGATCTAACGATCAGGTAAATGTTGATTTTCCTTGTCCTATATGTAATTTTTAATTAAAAAAAATATTTTGCTATATTTGCACATTATGTGCAATACACATTCTTACTATGTGTAGTATCAACGAACAGAGATGTAGGTATATATAGATTCCTTTTATCCAAGAATTTTTATTTTATTATAATCATTATTTTTTTAAAAATCACTTAGTACTTGTATTTAAAATTAATCTATTTAATTTGAAAAATTTCACTGACCCGTATTTACTTGCCTTTAATGAAAACCGTATCAAATCCGTTGCGTAGGAGGTTAGCGGAGCAAAAGACAGAAGCGGATAGCAATTTTATTTTATAATACACTGGACCGCAAAGAAAAAGGGTCAGTTAGAAAATCGTCAAAAGTACCTGACCTAGCTATAAATGAAAAAAAGACTAAATTAAAAAATATTTTAATGTGCTTAAACAAAAATAAAATTTATTTAGTTTAGCTTGAAGATATTGAAAATTTTCTTACCGACCCTTTTTCTTTGCGGTCCAGTGTATTATGTATAGATATACTATTTATTTAGTATATGAAATGGATAGTAACAAATGACTAAAATAAACATAATAAGGCTCTAAATGGAGAACACATTGGCATGACACGGTATACCCAGTTTACTGCCTGAGGATATTTTATTCAAAACCGATCGATGCCATAACCGTGAAACGATTGATTTTGACGACTTCAACGATATTTTCGATTTTCAATTTCACATAAATGCCTTCACCTTGTACAGCTATTTGTTCTGTTTGTTTTAATGTAATGATGTTGTAATCTTATTTATTTATTATTTATTTAGATAGTCGAGTAAATTTAAAGTTTTATTTTACTAATTCCTCCCACTCGGATTCTCTTAATTACATTTAATATTAATACACATAATACAACATAGGTATTTATAAAAAATATAGGTACTTATAATAAAAAAAAGAAACTCATATGCTACACATAACTTCCAATAAATCCAAACACGCATTTAATTTTTAACTCATTTTATTAAAAATTAAATTTATATAATGATAATTAATTTAACTTTGGTTTTTATTATTAAAAAATTTTATGGTTATTAGAATAAATTTATTAAAAGAGACTTGTTATTTGTCAAGGACACAGAAAAGGACATACGGTGGTACCTTACATCCAGAACAAAAAAAAATTGTTTCCAAGAAATATTTAAAAAAATAATAAATATATATTCAAATATTTAAAGGTGACAAAAAGAATTTTTCAATATGTACACACAAATATCTAAAGTATATAAAACAGAATGTATAAAGTTATTCTATGTACAATATAAATAAATGAATAAGGGTAAAAAAAATAGTAGGTCCGTTGTCAAATCCCACCAGTTTCGCTGCGGGCTTGAATCGATGCCAAAATTCCAAAATATATGACCAACAAAAATCGAATAAATGTTTTATTAATAAGCAAGAAAAAAGGGGTGCGGTCATAGTCTTAGGCAAAGGATAATATTCTTTAATTAATGTAATACTTCAAGTTAAGTTAGGTTAGAGTTTCGTAACTTTATGAAGACACTAGGTATATAATAATTTTGTGTTACCCTGATTTAAGGTCACGAATAATGCACTAATAATATGTGATATATTGCTTCCTTTTTACCGGTAATGTCTTCCGTAACTTCTTATATTAGAACCCCGAGGAAAAGTGGTCTCTATTTACTGTCCAGATAATAAGAATTATTTGTTTGATTAAAAGTACATACTTACCTATACTGCGAAGGCGTACCTAATCAGGTTATTCATTTGTTTTTAATTTTCATATTTTAACAAGAGAATTTTATTTGTTTTTATACATTTTCAGGCATAATTATTTCTATAGATAATTTTGTTGACATTTATTACAATTTTCAACTAAAGTTCCCTTTTTCCTTAACATTGTTTTTTCTTAATTAAGGAATATTATCAATATATTATTTTATGAAGAGAATTTTCTTATATTTTCTTTAAACTTTCTTCAAGCTTTTATGAAAAATTTAAATATTTCGTTCAATGAAAATCAATTGAATTTCGCGTGGCATAATCTACATAAATAAATGCGTATAAAGGACTGTATAATATTAACAACATCGTCGGAACAATATAAAATGTCAGCGAAGTTTTAGGATTGCTCTCAAATGAACCGAAACAATCAGAAAATAATAAAGCTGGCGTCATTCTTTGTGGCAAACTTTTTGAGTTAGTGACTAACTTTCTCTTCTTTAATGGCGCTCAGTTGAAAGGTTAGGGCGTCTATTATTTTTACATTTACATTTCAACTTAACTGAAGTATTCTTCTGTACAATATCAATATTAATATTCAATATATAGTAAATAAGATAGGTGAATATTCAGATCAATATCAATAATCAATATTCATACTAATATTATATAGAGAGAAGATTTGTATATTTGTAATGAATAAACTCAAAAACTACTGGACCGATTTTGAAATGTTTTTTCAAAATCAAAACCAAAATATTCATTTATCAATTAGGTTTCTACAAGAAACTCTATAGAAAGCTACATTATCAGCGAGTAAAATAGGAGTTTTGCAACAGCTAGTATAATATATACTATAACCATATGAAAATTTACAATAGTGATAACAAAATATGCCAATAATATAAAAAAAAGGGATGTCACATCCGATTTTACTGTTAATGCGTGAAAAGGTAACAGACACGTCTGTTTAGTCAGACAGATAGACAAATAGACAAAGAGACAGAGTAACTTTCACATTTATAATATTAGTATTGATGTAACAACTTGATATTACTTTAAAGTGAGTAGGTATAAGTGGATTGTCTTCAAGACAATTATTACATTCCCAAGGCCAGCGGAGTGGCTTAGGGCTTGTTGCTTCGTATCAGTTAATTGAACCTTGTTCTACATCGACAGAGATGATGTATAGACCATTGACACTTTGTCTATATATACATGACTATAGATAGAAGTATTTGGTTTTGTTACAACACTATAAACTAATAATATAAATAATATAACACTAACCTTATATTTGAGTAATAAATTTTTTTATAGTGTGCTCATGTCAAAGTGAAGTGCACACAATGGTTTTTTTTATATTAATTAAAACAAGCTGACCCTTTTTTTTACAGTAGTTGCCCTTTCAACTTCATATAAAAATACCACCAAATATTAGGGTTCATAAAAAATCCTGTTGATTAAAAAAAAAAGACTTGTTACTTATATAATAAATAATTGAATATTTTTTAAGATTTACTTTAAAATGACGCTATATGGTAACGAAATTTGACGACACGTTTGGTCTAGTGGCTAGTAACCCTAGCTGTTAACCAAACGGTCGCGGGTTCGGCTAGGGGCAAATGTTTATGTGTTAACATTTACATTTTGTACCTGAGTCATTGATGTTTGTATTTATAATATGTATATATTTACAAAAAAAAAAGGAATCTATGTATTATATCTACTGTCTGGTATCCATAATACAAGCATTATTTGCTCACTGTGGAACTAGATGGTGTTGTATGGAATGTGTGAATATATTATATTATATTACATTATATTATATTATATTAAATTATATTATATTATATTATATTATATTATATTATATTATATTATATTATATTATATTATATTATATTATATTATATTATATTATATTATATTATATTATATTATATTATATTATATTATATTATATTATATTATATTATATTATATTATATTATATTATATTATATTATATTATATTATATTATATTATATTATATTATTATATAGCGTCATTTGCTCATTGGTACGAGTAGTACGACCCAAAATTGTGGAGAATGTCGAAAGGCTTCTAGACGTCACTATTTAGAAATGGTTTTCTATATTGATTAATCAAAATTAGACCGATGATTGATTAATGTTTATGTCACATTCTCTTAAAAAACTTATATTTATATTTATTCATCATTAGAACACGAGCGTCCACTGTTGGGAATAGAACTTTTAAATAAGCCATTAGCGATGAATACCTATTTACTTATTAATCACTTATATGTATATAATAGAATAAACCTAAGTAGCTGTTCGCGTCTGTCTTTTTACTTAATTTCTCTACGTTACACAAAGAACTTTGATTTTTACTTACGTATTTTTGATGCGGTTTTAACTAAAGTTATGATATAAAATATTTACTAATTAACTAATATTACTAATATTTAATAATTACTAAGTGAAATTTACGCCGGCCAACAGTATGCACTTATCTGTCTTTATTAAGTATGTACTTACATGGTTTTGGTTTGCTTTTTTGGAAAGCTTTTTGGTAAAGTTTGGTACAAAGATATTTTTTACTCTGGAATACAAGTTAGGCTAAGCTTTTGCGTAGATTAAGAACAAAAGCTCTGTATTAATTAAAAAAAACAATATATCATACACCTACTGTAATATCTCGGCTCCGTTTTTATTTATACGACATACGACGTGACATTTAATTGAACTTCAAAGTGGCTTAAATAATTTCCGTCTGTTTCGTTCATATTTTTAAAAAAATAACGCCGCCCATTCTTAAATTTTACGTTATTATTTTTAAATATTCACGATGCGATGTATGTGAAAAGGTTACGATGTCAGGGACATTGTCAGACTTGAAAGTTATACTCCGATAAATAACCAAGCTTAACTCAATGCTTATACGTACATAGTAAGGCAATATGTTTATTTATTTATTTATTATCTGGCTGAACCTTTTCACGCTTCTGCGGCGTGCACTTTGAACACTCTCGGTACTGGACACTGCTTTTTTTTTTTAAATAAAAATAGCTCACGTTACTCCTTATAACACCATCTATCTATCTGCCAGTGAAAGTCCCGTCAAAATCAGTCCAGCCGTTTCGTAGGTTAGTCGGAACAAATAGACAGACATATACAGATAAAAAAATTTTTTTTTTATTTGACATAATTTTTTTGTATGATTTTGTAAAAAGCATTTATTATGACATTACATACAGACATATTAATTTTATTAGTATAGATTGTATTGATCAGTATTTGCGTAGCAACATTTAAATCTGCTCTTTCTAATGTTTAGAGAAGTACCTATGTGACAAGCTGTACGTTATTAAGTTTATAAGTTACACTCAGAGATCCATTCTTCTGTTAGTATTGAAAAGATACAGAATTTATTGCTTATACCTTTAGTATTGTTTTTAATGTTTTTTTTTGTAGTGGCAAGCACTGTTTTTTTTGTACCTACTGTTTCTTACGTCCCGCTTAGCTTGCACTAGGATTGCACATTGATTTTTGTTTCTAAAATTGATTTTTGTTCACAAAAAACTATTTTTGCTTCTAATATTAAAAGAATGAACGTGTCATATAAATGTAAATTAGATGCTCAAAAATATATTGAAAGTTAATATGTTCATTCATCTCTCTATGATATTATGCAAACAACAGATACTTAAGCGTATAAAATATATTTATTTTTAAATATATTCTTATTTTAATGTTTGGATTTAAACATTACACTTTCTTATTAAAAGTGTGCAACTGCGATGAAATCTATTTGCAACTACATTAAATATAAGGTCTTAACGTTTAAACAGCCAGCTATAAATAAACGGGCATCTCTTTAGAATATAGGTCGCTATTAAAATGACGAAACTAGGAATTATTTTTAGGGTTCAATTCCTAAATGGAACGTTACGGAACAAGTGAAAATGTCTTAATTTTTCTATACTAATATTATAAAGAGAGAAGATTTATTCATATTCAATTCAATTCATTTGCATGTTTGTAATGAATTAACTCAAAAACTACTGGGCCAATTTTAAAAATTCTTTCACCTATAGAAAGCTACGTTATCAGAGAGTAACGTACGATATAGGTTATTTTTATAAAGTTACGCGGGCGAAGTCGCGTGCAACAGCTAGTATTAAATAAAATCATTGCATCAAACGCTCACTTACACGGCCTTACACTAAGTATACACATTAGAATAATAACTTTAACCTAAACTTAATAATAATAATGCAAACCTAACTTTAATAATGCAAATGTAATGCAAGTGTTATCACGTATTCCACTTAACAAGTCTGAAATTAATTAATTAGTCTGACGACATTAACAATAAAAAAACTAATAAAAAAATCACACTGCTTTTTTCAATAGTAATAATAAAATTAAACATTTAATAAAAAGACAACTTAACAAAATATTAAAATCTTTAACAGTTATTAAAAAGTACAATACTAATCAAGTTCCTAAAAGTGAGTAGAGATTACGAGTTAGGCTTAAGTTTATAAATTTGTATTTAGTATTTACAACTTATTTGATTTCTGACTTCTATGTGGTAAGGTTGTGCAAATAATATAAGGGTTACGTAATGATCCTCAATGCAGTATCAATCTCGATGTCAGGTTTCCTCTAATAAGCTTTTCTTTAGATTAACGGCGCCATGATGCCACTGTGCACTCACTCAAGCACTGGACTGAAGCGCAGCGATAACACAGTTCACAAGTATTAGAGGATAAGATGAATAAATCCTAATTAATATTATAAATGTTAAAGTGGGTTTGCTTGTTTGTTATTCTCTTTGAATACTCAACCGATAATCATGAAATTTTGTATACAGAAAAAAATTACATATGGTGCCTCATGTAAAAAAAGAACCGAGGGATTATCTAAAAATAAAAATAAAAATTCAACGCCTGACAAAAATATATGAGCAATAAAGTTTGATTTAATGTTTTAACACGTGGCGCGGATGAAGTTACGGTCGAAAGCTAGTTTTTATACAGAGTTATTGATATGGCCGAAATTCATTAGATTTCGAGTTTTCGCCCGTTCCAACTATCCCTACTAAGTATCCCTACTTTTTGAAAAGTCAAAAAATATTGTACAGTCGTATTGATAAATATTTTGAGAACTGTCCAAATTTCCAAATATCAGTTAAATGTGTCTCTTTTACTAACCACCCAGAATTTAAATCAAAATAAAAAAAAAACACTTGAATAACGGATATCATTTATTTTTGCAACTACTTTGATCTAGCTATTACCGTAGTAAAAAGTCCAAAAATATATTATTTTTAAAAATAATATGTCACAACAACTATTACTTTTTAAAATTTTACATTGTTGTGTTTAAAAAAATGACGTCTGGCTCGAAAAAAAATGTACACCGCTAAGTGTACGAAGTATTAGATATAAAAAAAAACATATAAGATAAAATATAACATATAATATAAGATTATAAACAGTAGGGATATGTAATTAAATAAAACTATAATAATATTATAACACCATTCAATTGTTTGAATTAGGTCGCCTGTAACACATGATACCAATTAAATGAAGATGCACTCAATAGTGTTTAGAGAACTGATTATCTGCATTTAGAGACGGTACTCAATTAGTAGTTAGAAAAAGCCTTTTATTTAAGTAGAACCTCTTAGACGTAAAATAAAATTAATTTCATTTGATTGCAACATTCTTTTAGTAATTATTGCGAGGTGTACGAACACAGATCATAATATGACTTTTTAAATTGGATTGGAGCTCAGAACATTTAGAATATTTTAAGTAACAGACACACTAAGACGATCTGATGATTGCTGACAGGTTTTATTAGAACATTATAGAGGTGGCCTATGTATAGCAGTAGATGTCCTACGGCTGAGATATAATGATTATGATTTACTAAGTCACTGCGGACAGTTACTGTTAAGAGCTTCAAACGAAGGTGGAAACAGACTTGCACTTAAACAACCCAGATTGGTGAAATTTGCTTCTTCGTGACAACGCCCTGCACAAAGGAAGTTGGTAAAACTATTAGGAACTAAACCCAGATACTATTTCTCACACAACTTATTTTCCAGACCTTGTCACTATATTTAAAGCTCAGATAACTTCTTGATAGGCAAAATTACAATTCCAAGGAAGCATTTAACAAATACCTTTAAGCATTTCTTTTAAGAAAAGGCGTCAACAAACCTTAAAAACAAAGCTGTGGTAAGCAATGCTTGGCTTACGTATAGTACGCGGTTTCAGGCCATATTTTCCTTTAGAAGGAAAGTTTTTTAGTGGGCACTTTATAAACTCAATTTAGCCATCACAGAACACTTTAATTTAAATGCTACAACCATTTCACTGATATACGACAATAGAGTGCTCTAAACAAATGAAAACGTGAATGTTTCCTAGTTGATAAAGGAATTTCACTAACTTCCACAGCAGGTTCGATTGATATGAAATTTTGTATACTGTTACTTCGGTGGTATTTCAATGACGTGGTATATTTGACCTGATGCTGCAAGTAGTATACGGGTTGCCCAACTCCTCAACTTACATAGAGCTGATATAGCGTGTTTGTGATAAAGTCGGGGGTTAGTTTATAATTTTTAATTGTAGCTTATAACCTACGAGACAAGTAAAATGCGTATTATTAAATACACATGTACTCGATTAATTTTGCAATACGTATCTAATTGAGAATTTACATAAAAGTCTGAACATAATTGTGCGGTGGATTCACGTTTCTAAATTCCCCAATTTCTCTCCATTTAGGTCTCGTGTACACTGGCGTTTGTAGCCATTGATAATTTTTATAATTTTTTTCTTCAAACTTTTTAATACACCTTTATATCTAAAACTATCTAAAACTAGTGTGCCACTGGTATCAGAACAAGGTCCAAGCTAGCGGTGGTTAGGGCTAGTGAGGAGGCTCCTGAATTTACCAAGAATCCAGCCATATAGTGAGGCTCTCTAGCTAGATGATGAGATTAGTTGAAGTGTTAGGCGAGGCTCTTCGCTATAAAACTCTATGCTGAAATTATTATAAAAATTATGAGTTTTCCTTGATAAATTTTAAACATAATTGGATTTGAAGCTCTCTAAAAGTCAAAACATTAATCAAAACCAAATTACGCTATTAGTGATTTTATAAATACGATATACTTACATTTGAATATTTGAGTGATAAAAAAAAAAGGACTTTAAGGGTCATTATAATAAAATGCCAATAATTGTTATTGAAAGGGATCTTCTAAGAGACAATATAATTGAAATGTATTCTCTTAAGACTGTTTAATCTTTTGTTTATGACCCTAAACCGTCGTAAAGAAAAAAGTAACAACAAATTCTATAACTATATAAAAATATATACTTGTAACTAGATAAAAGTGTCAATATTGAATTTAGCGATGATGTATCTATTCAACAAACTTTCAAAAGTTGGCCCTTTCTCTATAGGTATAATAAAAACAAAATGGATGATGATATATCCGAAAACTATATTTTCTATGAAAGTTTATTTTACAGGCTCTTCAATTTAAAGATGGACAATGTCGCAAGACACAAATAGACTAGTATATAGTTTATGTTTAGACATACTCATTTGGATAATGGAGCGGATTTGGTCTTATTTCCTATCTTAAGTGCTTCATACAAAAAGTGCTACAAAGCTGAGCATTACCTCACCTGATTAGTAGCAAGATCGAGCAAGATATTGCAGCTAGCATGTTGAGTAATTACCACCTGGTCCTAATTTCTTGTACATTCATAATTTATAAGCAACTAGCTTTTACCGGCGACATCGTCTGCACCCCTTTTTATTAGATGTTAAAGTATTTATCAATCTTTGGCTCATATATTTTTGTCAGGCATTGTTAAGGTGATCCCTCGGAAACAGTACTTTTATTCTGTATAAAAGAAGCCTATATATTTTTCTTTATTTCCGTCTTAGGCGTGATTTAGTTATTATAATTATTTTTTTCCTTAATTACAATATCTTACAATTTTTTTTGTTATACATTCAATATATATATGATTTGTTTAAGAATTACAGAGTATTATAATTAATTAAGTTTTGTACTCAATAACAAACAAATCTTAGCGATTAAAATTTCTGTTATATATAAATAGCGGACTAATAGGAACGCATTAAATCTAATCGAATCTAATCTCGTATCGCGTACATAACAAATGACACCGATCCTATAAACGTAATTGTCTCTTTAATTGGCCAAATGATTCTCTTTGTTTTGTTCCTGTTATTTTACAAGATTTTTATTACAAGGCGATAATTATACGGACTCAAAATAGATACTTCAAATATCAAAATTAAAATTCGATTTAAATCTTTGGTGCTAATTTTTTTTTTCCTGGGCAAGCCTCCCCGGTCACTGGTCTAAAAAAAAAAGTTGTAACAAATTATATGAGCAATAAAGATTGAATAAATGCTTTAATACCCAAGAAAAAGGGGCACAGACGATAATATAGTTCACAAAAAATAATATAGTTAGTGCATAAGTTGCTGTTGCTTGTTGGTGTGTCCATAGGCGACCGTGACCACCAGCAAGTGAACCGTCAGCCTTTTACAACCTTTTGCCGTTAGCAAGTGAACTATGAAAAATTAAGCTCCAAATGTAAACGGCGCTTAATGGCCGAGAACTTTCATTTCTGAATTCCGTCCGCGTCCGAACACTCGTCGCGGTGTATTTACGGAATTGGAATATATACGCTGTGCTATTTACCGAATGCCGACTTCTAACCATTACATTATTGTTGTCACGATACAGTAATCAGAAAAGACCACTGTATTATAAGCAGTGAACTTGCAAAGATATATTATTTCGATGATTATAAGCAATTGTAAAAAGTATATTGACAGTATTAGAATAAAAAATTGAATATACCAGCTTAACAATAATTAAGTACAATGAACTACATATTCCACAAGATGTTTGCACGCGTCTTCTTCTGAGCCCCCTTTTTTCAGATTTTTAAACATTTATTCAATCTTTATTGCTCATATATTTTTTTCAGGCGTTTAATTTTTTATTTTTAAATAATCACTCGTGAACAGTACTGTTTTTCTTGATGAAAGTTACTAAAGACCTTATCTGTATCAAGTCAAATTAAATCATTCATGATGATCAGTTGAGTAGTTGGGGCGTGAAAGCGTAACAAACTAACAAAAAGAAACTTACTTTCGTTATAATATTGTAATGTTCGCCACTATATTTTATTATATACATATTAGCTGGTGCCCGCGACTTCGTCCGCGTTGAAAAAGAAAATATATGAGCTATAAGGCCTGGCATCGTTATCACTTGTGAACAGTACTTTTTTCTTAATGTCTTTTCTTGTATCCCTGACAACGTGTATGCAAAATTTCATGATGATCAGTTGAGTAGTTAAGGTGTGAACAGGTATCAGACAGACAGATATATGTAACAAGTTCCCGCGGATATGTTTCTATCTGGGTACAACATGAGTCTCTTCAGAGCTGTAAAAACTCTTGTACGGTCAGTAACATACCCCCATGGCTATTGGTTTTAATCTTATCATGTAGAATGAGATGGGACCATAAGGTGTTTTTTTTTAATGAGTCAAGGCAGCGCTTGGCCGCGATCTAACTTGATGTAAGATGCAGATGCGGCCGAAGGTGGACCACGCTTACCTAGTAAGTGCCCATTTACCCTAGATTTGAAGACCCCGAGGTTGTAATTTTGATGAAAATATTACTTCGTGGTCGAAGAAAGATTATTTACAATCTCGAGCTCCTGTCGTAAAAGTCGATTGATCAACCAATTTGTTTGTCTCCTTTATCAACTTCAAAATGACAGGGTTACTGCTCGGTTGTGCGTGGATTTGGGATTTTTTTTAAATTGACCGTAATTCAGTTTTATAGCTTACTTTAAAATCGGAATTGGACTTGAATTCTGTTGATTATTGTTTGTAATTTTGCTTAATATTGGAAATCAAACCTTTTTATGTAATGGTCGTCAGTCTGTTTGACGAACCTTACATAAAAAATGGACACATACACTGTAGTATATACCTTATATTATATTGTAGGATGACGACGTGTTCCAGCTCGTAGAGCACAAGTATTTAGAATGAAAGGCGAACTAAGCTATTGTGGTAAGAAAAGTGATGCCATGTTAATGCTGACGAAGTTATTCAGCTTGATCCATTAATTGCGAGTGTGAAGTGTATGCTCCCTGGAGTTGTAATTATCTTCAAAGAGCCTACCTACTAGCTTGCTGAAACAAATTGAGATAAAAGGTTTATGTACTCTGAGGGTTTATTTGAGCTGCGTGAAAATGAACTAAAAAGCTAATACGTGTCCGTATTTTCTTAATTAGGCAAATGCCTAATATGAGCAGCAATGTTGAATCGACTCAGAAAGTTTATATGTTTATATGACGATTCAGATACTTATATTAATTTAGCAATGTAGCCAACAGCATAGCAGCCATAAGCGGCATAGTTTAACTTCAGATTTATTTATAACAGCCATTGAGCATTGACTGTCACTAACCAGCACACCAGGTTAATAGTTTAACTATCGAAAAGGGTAGCCAATATGGCTGCGCGGTTCACGTTGCGCAACACAATTTAGCTGACTGCCCTGAATGGGCAGAACAGCGCGCCGTAAGCGACGGAAAGGCAGCGGGAAGAGGCTTGCATTGCCTAATTTCGTGTTACCTGTGAACCTTCATATAAAAAATACCAATTTAAAAAAAGAGTAAATAGATAAAAATACACTGAATACAGTTTTTATTTCTACACAGGACTTGAAGAGCACTGGATTAGAAGAAAGGAAGCATCGAGAGCACGAAGAGGAGTCCAAATCAAAGGAGAACACCAGAGGCGTAGGATACGGCAATCTGGTTCGTATATCATTTGACTGCTATTTAGAGACATATTCATACAGAATTACGAGTATAAGGTTTAATTTCGAACACAATATCAAACCAAGAAACAGTAATCATCTTTGAGAATGCTGTGAATTTTTTCCAGGAATAATTCCACTTGTATTAGCGAAATTGTTATAAAAGACTTGTAAACTTAGGAATTCAAATCATCAGAAGACCACGTCTGTATAGATTAATTCCTCCATAAAGTATTTTGTCCGCGTTGAATATGCGAAAAATCCCAGAGCAACTGTTAATTTTCTCTGCAGATTTTTCCCATGCTGTATTGTAAAATATAATCTCATTACAGCTGAAGCCGCGACATCCCCTACGATTGTTTAAAAGTTAGAAAATTTTTTTTGCAAGTATAAAACTTTTCATATGAGATGGAAAAAGTTTTTTTCTTTTTGCGAATGACATTTTTCATATAGGTCATGGCATATATAATAGGTATTTAGGAAGTGGCAGGGCACATTCATTTGGGCAGCCCGTCTGGCGGCAGTGACCACCGCCTTACAGAAGACCACCGTGAAATAACTGCATATTATGCTGTTGTGTGCTCTATTTCTTTCATTACTAAATATTTCTACCTAATCTAAATATATCGATATTCGTTAAATGTCTGTCTGTCAATAATGTTCAACGTTCAGCATTTCACATTCTAATTGCGTTGTGGAACACACCATTTATACATGAGAATCGCACATCTATATATATCTATATACCTGTATATATTATAAAATAAAGTGCGCTTCTGTTCGTTTCTCCCACCCAACGGATTTTGATATTGTTTTCAATAATGGAAAGAGCGATTAATAAGGAAGACAATAGTGTGTATAATTTGCAGAGAATGAAAACGGCCGTGCATAGCCGGGTTTGAGTCGCTAATTTTAATGTAAAGCAATAATTAAATTCATAATAGTTTATTTAAGTGAAAGCTTCTTCAGGCGCGTTGGGCATTTTTGAGATGGGAAAAAACCATTGAACTCGCGACACTGTTACCGTAACCGACACCTCTTTATATAAGTATGTATAAATATTTTGTATGTACGTACATAGATACACATGCATGTTGGCATTTTTTGAGATGGGAAAAAACCATTGTACTCGCGACACTGTTACCGACACCTCTGTATATACGAGTAAATATATATATACTTCCTGACGATTCGTAATTGTTAAAGTTTTCACTTCTGTCGGCACTCACGGAGTGCCAACTGTTTTTTTTTTAAATTATTTATTTACTAACTAGTATTCTAATATAAAATCGACGACATATTATTATTTTTTCAGTCGTTGGTTCGTTTTTAAAATTGTGTCTCGGCATTACAATGGTTTTAACTCGAGACAAGTTTCTTTCAAGAAAGTATAAATAAAAACCAAAGGAGTAAGAAAATGAGAAACTATATGATTTTCATTTGAATATACTTACTACAATTTTCTGTAAGGCATTAAGTAAACCCTAGATAATTTCTGAAGGCATAAAATAATTATAAGATAATAATATAGATTTCTATAGGGCAATTATAAGTTTAAGATAGTTATAAGTTTCTATAAGCTATAAGTTTAATGTTATAAGACCTTATCTGTAATACCTTATAGAAACTATAATTAAAAAAATATGTTAAAACATTAATACATAAGTATGTCATCAGAATTAAAGTCACAGTGAACAAGTCGAGTTAAGACCTCATTTCGCGCTGTGGCTAGACTAATGTAAATTCAGAGAGGTTTGGCGTCTCTCGTCTTAATAAGAAGCGTATTAGTCTAATTCTGAGATTCAAATTCTAATCCTTCATATAAATTAAGAACTCGAGAGTGTTTGAACGGGATTTGTAGCGTAGGTACTATTCAAAATTAGACAAATGGAATTTAATTAAAACAGTGAATTTGATTCATCTATAACTTCTACTACTTAGCTGATGCTTGCTTACTGTCTGTAGCTATCGATTACGCAATAAAAACAGAGCTAATATCCCTATAGGTGCAACAAGTACGCTGCCTACGTTAGGAGGATAAGCGATTAGAAGGGGATTGGGATATGGGCTCCGGTATCGCTTATACATTCCTTAACATCATCACAGAAGTTACTTAACATCCTTACAGAAGTTCCTTAACATCCTTACAGTTATAACACATCCTTATAGAAGATCACTGTCGCTTACCGTTGCCTATTAAAACATCGCCACAGCACTTACAACTGCAAATGCTCCGCCTTCCTTGATAGAATTACAGATAAAGAGGGGATACTATTAACTAATAGAAACACAAGAGCACAAAAACCGTTATTTCATGGTGGTCTCCTACGAGGTATTTACTGCTGCTAGACGAGCTGCCTAGCCTATATGAGTGTGAAATCTTTTAATATTATAAATGAGAAATTATATATGTTTGTTTGGATTTGGATGTTTTGATGTTTGTTACTGAATAAAAATAAAATGAAAATATAATGTAAAAACAGCTGACGGTATTGGCTAAGTTTGGAGCACAGATAGTTTATTACAAATAAGAGTTTATCCTGGAAAAATGTTTGTATAACGAGAGATCTTCCAAAATAAAAAAAATCGACACCAC
This sequence comes from Synanthedon myopaeformis, assembly GCA_944738685.1. Classification (NCBI taxonomy): domain Eukaryota; kingdom Metazoa; phylum Arthropoda; class Insecta; order Lepidoptera; family Sesiidae; genus Synanthedon; species Synanthedon myopaeformis. Next base: position 8,545,923 of record OX122926.1, on the reverse strand, counting down.
TGTCGTCACAGAAATAAAAATGTCAGGCGTTATACAGGTTATATATTTTATTTTTAAACTCGGACGAAGTCGCGTGTGCACCAGCTACTTGTAAATGAAAGACTATGCCACTAAGCATATTAGGAAACAATAAATGTATTACAAAGTCTCTGTACTTGAAGAGTGCACTATGAAATCGTAGCGCCTGCCTTTATCGGTTTTATTTTTTATAGCTTCGAGGCAAGACGACAGCTGCACGGGCTTGAAAATCAATTTATAGTGAACCCAATAAATAGGCTTCATGCGTCACAATATGTGGGGGTATTACATTATGTATGTGATTTTATTTTTGTAAGAAAATTTGATGGGTTCGTTTACATTTTATGGTTTATTTGGAACATAAAATCACATAGCTATAAATTATATTTTTTATGTGACAGACGCCATGGATCTGTTTAATTAGAAAATTGGAAAATTAAATTACTTAGGCATTGAGCAGCCTAATAAATGAGGTGAATGGGATATATAGATTCTTATAAGTTAATTACTACTGATTGGTTTAAGGACTTTCAGTACATTTTTAAGGTAATATGACCGGAAGATTAATTTGTCTGGTTTTTAATCAATTTTACTTGCATTAATCGAAATTTATGAAAAAATAATAATAATAGGTCTTGTGAAATAATAAGTAAAATACAAACATGATAACTAGCCGGTTCAAGCGAGTTAAATTTCAGCGAATAGTCTAGTAACTCGTTATGACGAGGGTGGCGCCGCCACGACAGAAGTGGCACTCGTTATTTTTAAATATTTTTAGAGGATCACATGGGAGCTTAACATTTTTTCAGAATGAAAATATAAACTGTGTGTGCCAAATTTCATGTAAATCCGCGTCCTCACAAACTTTCGGATTTATATTAATTAGTAGGGTACATACAGTAATTATAATCAAATGTAAATAGAAGTTATAATATTGTAATAAAAAAAATCCTGTTATAAAGTTTTAGTAATAATAAGTTTTTATGAAGATAGTATAGCAGGCTGCCTGAGGCTTGTAAAACTTAAGTAGTTAGTACGATTCGCTCAGATTCAGATTGCTTTGAGCAGTTAAAAGTGAGTTAGGGGAACGGTTGTCCATTACGGTTGCAGTATAATTACTTTGTTGTTTTATCAGTGCTTCCTTTCACTGTAGCCACGGACTAATACAGTATTTTTATGCTTATCGTAGTAATGTACAAAGCAAAAGTTTATTGGTCACAATAAAGAGTGTTTATTTAATTTAGTTCATCGTTTTTTCTAGACCTACTCCCAAAATTGTTTGAGTTACAAAAGCAAGTCAGTTAAAATTAGCTTTAAATTACTTATCTGTTTAACTGATGTAATCCTAATATTATAAATGTCTCAACAGTCAAACGATTATTAAAAAATAAAACCAATATTAATAGTTCTATTAGAATTTTCGGAATTCTTAAATTTTAAATTTAAACTTCAAATTTTTTAAAATTTTGATCGTCTTCGATATCTTTACTCATAATTATAAATATGTATGTAATTATATTATCACACAAAATCTATCACAAAACTGTACCATAGAATAAATTTTAATATCACATTTTATCTATATGTAAGTATATTGTACATAGCCGCCTAACAGTTTTACCTTCACTTGTATAACAATCTATTAATCTTCAAATTTAATACACGTCATATGTGTCATAGAGAAATATGAAACATGTAACTATAATAGATCAATTCTGTTGCGTTCATTAAGTCCCATGTGAACAAAGTTCGGCCCACATATATACGTTTTAATTAAGTTACTTTTTTGCGGGTTCATTCATCAGTACAAGTCTCCAGAGGATTGAGCTTGTATGTTATATTAGTAGACAAGCTTTTGTCCGCGACTTCATCAGTTTCCCTTATTAACCCCTGATCCGGCCAGACGCAAAAGCAGGGTTTTATATGTTTGACGTGTGTGTCTGTCTGTGAAATCGTAGCTCATAAACGAATGGCCCGATGTTGATCCGATTTTTTTCTTGTTGAAAAGTTGAATTGTTATTAGCTATAACTTATGAAGTTAAACATTTAGGCGTTTGAAGACCATCAGCTCATTTGCTACTTAACGAAGGGATTTCTAACTACTTTCTCATGTTCTTTAATAGAGTCATTGTTCCTTTTATGTAATCTTTTAGTGATGAAACGGTAACAACATTACTTTTAAAACCTTAAAATGTATTCCTCGACACTCTTATACCACAATTACAGTAATAAACTGGGATATGGGAGCCACAATAACACGGTTATGTCACTAACGAGCTGTGTAATGGCGTCAAAACCTGCCTGAGTAAACGTTTCCATCATTGTTATAGGACATGCATGAAACACAAAAAGTTGATTCCGAAAACGTTCTTTCGATTGCTATAGTACACGATTTTGCTGGTCGGGATAGCTATTTAGATGCTATCATACTGATGACTACATTGGGGTATATTGTTCAGAGGTGTGTTTAGATGGCAAATAGCGACCACACATTTCGAGATGGCAAAGCTTACCACTTGTTTTACTTTTTCCAATGAAAAAGTCTAATTTATACTTCTTTTGTCTGTCTTTCTTATTTTATATTTATTTTTAGCATTGAAGCGTTATCAATAAATTAATTTTAGATACAGTTTATTTTCTGAATCTTCGAAATGTTTTAAACTAGTTCAAATAAAGACGTAGGTAATTAGTACTAGCTCTATTTTAGTGTGAAGTAAAATTAAGTGGAACATATAAACTGGGTCAGGAACTGTTTGTATTTAGGTATTGTAAACGCCACACTCCCTTTCTGTTTTATTTGTTTTCAAAAGCAAGCTGCTTTGTTAATATTATTGATGCACAACACTTACCTATGTTTAGATTACTATGTAAATAAAGAATTACAATAAGTGTCAAGCGGATTATATATATATTGTAAAGAAGTAAAGTTTGTATGTTTGTTTGTATGTGGGCGGTAATCTTCGAAACTAATGATCCGATTTAAAAACACTGTCTGTCTGTCTATCTGTCAAATTTTCACGCCTTAACTACTCATACGATCTTCGTGAAATTTTAGATACATGTCAGGGATACCAGAAATGACATAAGGTACCTTTCATCCAGAAAAAAAGTACTGGTCACGAGGGATCATTTAAAATAAATAAAACTAACGCCTGGCAAAAGTGTAATAGCAATAAAGATGCCAGGTGTTATATTATTTTTTATTTTATTTTTCAACACGTATGAAGTCGCGTGCACCAGCTAGTTACAAATAAATTTAAAAATTGTAAAATGTTATTGAAAACTGTTGAAAACTTTTTAATTATTAAACATTTTACTGATTTTCTGATTTATTAAATATTTCGGTATTGTACAATATGTAAATAAAATAACTAACAAACGATAATGCTATCTGAAATAAATAAATAAATAAAGTCTGTTATGATTGACGTTCTAGAAGAGTTGTACCTATTTGTTTATTCTCTTTTCAGCAAGGTAACTTTTATTTTTACACTCTGCATATGAAACAGATTGTGCATTACGTATTCTCTGTTTACGTGCAGCGGTGAAATTAAGCTTTTTACTTTTTATTTTAAACCTTGCAATACACTAAACTTGTTCGTTAGGTTTTGAAAAAAAAAAAAAACCTGTCAATTGCAGGACTGTACGTCGGAACTGAAAACTACACAAAAAAAGTTTAAATAACCAAATAACGAGTGCAAAAACTACTGGAACTTATCTTTATAGTATACGAGCTGTTGCACGCGGCTTCGCCTGCATTACTTTATAAAATATAGCCTATGTTACTCGCTGATAATATAGCTTCTCAACAGTGAAAGAATTTTTCAAATCGGTCCAGTTTTCGGAGCCTATTCAATGCAAACAAACAAACAAATCTTTCCTCTTTATAATATTAGTATAGATTAATTAGGATTATGTATAATAACTCCCCAGAGGCACCCAGGGCACGTTGGTTTAGTAACGTTATATTATCAAACATTATTAGATTAAGGCTTGGTTACTAACATTTAAATTATTTAATGATAATCATCATACAATACTCACAATATTAACAATACCATAAAACTATACTGATGGCATAATAAGTAACATCACTATTTACACACACGTCACCCGATAGTTCGATAAAATTGTTGACAGTAACGGAATAATGTTGAAATAATTGTGTTCTGAACATATTTAACAGGTAACGTCACGGTTGAAAGCTGTACTACTAAAGCGAATTTAATGAAATTTGATAAGGAAATAGCTTGAAACATGGGGCTAAATGACAAACGCATCAGTTGAGTGGTTAAAGTGCGAGCCTTAGCACTCTGTTCCATAGATCCCAGTTCCAGAGACCAATTTTGTAGATGAACTTTTCAAAGGTAGCTCTGGTCTTGCCAAGTAGTGGCAGTAGGGTACACTGCGTATTGCAGTCATTTGCACAGCTAGTATGGCGGCGGTAACCACCCGTCTTACAGAAGACCACCGTGAAATAACAGCATATGTGCTGTTGTGTTTCGGTGTGTGAGTAAGAAATGCCAAAGCAATATTTCCATATTCATTTCTTATTCTTAATCCTATTATGGACGGCAGCACACTTGCAGTACCTGTTACATTACAGGCGTCAGTAGCCGCCTACCATCAAGTTGTCCGTCAACCTGTCTGTCGGTCGAAACTTTAAAAAAAAAACAGGGGCTTCGAACTGTCATAAGTGTATCTTAACCCATTATAAATTTAGTGAGTAATTAAACTTTACAAGTTATATCTTATTTAAAAAGTTATTTATACAATTGACTCCCTCTAGGACGATCAATGAACTGTCCAGCGTTTGACAATGATGAATTTGTTCTGTGACCGTTGTACTGGTCATTTCTTTACTTTAAAATGTCCTGTATATCCTTGTGTGTATCTTGTGTGTAATACATTGTCTAAGAGGCCCTGTCTGTTAGTTACATGCGTCACCTGAACAAAAATTATGGACTAATTCGATCGGAAGGGTCACCGAGGGTCAATCAATAACACCACCCATAGTTACGGTCGTTGAGTTACCCGCAATGTGTCACTATGCTCAAAGTATGAGCTGTGTGACCTAAGTTATAAACTTTTTAAATTTTCTTACATCCTGAAGATATATATATATATCTCGACGAGCTGACAGCTTCCTCGCGGAAGGCATTAGCATTGCAATACAGCGAGGAAATGTTGCCAGCATCCTAGGCATATTTAGATATTTTTTTGGCTTATTTAGTTTTAGATTTTAGTTTAGTTTAGTTTTATTTAGAATTAAAAATATATAAATATAATAAGAAACTTATATCTTATATATACATTAAATATATGAATATATATGTACTTATTTATTTATTTATTTTATTTAGTATACAAGGCCTCCAACGAGACATATATCAAACAAAATCGTCATAGTTCAAGTTAGGCAGCACTTGGCGGATGCCGGCGCAATTACTGGAGGCTCAGCCTGCACCAGTGAAAGTTCTAAATAAACTACATCAGTACTTATATTAAATGAGAGAGAAAAATAGAATATATTAAGAATGCAAAAGTTTGTGGGGACGAATGGATGATGTATGGATGTTTGTTACAATTTTACACAAAAATTACTGAACGGATTTTGATGAAACTTTGAAGTTATATAGCGGACGAAATAGTGGGTAGAAGTTAATATATTTTAAAGGGAAATTTTTTTTAGGATGGATGTTCGGTTGGACGTTTGTTTTTTCTTTCATGCAAAAACTACTGGACGCATTTTGCAGAAACCTTACATGGCGACTGGCCTTTCATTTATACCTTGAATTTGATGACCAGTAATTTACTTAATACCAAAATCAATAGTGTGTGTGGTTTTTTTTTTAATAATATTTAATTGATTTTCATATATACAAAATATTTTTCAAATTGTACCATACCTAGCAGTAACCTTGATAAAGAAAGTAAATAAAATATAAGTATATTATCTGGATATGTAATGTGAGGTAAAATTAAAGCACAAAGGTCGTTAATTGTTTTAATTATTTAATATTTTAATGGAACATAACCATTGTTACCTTAATACGTTTTTAATTGAATCTGTTTAATACAAACAGTAACAATAAAAATATATATTTGAGACCGAACAAAGGAAGCTTCAGTATTAATTTTAATTTCAAATGAACCATTTGTAATAACTTTCAAATTATTATTAAAAAAAGATATGGCATTGTCTCTGAAACAGTAAATAAGATTTTTTAGAATTCTAAAATAATGCCTTGTATAATCATTTGCACCCCTAAAGCAGTCTTTATGGCGACTGTAACCACCCTTTTATCATTCTTACAGAGCAGCGTAGGTCGATGGAGTCGATGAGACGAAAAGGATCAGAGGAGGCAAAAATTACTAGGGTAAGGCATGAGATGAGGCTATCCTCATCTCATGCCGTACCTTAGTAATATTTATACTCCTATGAGTATCCTCACTAGCCTTTTCGTTAAAAGCAAGAAATATTAATTGCAATAGTAAGGTCGCCCATGCCGTCTGTCTTTTAATTTACACGAAAGACGAAATACACTAAGTAAAAATATATGAAATAACAGGATATAGAATAAAAAAAAAAGGATAGGACAGAAAAAGATGGAATTATACATGAAAACATGAACAAATAAATTAAAAAAACGACGAAATTAAGTGTTTTCAAAATGTCATCTCTTTTTTTTTTCACAGACAAGTCAACGGACAGCACAGAGCATCCGGAAGTTGAAGAGAAATCAACGAAAAAGTCTCAACCGATTCCCTCGCGCATCTCCGCCGGTGAGAGTGGTAAATCTTCAAACAATCGCTTTATACACTTTAGCACAAATAGAGTTGCACTGTTTCACGCTGTTTCGATGTGTCCTAGTTAATAGTGCACTAGGTTATTGTCGTATAAAGCGATGTAACAGAAGTTGTACTAATAATATGAGCGGTGAGTAAATATTCGCAACGCACAAATATCTAGAAGAAACCCTTTTAGTATGCGTGCTTTACCTTTATCATGAGTTTATAATGACCGTACTCGCTAGGTTGAGCGTAAAATATTTGTATGGAAAATTGTCAATTGTTAATGTCAAATTGACAGTTTTTCATATAAATGTTTTACGCTCTCGCTAGCGAGTTGACATTGACAGTTGACAGTTTTTCATATAAATATTTTACGCTCTCGCTAGCGAGTTGACATTGACAGTTGACAGTTTTTCATATAAATGTTTTAAGCTCTCGCTAGCGAGTTGACATTGACAATTTTTCATATAAATGTTTTACACTTTCGCTAGCGAGTTCGGTCTCGCTAGCGAGTGCGGTCATTATAAAGGTAATTAATGGCGTATCGGCTCAATAGATCCTGTTCGATAGATTTTTAATGAAAATTTTCTTTAAAAATATACTCATGTGTTTATTTTCATGCGAGTTCATGCTGTTAAACGTTTAATTTTTGGTAGTTACATTTTTTTTAAATTGAGTCAAGGCAGCGCTTGGCCGCGATCTCACTTGATGTAAGGTGCAGATGCGGCCGAAGGTGGACCACGCTTACCTAGTAAGTGCCCATTTACCCTAGATTTGAAGACCCCGAGGTTGTATTATTACAAATAAGACACTACACTTCCCTTCCTTTCCCTTTCCCGCTTCCCGCTAGCACTAGGTACCATTTCCGCGCTGATTTTTACGCTTAGCAACCTGCATACGCGAAATGCCGTCACTAAGGACGCATACTTCTTACTCAATAATTTTCTTCTTGGATTTGACACATGCATGATACGCATAATAATATGATTTACTGTCTGATTATAGATATTAATATAATCGTATGGTGTTTAATCTTCATAACACCTATACGAGTATACATGTTATCTAGCTGTTCCCGGAAATAGCCTACGGCGCGTGTTTAGTATGAAATTCGAGCTTTTTATGAGATTTTTTTTTTATTTTTTATTTTAGTATTTTAGTATTGAATATAAGAATATATAAATGTAGTCTGTAGATAGTTTACAGTAAAATCATTGTGTATATTTGACTTCGCTTGTTCTTCTAAAATATTTTGTTGCGCTATCCAGGAAGGTTTATATGAATAATATAATCTAATTACATTTATAATTAAGAGAAAGTTAAGGTTAGTCAAAAAGAAAGGAAGAATCATTACAAAAGAATTTTAGGTGCCTACTTGACTTACGTTAGCTTTTAGCCTCAATAACCTTTAGCCTTTAAAAATTTAAATAATATAATATAACTTTCAATAACATTTAAAAATCAAGAAATCATGAAAATGAAGCACCACTGGCTTTGCTCATGTTATATGCGACGGTAGCCAACTACCATCAAGTGGACCGTCAACCTGTCTATCGAGTTTAACATAAAAAAATGTATGATTTTTGGGTTCTTGTAAAAGTACAAACTTAATATTATTTCAATAATAATCACAGATTTTAAATATGTACGTTTATGATCATTTTGCTTTTGAATGGTATCTTTTTTTTTAATATTAAAAAAAATGCGAAGTAACATTTCATTCGAATAAAAAAGTTACGGGCTTACATTTAGATGTAATTTACAACACTTTTAAACGGTATCTAATGAGTTTTTTATACTCATTAGTGGAAGATTTCTCGCGAGATAAAACTGCGTCGAATGTCTACGAAGCTTTATTTTCAATTGAAAGCCTTTACAATAAATTGAGCCCAAGGAAAGTTAATTAGAGAAAAGATTCAAAAGCGAATTCAAAACAATATATATACTATTTTTTTAAATTGTGATTCTGTACCTATTTTATATACAACTAGATGACCCGGCGAACTTCGTACTGATTAAAAACCCGCTCCATACAAAATGTTTGACAAAATGAATTTTCTTCATATATTCTTTTCGTGATTATTTTTCCGATGTTTTAATAGTTAATCTCCTTTTCGGGACGGAGACAAAATTAATAAAAAAAAAAAAACAATCATAAAAATCTGAACAGCCGTTCTCGAGTTATATATGGTGTAACTAACACGACTTTCCTTTTATGTATATATATTTTGTGTATAATTTAAAATTTCCCTAAAAGAAAAGAAAAAAGAACATCTTTAGTTAAGTTTCTTTTAATGTACCTACGCAATTTCTTTATATGTCTTTTTACGTCTCTACGAGTGTGTGTAGCCGCCTTTATAGCATCCGTTTGTTTCCTCTTTGTATTTCCTCGTGTACACACAATAAATTGTACGCAATTCGGTTTACTGACTTCGCAAACAACTATTTCACTCTTATTGTGCGGTCGTTGCATTTCACCAAGTCCTTGTTCGTTTGCACGCGAGAAACGAGTTTCACTCTGCATTGTAATAATTCTTTTGTGCTGTTTTCATTTAATATTTCTTGTATCACTTCTGCTTTTATCTCTTGGGACTAGTGAGTTGCAACGGCTAGCAGTTTATTAATATTTTTTATTCAGTTCTTTGTTCCCCAGAATGGAGTGGAGTGACGGGAGGTCCGCCGGCCGAAGTGGTCCTGAGGTTACATCCGTCTCCGTCGTCGACGGCTCGAGTAAACGTCTCCTCATTAGCTGACGGTGGTAAGAAGCTTTTTAATTTCTTCTTGTTCTCAAAAAAAAAGCTTAATGTTTATTTTGTCAGTGTCCACAGCTATTATCCTCCAGGTATTTCTTTTGTCCATAAAAAGCTAAAGGTATATACACAAACGTTCCTTATTTATCGCACTTTCCATCACTAACAACCGTATCAAAATCCTGTGAATTGTGTGATTTTTCAGATACCTGTGAATTCTAACCAGTGAATTCTTTTACTTCTATCCCCTAACTTCTTCAAAACCATGAAATGGATTTTGATACGGTTTTAGTAATGGAAAGTGCGATAAACAAGGAACGTTTGTGTATAAAAAAATCATCCGTACGAAGCCGAGAGCTAGTCGCTAATATTTGTGACTTTACGTGTCTTTGTGAAAAAGTACATATTTTTAAACAATGATTGAAAAGTCACAAATACAAGAGTTACCTTCAGCTAAACCGCACCTATGAAAATTGCAAATATTATAATATTTACCCAGGTAAATATTCAAAATAATTGTATTTAGGTTAAAATTGGGATGATGTGAACATCGATACTTAATGAGAAAATAATGCATGAGCTTATTATGAATGCTCATAATTTTGTGTCACATATTAGTTTGAGCTTTCATTGTGGTAAAGAATAAAATTAACCACTATTATTTATCGTACGAAAAACTATTCTCAAAATTTAATAACATAAGTTAAAAGCGTTATAATTATGAAATCGCTATCTATAAGAAATACACTTATCGAAACACAACAGCAAATGTGCTGTTATTTCACACTGTCGTATACAAGAATTCTTAGAAAATTGTCCTTTTCTTTGTTGTCAGATGGCAGTGGCGTTGTGGTGAGAGCAGAAGAGGCTTTGATCGTCGCATTCGTGCTACTGCTATGGGTGGCCGCCATAGCCCTGTTTTTCAACCGATGGGGCAAGATAAGGTGCGTCTATAAGCTGTACGTAGCTCCCATGATATTTTTGAATGCACTTGTCTTGTTAGATGTCTTGTCTAAGTGCACTTCATTTTGTGTCTCTATTCGTATCAGTCGTTACATGTGAGACATATGAACCGCTGTTGAGTACAGCCCATTTCCAATTCTCTACCCCTTCCCCACTCCCTTATCCTTAATCATACTATAGTCGGCAGTGCATTTGCAGCACCTGTGGCGTTGATTGTGATAGGCGATGATAGCCACTTGCCACCAAGTGGACCGTCAACCTGTCCGCCGACCTTAACATAAAAAAAGCAACTGTCAATCGGCGGTGGCAAGGTAAATAGGTCTCAACAGAGTATTTTCGATCATTGTTAGAGCAAGCACACAATCAATTATAATCCACATATGAAATCAAAAAGAATGAGGGATGCGTGTCGATCAATCCAATGGACACTTTTAATTACTATAGCCATTTTCTCTCGGCTTCGCCCAGGATGCAATTTTTATAAATCCAATTCTATCTATTTTTCCGCTAAATTCTTCTAAACCAACCAAAGAATTTTGAAAACTGACAACTACAGTTTTCACTAATGAAAAGACCGATAAGCGAAGGGTATAGGTTTGTGTATATAATTTGAAAAAATAAAATAAAAATAAATATGCATCCGTACAAAACCGGGGGGTGGACATGTATATAAAATATAGACTGATGATTATAAAGAATATTTGTAAATATTTTTTCTACTAGTAACACTTTATAACAAATAAATTTTAGTGATATATAAAACATATAAACATAACATTTGGCCTTTACATGGAAATATATGTATCAAAAATTTAATACCATCACTAACCGTCATATTAATCTATGATTGTAATACATGTGTTAGTTCTAGTGTGTTTCAATAGGTAATAAAGAAACTGTTCAACAGGATGCTGGAGCCTTACCAACCGAAATTTCAACAGCAACATCGACAGAGCTGCGCCTTAACTGAAAACTCGGTAGCCATCCCTCCACACGTAAGTTAACTAAATTGACTGCCACTTAAATCTCTCTTTAATCTGAGTCCAGACTATGTTATAAAACTAAATATGTTATAAAACAAAGTTATATTGTGTATTCATGATCCAATCCTGATAATTATAGACATGTTAAAAGTAAGTTTTAGAACAAAAGTGCCGAAATTTCTTACAATTATACGGCTGTTCCGTTTTCATTCAACATTAATCCCAGCAATCAGCTTATGTAAGTAGAGGTACTTTACATAACTTACGTTCGGGTCCTTTTAAAAAATTAACATATTACATTAAGAGCGTGTGGACGCTCTCCATTTGCGGTTCATTGAAGTGCACTCATTGAAATTAAACCTTTATGGGGCCATTAAAACAAGTTTATGCGTTATTAATTTGTTGTAATGCATCTACATTAGGAACAAATTTTTTTAACGAAGTTTTCATGCGGACATTTCTTAGTTAATCGTCTGTTTTTAACAATATTACAACAAAACTGTGCTATAACCCTGAATGAATGTTATGTTTGAGAGTTCCATATTATTTTGGGACTAAAAACAAATAGGCACTTTGGGAGGCTTCTAAAGATCCCTTATTAAGTTAAAGTTAAAGTCGTCAGTGAAAACTAACTTGTTAGGGATCCCAAGGAAAATACTCACAATTTAAAATATATTTATTTTTTCGAATTGCAGCAATAGGCACTTTATTATATATTTTTACCATCGAAGTACTACAACTATGGAATTTGCGTCACAAATGCCAAAGCAGCACATGAAAAGTACGCTTACGAGTAAAACGGAATCATGGCGTAGTCTTGCTTTCGCGCGTCAATAGTAAAAGGTAGTAACGACTAAGTTCTACTATTGATTTTAAACTCCAATGTGTTGACGTAAAGTCACGTTTTCTTTAAATGACAGATGACAGAGTTTATGCTCTACACATATGTCAGTTTTAAATGTTCCATAAAGTTCGTAGTGTTTTGTATGGCGTGCGAAAGCCATGGTTTTATTACATTGATAATTTTTACATACATAAATAATTAATAATAATTATATTCACTACAGTCCCAATCTTCATTACTACCATTACTGTGACTGTAGGAAATCCTTCATTAAACCTTGTTTATATGCATTGTTGTTATACACAGCATCGAGCATCATTGTCACGAGGATGCATCTCATACGATTGTGGAGCAACTTTCGCCGCATACCAACCGTGCGGATATTTATCACATCGTCCACGTCAGGTAACACACACACAACTTTATCATTATCATTATCATTATCATTATCATTATCATTATCATTGTCATTGTCATTGTCATTGTCATTGTCATTGTCATTGTCATTGTCATTGTCATTGTCATTGTCATTGTCATTGTCATTGTCATTGTCATTGTCATTGTCATTATCATTATCATTATCATTATAAGTAATACAATTTCTGTCAGTCTAGTCTGTGACGACCGCGTTGTTTTAAGGTTATGTACGAGTATGTAATAATTGAATGAATAATGAATTAATATGTTTAACTATAAAACTTTTTGAACTAATAAAATAACAAGTCTAGTAACCATGTTAAAGTTTTTGTATATAACAAATATATGGCATTCGTTAAAACTCCAATGAGTATGTTCACACATTTATGTTCTAACAAAATACTCTATTAATAAATAAATAAATAAAAATATAAATCTCTATAGTTTTTGGTATATAGATAAGAAGCAGATAGTATAGATATTATATGGAACTGTGGAATGTAATTTTGTTTTTATTTCAAATACTTATTTACGATAAGGAAATAGTTAATATTTTATTGTTTCGCAAATTAAACGCAGTAATTATACCTACATATTTGGGTTTTATCTACTGCGCACTGCGGTAAAATTTCATACGAATTATTTTCGCAAAGCTGTCTACGGAATTTCATGTATGCGGAAAAATAAATTATGTTGTCCGCTACAGATTGGTTTCATTGCGACGTCGCACAAATATTATATAAAATATATATATTCAATGAATTGTTATATAATCTTGTATTCTTTTAAAAATTAATTACTTTATTTCATGATTAACTTTTTTTTTAAAATTTCATTTATTATATGTATTTTTATTAAAAAAAAAAATTATATTTATATTTACTTAAATTCTAATATTATTTCTTCACTTTTACAATCCCCTCTTGACTCCGTGGAGTAATAAAAGTTAAGCTCTTGCAGCTTTCCAGTATGATTATAATAAAATATAATCAAGAGAAAACACTTTGTATTAAAGTGGCAACATTCATTTTTGCTCTTTATTTCTTAGAGTTTTTACTCTTTATTTTAAAAGAATGTTTATCCTTCTCACTATTCTGGGGTTATTTTGTGAATGGTACATTCTAGTTTTCAAGCATATCTATAGTTCGACATATAGGAAAGACTACATCTCTTTTTTTCTTCTTTTTTTTTAATTTTTAATCACAATTAGATCAAGGATAGGATATGACCCAGGAGACATAATGAATTTTATTAAAAAATTGGATTAAGTAATGATGTTTTGTTACATTTATATCTTTTTGGGTAGGTTATTTATTTAATTAGTATTTATTCTAGAGTTCCACAAAAAAATTATTTCTATTTTTGAACTGGATGTCTACGACAATAACATAACGTACTAATATTTTTTTTTTATATATTATAAACGCGAAAGTATGTTTGGATGTATGGATGTTTGTAACTCTTTCACGAAAAAACTACTGAACCAATCACCATGAAATGTTGCATACACGTTGTCTGGGGCACCAGAAAGGACATAGGGTACCTTTCATCGTTCAACGCAGACGAAGTCTCGGGCAACTACGCATAATGCATTATTTCTACCCAGAACTCGGTGTTTGTGGGAAGTATGGGAGGCATGGCGCTCATACCTGAAAGTCCACCGCGTCGTTCGCGCTCCGCTACCGATATTCCTGCCCTTATAACACCAGCTGATCCCGTTCAACCAACCCCAAGGTACATCTTTAAAATATAATTATTTTAAATTGCAGTAATAGGCACTTTGTTTAACAGATATTAATTATTTTTAGATACATAATAATATTTATAATTATCTATGCACATTATAAAATAAAGTTGCTGTACACTTCTTTCCGTTTCTAAGCAATCATCTTCTGAACCACCCAATGGTTTTACATATGGTTTACACTAATAGAAAAAAAAGCAATAAACGAGGAGGTTGTTATGAAGAGAATTTTTAAAAAAATGCCTGATAAATTGCAACCGTGCGAAGCCGGGTGACCGGGAGCAATTCTCTAGTTTACCAGACCAATATCTCATTCTAAATTCATCACGAAGACTTGAAGTAACAATAGTAGATAATTAGTAGTTATTAGGATTATGGATAAGGGATTAGGAAAAGATCCCTTACTCACTTACTGAAACACAACAGCATATATGCCGTTATGTCACGGCGTCTTCTGTTCTGTTCTGTTCTGTCACGGATGGTTACTGCCGCCAAACGGACTGCCCAAATGACTACGAAACGCAGTGTGCTCTGCCACTACTTGCTAGATCCAGACTAGAGCCAATTGTAAAAAAATTATTTCCAAAGTTGGCCTAGCCGAGAATCGAACCGGGGGTCCTTGAGACAGAGAATTAAAGCAAGCACATTAACCACTAGATCAAGGGGCTCGTCAATTATTAAATTATTCCTATGAATTCTAGGCAGACGACACCGCACGCAAAAGCTAGTTAAAACAATTAAGCATAGGTAGAATATTCGCCATATTAATGGAGTTGGCTCTGAAACGAATAATTTATATTCATTGATGGGAGAGAACTATAGTTTGCTATACAATTATATAAATCAGAACCCAATTGTACTTAAGCCGCCGCATCAGGCAGTCTCATTTTACATCCATTAATAATTTATTGGATTAATAAATTTTTGAGTTTGATACATTTAAGGCGAGTTGTACACTTAAGGTTACTTTACGACAACGGAAACTCTTTCATATTAGTATTATATTAAGATTTTTGTATTTGGTAGTAGTGACCTGCCTCCGGCTTCGCACGGTTGCAATTTTTCAGGCATTTTTTTTTTTAAATTCTCTTCATAACAATCTTCCTCGGAGATCAACAAATATTGAAAAAAAAAAAAAAAATGCCGAATATTTTTTTAATTTTTTTTATTTATTTTTATTATTAAGGTTTGCTCTTGACCAACAACCAACTGTGTAGCAAGGATGAGGCCTAAGATGGAGCGAGCTCACCCAGAAGATGCCTATTCACTCGAACTTTGAAAAGATTTGGGTTATATATTCTGTGGTCTTTATGCTCTTAAATTTTAAGTGGGACAAAGCTTAAAGTCGACAGATTCCTGAATTTTTCACGATATAATATTAATAAAAAATGAAATCCCAAAGGTCCTCAAGAGCTGCCAGTCTTCACAGCGCGGTGGATCTGCGCATCTGCGTACCATCGCCGAGGACTTCTAGGGCGGCGAGTCTACATTCTACTGTAGATATGACGCAGTCAGTACAAGTGCATACTAGAGGTTCAGTGACCAATGTGAACAGACCAAAAAGCCCACGAAGACTTACTATTACTAATGTTTGAGTGGACGATTTCTTTATCGGCAAAAGCGTTATTGCATAAAAAGTTACAAATTTAGATTTCTTTTTCTGTGTATTCTGTACATTCAAATCAAAGGCTATGTAAAACTTTAATATATTCCTTATACGAGTATGTAACCTATATATAAGGTAATATATAACCTTTACATATTAGGTTAATTTATTAAAGTTATACATATAATAGTGACTAGACCATTTTAACACGCAGCCTAAAATTTAAATACTTATTATAAAAGTAAAAATGGTCAATGTCTCAACAATGAAAAGACTATTGTTATATAGTACTGAAACACGGTAATGCACATTATATTATGGAATCAGTATGTTCACTTATTGGTGAGAAAATGAGTGTGAATCTTGTATAAAAATAACGTGACTTATACATTCCGATGAAATGAAAAATTTTATCTTTATTTTGATTCTTAAGGTGTGTACAGTGTACACACACACCAAAGCCGACTCAACCCGCCGGGCATGGCCGGCGCGGGGCTTGCGCCCGCGCGTATTACCTGGTGGCACGTGTTTTGAGGGATCTAACTATAATAACTGCACAAGCTGCTAATATTAGATCACTATCGTCCTCATCCATATCAAATACTGGAAATACGTCGTAATAATTCGAAACACGCGCAATCTCTCCGAGCACTCGGCAATCACCCGTCAGCAAATTTGTCCGACTCGCAACTTTCTGAAGCCGCCGGGTTCGCGCCGGCGGGTTTTAGTGTGTAGACACCTTTAGAATATGCTGTTGTAACAGTAAGATCCGGAATTTATATATTCTCAAATTCGTGCTGAAAGAATACTATGTTATATATTCAATACAAAGACATTATAAGCGTTGTTGTGAATATACATGCGTGCAGATACGCCCGCATGCTTCTTCTAGACTATTACTGACTATTCTGAGGCCGATAATAATGTGTCTTCAAATATCAAAATGCGTTTGATGCGAATGGTACCAATTAAAATTAATTAATTAATTAATTAATATATCTATCTATACTCTTCTATATCTTTCTAAATCTTCTCTAGACTACTCTTAGTAATGTTCTCTCGTGGAAAACCAACATAAAATTTTATAACGAAACTTTTTCGTTCCATAAAATTTTTCTTTACATTTCTTATATGAGGAAATAGAAAGAAAAACTTTTTTTTAGATCTTTCAATAAATACATGCGCTAAAACATTTTTATTTATTGGAATTATTACTATCTGTGTCCCTCAGTTGTGTTCCCCTGGGCTTCTAAGGGTCATAGCGTGATGATAAATCAGAAGCATATCCAAGAATTGGACTATAAAATGAAAAATATTTTTTAAAATCGGACTGGTAGTTCATAAAAATAAAAGATATTCGTAGTTGATAAATGCTTATTTTTTTCGTAAACTACATTGAATTTATATTTAAATATAAAACCTACTACTTTTTAAAAATATGTATTTTTCTTATTTTTTAACTTCACTATTAAAAAGCCTTTTGCTTCTTGTAAAATAGGAATTAGCAGATTAATATTGATAACCGTAAAGACTTTAAAATAGACGTCGAAGAAAACACACTTTCTCATAATTTTAATCATTCACTCCAGTGTGAAGTCCGGTCGAGGAAGATCATTTATATAATATATTTCACAGTGAAAGCCAGCTTTTATCTAGGGTTTAAAATAGCGCCACAGAAATGCACATTTTTTTAGTGTGCCTTCCGTTGAAAAATGGCATTCGCTTTATTTTTCCCCCAGACACATAACGATTTATTTCACCGATGCAACCAAAAACAGAATATTCACGTACGAGTATATTTTAAAACTAACCTTATTACCGTAAGCTAAGGTTGATATTAAAATAAACTATTTATCATATCATTATTTATTAAGGTCCTTTTTTTATAGGTTTCAAAGCATAAAATTATAGATACCTTTTGATGTAATTGTAACGAAGTTCTATAACGATTTACTAACGTCAATATAATCACGTTTATTAATTGACCATTAGGCACGTGCGCTTACCACTTAGAGTGATATTAATTGTCCATGTTAAGTAACATTACCCAAGTATATAATACAATGTATAACTTAGTCTTAATGGAAAGCAATTTGTTACAGACTGTAACTAAGTATACAATGCCTGTTATACAATAAATTTGGGAACTGAGGTTATACAAAACTTTACATGGAACTCGTATCGTGTTAGGAAAAAAAATAGTGGAAAAAAAAAACGGAGTAACCTCAAAAATTTGTAACATTTTTAAGTTACAAAAGTACTTTTACCTGCAAAAAAATGCAAAGAGTTAAAAGCCTTCGTCAGTTTATAATTCATTCCTTTATCAAATTTTAGACTCTTAGTACCTTTTGATCTTTTTTTATTTTAAATTGGTTGTCATTTATTTTTCTACGTTCATTTGTCGTTGTTTCAATGTAAAATTTTTGATTTAGTTATTAAAAATAAATCTTTTTCTCCTATTTTCAATTTTTACAACCCTTTTTACTAAAAACGTGTTGGCCTGATGTCAAAAATACTAAAATGTGGCTGTATATACAATAAATTCAATTTGTTATTGCTAATTGAAGGTACACTGTTGATTCGTGATTAAACTTCATAAAGAAACTAAAGTCAATGAAAACTAACTAAGAAAAAAGCATTTATTATAAAATTTCTCAAACCTATCACTAGTGAGACGTTACAAATAGATGAATTGCTTATTTGTTTAATTAATTAAAGTCACAATTAATAATAAAATAAGAAAAGAAATTCAAAAATATAAATAAAAATCTTGGTAAGGAAATTATGACAAATTTTCCAATTTTGCATTTATTTTTTTTTGTGTAATTCTGATTCAGAAAATCAGAAAACAGAACAATATCTATTTTCTGATTTTCTGAATTAGTAATGGTATCCACGAGAGAATTTTTTCTCTTCATATCTATTCATATATCCTATGTACTAAACAGACATTTTAGTCTATTCTAGACATTAGCGCGAAATTACGCGACAATTTAGACGTGTGGTGCTATCTATAAGATTATGGATAATTTGTATAATATCTATAAGAACATCTATATTTATATCGATACATATAAAATAAACCTGTATGTCCGCCTCTGTCCTTTTCTTCGCTAACTTGTAACGGATTTTGATACTATTTTCACTAATGGAAAGAGCGATAAACGAGGATGGTTTGTGTATATATAATAATTTGCAGAAAAAAAATGCATCCGTGCGACGCCGGGGCGGGTCGCTAGTAGTTCATAAACAAGAAAACAAATTTAGTTTAATTTCATTATGAACACTTTATTTATTTAGTAAGTTAAAATATTACTAACTAATTTTTTTTTTATGAATTTTTCCTTTGTACTTATTTTTGACTTGGATAGTGAACACATAATATTTTCATGTTTTATAACGGATTATGGCACATTCCTAGCTGATTAACATTGGGATAACATTTGACGATATAGTGTAGGTATATTACTTTGGAAGTTGAAAGAAATTTATATGAAAATTTTGAATAGACTTGAAACTCAACCGCATTGCTTATCATAAGAGTAAGAATAATATATATTTTGCTATGCTTCGGCCAAAAATTTTCTGCTATCAGATTTCAGATTTATAATTGTACATAGACGCCAATTGGAATGGTTTCAAAAGTCTAGTTTACGAGCTCTGGAATCGTGATGTTTAAAACAGCGAACATATTCGTTAAATATGACATTAAAAACTTAAAAAGCTTTCGATTTCATTTATATTTTATCACTTACTTACCTATTGTTAAATTTACTTATTAATTAAAGAAATTTAATATTACCAGTTGAAAAAAAAAACTTTCGATACCAGCCTTATTCTTAATATGATATATTCTTCTTAAAAAGCGTGTTACTAAATAGGCTATTACTGAAAGTTCAAATGTCATGGGATCGGTTCTCCCATAAATATTGTTAGGTGAAAATTTAAAGTCCAAATTGGACAAATTATTTTAAAATTAAGTAATATATTGGTGTTTATTTTATGTCAAACAAATGAACACCAATAGTATTCAAGTCACGCGCCCTTATTTCAAATATATATATTATATTTTTATGTGTATCTTAATTTAAATTTTTATTAATTTAAAATTTAAATTTAAATTTAAATTTAATTTTTAAAATTAAATAAATAAGTAAAAAAAAATGCGAGGCTGATAAAAACTCTTTATAAAATTAGAGTGGAAAAAGACAACTGAAACTCTTTTTTAATATATTACATTTTTTCACACACTTATAATAATAATTGTCAATAAAATTTTAAAATTTGTATTACAATTGTGTGTTTCCACCCTAACGGCCCTGTCAAATTCGTCCTATCCTTACTCTGTATACCTAGGTATTTTCTTAGTTTAGTTCCTAGTGTTTCTAAATCTAAAAAATAATAATATTCCTGACATTGGTTATTTTAAATTGCAAGAACATCAAACAAAATTGCAACTTAAAATACCCAGTGTGCACACTTCTTTAGCTCTTCTCTAGTAGAACTTTGAATACATATTATATAAGGCCAAATATCTATTATAATTATAGATATATTATAGTCATAAGTTATAATTTCTGTAAATAAATATAGTATGAAAAAGCTAGTCGTAATTGTATTATTTTCATAAATAAAAGGCTGCCGAAAAATTCAAAAGATAGAAGTTATGTACTTTCATTTTATTTATTTATATTTATTATTATTATAAGCCAAACCAAGGCTTGTTTTCCATTGGGGTTTGTTTTCGATCAAAAATTACATGTGTAAAAATTCTGGTCAATATTAGGTGAAAATTCTACTATAGAAGATAGGCTAGCCTATGCATATTATGCATACTAACTTCCCCAATTGTATACTACCGGTGTATATATTTAGTTTGAATTTTTTTTTATATATGTATCGAAACAAAACTCGTATTTTATTAAATATTTAAAAATATTCATTTTTGATTGTTTTCATTATCCAATTGTAGACCATTGAAAAGTAAAAAATTTTACAAAAAATGACGAAAATATCTGTGATAAAAAAGCGATTAACATGAAAAAAATAAAAAATAAAAATAAAAACAGCATCTGTGAAGAATTTTCGTTAAGAAATTTTTAAACACTTACTTTTAAAGGGTAAAAAGATTGTTCATAATGACTGTAAAATTAGACTAAAATTAATAAAATTAAACATAATCAAATTCTTCGCTTTCAAACGTCTACACAATATTTTGTATATTTATTTAAATTTGTGCTTGCTTTCGTGTTCGCTTATAATTTATAAAAAAAACTCGTTTAATCATGAGATATAAGTATAACTCTCAATATAGACACTGTCTATCTTTTAGTAAAAATTTACAATATATTGTGTTAGACACGTATCCTAATTTTGAAGTTTAGTATAACATTTATTAATATGCCTTCGACAAGTAACATTGTAACTTGGAAATAGATGTATTAAAACAAAAAAGTTAAAAAAAATAATAAACCAAAATTTTAAGAAATAATGCCAAAATGTAATCCTAAAGCCATGTTTATGCAATGTAGCGTTTTATGTTAATAATAAATTACTAACTAGATTACATATTTCTTTATTATAATTTTTATAGAAACGATTACGATATGTTAAGCAAAAATATTATATGTTACTTTATAATAACTTATAGTTAAATTATTTTATTACATTATAAGGGTTCTTTGATTCCTACTTTAAGTACCTACTACAAATACAAATACAAATACAATTAAATTATACAACTAACAATAAGTAACCATTATATCTTTTTGTATTATGTAAACAAATTTAAGTTGACAGAGCTGAAGATAAAAAATTGAAGAAAAAATTTGATTAATCCGGTAGTATTACAAATAAGTCTAAATCAAAAAACATTTTGTTTTTATGTTAACATACTAGAAAAAGAAATAAAATATTAAACTCCATTTAAATAGAATAAATTTTAACTTGACGAGGCACAAAACTGTAATATAATTTATATTATTATAAATATCTCTATTTGAAAATGAATAAAATTTTAAGGAAAACTTTAAAACTTGTGTTTTATTATTATATTCACTTTTTATTATACAGCTATAACATTAAGTGAAGGTAAGGCACGCAGTATTTCGCAGTCATATGGGCAGCCCGTCTGGCGGCAGTAACCACTCCCTCACAGAAGACCACAGTGAAATAATAACATCAGAGTCCATTCCCCTATGCATTCCTTTAATTATTATCCTTAATCCTAATGGTAGACTGCAATGCACTTGCAGCACTTGTGACGTTGCTTAAGTTATAGGTGATGGCAGCCACCTACCATCAAGTGGACAGTCAGCCTGATCTAAAATAAAAATTAAGTACAAAAACTAAAACCACACTACTGAATAATTACCCTCTTAAAAGTATGAAATAAGAAAATATTTAATAATAATAACTTAGAATTTCGGTGATATATAATAATAATTTCTCATCGGCCATCTGTCTGTCTGTCTGATACCTACCGTTTTACGTCTTAACTAAACCTAAAAAACATCTTAAAAATAAAAATTCAAGGCCTGGTCAAAGTTTTATATAGCGACAAGATGTCAAGCGTTATATTGCTTATATATATATTATTTTTCAACGCGGATAAAGCTAGTTTCACACATTAAAAAAAACATTAAAACATTCATTACAACAACAAGCCACATTACAGGGACCTCCTAGAGAAATCCGTACCCAATTTTTACAGAATGTTACGTATTTTATTATTAGATATTATTTATTGAACGAATTTCAGAATACTTTTTTAATAAATTTATTAATCTGTGATTTACTAACGTCCTTCAGACTCTGCGACTTTTAAGAACCTTTTTTAATGAAGACCCTATTCCAACGCTTTATGTGGAAATAAAGGCGACAGTAAAAATAAAAAGATCCACCATAACACACGATTTGAGCCGTTTTCACGGCTATTTACACTTTACTGGTAACACTAAACCTTCCAAATCCTTTATAAATTAAATGTAATCCGTCCCCATTCTATCTTACCATGGCAATTAATTCTTATTTCCCTAATGTCGCGTCCTATTCACCATTATGCTTTTCCATGAGTAGTTCAACTGTGTCAAATCGGTATGTAAATTAGAGAGGTTAATTATTGGTATATATTATACTCCCTGCTTCGCACTGGTGCAATTTTTTTCTGAAACTTAAATATAGAAACCTTCCTCGTTTACCGCTCTTTCTATAAGTGAAAACCGCATGAAAATACGTTCAGTAGTTTTTGAGATTATCGCGCACATACATACATATTATTAATATTATTTACAATTACACAGCTGAATCTATTGCGGCTATGTCCTGGTTATATCAAATTCGTAATACTCCAGCTAGGATCAAATCTATGACGAATGAGTACAGAAAGCCAATCATTATATCAAAAATATCATATTTTGCAGTTCTAAAATAAAAAAAGGTTTTTTATAGTTTTTATGCTGCATAAATTTAAATCGCCCTACTTTATATTTTTCAGAAAAATAAAAAGGAACGGTCGTGAGAAAATCAAGCCAATTTCAAACCGTCAAGTTTACAAGCCAACTCATTGTAACATGCTGAACTGACACTCCTGAATTCCTAGACCTTTATTGAAAATTCAAATTCTTTGTTATTGGGTGACAGTGGTTTTCATTTAAATATATTAAATGTAACACGTGGTCTCTTCTAAAGGTGCTTTTAAGTTATAGCTTGTTAATATTCAGGACTAACCGAACCTCCGTGTACAATGTACATATATACGGTTTAGTAGTCGTCTCGCACAATTAGTTTCGTATGAAATTTGCGAAAAGCTAACTTTAAATTTTAATATATTTTTAGTAGTCGTCTCGTACACATAATATTTTCTTAAAAAAAAAACTTGATACATATATAATAAAAAAATAAATTCATCACAACAGCTACTGGTAACAATGTCTGTACGTATGTTTCGTTAACGACAACAATTAATGGAAACCCCACAACACACTTACCCGGGGAAATATAGGCGTACCGAGTTGAAAGTAACAGTGCAATTGATTATTATACCCCATAAATTAAGGAAGCTAACAGAAATGGGGTTCTCTTTTAGATTAAAATGGTGAAACCTTACTAGTATTAGGAATTGCTTTTGTACTCGTATTACTGAATGTGTGGCATTATTGCGCCTGATTTCTTGGCCTTTTAGGCTCTCCCATAGATGTAAAAACCTACTTTTAAAGTTGGCTTTGGTCTAGATCTTGCAAGTAGTGGCAAAGCGTTTCGTAGCTACTTGGGCAGCCATCCTTGCTGCAGAAACTACCCAGAAAACCGCCGTTGTGTTTCGGTCAAGGAGTAACGAATGCCAGAACCCATTTCCCTAATCCCTTATCCTTAATCCTACTGTGGTATAACACAAGAATCCGTGGCATTCTTGTGTTATAGATAGGCGACGGTAGCCGACCGTCCACCTGTCTGACGACCTTCCCTAAAAAAGCGACCGTGTACCCGGGAATGCTATGCAAGACTACGCTTCGTACTAAGTAGGTGATCCAATAACTTAATAAAAAGAATGGGGAAAAAGAGCTGCAGCCGATCTCGTGCTTTGATAATCTATGTCCAAAGCTGCTGATTTTGACGATGATTGTGATACAGCAATGATTAACTCAACTCAAGAAAGCAGAAGATTTGTTTTGTGTTAAAAAACAGCATACAGGCTGACGTATCTTAATTATTATAGTATTAAATTTAATATAAATGATTTATAACCAGATCATTCACAGTAGTCACGTATTATATTAGTTATGGCTTTTTTTTATTAAACTGTACTGAGCATTATATGATAATAAGTATCCTTGCGCCCCACAGTTTTAAGGAACTAAATAGAAAATATGCACTCCCCTCAACGACGCAATAAAACCTATTTGACTTGCCACCTAAGGCGCTGTCTTAATTGGTCATGATCGTGCGATGCCCATCGCACGATGGTTTCGTTTTTCGTGTTTTTTTTTTTTTATAATTTACATCGTCGACAAGTTCTAAAAAAATATAGTATACGCACTATGGATACGCACTCACTTGGCTTGCTCCTCACAGTCCGCCGCCATTTTGTGTAGAGTAGTCAATGTATGCGTAAAACGAAATCACCATCGCACGATGGGATCGTACGATCGAGGCCAATTAGGGGAGTATGGGGGCCCTTACTCACATGGAGCAATTTATTTTTAACATACGCAATTAAATTGACTGCTATTTTTGCAATAGTAAAAGCCTACCGTTAAATCGAATTTCCCTTGTGACTGCACTGTTTTGTTGAATATCTAAAAAATGTTTGAATTTGTCGGTCGAGTTGAAATTCGAATGTTCTTTGTATTAAAATAGTGGTAGCATCACAAGGGGGATGCAGTGACGCTGCCGATCGCACATTTAAGAGGCTTCAGAAAGGAGTTCGCACGGCCTCGGGATAAAGTCCAATTAGTAGTCCTAATAGTAGTCCTAGTAGTAGTGTTCATTAAAACTCGGGTTAGGCATTAATTGGAACTATTCATCGATGCTCATCGATGTACAACATTTGACCCGGTAGGACCTGCACATCTCGTCATTTGCTCTAACATTTGCTAACAAAAAAAAAACATGTTTCATGCAGAAATGTTACAAGAAGCGTCACGTAGACGTTACACTGAAGCGTCACGCATTTTTCGACCTAGAAATTTTACTTTCATCGTGCGCAAAAAAAATTCACTTCAAAAAGTTCCCATGGGCCATGGTTCAAGACCACCAACCATCAAGTATTGTACTTATCGTCAGATTGCCGGTAACCCTTTACCATATAAACCCTCAGTGGTTACCTACATTGTCCTATTTAACATACTTACACTCATTACACTTACATAAACTTGGCTGTTACTTATTTAGTAGCACTCCACTGATAGGGAAAGATATTATAGTATCTATTAATTTCTGATGTACATATTTACTAAAATATCGTATCATTGCTTCTGCTGGTGACACATTATTAATTATTTTACGACGATATTGTTGCAAAAAATGTTTTAAAATTAAATTATAAAAGCTTTTCTCTGGAGTAAATCAGATAAACAAATTTGTAACACGCGAGAGCCCAAACCGAATATTGTACGCAGAATTCGCCGCAATGAAATTTGTTGTTCAGATAATCTAGTAAAAGGGACTTCATTTTCCGGTACAAACGTATTTTCTGATTAAAAAAAATATAGAAGCAACTGAATGCTAAATGTGCTTTTTATGTAAAAATAATTACATAATTGAAAAAACTGATGTTACAGATCAACGGATAGTAGTTAATAGAACGGGTCACTTCTTATAAATTGTGTTCGTAGGAATTTTATATTAAATTAATAATGAAGTTATATCCAACAGAATGAGCTCACTATTGCTTAACGACAGAAGCAGAATCGAATCCCAATGAAGTGTGCTCATTTGTATAAATATGATTATTTGAAATAAAAAAATCTGCTAAATTAAGCACATTACTCCATCGATTGGGTATTATTCACTCACTCACTCGCTCGAACTTTGAAAAGATTTGGGTTATATAATATATAGCTATTATATATAGCTGTAGATACCAGTAATTGGTACCCAAATGTAAACATGTTTGTATAACTAATGTATGTGACTTAGTAAATTTTGATGTGCTGTTAGTATCTCGATTGAATAAAATAAAATAAAATAAAAATAAAATATAGAAATCCACCCAGGTGTCGATTGAAGAATGTTACCACAAACTAATTAACTTAATATGAACGACTCTTGTCGTGTTGAAATATTAAGAAATTTTAATTACCTATTATAGACAGAAAACGGGCCAAAGTTTCCATCGTTTATTTGTTTTTGTTCATTTTCAACGATTGTGAAATATGCTTGAATAAATTTCAATGTGACACAGTTTTGTTCGGTGTTACATTTTGTCGAATTAATAGAATACATTTTGACGAATTAATAGAATACATTTTGACGAATTGTTAAATTAATGGGTGACAAAACATGAGCTGATATTTAACAAAGAAATATGATTAGTACCTACCCTTAAAATAATGCGACTGAATACACCTAAAACGTGTGTAAATGGTAACATTGTTATCTTTTTAACAATATTCTCGAACCTCTTGGTCGAGTGATTAGCACCCCTTTATCACTCACTGAAACACAACAGCACACATGCTGTTTTGTTTCACGGTGGTCTTCTGTAAGGGGGTGATTACTCTCGACAAATCGAATGCTCAAGTGAATGCGAACAAGTGAATGTAAAACTACTTGCCAGATTCAGACCAGAGCCAACTATGAAAAGTTCATTTCCAAATTTGGTTCTGCCAGAATTCGTACCCGAGACCTCTGAGACAGAGCGTCAAGGCAAGTACCCTAACCACTCATCAAACATTAGATGAAAACGTAGAAACTTATGTGAGAAAAAAGCAGTGATTAATAACCACCGATTTCTGTACTATAGATTGGTTTTTCAATAAAAGAAATAGTGATATACATATTTATTTTCAGAAATTTAAGTTAGTAATAAGCAGAGTCGGCAGGCAAGTTGACGGCCAAATAATGGTCACAATAAAAATAAAGACTTATAATCTTTGATCTTATAATAATACAGCACTAACCACCGGTAGCTTGGGCTTTGCCTCGCTATGTTAATGTAAAGTTTATGTTTGGAAAGTTCACTTTGATGCTTACATTAACGCTACTCCTGTATCCAGTCCATTATACATTCATATTATTATTAAATTTTAGTAATATAGGTATATTCTATATTATTAAATTTTAGTAATAGGTGTAGGTTCATGTTCATACATTCATGTTCCCACAGATTGAAGATAACATTCGATTGTGGGGCCCCCTTTCCCTTCGTAATTTAACAAGGCTCTCAGGTGGACATGGGTTCTGTGAGTAATCAAGATTTAGTGACCGCTCCCAACGCCTACAAATTCTACTTAGTCCGGTTGCTTGTGAAATATTGAGATTGGTCACTTTGATATTATATGACACTGTTTTGACTTAGATATATTTTTAAATAAAACTGTGCTTGTGCTCAACTTATTACATGCCTATCCCTTCCTAATCTATTATAATTTAGCCACTGTTTAAGACTTAAAACTGGTCGTATAGGTATTGAAGATGCTTATAGAGAAGACGCAGCACAATATCATTAAAATTTAACCAATTTTTTTTTTTTTAAATCTTTATCTTAATCTTATAACTATAAACCCGCCTCTGGATTCGCACGTGTGCAATTTTTTTCTGCAAATTACATATACCCAAGTTTTGTCGCTCTTTCCGTTAGTGAAAACCTCATTAAAATCCGTTCGGTAGTTTAGAAGTTAGCGGAGAAACAGAAAATAACAGCAACTTTACTTTATAACTAGCTGTTGGACGCGACTTCGCCCGCGTTACTTTATAAAATATAGCCTATGTTACTCGCTGAAAACGTAGCTTTCTATAGGTGAAAGAATTTTTAAAATCGGTTCAAAAATTTTTGAGTTTATTCATTACAAACATACAAATGTTCTCTCTTTATAATATCAGTATCAGTATATCTATACATATCTATATAGATATAGGTATAGAAGACAAAGATTGTATTTTATATCTTCTTTTTCATTTCCTTTCATAAATTCCCTATTGCTGAAGTTTAATTTTATTCCGACCACGCGTCAGCCACTCATTTAAACCGATCAGATATTGTACCCTTGAGATTTACCGTTTACCGTCACACGAGAGCGAATCAGAATTCCTAGATTGTAAATTGCACCATCAATTATAAATATCTGATGCTACGAGTATTTAGTCCCAATAGGGCAATGAGCGAGATATAATCGATCAATTTAGTTAGGATACATTAAATAAGTATCTAATTTGTCCATATTTGAGTCTAAAAAGTCTTAATCATTTGTTATGGTATTAGCCATTGTACACCATCGTAACCTTTTGTTTTATATAGGTTTTGGTAGATACTGTGGTCTTCTGTAGACTACGAAACGCATTGTGCCCTGCCACTAATTTCCAAATCCAGATCAGAGCCAAATTTGAAAAGTTCATTCGCAAAATTGAGCCTGCCGAGTATCGAACCCGGGAATCCTGGAACAGAGCGTTAAGGCAAGCAAAAAAAATCCACTCATCCTACAGGCTCATCATTTCAACTTATTCATTATCATCACTTTTATAATTTCCACACTAACATAGTAAGGGAATTTAAAAAATGTATGAACCCGTAGTGTTTAAAAATTCTATGTCTAATGGATAGATTCCCTCAGGAAAACCCAAGGGTGTAAAACCTCAAAGGGCTTATAAACATGAATAGATAAGATGGGTCAAACAAAGCTTTACTAATGTAATAAGCAACATAGTTTTATTTCTGGACATACACAGACATCACTTCTCAATTTAGTGTTCATATTATTTCATAAGAAAATTATTAGATATTAATAAAAAAATACTACTGTATGTTAGTCCACAAAACGCCAGTTTTGCGTGAAGGACTAACAAAGAATCATACATCCATTCTCACAAACCTTCGCAATGATAATAAAATTATTATTGCGATAATATATTTATGGACTATATGCTTTTTCCCACTACTTTGTCCGCGTATACTAAATTACTAATCCACGAGTATGTAATAGTCCAATGTATAAAATATGTTACGGTAAAGTTTTATCAAAATCCATCAAAACCCTAGCGAATCCCGCTAGGGGCAAATGTTTATGTGTTAATATTTACCTTTGCACCTGAGTCATTGATGTTTGTATCTATAATATGTGTGTATTTATTATAAAAAGTAATCTATGTAGTATATCAACTGTCTGGTATCCAAAATACAAGCATTAGTTGCTTACTGTGGAACTAAATGGTGCTGTGTGGAATGTGTGAAAATATGTATTTATATAGATATTTATACTCGTATACACCTCTGACCAATAAAATAGTTTCATATCAACATCAAACCTTTTTAATGGTCTGTCATTGTGAAGTTCATGTTAAATAATTATGCTCTATTTATTATTGTCATTGTGTGTCAGTGTCATATATATATTTTCTCTTGTATTTCTTGCGATCAATAATTTTGTGAAGCTTAGTTTTCACTTCTGACGTGCAGTCCAACGACTCACATGTAACATGAAGGGTTATCGTACCCCTGACAATGTGTATGCAAAGTTTCATGATGTCCGGATGAGTAGTTAAGGCGTGAAAGCGAAAAACAAACTTTCTTATTTTAAATATTAGGCATTTTTAATTTTATATAAATTTTATGGAACAAGGCGGCATAAACTAATAAAAAATGAATACTAGCCGATGTCAAAAAGCTAAATACAAATGAAAAAAATATTTAAAAAGTGTAACGTAAACACGCTCATTAAATATCTTGTCGGGCTAAAGTCGAGTTTCTCTGGTAGGGGTCACGCAAATGAGTTAGACCGTTTCATGAAATTTAAATACAGGTGTTGAATTTTGAGCCAAATTAAGAGCGGTAAATTAAAGCCTATTCTCTTTCTCGATTTCTCGTTTTTGTACGGGATATAGAATTATCTATTTAAGTTTTTTAATATTTTTTTTTTGCAATAACAAGCTTGTCTGCAAATGCACAGTTTATGCATAAAAAAATTATACTGATATTTAATGAGATTGTGAGATTTAGTTTTAAAATATAAATTATCACGAAAATCCCATGGATTTTCTAAAAGTATTTTTTTAATGATGTAATAACATTTTCGAGTGGCAATTTTGTTACAAAACAAAATGGCAGCTCACTGCTATGGTTGACAAGTTAATGCTATTGTACTTCAAATTGTCGAATCGTCAATATTTCCAAGCCCTCTTTCTATCAATTTGAAATGTCTGTTTCCACGTTTTTTCATGTTAAGTTTGTCAGACAGGCTAACTGTCGCTTATTTACAAAACCAAAGCCTGACGGTTATGGAAATGGAATATCCTTACTTACTCTTCGAAATACAACACCACACGTGTTGTTATTTTACGTGGTCTTTCTGGGACGGGCTGCGCAATATATGACTATGTTGACTATGCAATATATGACTATGCAATATATTTCCAAAGTTGGACCTGCCGGAAATCGAACCTAGGACTTTTGAGACAGAGCGCCAATTGACTCGTCAAACCTAAAATATCCCAAATATTGTATGTTTCCCTAATATAAATAAAATAAAATGACACCGGTTGTAAGCTTCTAAGAAAGCGAACTGCTAAACAGTTGCTTGCTTCAAAACTGAGCAAAAGCCTACTACTGTAGAAACCACACAGCGGACTGGAAATAACACTTAGACCTAAAACGTAGCACTTGCGTAGCACATAAATATGTACCAGGCGAGGTAAGGCATAAGGCCAGTATAGACCTGGAGTTGTGATAAAAATATTTTTTATAATAAAATAAAAAATATTTCAGAAAAGTATTAAAAGAACAGGAAATTAACCTCGTACTATGAATAAACCGATTTATTTTTAATTTCCGTGTCATGTTACAGCACAAATTTAATGTTAATTTAATGTAAAAAAGCCTGATTTATAATTTAAGAACACTTCATTGTCTACTAAGGTAACAATTTTTTAAAATTTTGTTTTTTAACTTTTTAATTATACATTTTGTGCGTAAAACTTTTGGGGTCATTTTTTAATGTGAAATATGCCAAAAGAAATTTAATAGATACTCCATTAGCACTTCATAGTTATTGTTTGCATACACACATCATTGTTATTTATTTTTCTGCTAAATTTTTCTAAACAGCCAACGGATTCAGATATCAACTAACGGAAAAAACAATAAATGAGGAAGGTTTTTGTGAATAATTTGAGGAATAAATTGAGGAGGAGGCGTTTACTTAAATTCTTATTATTTTTACCTACTTTACATTAGAACTACGATTGTAATTATACATTTTAGAAGTAACTTCGTGTACATTCAATCTCATTCAAGAATCATAGTAGTCAGCCATAATATAAAACAGTAAGGAATTTTGTTCCACATTCGTAAATATAATCATGCTTGAACAGATAAAAACCTATGTATGTATAGTAACGACAATCAGCGAAAGGTTCTTCCCTTCCGGGTATAAGATAAGCTTGAAACGTTATATCCCGTTTCACTCCCAACTTTCCCGAAATGGAGCGAACGAAGTGTTTGTTTCAATTATCGTTTGTACTTGTCACGCGAACTCGTTGCATCCACGCCAGAATGGTGTTGGCCTCGATTTTAAGTCAACGTTTCAAAAAAAAGGCACCTCCTTTATTGCTGTGGAGAATACTACTAAATGCGAAAGTTTGTGAGGATGGATGTTTGTTACTAACACGCAAAAACGGCTGAACGGATTTGGATAAAATTTTGCACACTGATAGTTTATTACTTACCTGGCTTATAAAAAGGGCACCTTCTTTGTTGCTGTGAAGAATCCTACTAAATGCGAAAGTTTGTGAGAATGGATGTGTGGATGGATGTTTGTTACTCTCACGCAAAAACGGCTGAACGGATTTGGATGAAATTTGGTACACTGATAGTTTATTACTTACCTGGTTTATAAAAAGGCACTTTCTTTGTTGCTGTGGAAAATTTAACTAA
Organism: Synanthedon myopaeformis; assembly: GCA_944738685.1. Lineage (NCBI taxonomy): Eukaryota > Metazoa > Arthropoda > Insecta > Lepidoptera > Sesiidae > Synanthedon > Synanthedon myopaeformis. The sequence goes on along the minus strand of OX122926.1, from coordinate 8,513,221 downwards.
TAATATAAATGCGAAAATTTGTAAAAATGGATGTTTGTTATTCTCACGAAAAAACGGCTGAACAGATTTTTGGCACACAGATAGATTAGCATATCTATAAGATACTTTTTATCCGGAACACACAACTGTGTTTCGCGGTGGTATTCTGTAAAGGGTGGTTACTGCCGCCAGACGGACTGCCCAAATGACTGTGAAACAGAGTATGCAAACATCCAGACCAGAGCCAACCATGAAAAGTTCATTTCCAAAGTTGGCACTGCCGGGAATCAAACCCAGTTTCTGCAAGAGGGTGTCTCCAGTGTCGCAGGAATGGCTGTCCAGTTAATGGCGCTAAAATGCATTATCATAAAATCAAAAACAATTCGATATTAGAACAGTTTACCTCCTAAAAAATAAATTAACAGAGCTTGTCGTGACAGTTGTTATTTTATTAGTATAGGTACTAGCTGGGGCCCGCAACTTCGTCCGCGTTGAGATATAAAAGAAACACCTGATAAAATATGTAAACGCATTACTTACATTGACGCCTGACATTATACTTTGCCAAGCGTTGGATCTTTATTTTTAGATAGCTGGTGCCTGTTGGAATATTATTATTTAGCCTATATCCATTCTGAAATTCTATTCTATTAGTTGAGAAAACATTTTGATCGGATTATTAGTTTCGAAGATTACCTCATACATAGGTACAAACCATCAAATAAACATACAAATTTTACTTTTTAATAATATTTGTATAGAAATAGAAGTGTCATAGATGTTAATCAAAGTGCACACATGTTGAACACAATGCAGCCATCAATAACCTGATTGACTTATAACTTTAACAATAATTAAAGATCGATACTCCGATACAGTAACTTTCAGAGGAACAATTATTCGCCAGAACAATTATGGCGCTGTGCAAACTTGTTTAATGTGTACAGTAAGCCGCAGGTTCGAGTTCGAGTAAACCTTTTACTAAATAACCGTTGGCATGCGGCGCAAATTCCAATTAACTACAACTCTACAACCTACAACTACATCCTAGCACAACACTTTCAAATTGCCTTACCTGAATAAACTGAGGAGATAAATTGTGATGAACTTAATAGTTCTAATATAGGACACAAAGGCACTATTCATTCGTGAATAAAATAATTAAAAGTATACAAAATAGTGCTTCGTTTCAATCAATAAAGTCTAATACGGCTGCCGTCGCCTATTATATGTTAATAAGAATTTGAGCAATACTTAATATACGAAAAGCATTAGGAAATATAGCATTAGGAATATGTGTAGCTAACTTACTTAGTTACACATATACCTAATGCTATATGGACTTTATTCTAAATGAACGTTTTGTGTCAGTGAACCATTTGCGATGTGGATAGGGCTGCCGTCAGCTAAATTATGGACTCAGGAAAAAAACTTCAAAAACCCCGGACATTTGGGTGAAATAAAGATTTTTCCACGGACTCCCTCGAAAAAAAATTACAATAATATAATAACATAGTTACCATATTTTTATTTATTTATAAAAAAATCAACTTAACCTTAGACCTCATGTATTAAGTAATAAAAATAATTAGGAACTCTTTTTTTTGACATCAATGAAATTATTAATTGTTAAAAACAAATTATAAATTATCTAGGTAGATAATGAATATCTAATAAACTTCTAAATTAAATTAATTAAACTTTACTTAATTAACTGTACGAGTAACTTATTTTTATTTATTTTGATATTTTTCAGTCTTCCCAATTTTTGATAAAATGTATTTCTTTTCAAAGAATAATCTGTAAAAGTCGGAACAATTCAGATCCTTGAAATAATATTTCACTTTGATTAAAGAAAAAACTGTGTGTACGTTTAGGGAGTTTCTTTCTTTCGTCCAAAAGTCGCGCGGAGCGGGGCGCACGGACGCTCCCCGGACGCCGTCCAAACTAGGACGAATCCGGGGAAACCCGGACGGATGGCAGCCCTAGATGTGGACCATATGCTCGTAAATCTATTAAAACTCTTGAAAATGTTTTGTAATTTCCATATCAACTGTATCCAAGAGCTGAAACAGATGAGCTTAAGTGTTAGTAGAGACGGTGATTGTTTTAGAATTTTTTTCAAGTCCAATTTAACTGTCTTTTTAAAAATGCATAACATAGAACGAAATAGTGTTGCCACGAATCAAAGATCTATATCTATACTAATTTATACTTCTATATCTATTCTATCTATTTATTATTTTATCTAATATATAAAATTCTCGTGTCACGATTTTCGTTCCCATACTCCTCCGAAACGGCTTGACCGATTCTTATGAAATTTTTTATGCATATTCAGTAAGTCTGAGAATCGGCTACTATCTATTTTTCAAACCTCTAAGTGATAAGGGGTGTCCACCCCAAAAATTTTTTTATATGGCATAAAAACGTTTGCCGGGTCAGCTAGTATATTATAAATGCGAAAGAATGTTTGGATGTATGGATGTTTGTAACTCTTTCACGTAAAAACTACAGAACCGATCACCATGAAATTTTGCATACACGTTGTCTGAGACACTAGAAAGGACATAGGGTTCCTTTCATCCAGAAAAAAAAGGACTATTCCCTAGGGATAAATGAAAAATAAAAAATTAACGCCTGGCTAAAGTGTTATAGCAACACGAGGTCAAGCGTTAGATTGCTTTTTTTTAAATTTTCAGCGCGGGCGAAGTCGTGTGCAACTGCTAGTACAAAATAAATATTGAATCGTTTCGAAATATTTTAAGCTGGAATAAATGGTCTCGCCTTATTTTTTATCTATTTTATTAAATAATAAAATATGTGAGGTTAAAATGTAAAAAACCTAAATAAAATATTTCAAAATAAAATTATTTAAGGTTGACAACGTCCCTGTATCCAAATCTTCAATGTTTTATATGAAACGTACAGTTTCAAATAAAATAATTACCTATACTACGCAGTATTACTTTGCCTTAAATACCTACTCAAAATTATCTAGCAGCCCTCTTACTATCAGACATTTTATGAGGCATTCTAACTAAGGAAAGTACCTATTTAGATACAAATGTATTCGTCTCGACATATAAAAACAAACCTGTAGACGTAAACATGTCTAACTATAAAAAAAATGCTTGTAAAATACTCACAAAGTGTCTGAGACTAGACTATCGATAACATGACACCGGGTTATTAGCTGGTTGCACTTACATTCTTGCTGACATCGCGATAAGGGCGTTGTTTAACCGTGTGCATTAAGAATACACATGACAGTTTTAACAGAGAAACTTCAATAAGAAAAAACTTCAATCTTGAAAATCTGGATTTCGTAACGCCAAAGCGGTAGTATTTTTGCGTCCCCGTTTTTGCGTCAGGCGTCGGAAGTTAAAAAAAGCTGGGAATAAAGTAAATTGAAGCATCTTAATGCTTTCAGGCTGAGGTTCACTCATGCGTTGGTCATTTATGGCCCAGAATTTGCCTAAGTGAAATGAACCGAAAAAGTACACACAAAAGCTGTTATGTTATTTATAACTGAGGGAAAGTGACTACGCACTTACCATGAAATAACAATACAATGTGCATATAAGTATACCAAAGCCAATCACTGTTAATGGCGAGGTGCTATGGATCCTTTATATTTCCTTACATGATCGATGGTCTTTCTTTTGCTCGATTCTATAGACAACATAACACTAATTTATTGGGTAATCACCCTGTCCATCACATGCTACATAAAAATTACATATCATTTACGTCAAAGAAAGTCACTCTGTCGAAGCTAAGACATGTCCTAGCAACTGTCTTAGTCTGCAAGTTTACAGATGTAACTTGCAATTTGCAGACTAACTATTTAGTCTGCAAACTTAGTCAGAAAATTGAAGTTGTATGGTGGGAATGATGTATAACAAACAAATTTGTCATGTTACAAAGTCGTTAAATATTCAGGTCACACTGCGTTTTGTACAATTTTTGACTGTCAAGAACTATACCTACAGCCTACTGTCTGGTGTCTCCTTACTTATCTTGGTATGTCCTTGAACTTTGTCTTGTCAATGTTGGCAACGTACTTGAATTCTTTCAATACGATCTGGCCTTAGCTAAATTATCTTTAAAAATAATCTATGGTCCTTCATGACTGTATGTCCGATATTTATCAAAGAGTACACCTTGTTTGTCGACACCGGCCGGTCAGGTCCCCAACACAAGCACTCTCCGGTGCAAACAAAGGGGGTGCTCTCGCTTTGGAAGTGAATGACGTTCAGTTTTTGACATTTTCCCACGACCTTTTTAGCGTTTTAAAATTCGTCGGAAAAGTGGGGAGTTAGGTTCGTGAAATGAGAACGAATTCAAGATGAAAGATTATCGTAATCTTCCTCTTGAATTCGGCTCGTAATACATTCAAAGTGGGTACGAGATCTACACAATGACACTGGAGGAATTCTTACGAATTATGTTCTTATTAGGCTGATGTCACATTAAAAAAAAAAACTAATAATATAAGTTTAAAATACATATATTGTATTCCAAATGAACGTAAGGCTCAGGACACATGCCTGCATAAGGCAGTTAATTCCTTTGCCTCCATAACTTTGCCCACAGCTGTAAAAAATAAATTAAGTGACACTTTGACGGCCGAGGATTATGTCATTGTTGCAAGTATTATATTAAGTACTTTCTTTACAATAAATATTACTATAATACAATTAAATTACTTTTAGATTTTTATGGTAACATAATTTATTTTAGATATAGCCATTTTTGGACAAACTATCTTTTAAAGAATTCTTTCAAAACAGTTTCTAAAAACAGATTATAAAACTATTTCTATCATAAGCGCCGTCACAATCACAATAAAAGATTAGTGCCTAGAATATAAACCCAAGAGCTGTTTATATTCGCAAAGAGCATAGCAAATCTTTAAGTAATTGTTTTAGTATAACGACTCATGTTATATCAGTTTTCGACTCAGTTTTAGCTAGTGATGTACTAGTGGTATTATTAGTACTAATACTTCTTATCATTAGTATTATTACCATATTTTTTTCTTTCACGCTTTATGATTACGGTAAGAGTAAGAGGTAAGAGGAAACAGATTTTTTTTAAAGAAGCCTAACCCTTTTTTTTCGATAAGAACTTAGTTTATAAATGACTGCTTATATAAGTAGTTATCTACATAAATAACATATAGTTCAATGTCTACTTATAAGTAAATGCAATAAAAGTAAAAAAATCTCAAAAGTGCCGGTTCGGAAAGCTATTTTCAAATAAATCTTTCATTAACAAATGTTATAAAATAACAAATATGAATAAAATATCGAGACAGTAACATTGTGGTACCAGATAACTTCAAAATGCTCTCGGTAAAGAAGCCACTGCAAGATCCAATATCGAAAAGATTAACAATTTATTGATATCGTTTTGCAAGTTATTTACAAAGTTGGCGGCTTAAAAAAAATGGAATTATTGAATCATTTATAAGAATAGAGGTAATATTCCAACAAACAAAGCTCGCAAAGGACTTGTAACGAAAGCTTTTTTGCAATTAAATATCTGAACAATGTTATTTCACACAAATCTTGGTTTTCATTTGTTCCTATAAAACCATATTCCTAAAAAGACAAATGCCTAGAAGCATAAATAGTTTTCTAACAAACCCATAACAATTTCTCTAATATCCACATTACTTCCATACTTTAAGGAAGCTGTCATTTTAGGAACAAATACCGATTTTTCGTTCGATTCACATCACTAGTTTAAAACTCTAGATAACGTTCCTCGTCCGTCATAATTAGTGACACAAAACCCTTTCAGCTGTCGGGTGAAGTTCAGAGGGAACTTTATAAACGGATCTTGTCAAGTTGACGACGAAGTTTTCAAGGCAAGAGGTGGATGGGCGATCTGTTTGATGTTCTAACGTAGTTATAGTTATTATTGCACTAACTTTGATACGTCTGGGGATCTGACACGTTCGTTAGAGTTATGTAGATAGTTATAAATATAGTTTACATTTCAATGTTAATTTATTTTAGCGATTCATACAAAAAAAACATGTATTCAGCAAAATAAATAATATTGGACCTTACTGCTTACTGGACCTCAGTAAGACATTGGGACACGTACTGGATATTGTGGGCATATAAAATTTTTAATTGAAACTTTTTTTAGTACACTTTGTCTGTTTCTTTTATAGAGTAATTTGAACGCTTAACATAAATTTAAATTTGTACTTTAAGAAATATTTTCTTCCAATTCATTCCCTTTTTATTTAATACACAAAGAAAGTCGGGCGCCACAAAATTAGCCAAATAAGTAAAATGCATGAACGTTTGTGTTAAAACGTAACTGAAAAATTTTGTAAGGGTCTATATATGTAAGTATTATGTTAAATTTTCCAGACTTATTCTTTGTTACAAGCATTCATTATTTTCTATTTTATCGGTCGGAAGAGGAAAACCAAGATTTTTTTTATCTAATATCTTTTTTGGCAGCGGGGTCCAAATGTTCGCAACTAACATATTATTATTATCGAAAACTTTAGTATTATGGAAATATTAGTAAGTTCTCTTATTTTTATCAAGTGGTCCGTCAGCCTGTCTGACGACCTTTAATTAAAGAATTGCTTATTGAATCCACAATGTTGCTTATTCCGTTAGATAAAATTTACGTCTAAAGCAATACCTACTCTTAGTTTTATTGCAACAAAAACCAGGACAAATAAGATATAAAATTACCGTCAATGTCCTTTGCGCTACACGAACTTTGTTGAGGATCTCGTTTTAGTATTGGTCACGTGTCTCGAAAAGATATATTTATGACATGTAAATACAAGTGCTTTCCGTTTTTAGAACAATCCATCAATAAATTTTTCGTATAAAACCCTCAGACCAAATAAGAACTATAGACAGATTTTTTCGGACAACATAGTGAAGCTGGTTTTATAAACATGTGTGCTTAGGCCGTTTACTCTATTGAGGTGTTGAGATTTTGTGTTCCAAGCTATATACCCTCAATTTTTATTAAATTTTTGGTTTCCAAGTTTACTTACTATAACTATTTTTGAAATATTTTTGAACAGCGTATGTGCTTGCATTTAGGTGAGTTATTAAATGGAACACAATTTCCTCATCAGCTCCTAACCTAAACCTTATTATATTACATAACATACATACCATTTTGGTACACTTTTTTTATAAATTATACCAAAATACATCATGTATGTATGTATTTAGAATGTACCAAATAAACATTTTTCTTTCTTTCTTTCTTTCTAACATTTTTCTAATATGACTCCTGCATGACTTTCAAATTCAGTGTAACAAAACTAAGAGCTGCTTAAACGGTCGAATAAAAAACCGCTTCAGAATGATTTAGTGGTACAATCTCAGACCGCCTTTGCCGCGTTTCCATCTCTATAGCTACATTTATCATCAAATGACCATAAAGGTTGTAAGCGCCACAGATTTATTAGGCACACGTGTTCATCCACAATCTACATTTTCCGTACAACAGTTGAGTATAATCGCGAATAAAAGTCAAAAAGCCAATGAAACTGAGGCAGATGGTTACAGGCGTATTATATCTATATCCATATTTTTATTTATATAGATATCTATTGATAAATCTACGAGTATGTTAAATATCTATAGTTTGATATGCAATAAAGAATACATATTTTGATTTATTTTATCAAAACCATAAATATATCAATAAGTAACCTTTTAATAGATTTATCATCCTCAGTAGAAAACTTTTAATTTTTCTAAGATTTTTTTTTTAAATTTTATATTTAAATTCTTATTGGTCTATTTTAGAGCTTATTACAATCAAAACACCGAATACTTGATAGAACATTGGCGATTGGTCTTTTGATCACAGATATTAGGTGGAAAGTGTTACCCAAATAAAAAAATTTAATCGACCTTTATGTATACCCTACCACCTTATACTATAAAAATCTTATCACATAAAAAAAACGTTAGTAAAGTGTTCATACTTGTTACATCTAAAAGTAATAAAAGTGCGATGAGTGCGCCCTAAAAGTAACGTCAATAAAACCTTCACAGTGTTTACAGTTCCTCGGAATAAAATGTCTGCTTTATTGCCATCTATAAAATAAACATGTGACCGGCTTATAGATTGCATTTATGCAATCGTTGGATCCCTACAAAAGCGAGCTAAAAGCACTTTTTAAATTAGAATCTACATAGTTTTAAATTGTGCAGCCAATGACCATTAGCTAATGTACTGTGCATAAATCAGAAAGCCGCCCTGGCCTCTGGCGGGAGTGTCAACCCCTAACACCATAAAAATTATAGCATGTTCTGTTTCGGCAAGGGCTGCCTGACCTTGTCAGCCAGATTCTTTTTTTTAATATTATAGAGGCCATATACATAGACAAATCGATGTTCAATTGGCTGATGTTTGGCTACGGTAGTCTAAGGACACAAGCAACAACATTTGGTTACAGATACACTGCTAACCCTGCTAGAATGTGTATACATCTCGCTAATGTAACTAGGCGGAAAAACCTCATAAAGTTTATAAAGTTCTAGGCAATAATTTCTAACAATCCGAAACATTTTCAACAACACCTTATCTAAAGAATGTGAAATGGTAGGACACACATGGAGATACTAAGAGATACTAAGATACTAAGAATACTCCCCAATTATTTTTGTCATATCTGAAATTGATTTTTTTTATTTAATATTTTGGTACTTTTTTCTAGATGAAAGTCCTTTTCGGAACCCCTGACAAAGTGTATGCAAAATTTCATAGTCCCTTATCTTTCGTCTTCTTCTTTTTAATATCTGTGTCAATCATCGTCATATTTTCTGATAATGCTTTTTTTATAGATGATATATATCACTTGAGACAGTCAGCCGTCTTTTATCACAAAAAACAAATTAAAATCTACCACTGCCGAAATTGCATTCAATTACATTACAATTAATTTTTCTTCGCGATTGTACTAACTGGTTTTAGTGCGCTTTTTGTTTGACGTCACTACGCCATTGTGAAGACACTGCATGTACGAATTTTGTAGGTTCAAAAATAATAGTACGATAAACATTATTTTAAAGAACTGCATTCTAACGTCAATTTAGAAGATTGTTTCTAATTTATTTGTTATTTATGTATTTATCTACATAATCTTTGAAAGTATTCAAAGATCGTCAAACACAATAAAATTAAGTTTATTTAACACCGTTTGGGAAGAAACTAGACCGTTAAATTAAATAAAAAAAAATACATTTTAATATTGAATGTAGATAGATGTATTTATAATGTTATTAGAAATACCGCCCCAGCTTCGCAAAGAATTCTTTCTATGTTCCAAATTTCAGTTTTAGCGTGCGTTTATTTTCAGACGGGACAAACTGTTTTATAAATACCTATAAACAAAAAGATATTACTTTTATATTTACGTAACAAATTAATTTAAGTCCAAAAATATGCAACACATTTTAAAAAAATATTTAACAATCAAACAAGACATCGTGACAAGGGCAAGTCACCGTTCATTTGCAGAACCAAAACATATTTCTCTGATGGAACAATGAAGCTGCCTAATGGATCCGTTTATAGAGGACTTAATGGCAAAAAATATTATTATGACGTCGATAAAGAGGCGAAAAAATACGACGAAGCTGAGCATTACATTTTTAAATTTAAAAAGGCCGCAGCTGTATCATAACACTTATTATACATTTATTTTTTTTCTTTATAACGTTTCAAATTTATAGACGTAACATTAAAAGAGCAATGAATAATATAAAAGCCTTTTTACAAAGTGGCAATACCAATTTACTAAGAACGAAAATAGCATAAAAACTGTACACCGCAATGGCTATATACCCCGACTGGCGACAGTAACCAAACCTTTTACAAAATCTATTGTGAAATAATTATTTAACCAAACATTTATTTATTTATTTATTTATACTAATATAATAAAGAGAGAAGACGCTGTATGTTTGTTTGTATGTGGAGGGTGCTCTCTGAAACCTATTTGACCTGTTTGGAAATTTCTTTCACTATTTGAAAGGTACATTGTTACAGATGAACATAGGGTATGTATTATGTTTTGAGCCCGTTGGATAAGTGGTTAGGATGCCTGCCCTAACGCTACGTCTCTGGGGTCCTGGGTTCGATTCCCGGCAGGGTCAACTTTAATAATAATAATAATAATAATTTATTTGTTGATCATATGTACATAATAGGTATTTTAATTAATACATATTTGATCTATATGACCTACCAAAATGAAACTCAAATTTAAAAATGAACTCTTCAAAGTTGGTTCTGGTATGGATTGAAAGTAGTGGCAGAACACATTGCGTTTCGTAATAATTTGGGCAGCTCGTCTGGCAGCATTAACAGCCCCTTAAGACTAAGTTCACATGACTGCGCGGTACCGCGCGTATCAACTGAACAGGTCGATACATGCGGCGACGCGAACTTATGTAGACAAGAAACACTGTTTAGTTTGATATTGTACCGCGCGGTTAGTAGTTCCACGCGGTACCGCGCGATCGTGTGAACTTAGCCTAAAGGCCACCATGAAATGACTGCGTGTATGCTGTTGTGTTTCGGTTAGTGAGTAAGGGATGCCAGAAACCATTTCCCCTGTCCATCAAGTGGACCGTCAGCCTGTCTGCCGACCATAACATAAAAAATGAATCCCTAGGAAGCTTGTGGAGATTGAAGAAGCTAAGCCCATTTGTAGGTTGATAATGTTGATGATGATTATCATTTAAGTAAAGTCCATCAGTTAAATAGACTTCACTGAGGAAATGCTGTCATTTTAATGTTGAAAACAATTTACAAGATTAATCCATTTTCATTAAGGTTTAATTCTACAATAGAGCACTCGGTTCACAGTTTATAATCGTTGAAAATTTAATTAAAATAATACAATAACTCTTTATTGAATTTTACCATCAATTTGAGGAGGGAAGGTAAAGGCGTATCCAGATAGTACAAAATATTATTATATAGACTGTGGTGTCAACAAGTTCTTCATTACAAAAGAGAATCAAAATTAATTGCTTATGGCTATTAAATAAATCGTTTAGTTAATATTGATGAGAGTATACATATTATAAAACAAAGTCTCGGACTGTTTCACCGCTATATTGTGTTTAAATATTGTTTGTCTGTATAAGACTAAAATTGGATGCATTGCATATGAAGCCGGTGGCGGGTCGCAAGTGAAAAATAAATCGTCAAATAATGTGCTTACCGCTTTCGGAAAATCTCATTTACTGTGTCAAGTCCCACGAGATTCTATGACCAAAACTTATTAACCAATAGACTCTTCAACCGTAAAAAGGGTCACCCAAATAATAAAGGGAGCTTAGGTTGCTTTTAAAATAACCATTTCTACACCATTATCAACAAGGTAGACAGGTATATTATGTATTTTATACTAGCTGGTGCCAGCGACTTCGTTCGCGTAGAAAAATTAAAAATATATGACGTCTTGATAGCTGTGACGACGGTGGCGCCGCCGCGCGACTGTATTTTTAGACGATCCCTCGGAAACCTAACATTTTTTCAGGATAAATGTATCCTATAATATGTTAATCCAGGTAATAAACTATCTGTGTGCCATTCAATAGTTTATCCATTTAGTAGTTTTTACATGTAAAAGTAACAAACGCCGTACATCCTGACAAAATTTCTCAATTGTAATATTAGTAGATTTAATATAATATAATATGACCACCGTATTTTATTAGTCTAAATATTCCAAATTTTAGACCATCGTGTTTCTTCTGAAAGCGTTAAAGAAAACTTCGCGAGGAAATCCGCGCGTACGACCGAAGCTAACAATCTTAAACGGGTTTCGTTATGAATCTCTTAACAAAATTTTAAATTGACATTGGAAGGAAATTAATTTCAATTAATCTGCCGTCTGCCATAGTGAGGGTTACACCAAAACAAACTTTATCCATTTAAATTCATAATCGCCATCTCGATGAATTATAAATTATGAAAATTATTATTTAATGTTCAAAGTTAAAGTGTAATGTTCAGTACTTACTTAACGTATAAGCATAGTTAATGTTCAGTACTTACTTAACGTATAGTATATCGTTGAGTTTTAAATACCCATAACTTTTTTTTAAATGACCAAATCTGTAGGATTTTATCTGCGTTTCTTTTACAGATTTATAAAATGGATCTAACTTAGGCGCGCAAGCCCAGAAGTGAGAGCAGTACACAACAGATTGTTGTGTAATTAATAATTGCTTATTCTTAAGGCGAAGACTTAATAGAAATACTTAATTAAAATCATTTAATTAATATGTATTCTAAGTATAAGAAACTTTTAGTAGATGGTTCAGTCGCCTATAAACACAAGCTGTGTAAAAGAAGATCAATCTGGCAACTTTAACAGAGGATAAGGGATTAGATTTCGATATCGCATTTGTAAATGGTTACTGCCTCCAAATGGGCTGCTCAGTTCATGTTTGCAGAATGCTGTGTGTCCGTCCTGCTACTAAAAGATAATATGTTTAAAAACTATACTTATAAGAAAAGATATTTGCTTAATTTTCTCAACATTACACTAATAAAAATCACAATGAAAAACTTTATTGATTGACAATGACTCGTGCTATCCTGTTATCTGCCAGTGGGTAAAATAAGAAAGCATTACTTAGGATTTGTGACGTCATTATCTCCGTGGTAAATCACAGTACCTACCTACCTTGTGGGAACCTACGTTCTCTCGATGTCCTATTGACAGCTTTAGGTATTCTGTAGGTATGTAAAACCTACTTCCTCTTGGAGGAATTGTATTTTTTTTACTGGAAATATTAATCTACTTAAATTTCTCAAGGCAGCTATGATTTTGATAATTTGTTATTTTTTGATTTTGAATAATTTTATTATTCTTGTAAAGCGATCGGAAGATAATCTCTAAATTATAGTGAAAACTGCATCAAATTTCGTTGCTCAGTCTAGTAGAATTAGTAAACGTATACAGAGTTCAGAGAGAAAATTGTAAAACACAAAGGGTAGTCGTTTCCTCTCAATTTATTAGTTATACAAAGAAACTCGAAAACTGTGGGGTGTCTTAAAAACAAACCCTTTTCGTCAAAAGGATTCTTAGGCAATGACAAAGCGACGCGATTATCACTCCGATCTTTGCGAAATGATAAAGCCCTTTTCCATCGTCCGATTTGCAAGAAAAGGAATTTCATAAGGCGAAGTGACCCATACAATGGGCATCATTTTTCACGGCATTAAATATATGGAGTGGAAAAAATATCCTATCAAATTGCGGTATTTGCATAGAAATATGAACCGTTTAGAACGGGTTTTCGGTTTATTTTTGTTAAAACCGTGTAAATATTGTAACGTCTTAATACTTTGTATCTAACGACATTATTAAATTTAGCTATTGTACTTTCTACATTTAGCTATTCCTTCTTATTCCACTGTCGCCCTCTTTTATTTTTTATCATGTGAAGTTAGCACCGCATTTGCAAATCAATGGCGACGGCAGCCTGACTGCTGTTTTTAGCATAAAAAAAAACTGTTAATACTTTTATAAACAGTGCAAACTAAAGTTTTAAACTTTTTTTTTCACTGACAACCTTAAGCCAACAAATGATTAAGAATACAAATTGCGACATTTTGTAAAGATTCATCTTACTGAGACTGTGTCGTTGAATACCACGAACCTACCCGAGTTAAGTGAAGATCATTATGGCTGGATTCCGCTGACTAAGTGAAGATACGCACGCTTGTTTATCTCGACTATTTGTTGCAATTTCGGCTTTTATGCTACATTTAACATTGAGTGCGTGAAAAATTAAGTTGGCCTTTAAAAGCTCTCCGAGGCACTTGTTTTTCTAAAAAGAGAAACTCGTTATTCGCAATTTTTCTAAAAAGAGATTAAAGTGTTATGAAGGCTTTAAAAGTTTCTAAACAAAATGGTTGTTTGTACATTATATTGCTACTTATTGCAATAATCGCCTCTTTGTCGAAGAATGACATGAAATAACATCTATAGAGTGATATTATAAAGAGATAAAGTTTGTATGTTGGAGGTAATCTTCGAAGCAACTCATCCGATTTAAAAAAGTGGCATATCATGTCATAGAATGTTCGGCAAAATTAATTGAAGATTATTGCTCAAATCCATTTAAAGATAGTCTTATACAAAGTGTCCTTATTCGTAAATCTAACTACGAGTAACAAAAATATTACGTAAGAATTTTCTTTTTGCGCAAACATTTTTATTTTCGTGTCGGTGTTTATACTTTTTACACTACATTACACCGGATTGAGGGTGCGAGGAAAATCGGTGGGAAATGGCTGTTTTCCTCCGTGATACTCTCTAGTTCGTTTGTTTTCTAAACGATTGACTACGAATTCAAATATGTAGTGTAACGTCACGAATTAGATCTTTTAAAGTAGGTATGCAACGGATTTTAATGCGGTTCTCACTAATAGAAAGAGAATCCGTGCGAAGCCGGTTTAGTTATTATCAATGATTAATTATAAATATTAGAAGTAAAAAGTACATTAATATAATAAATTCAACAATTAAAAAACACAGTTTTTTGAAATGAAAACTTCTTTAGGCGGGTTGGGCATTTTTGAAATGGGAAAAAACCATTGAACTCGCGACACTGTCATGTAATGTAACGTAACCATTGATGTAGCTGATATTAATTTAAAATAATTTAAAAAAAAAGAACAATTTTTGAGATGGGGAAAGAGATGGGAAAAAACCATTGAACTCGCGACACGGTTACCGTAACCGACACCTCTGTAAATAAAACGATTCAAAAAATACACACGTAATTGTTCAATTATTCCCATCTGTCAGCATTCCCGGAATGCCACTTTTTTTTATAAAGGTCGTCAGATATGCTGACTACGATATGGTGGCTACGAGCATCGCCACAGGAGATGCAAGTGCGCTGCCAACCTGAGTAGGGTTAAGGACATTTCACAATGGTCTTCTAAAAGGGGCCACCAGACAAGTTGGATAATTTATGACTGCGAAAAGCAGTATGCCACTACTACATGATATTATTTAAGTAATTTATTAACTTTCTATAATTTCGTAGGTTATATAATATATACAAGACGTGTACATGTTCTCCACTAAAGAGCGCAGTCAGAACTAAATACAATTTAATAAGACGCTTGCACGAAACAAAGATTTGTTTGTAAAAAAAATGTTTATAAGTATGCATGATAGAGAAAATCACTCAATTTACTTATAAAAGTAAGACATATTTATTTTTGAACTATACTTAGCTGTGCCCGCAAATTGGTACCTAAGTGCGGTTTTCGTGCGCTTGCTTTTCAGTTTCTATATAACTTTTTTGTTTGCAAACCAATTGGTAAAAACGAACACTTAATTTTATGGGAAGTTCATCAGTGAGAACCTGATTCAAATCGGTCAAGCCGTTTCATGTAATAATGTGTGCATGTATTAAGTTGTATTTATTATTATTATAATATTATTCATGCCTATTGCCACTTATACCTACCAGATATTACCTATAACTATAAAAGAGTAGGTAGGTATATATATATATATATATATATATGTGTGCTGTTGGCATATGTAAAACGAAATAAAACAAATATACCGAAGTGACATTTTTATTTTAAAAACAAAAACATTGGAGGTAAATCGCAAGCTCCAGAGCTGCGATTTTGTTGAGTCTCGTATTGTGTATTTGTTTGTGAAAATACGAAAATACAGCAGGTGACAAACGCCACATGCGTCAAAGGCAACAAGGCTTTGATATTATCAAATGGAGACTGCAGAGATTTTACGATCAGACAATAGACACACTCAGGCTTAATTAATGTTAATACTCACTGTTGTACTTACATCTTTTTTATAATCATTGTAAAGGGTGGCAGGCAGGCTGACGATGCACTTGATGGTGGGTGGTAAGTAACCGTTGCCTACAAGCAACATCGGGACGTTGCCTGCAAGTCCGCTGCCGACCCTGCGGCTCGCTTGAATAGAATAGATTAGGATATCTTATCTTACTTTATTTAAATAGAGGATAGGAGAGGAGAGAGAAGGTGACGAGACGAAACAAGAAGATAATATTAGAGGAGAGAAGAGGTGAGAAGAGTTCTAATTTAAAAATTAGATTCCAAAATCTAATTTTTAATTTTTTGATCGAAATTTGTAATAATTCTTATAAAACAATCGTTAAACACATTGAAATTAAATCGATTTTTTTATTAATTATTAGATCAAGGGCCTTTACTTTCATAGACAAAAAATATTGTGATTCGTTTGGTCCAAAAAGCTTCGCGGTGGTCACGTGACTAGTTTGATCAATATACAAATATATTATAATAAACTTGAACATGAAACCAGGTGAATATTTTCTTCTTTCAATAGGTATAAATAGGATAGGTAAACTTGTTTGGTTGCCTTAAAAAATCTAAAACTTTTAAGTCTTAAGTACAAAGTTTCCAGGGAAAAATCCATTTGTGTTCTTTATAACTGAACCCTTTTTAACTTTACTAGAGGATTTCGGTGTCATTGTTAAGAATTAATCCTCTTTTAGAACAATACCTACTTAGTAAAAAATAAGTTGACAAAGAAATGTCGGGAAATGGAAAAAGGATAAGTACCTACACTACCTAGGTTTACCTACCACACCACGTTAAAAACTATGTAAAAAAAATTGTAGAAATTCTAGAAGCCATTTTTTTTTTCTAAAAGCTATTTTCTCCTCGGTAATACCTCGGTAACATAAGCACGTTGCAATTGTTTTTTTGAAAAAATATTTAATATACAGACACGACTAATTTACGGTTTTATATATATATATATATATATATATATATATATATATATATATATATATATATATATATATAAGTGAAAAGTTTAAAAAATTCGATTTATGAACCTTTCAAGAAACCTTTTCAATATATAAAACATTAATTGCAGACAGCGCTACGAGAAACATTTGCCTCAAATAAATATAATATTATGATTGAATAAAATAATTAACACAAGTCTTATTTTGTATGTTTTATTAGAGAAGAAGTAACTTAGGGCTATGAAGTATACAATGAAAAAAATCGCTGATGTTACAAAGTATTTTAAAAAATTATATTCATAAATAGTATTTATGTATTTTATTTTTAACCAGGAAGTAGGTAACCTAGGGTTTATAAAGTTTACAATGAAAACAAACGCTGATGTTACAAAATATGACAAAATTTCATATTTATAAATAATAAATATTTTGTATGTTTTATTGAACCAGCAAGTAACCTAAGGCTATAAAGTATACAATGAAAAAAAAAAATCGCTGATGCTACAAAATATTTAAAAATTTATTTTTATAAATAGTATTTATGTATTTTGTATGTTTTATTGGACCAACAAGTAACCTAAGGCTATAAAGAATACAATGAAAAAAAAAAAAAAAAAATCGCTGATACAAAATATCACAAAATTTCATTCATTCGTCCGATAGCACATCTTCAAGACAGTGGAAAATTTTCTTGGATATAGCCTTAGATGTGACAGCACCTTGTACTGGACTGAAGTGGGTGAACCAATGTGCATTTTTAAGGTCCCCAACCATGGTTATTGTGAGACCGTTTACTGTTCCAATTTCTTCACGTATAGTGAAAACATGCAGTAATGCCTACATAGGGTGTTCTCCTATGCCGTCTCCCGCATTTATGATAGGTTTTCGGCAGTGCCTGGAAGCTCGCTGTAATTAAGAATAGGTACCGGTTATTGGATTTGTACTGCGATACATATACAAAAGAAATACGATGTAAACAAATGTTGAACATACCATCACAGCACCAGGCTCCGGATGACGTAATACGACCACATCTGCATAACTGGCCAGTACAGCTATACTGTCTTCTAAGCTTTCCCCTTTTTTGGCTGACGAACTTGTGGCGTCAGTATGAATTACTGATCCACCCAACCGTTGCATAGCTGCGGAAAAACTACAACTAGTGCGTGTGCTGACTTCATAGAATACTGAAGACATTACTTTCCCCCTCAATATGTCGTCTAAAACCCGACCCTTATTTACACTTGTTTTCATGAATTGAGCAAGGTTGAATATATCATTGATTGTTTCTTTCCCAAAAGAGTCCACAGTCAGAATATTTTTACCATATAAATCACTCCGTTGACGTTGACTCGCAGATATTTGTGTAGGGTTGTATGATGTACTGTCACACCTTTGTCTTGTGACATTTTGTAGAGGTAGAGGAGAGACGCTTCTTAATCCAGCGGTATCGTAAAAGTGAACATTTAATTGATCTGAACCAAGATCAATAATTTTATTGAATTCACCAGAAGTGTGCATATCAAGTGCAGAACTGGGTCTACTTGTTTCCTTCTCGCCCGTCATAATCGCATTAGTCGAAGGAGCCGGTTTCATGGGACTGGGCCAATCTCGAATATTTTGGCCGAATCCTGGAGGCACAAGAATTTTACCTTCCACATAGGCAATCTCACCCCGTAATGTCACACGATGTACAGCACCACAAACTTTCATGCCAGCGAAAGGAGTCCACTTTGATTTTGAAAATTCCATACTGTTCGGAATTGTCCATTCATAATCCATATCAATTTCGACATAGGTGTTAGGTTGTTCTGGTAAATTGAAAATCCTTCGAGGATTTTTATGAAACTTATTTATAATATCGTCCATTGTGAGACGACCTTCATGGACAGCATTTAGAAGTAAAGGTAATATTGTTTCTAATCCAGGGAAGCCAGGTGGTGGTGTTTGAGAGTCCTTTTCTTCTACACTGTGAGGAGCATGATCAGTAGCAAACACGTCTATTATATCCATGTTTTTCCATAGTTCAGCTTGATCTTCGGGACTGCATAGAACTGGTCTCACTTCAGACCTTCCTTCGCCAACTGACTTAATGTCTGCTGTGCTGAGGAAAAGGTGGTGTGGACACACTTCGCATGTCACTTTAAGACCACGTTCTTTTGCGGCCTTTATAATTAAAATCTCTTCTTTCCGAGCGACATGACAAATGTGTATTGGTCTATCCAGTAGAGAGGCCATAAGAATGACGGCGCCTGTTTTTTCACGTTCAGCGTGTGCACATACCGGCATCTTCTTTGGCCAGTTTTGGAGATGCTGCTGCCAAATGGTCATATCGTCTAGTTTAAGCGTCGAAAAAGTGTCATTCAGATACATTTTTAAAGCTGCTGCTTGAGGAGCCATGTCTGCTGCAGTATCAACGTTGTTCGAAGAGGCTCCGACGTACAGAGCATAGTCATATCGAGCACTTACACGGGCCAACGAGGATACATACTCCATTGCTACGCGGTCGGTGACAGGAGGATTTGTATTAGGCATAGCACATATCATTGTGATACCACCGGCTAAAGCGGCGGCGGTACAAGAAGAAAAATCCTCTTTATAAGTTGCACCAGGTTCACGAGCATGCACATGGACATCAATAAAACCCGGTAACTTTATTGTGTTGCGAGAAGTCATGCAATCTGTGTGGGTTTTCATTGGAGGCGAACCGCCGCATTTAAGCATTGCCTGTAAAATAGGAAGGTACAGGATTGAATGTTTCAGTTTGAAACTGCATTTCGCAGTTTCGCAGTCAAATATTGGGAAATCACCATGAAATAACAGCGTGTGTGCTATTATTGTTTTTCGGTGAATGAATATGCTAGAGCTCATTTCCTTATCCTATCTTTCATTCCTAGTTCTACTGAGGTCGGCAGAGCACCATGTGGCTGGCACGCGTCAATAGGTAACGGTAGTCACCTACCACCACAAGGTGACTGTCTGGTGACTTACTACAACAAAAAACTTTAAAAAGTTGAAATGTTATCTGAACCAAAAGCTTAGCGCATTTAACGTCAGTAACTAACGGCACTGCATAGTCCACAGCTAGTCGTCGGGTGCGATATCCGTGAGTAGAAAAAGATGATACACGCCGCGCTCCTCCACGCATTGGTAAATTTATTACTAAATCCAACTCTCGTCTGGCCATGAAATCTGCCAAATGCATTAACTCTCCATCTGATCGGGCATCTTCAGGATCTCCAATGTGGTCAAAAGTCCATTGGACCCTTTAACCTGGAAGTAATATAATAGTCATTTAAACCAAAGATAAAACATTTATCATAATCTCACACTTGGAAAATGTTCAACTTACATCAACTCCGTGTTCAGTATAAAAATCGCCTGTACCCATGCTGGCATATAGTTTGTATCCTAATTTACGTAGCATTCGTACATACGGTAATAACTCCATTTTATGCTGTAAACAAGCAAGATTTGCACAATAACATAAAAAAATAAAAAATGATTTTAAAACAAATTAAAATAAATGAATAACAACTACCTTAAAAGTTCCGACATCCGTCCAATAATATAGCTTTTTTTGGTATTCTGAATCCAGTGCTCATTAGAGATTTTAAATAAGCTTCGTAACGATTTTCACCAAAACATGCAACCTCTCCCGTTGAAGCCATCTCTACTCCTAAAGTTACATCAGCCCCTGCTAGCCTTGAAAATGAAAATTGCGGCACTTTTACGCCAACTTTTCCGCAACCTAGCATAACGTTTACTGGCTCCACTGGCATACCCAGAATAACTTTTGTGGCTATTGCAACGAAATCGTGATCCAAAGTTTTGGAAATAAATGGGAATGATCTCGAGACTCTTACATTGCATTCAATGACTTTTAAATCATTATCCTTTGCAATTAATTGCATATTAAATGGGCCAGTAACATCAAGAGTCTCTGCAATCGTACTAGCGATATCTTTAATTTTATCTAATGTTTCATTATTTATATCTTGTGGAGGCGTAATCAAAGTAGCGTCACCGGAATGAACATCAGCTTTTTCGACGTGTTCAGATACTGCCATACAAACAATAACGCCGTCGGCAACGACAACATCAACATCAATTTCTTTGGCATCCATTATAAATTTGGAAATGACAACAGGGTGTTCCTTACTCACTAGACTAGCAGATTTCAAATATGCTTCTAGATCTTGATTAGAATGCGCTACATTCATAGCGGCACCGCTTAAAACATACGACGGGCGTACTAAGCAAGGATATCCAACTTCGTTACAAAAACTTACGGCAGATTCAAGATTCGTTAATTCTTTCCATCTAGGCTGGAGTATTTTCCTTTGCGATCTAACATGGGGAAAAACTTAAATCTATTTTCCGCATTATCAGTCATATCCGGAGATGTTCCCAATATGTTTGCTTGTTGTCTGTGTAGATCCATGGCTATATTATTAGGCAATTGGCCTCCCATTGACAATATAACCCCGTGCGGCCTCTCAATATTGTAAATGTCCATCACCACTTCAAATGAAATTTCTTGGAAATATAATCGATCACTCATGTCATAATCGGTACTAACAGTCTCTGGGTTGTAGTTAATCATTATGGTTTTTTTAGCTTGTTTGTCCGCCAGTTCAGAACTGTTTGTCCGCCAAACGTAAGCAATACTCCTGTCGGGCGTTCGGCTTTAATAACCTGTTCCACATATTCGGGCGTTATAGGCAAAAAGTAAACTTTGTCCGCTAAACCTTTGGATGTTTGAACCGTAGCAATATTTGGATTTATTAAAACTGTTTGAACTTTCTCTTCTTGCAAAGCTTTTACACCTTGTGAACCCGAATAATCAAATTCACCAGCCTGGCCTATTGACAATCCACCTGACCCCAAGATTAGTACTTTTTTGGGCTTTTCCTGGATTTTAGGCATAAACTGGAACATCTCTGTGATCATATCATTGATCACACATTGCTTCTTCTGTTTGTAGGCTTTCACTGCATTAACAAATATGTCGAATAGACATTCCAGATCAGTCGGGCCGGCAGTGTGTTCAGGGTGAAACTGAATATTAAAGAATGGTAAACTTTCATGAATTATGCCTTCATTTGTCTTATCGTTTTCATTCATAAACAATGCTTTCCAATTGTCTGGTAAGGAGTCAGCATCCACAGCAAACACATGATTTTGAGAAGTCATAAAACACCTTTTTGTTTCCAAATGAGTACCTACACGGTAAGTTATGACCACAGTTACAATGGATTAGATTCGTTAACAGGAGAGCAACAGCAAGGCGTTTTATTCACCACAAGTTGTATCAAATTATTCTTCTTATCTTCGGGAATGAGATTTATCCTTTTTAAATAGAACTTTGTTGCTTATGGCATCGTCCTTAGATATTCAAACTTCTGTGGGAGGGTTTTCATCCAATAGATTCTTTGTTGACGGCTCACCATTTTCTTTTACATCATTTTCAACAACAACAGATTTTTGGGACTTAGCACTGCTCTTTCTAGACAGTGTATCGAGTCCCGTTTCGGGCAGAAGTAATGGAACGTCAGACGACGTGCTAGATATTTCTTTGCGTGTTTCAGCTTGCACAGTAGTTTCAGGTTTTGTTGTATTACTCTGTTTCTCTCTTTCACGCACCACATGACTCTGCCTGCGTGCAAAACGCTGACTAGGTCTTTGCTCAAACTGCACAGTACGTCGGGCGCAATTATTCTGGTCGTTTGATATTCAGTTTTGCCTGAATATTGAAATCTTGAACCCATTCTGAACACAGGCCTTCACCAACACTTTTCAATAAGTTAAGAATTTTCTTTTCGAGGTGACAGTCAAATCAACTAATATGCACAAGTTAGTTCTTGTAATCTTTGTAATCATCATAATTATCAAAGAGCTGCTTAGCAATTAGCATTCGTTGCTAATTGTGCACTCTTTTCAAATGATAGGGAAGTTCTATGTGTTCTATATCTGTAAAACAAATATTCTAGATTCATCTTTTATTCATAACAATAAAGAACTACATATTTAAAATTTGTAAAGCTTTCTGGACTTAGTAGTTTTGGCTGAGTTGATAGTTCGACAGGACAAACAATTTTATAAGTACAGAAGATAAAATACGTTTTTATACAAAAAAAAACATTGTTAGGTATCTAAATAAATTAATATAAGACATAAAAGCGTTTTGACTGTTATTTAAACATACCAATTAGAACTTTTCGGAGAACGGTGTAACATTACAACAAAGACGCTAAAACTGCCAAACACAACTTTAAATTTGCTCTTAAGACTTTCATCCCTGACCCTTTTCAATTTTATCTGTGGATTAATTAGCCGTTTGAAGGGCTTCTGTAGATGGATAGATATATACGCCCAATGAAGTCACTCACCTTTCATACACCTCAGGTTTAGCCACATGAACGACGAAATCCGTCAAATATTTCGCTGCAGCCTTAATCCAGTGTATTCTGAATGAATTATTCTCGAAATTCTTGAACATTAATTCGAAACTTATATTCCCGTCAGGTCCACTGAAAACTTTCAATGCTCTCTTCAATCCAAATTTCACCCAAATTTTATCTAAAACATGGCATTTTAGTAATACATCCACTATATTTATTAACTTTTATAATATAGATAATAATATCTATTAAAATCCTTACAATCACAATTCACCGTGTACTCGTTTCAGAAAACATTTCCACAGAATATCACAGCTTGTGTTTCAGGATTTTTTGCTGCCACTATCCCCCGTCCCACGACAGCAATGTCAGCACCTTTATCCAAGACGACTTGTTCCGGGGTGTTATTCACTTGGCCCAGGTCCTGGCTCTTGCACCCTTCAGTTGAACTCCAGGGCTGAGTTGAATTTGACCAGGGTCTGTGAGAACGTGGCCATTCTGACAGACGTAGCCAGTTATTAAATCTGGATACAATGAAGCCATCTTGACTGTGGCCTCTGTGTAATCAGGCGTAAGAAGATTTCCCTGAAAAAGAATATATGCTGTTAAAATTTTCAATTCTAGGTTTAATAACTTGGAAAAGTACCATAATTTTTTTTAGAAAAAAAAAATATCAACTAGTCTTATTTTTGTTAGTGTTTTTTTCTGGTACTTTCACCTGGTACTTGCACCTGCAGTCCCTGCAGACGTCCATCTTCTGCATTACCAGACAATATCCTTGACTTTTATTAAGATTTTCTTAAATAATAAATGAGGCGAATCCAATGACTGATAATTGTCAGAATTACTTGCAAGCTTAAATGTAGACATTTTATTGACTTACCTGACTACTCATCTCAGCTAGTAAAAAAAATCCTCCCCTTTTACTTTGCATTGATATGTTCAAAGCCTTTAATATTCCTTCCCCTGGCAAAGAGTGCACAGTTACACATTCAGCTCACTGACCAATTTTGTAAATTCCCTGATTGTATTGTAAGGAGAAAGTGTTGCCAATATCAGCAAACTACCTGTCCTCCAATATCAAAAAATTGTACTTCTTTGCCAACTGTTTTAATTGAATAATGAAATTACTAATGAAATCTTCTATTAAGTCTATATGTGTTTTGATCAAACACACATGCTCACCAACATTTTCCAATAAGTCAAGAATTTTTGAGGTGACATTTAAGTCAACTGATATGCACAAGTTAGTTTTCTTAGTGATCATGATATCAAAACGTTGCCTAGCTATAGGATTTCTTGCTGAGTGAGCTCTCTTTTCAAACGCTAAGCTTGTTCTATGTGTTAGATTATCACATACTATTTATTTTCGGGGCTTGGGTCTCTTTAAGATATTCTTTAACTTTTTTAACCGTTTCTTGATCAATTTTCTTTTTATTGAACAAAATTTCAATAAACTTTGATAGCGTGAATAAAGACTTCATTCGAACATTGTTTTCTTCCAAATTCTGACGGCCATCTGGTTCACTATCCAATATTATCAGAGCTTCCTTGACTATTAACCTTTCTTTAGCCAAATCCTTAACTGTCTCGAATACACTACTTCCTGAAGTTATAACATCTTCAATTATAATGCAAGTTTGACCATCTTCATAGGGACCCTCGTTCGTTTTCTTAGTGCCGTAGCTTTTGGCCTCCTTTGTTCTCATTAGCATAGATTTCTTAGTTTGTATACTAAGGAGTGTTGCTATAGGCAATGCTGTGTATGGCACACCATACAAATGATCATATTCACAATTTTGTAACGTCAATTCAAATAATAAATTGGAAATTAGTTCCTGAAACAGTAAGTTTCGTTCAGTAACTAGTTAAAATTAAGAAATTACCATTACAGTCGTGCAACTAACTATTACCCTGCAGTTAACTCCAGGGCTGAGTTGAATTTGACCAGGGTCTGTGAGAACGTGGCCATTCTGACAGACGTAGCCAGTTATTAAATCTGGATACAATGAAGCCATCTTGGCTGTGGCCTCTGTGTAATCAGGCGTAAGATTTCCCTGAAAAAGAATATATGCTGTTAAAATTTTCAATTCTAGGTTTAATAACTTGGAAAAGTACCATAATTTTTTTTAGAAAAAAAAATATCAACTAGTCTTATTTTTGTTAGTATTTTTTTCTGGTACTTTTATTACACCTGCAGTCCCTGCAGACGTCCATCTTCTGCTTTACCAGACTATATCCTTGACTTTTATTTAGATTTTCTTACTAAACAACTAAACTAAATAGTATTTAATAATGAAAAACACTTACCACCACTGCAAAAGTTGATATTTTTAGGACGACTCTATGATGTGACAAAAGCGATTTTTTTCTTTCATATCTATTACTCCTTCTCTTGCTCCAAATGCATCAAATAATAAGGATCTGCGAAAGACGAGAAAAAGTGAATTATTAAAAAATAATAAACAAGAGAAATAAAGTCGATATGAGACTTGTATGTTGCATTCCATTGATGATTATGGACGATTACCTACCTACTATACAATTAAAATAATGCTAACTGCGACTGCGAACCCCGTAGCGTAGCAGGGTTCGCACTTAGCACGGAGTTGACATTTTCAAAATCCTTTGTTGGCGGATGCTTACGCTATTTTAATATTTTATAATACGTTATTAAAATAAAGCTATGTTCCAAATTTCAGCTATCTACTCTTACTAGTTTTGACTGTGCGTCGACCAGACAAGTAATCAGTCAGGGCAAACGATTTACTTACCTATAAATTGATTTTATCAAACCTTTCATTTTGTTAATGATTATTAAATTAAATGTAGGTATTGAATGTAAATCCAAGAGATGTCCAAGAGAACACCTTTATTACTATTGTCAAGCAGTAAATTAGCAATTTGTTAAACTGCAAGTGAAAAAAATAAAGAAAATCATGTTTACATTATACCTTGCATTATACCAACACTACATATCTCAAATGTATTTATATTTAATTTAAATTTGAAATGTTTAAATACCAACACCGACAAGAAACAACCGTCAAAATTGTCAATTGTCATTGTCAAACTTAACAGCTGTCATTTGCGTTCAGAACATGACGATCAGTCAATCAGTTATGTACCTACATTCAGAGATAAGACAATCTGATTTAAAGCTTACGGCAACGCGTTATGTTATCCATATATTTATTAAGCATTTAAAATTTTGGCACATTAAAAATATCTTTCTAACAAGTGATCCACAATTAGTGTGACAAATAACAATTTACCTAATCAATTTGAATAAAAATAACACTACAGTCATCATGATCTCAACTGTAGGACGTCCATGGCTGGACATAAGCCTCTCCCATAATTTTCCAATAGGACCGAATAGAAGCAGCCCCGACCGATAGACCCAGCGTCGACTCGCGACCTTACCGACGGTTATACTTATTATTAGGTAGTCTCTCTACTCTACGACGTTATTTACACATCCTTTTTTTTATTGTTTATTTACAAACGGTGGTTTAAGTATATATTTTTAAAGTTTTATTAAATTAAATTAATATATTCAATTTTTTTTTTAAAGTAAGTAAATATACTTAGTACCTAATAGGTATCAAATATTAATAAATAAATTATTAAATAAATTAAGACTGGATGTTGCCATGGGGTTTTGGAAATTCAACAGGAATTCAGAAGAATTGTAAACAAAACAAAAAATCTGAAATAGCCGAGCTGTATCAGTCGGTAGCCGGAGATAGCCTTAGATCACTGCGAGATGGAATCAGGACTGAACAGATCCGTAGATAAACGAAAATCAATAGGTTAAATTAGCTGTTAAAATTTGTTTAAAAAGTTATGGCTTGTTCTAATAATATTTAATGAAAGCAAATAATTGTTATTTATTGCTATTATATAAATGGAGTGTAAAATACTTACAGTTGAAAGTCGTTGGCCACGTGGTAGCGAGGGGTACGCTACCATGTGGCCAATCCCTCTAGCCTCCACGTCCGTCCTCACCACTTGCTATATTACAAATACAAATGGAAAATAATAGAACTCAAATCGGACCCAGCCCTTTTCAACCCATTCCCCCACCCTTAGATTTTTGAAAAAAATTTGAAAAAATCCTAAAAGGGAACATTGAGCCACCCGCTCTATATAATTTCTATTCTTGTGAAAAGGTACAAAGGTATGTACCTGCTATGCTTTTAT
Source organism: Synanthedon myopaeformis (assembly GCA_944738685.1). Taxonomy (NCBI): domain Eukaryota; kingdom Metazoa; phylum Arthropoda; class Insecta; order Lepidoptera; family Sesiidae; genus Synanthedon; species Synanthedon myopaeformis. The sequence goes on along the minus strand of OX122926.1, from coordinate 8,485,800 downwards.
TTACGAAAAGATACGGTCAATAATAGATAAGAATGAAATACCATCGAAGTAAAGTAACTATTGCCAAATTTCACATCAATCGAACCTGTGGAAATTAGTGAAATTTCTTCGTCAACTAAAAAATGGGCTGATTGTCTTAAAACGCCTGAACAAAGTTTTATAAATTATAAGGTAGCTAAGAACCATTTCGTACACGTCACACTTATAACATCTGACGTTAACAAAAATAGTATGCTAGATTGAATCTCACATATCTAGACTTTTTATATATAACTAGGTAGGTAAGTACTTAAAAATTTAAACTTAGAGAAAATGGTATCAGCCTGTAGGGGATTAGGTATGTCATGACATTAGAAATGTGTTTTCTTAAATATAAAATTCTAGCTGTTGCACGCGACGTCGCCCGCGTAACTTTATAAAATATAGACTATGTTACTCGCTGATAATGTAGCTTTCTATAAGTGAAAGAAATTTCAAAATTGGTCCAGTAGTTTTTGAGTTTATTCATTACAAACATACAAATCTTCTCTCTTTATAATATTAGTATAAATAATAAAATTTTGATTAGGTTACTTATTATATGCAAAGTGACAATTATGACTAAAAATTATGTAGGTGTCATTTTTTTATTAAAGCTGCATTGCCTAATAAATTTTCATTTCAAACAAAATACATTATACTTATTGTACTCAATTTTTTTTTAATCCCTAGGTATAAATATATGTATTATTAATTATTAAAAAAAAATATCTAAATTTTTAACAGAGACAAGCTAATTTTGAGTGCTGTTGGTATTTCGATTAAAAATTAATAAAATAAAATAATTATAATTGATTACATCCGAGATGTGGACGTAAAGGCGCATGGTGTCATAAAAGTCCTGCAACTGATTGGCCAAAAACGCAACCACGCATGGTGAGAAGACCTAAAGTTTCCTACATGGGTCATATTGTTAGACATGAGCTATATAGCTGGTGATGATGGGCAAAGTCGCTGGAAAGAGAAAGGTTGGGCGAAGAAAGAAGGCTGAGCTGGCTGAGGAACATCAGAGAGTGGACCGGGGCCCCTAGCCAAGTATGCTTTCTACAGTCGTTTACGCTACGCTAAGTACGCTAAGAGAAAAATTGGTGATTGGTCAAAATTTTATTTTGACGTTACAATAACCAATCACCAGGTTTTCTCTTAGCGTAGCGTAAACGACTGTTAGAAACACACTTGGTTAGGCCCCCGGGATAGTTCGGCGGAGTTGCGGAAGAGTGTTCGTCAGACCACGCAACTTCGCCTTATAGTGGACGCGGAGGACGCCAAGAGGTTTAGTCAATAGATCTACCCCACAGTATTGTAAAAAAAAGGGCTCCGGGATAGCTAACTCTGTGTTCCGAAGAGCAAAAGACAGAGAGGACTGTTCCAGGCTGATCGCCCACCTTCACTAGTTTAAGATTCATCTACGTATATATATTAGAAACCATTTAACGTCTCTTCTGTAAGTCCTAATATTATTTTATTTGATTGAATTGAGTCCTCATTTCTTATTTGAAAAATTATCATGTTGATGAGTCATAGTCATGGTGAATCATGACTCAATAATTTATCAATTATAACCTAAAAAAAAAAACCAAATTGTTAAAGCGATGACATCTCGGTCTTTGTCATAAACAAATAAAAGCATTTTAACAAATAAAGGTGTCTTAAATTTTTTGTTTACATTTTAGCTGTACTGTACACAATGCTCTACCATTATATTAAAAGATTTTTTTTTTTTGATAAAAATCTTATCTATAGATATAATAAAATCGTAAACGAGCCGTGACTGTACATTAAATATTTATTTTAAAAAAATTGTACACGTTGTGCTTATGTTTCAGAGATAAAAAAAATATTATAGATTTTAGAATTTTTGTCTGTTTGGCTGTGCGTATGCATTTAAATGCGGTTTAATGTAGGTATTGATGGTTAAGTACCTGGATTAAACTATAGGATACTTTTTATCCTAAAAAAAGTTTAGGTTCCTGTGGGATATTCAAAAAACAAACTACAGCTCGTTCAAAGTTGCTGGCACTAGCTTGTATTTCATACTCTTAATTACATGGCAAGTTAAGTAAATATTTATAAAGAGAATTTATACGACTTCTAAGAAATTACATCGCCCGTGACTTTGCGAACAATTTTCACTTTTCTGTTCAAAAATTCGAAAGATTACTAGCATGTGTTGTACCATTTTGAAATTTTGATTAAATGGGCTACTTTTGTAAACGACTTGCCAAGGGAGGTTTATTTTTTTTTTTAGAAGAAGAAGTGTCAAAGTTGGCTGAAAAATATGACTCAATTAAACTTTATATTTTTTTATACAAACTTACAAAATGAAATATTGAATTTACACAAAAAAAATCTGCATAATTTAAAAATGCCGTCCAGGTTGTCGCTTTTACCCCATTTTCAAATAATCTCTTAACCAAGTGATCTAATTATTTTCTTATTTTTTTTTTCAGAGCTGGTGTAACGTGGCCTATCGCCTAAACACACACACACACACGCACACATTATAAATATCAAAGTATGTAGGTTTCACGAATTAAATGTTTTTCCCCCACACAAAAAGTTCCCACAACATGCCTAAAGAAGTTCTCACTAAAAAATCACACATTAATAATTCCTGAAATTTCAACTAAGACAAGTTATGACATGTCACTTGTAAAATGCAAGTAAACAGTTATTTGATATGATGATATTAGCTGTTGATACGAAATTTAAACACTGTATTGTAATAGGTATTATACCGTGTAATTTCTGCAAGTTCTCAGTATTTAAAACGTGTGGAACACCAAGTGTTGTTTATATCAAGCAAAATTTTGTCACATAATTTCTTTGAGTGAAAAATTTAAGTCCTTGTACCTACACTTTTAGGCTGCCTACTGCCTAAAGTGTAGTTTTTAATTATTTTTAATTATTATTTTTTTGATTAAAACAAAGTCACACAGGTCATGCGTCAGCAAATCATTATAAAATTAATGGAACATTATAAAATTAATGGAACATTATAAAATAATGTGCTCCATGCCAATGCAGATGAGTCATTGCAAACCTGAACCAATAAATAAGAGTTTATAGACGTCCCAAGGACGTCCGAACAAAAAAATTTGCCCTTCACGAGAACGTTAATTGTTTTTGTTGTATTTAAAATAAAAAATGTATTTATTTAATTTTATTTTATTAAAATAATTATGAACTTAAAAACATATTAATATTTTATTTCACTTCTTTTAATGGAATAAATAACTATTATTCTTGCATAATTATGATTATTATATTATATCTTTACATAGTCTATCTATACTTTACTAATATTATAAAGAGGGAATGCCTACTTGTATTTTTGTTTGTAATTAATTAACTAAGAGCTATTGGAACGATTTTAAAAATTCTTTCACCTATAGAAAGCTACCTTATCAGCAAGTAACATAGGCTATATTTTATAAAGTTACGCGGACGAAGTCGCGTGCAACAGATACTATAAAATAAAGTCGCTTCCCGCGCCGTCTGCCCCTCTGTTGTACACTTAAATTTTTTAAAGTACGCAACAGATTTTCATGCGGTTTTTACTAATGGAGAGAGCAAAAACAAGGAAGTTTTTTATATAAAACTAGCGAGCCGCTCCCGGCTTCGCCCGGGGTGCAATTTCATATACAAAAATATTCTTCGTTTATCCCTCTTTCCAAACGTGAAAACCGAATTAATATCGGACTATCCATTCTTGAATTTTTGAAGCGTACACAAACCAGCTTAACATTTTTATATTTTAAGATTTGATCAATTAACATTATGGTTAAGATTTCTCCAAGATCTCATCCGAATTTATACCGAATTTCACACAAATATGTATACATAGCGGTTTGAGCGTGAAAACGAAGTTAATTTTAGGCTTTTTTTTTTATTTCAGTGAACCTGATGTAAGTTCCTATCTGAGTTGCGGCTTTCTCTCTTGATTAAACTGCCCATAATTTTGGTTACTTAACTCTATCGGCTCATACTCGTACAGGTCTTTAGGTATTCCGCTTTCTACATTTGATAGGTACGGCCGAAAATAAAATAATACTGATATCTACTAATGAGTAACTGGCGTGTCTACTTGCCACTACTTGATATACGGGTAAATGCGTTTCTTAGGAAAAATATTTGATCGCTACATATTAAATTACAGCGCGCAATATTTTACGCACACATGAATCCAGGCACACACATACACAATGATCCTTTCAAGCGATTGTCAAGTCCATGAAGTGTAACAGTGTAACAAAAAAATACAACAATGAGTGAGCGAGATGAATATATATTCATAATAATAAAATATGTAGTTGTAGAGCGGTTTGATATGATTGTGTTTGGCTGTGTAGGTGCAAAGGGGGGGGGGGACTATTTTACCTCACAATGTTGCCATGCGTTCGATAAAAGTGGTAAATTTGTAAAAGCAACAACCAATAGATAATTTATCAAAATCAAAAGATTGTTTTAGAATTCTTACGTTCATTCTATAATTTAACTGAGAATTCTCAGTCATGAGATTAATCTATTTTGATCCATGATTTCTATTCCAAAAGAAATAGACCGATGAAATTGTTTAAGCTGGAATAAAAAACAAATTATGTGTAGATAGTTGCAGAATAAAGTAACTTGAAATTACTAAATTAGGCCTCCTCCAGTTTGATCCAGTCTTCTGTTTTTAGCTTGATTGATCCACTCCTTTCCTGCTGTAGCTATAATGTCATCGCTCCATCTTTTCATCGATCGTCCTTTTCGTCTTTTCCCAATAGGTCCCTTCCACCTTGTCGCTTCTATAGTTCATCGTTTATCACTGTACCGTGCTATGTGGCCAGCCCATCGCCATTTCAACTTCTGACTGTAGCTTAGCACGTCTATTACTTATTCTTTCTTTGTATAGACTCGCTTCTTATTTTGTGTTTTAATCTTATTTTTAGAAGGCTTCCATGGCTTTCTGGCAATTTACTAGTTTTGTTTTTGTTTTGTTGCTGTAGGTCCATGACTGGCAAGCATACTTAAGAGTCGGTAAAATGCATGTATCCATTGCTAATTCGCTTCACCTAAAGAAAACAGCAATGGATACATAATAAAAATAATGAAGGTGTCAGAATCGAAATCGTTCAATCATAGATTTTTTTTAAAGATTTTGAAAAGTGAAAATTCTTGTATAGAGTAATATAAAATTTAATCTACGAAAAAAGAAGTGTCATAATTGTTCATTAGTTTTCTTCATTTCCTATTGGATGTTAATTATCATAAGGCTATCATAATTTACTAGCCGCACTTAATTTTTTTGTCTCAGCCGCAAGCGTCCACTGCTGGACATAGGCCAATTATCATTAACAAAACTAAAATAAAAAGAAAATTGTATACTAAGGCCTACAATAGTGTAGTAAACTATCTAGTAGTGGAATTAATTGAGTGGAAATGAATTATACGAGTAAGTATATTTTTTTGAAAGTGAATTTTTTTAAATTAAAATTTTAAATTTATAGATCGTCAAACAGGTTTTAGCTACCGTAAAGACAAGATATTTCGCTGTCCCTTTATTGAATTGAATTTAATGTATATTTATTATTTAATATTTTTAAATAATGAGAGATTCATTTGTGAAGAGATTCTCCCGATTACTAGGTAAATTAACTTACTTTTATAATGTTTGTCGATCTATAAACACTTGTAAAAGTTTATATAGATATATAAATAAATTTATTATTTTTTCCAATATTAAGCAAAATTTAGATTTGTTACCTGGCAACACTCGACGCCGCCTGCGCCGGCTTGCATGCGTGACCCCAACCTTATGCCTCGAGCTCAGGTCGGTCTGTCGTTTGGGGCATCGCGACAGCATCGGACGTTTCCGATTACAGCTCTACACTACCACGTGGCTAAGCAACCAACAACCTTAAACTGTAAGTTTTTTACACACGATTCACTTAAATTCTTTATTAATTATTATTCAACTTGAATATAAAATTAAACATGACTTTTTTAAGTAAATTTAACTACAATGCTCTTTTAGTTTTTAGCCTCACATTCAATTGAAATAGCTTGAACAAGCGCGACGTACTTACATTTTATTTCTTTATTTATAATTATATTTAATTAAGTGCTACATTAAATCCAAATAAATTAAAATTACATCAGTGATAATGATAACTTAAGTCCGCGTTATATATATCCTGAGTTTAGGATTATATTGCCACTAGCGACGCTCCCCCGGCTTCGCACGAATGCAATATTTTCTGAAAACCTTACATACTCGTTGATCGCTCTTTGTATTAGTTAAAACCTTATCAAAATCCGTTGGATGTTTTGAAGAAGTTAGGAGAAACAGAAAGACGCGTACTGCGACTTCAAGTTACTATGTAGAGATAATTCATAATATGAAGTTTTCGTTTTATTTATAAAAAAAAATATGTACATAATTCTAATTAGTATTATTTACAGTTTTTTTTTTATGTTGCTACTTTTTTGTGTGCATATCTAACTTAAGGTAACTTAAGGTAAACTTGCACAATTAATCAAATATTTAAGGCCTCTTTCACCAACTACAAGTAAAGTGTTGATTAGTTACTTTTAGAAATAATTTTATGTTAATGTTTTTTAATGTTTGGGACTTTTACCGTACAAACAAAGGTATATTATTATCGCTCCATCATTCCCGGTGACCGGTGACTTTAAATGGCGGTTAGCCTACTTAACACTTTACTCAAAGATGGTGAAAGAGAGTGCGTAGTTGTCATATTCTTAATTCAAAATACAATACCAAACATACTTGACGCACTCGTCGGTCGCCTTTGTTGAAGATAGCGCTTCATTTCAAGGGGTCGGTGTTCGATTCCTGGCAAGGTCAACTTATCAACTTAAAATTACTTAAAGCGGCTTGAAACAGTAGTTTTAACGTCCGCGCCCGATGCAAAAGAGGGATGTTAGGTATAAGTAAGTAGGTTTCTGTGTATCTGTTTGTGGAATCGCAGTTCCCAAACGAATGAACCTATTCTGATCATGTTTTTTTGTTTGTTTGTGACCTGATCAGGATTGTTTTTAGCTAGAATTTATGAAGATCTGTTTAGGCGTTTGAAGACCATTAGCCTATTTTCTAGGTGACGAAGAATTTGACTAACTTACACGGCTTAATGTTAAATTTAAGTATACCTACTGTTATTTCGGTGGTATTTCCAAAACATGGTAGCCTTGAGCTGATGCTGCAGCAACAATTAGTCTGCGGGATACCCAAGTCCTTAGCAAATTACAACAGATATAGCGTGTTTGGGCTCAATAGTTTTTTATAATTTTTAATAATAGATTTTTATGAATTATAGTCGTCAAGGATACTTTAGTTACATTACAACGTAGATAGGTATTATAAGGAAATATACTTGGACCGTTTAATAAAAAAAATATAGCTTTATCAGGTAGAAGTTTTTACTTTAGGTCACCTTTTTTTTAAGCACTGTGCCAGGCCAGGGGACCCTGCTCTATTATTATAACATACAACCGCATACCACTCATCCGCACAGATAAGATTTAGTTAAAAAAAATTAAAATCAGGATAAAAGCAATAAATAACTTTTCACATTACAAATTAATGTTCCTTTCTCATATATGTATTGAATTTTTTTAAACAAAAAAAAGTATTTCTTTTATTAGTGTTGTATTATTTGTTCGCGTAAACATTTAACATCCGCGGTAGTAAATCTGTACTAAATAAGAGTAGACACAATAAGTTTATTTTGTTTTATTAGGGAAAACAAACAATTACACCATATATTTATAATAGTAAATTTGAAAAAGAGAATTATACATAAATAAAGGTAACAGTGCAATCAACATTTTACACGAATTTTATAAAGAGACAAACTTACTCGTAAATGAACTGAGTTGAACTTAGTTTTGATCTAAAGACAGTGCTAAATAAGTCCTTGACCATTTGTGTTGTGAGCCAAATCATGGTCGAGAGTTTGCACCCTTCAAATATGTAGTATTTTGCGACGTGCGATGTTATCTCTTTCTCATACGAGTGTGTGCACCTACCAATTTAAAATCCAATTCAGCTTTCATCTCGTTTTAGGGCGAATTGTGGGAATCTGTGGGAACTGTATTGTACCATTAGTGAAAACCGCATTAAAATCCGTTGCGTAGTTTAAAAAATCTAAGTGTATATATATATATATATATATATAGGTACAGAGGGACAGATGGCGGGAAGTGACTGTTTTTATTTATATCTATACTAATATTATAAAGAGAAAAGATTTGTAGGTTTGTAATGAATAAACTCAAAAATTTCTCGACCGATTTTAAAAATTCTTTCACCTATAGAAAGCTACATTATCAGCGAGTAACATAGGCTATATTTTATAAAGTTACGCGGGCGAAGTCTATTGCAACAGCTAGTAGATACTATGTAAAGATTTATGACGTTGATACAGTCTTACCTCTTTTATCCAGAGAAAGGTTCCGAGGGCAAAAATAAAAATAAAAATTCAACACTCAAGATAAAGGGGTGCGGTCGAAGTGGCAGAAAAAGTATGCTTGTAAAGATTATAGTCCTTCACACCCAACAGCCCCAACTTTGACGGACGCAGTTTATTGAAACACAATATGAACTTTAGACATGAATAAATTTAACATCTACATGTGTCGGCTAATTCAATGTCAAGGTTACCGCGATCAACGGATTGCAATATACAGTTATATCGATGTCAATGACTCTAATGTATTGGAACAACAGACAAATAAATACATATGTCCGTTTTATAGATAATGTCTATTATGTTATTGTTTGTATAAAAAACACAGTTTTTAAGATCACAAATTAACAATTAATTCACGTCTATATCCAAAACACAATTTTTAAGATAATAAAATAATACAATTTCACGTCTATTCCCAAACCAGACTAAAGACTATTTGGAGAGCGAATTATTTCACATCAATGTAGAAGAGGACCAGCAATAACATAATTAAAAATATATAATAATAATAATTGATAAGTATAAAAGTATAATTAAGTTATAATAACTAAACATTATTAGATTTAAAATAAATACTTAACACGTAGGCAATAGGGATGTTGACTCATCGAAATATTATACATATATTTGCAAGCAGTGTTGACTGTATTAAAATAAAAATATAATTTTGCCGCAAAACGATAGTTTCCATAACATTATCGAAAAAATTATTTTTATTTTTTTTTTATTTTAAGGAATTTAATTTTTATAATATAAACAAATTAGAATTTTTTTTTTTAATTATTTAACGGTAGTCACTAGTATCTAATATAATAAAAAAATAATAGTATTATAATTTTATAGAACACTCAAATACTTAAATATTATTTTTATTGGTTTTTTTAAATATCTAATTACTTATATAATATGCATCAGGTGGTAGGTAATGAGAAAGACATTGCCTTATTTATCTCTATGTATCTCAATGGCGATTCGTTGTAACTAGTCTGATTCAATGATTTTGTAATATATTTCAGTAAAATGGTTCCTCAAAATACGACTTCCGACATGGAGCAAGTGTGCAGCCTTATTTTGTCTGATGGATCGACTTTCGAAGGCCGCAGTTTTGGCGCAAGAGTTCCTGTTGAGGGAGAAGTCGGTTAGTTTGCACTTTATTTTAAGTACATCTGCCCATTCTACTATACCTATATCTTTAGCATTTTCACTGACTTTATGTTTATTGTCCCACCGATGGACATAGACCTTTACTCTATGTGTGATCTACTCACATGTCTACTGACGATTGGCAGTACTTTCCATATCTTCGAAGATTCAAAGGCCGGTAACGCACTTAGATCTTCCAGGCATTGTTTGTTTATAGGCAACGTTAGCTTATAATTGTTTATAACCAACGAAAATCTTAAAGACGACAATCACATCGTGCATCGTTACTTAAACCAGCATCGTTACTTGTTTGTTATTTTAAATGTAAAAGACGTTAGCTCACTTCATGTTAGGTGGCTACCGACGCCACAGATTAGATGATAGTTACTATGCCGACGCCTATAACGGAAGCAATGCAGCAAGTGCGCTGGGACCATAGTGCCAAATCCCTTATCCTTGAATAAGGATAAGGCATTAGGCAGTTGACGGGTAAATTGGGCTCTGGCATCCCTTACTCACTCACAGAAATACAATAACACACATACTTAATGTTATTTCACTGTAGTCTTCTGTGAGGGGATGGTTACTGCTGCCTCCAACTCACTCCTAGCTTGGATGAAAATTTTATTAATGGACGTATTATCTCTTTTATTTTTAATAAAAGACGTTTAAGGAATGTTTAATGTATACCAACTTTTAACTAACACAGCTTCCAAATGTTCCAATGTTCCAGTGTTCCAGACTGGTATGGTGGGGTATGTAGCATCGCTCACCGATCCATCCTATCACGCACAAATATTGACACTGACCTATCCGCTGATAGGTAACTATGGAGTTCCAGACGAAAATGAGCGCGATGAAAATGGATTACCCAGGTAATAATTTGGCTTTCTCGTACACACATCAGTACCTAACTCATGTAGGTAAAACGAAACTAAGTTACATTCACAAAACTCCATAAATTGTGAATCTGATTCTATGAATCGAATGTTGTATATCCAATTCAGAAATATATATAAGTAAATATTGTGTTATTAACAAATTTTCTTTTTTTCTTTTTCAAATTGCATAAAATTTCTTGTAGTTTCAACGATTAAAGAATGGGTCGAAAATTCTAACCTATATATATCCGACGAGATGATTGTAAATTCCTAAACTTACCTATACCTCTATATCTCTTCATTCAGAGGTTTCACGGAGAAGACATAAAACAACATATTAGTTCGGCTACAAAGAAATAATTAAGTACTAAATCTTTGATCAAAAAAATTGGTTGCCTGACAAATTAGGTCAATGAAATAACAGGTTGTGTGATTGATAACTTTGATGATCTTTAAGCATAGATGTCATTTGCTTACAGATGGTTTGAGTCTAGTCGCATATGGGCAGCAGGACTCATAGTTGGAGAAGTAAGCACTCATGCGTCGCATTGGCGATCGCGACAGTCTCTCGGCGAATGGCTGAAAAAACACAACGTCCCGGGAGTTTGTGGCATTGACACTAGAGCACTAACTTGTCGTTTACGTGCTGGTGTCACTCTTGGCCGCATCATCCAAGGAGCTCCCTCGCTAAAGCCTCTCCCACCTCTAACGGACCCAAACGCAAGAAATTTAGTTTCGGAAGTGTCTGTAAAGGTATGTCTGTACTGTAATGCATCATCAACTCAGCCGCAGGACGTCCACTGCTGGACATAGACCTCCCGCGTAACTTTACAATAATAATTCTTAATAATTATAATAATATTAATAATATTTTATCAAAACGTTTGGTTGACATAGCCGGTCAACAGATTAGTATTGCCATACAACGAGGTAATGTAGCCAGCATGCTTGAGACCTTGCTGAAGGGACAGATGCTATAATATATAATGTGTAAATATATATAATTTAGGATTAGATTTTATTTTAAATAAGCTTATTTTTAGTTTGTATTATAGATATACTTTAAATATATTTGTAGAATAAAATACAGTACATAATAATATAATATAATTACAATATATTAATATGCATCCCCATAATAATGCATATAACTGAAAAAAAAATTTGGTGTCAAAAAAATTTAAAATTTAAGAAACACCCTCAAACGATAATAATAATAATTGCTCGAAATGATTGGTTTTACCTTCACACGATGCAATACAGTGATTGTCTGGTCGATAATCCATGACTTTATATATGAGCATGCTCACTGCTCAGTTAAGTCAATGTGAGTTGTCATATACAGTTAAAATTATAACGATATTTATTTAAGTATTATTACTTTATTAAAAGGTATAACTAATTAAATGAACAAATTATAAAATTGTAATATGTACATGTACATAAGTCACGCAACAGAATTAAAAGAATTATTTTAATAGAGGAAATAGGTTTCACAGCCTAAATCGCTTCAATTGGAGATAAAAATTCCGTTTTCCAAAATAAAATTTATGTCGTGATAATTGCTTTAGTATGAACTCCATTTAACTTTTATTTTCAGAAAACAAAAATATTTAATCCGAACGGTAAAGTGAAAATAGTTGCCATTGATTGTGGACTAAAAAACAATCAAATAAGATGTTTAGTCAAAAGAAATGTCCAAGTAGTTTTGGTACCTTGGGACCATAAATTGAATCCAGAAGAATACGACGGATTGTTTATAAGCAACGGACCGGGAGATCCGCAACATTGCAAAGAAGTAGTAGAAAACATCAGGGCAGTAATAAACAACGATAAAACAATTAAACCAGTGTTTGGTATCTGCCTTGGCCATCAACTGCTTTCTGCAGCAATTGGTTGCAGGACATTTAAAATGTGGTAAGAAACATTAATTTTGTACCGGATATAGTCTATAAAAATATGATACCTATTTTGTTCTTAAATTCTTAAATGTCCCAAGAATAGAGTTTTAAATTTTACTTCAAAAGGACAAAGAATTCTTTAGAATTCTCCCAATATTTTTTTGTTATCAGATAACCAGATAAGTGTTAGTTTATAGAATAATATTGTAAAAAATTTTATATATTTTTTTTCAGTTATGGTAACCGTGGTCATAACTTACCATGTACTCATTTGGAAACAAAAAGGTGTTTTATGACTTCTCAAAATCATGGGTTTGCTGTGGATGCTGACTCCTTACCAGACAATTGGAAAGCATTGTTTATGAATGAAAACGATAAGACAAATGAAGGCATAATTCATGAAAGTTTACCATTCTTTAGTGTTCAATTTCACCCTGAACACACTGCCGGCCCAACTGATCTGGAATGTCTCTTCGACATATTTGTTGATGCAGTGAAAGCTTACAAAGAGAAGAAGCAATGTGTGATCAATGATATGATCACAGAGATGCTCCAGTTTGTGCCTAAAATCCAAGAAAAGCCCAAAAAGGTACTAATCTTGGGGTCAGGTGGATTGTCAATAGGCCAGGCTGGTGAATTTGATTATTCGGGTTCACAAGGTGTAAAAGCTTTGCAAGAAGAGAAAGTTCAAACAGTTTTAATAAATCCAAATATTGCTACGGTTCAAACATCCAAAGGTTTAGCGGACAAAGTTTACTTTTTGCCTATAACGCCCGAATATGTGGAACAGGTTATTAAAGCCGAACGCCCGACAGGAGTATTGCTTACGTTTGGCGGACAAACAGCTCTGAACTGTGGCGTAGAACTTCAAAAATCAGGAGTTTTTGAAAAATACAATGTTACTGTTTTAGGTACGCCGATTCAGTCAATTATTGACACTGAAGATAGAAAGATATTTGCAGAAAAAATTAATGCTATTGGTGAAAAAGTTGCTCCAAGTGCAGCAGTTTGCTCAGTAGAAAAAGCACTCGCTGCAGCATCACAAATTGGATATCCCGTTATGGCACGCTCTGCATTCTCATTGGGAGGTTTAGGGTCAGGTTTTGCTAATAATGAAGATGAACTGAGGGCGCTTGCCCATCAAGCATTCTCACATTCTGATCAACTAATTATTGACAAATCCTTAAAGGGTTGGAAAGAGGTGGAGTACGAAGTGGTTAGAGATGCTTACAATAATTGCATTACTGTCTGCAACATGGAAAATGTTGATCCTCTGGGAATTCACACCGGCGAGTCAATTGTAGTAGCACCGAGTCAAACATTGTCCAATAAAGATTATTACATGCTACGAGAAACAGCTTTAAAAGTTATACGACATTTTGGGATCGTCGGAGAATGTAATATACAATATGCTTTGAACCCCCATTCGGAGGAATTCTATATAATAGAAGTGAATGCTCGACTATCACGAAGTTCAGCGTTAGCTAGTAAAGCTACTGGGTACCCATTGGCCTATGTCGCTGCTAAATTGTCATTGGGCATTCCATTACCTGAAATAAAGAATTCAGTAACAGGAGTAACAACTGCATGCTTTGAGCCCAGTTTAGATTACTGTGTGGTTAAGATACCACGATGGGACTTAGCGAAGTTCAATAGAGTGAGCACTAAAATTGGGAGTTCAATGAAAAGTGTCGGAGAAGTTATGTCCATTGGCAGGAATTTCGAAGAAGCATTCCAGAAAGCTTTGCGTATGGTGGATGAAAATGTTAATGGTTTTGATCCTTACATTGAGAACGTGAACGAAAATGAACTAAGAGAACCCACTGATAAACGGATGTTTGTATTAGCTGCCGCTCTTAAACAAGGGTATACTGTTGAAAAAATCAATGAATTAACTAATATTGATAGATGGTTCCTAGAAAAGTTTAAAAATATTATCAATTATTACAGTTATCTTGAAACCGTAGGTCATAGCACAGTCACTCGCGAAATGTTAAAAAAAGCAAAACAAATTGGGTTCTCCGATAAACAAATCGCATCCGCCATCAAAAGCACTGAACTGGCAGTAAGGAAACTCAGAGAAGAGTTGCAAATTACACCATTTGTTAAACAGATTGACACAGTGGCTGCAGAATGGCCTGCCACCACAAATTATCTGTATCTTACATACAATGGAACTACACATGATATAGACTTTCCGGGGGAGTTTGTAATGGTGTTAGGGTCTGGTGTTTATAGAATTGGAAGTTCAGTTGAGTTTGATTGGTGCGCTGTTGGTTGTTTAAGGGAAATACGAAATCAAGCTAAAAAAACCATAATGATTAACTACAACCCAGAGACTGTTAGTACCGATTATGACATGAGTGATCGATTATATTTCGAAGAAATTTCATTTGAAGTGGTAATGGACATTTACAATATTGAGAGGCCACACGGGGTTATATTGTCAATGGGAGGCCAATTGCCTAATAATATAGCCATGGATCTACACAGGCAACAAGCAAACATATTGGGAACATCTCCGGATATGATCGATAATGCAGAAAATAGATTTAAGTTTTCCCGCATGTTAGATCGCAAAGGAATACTTCAGCCTAGATGGAAAGAATTAACGAATCTTGAATCTGCCGTAAGTTTTTGTGACGAAGTTGGATATCCTTGCTTAGTGCGCCCGTCGTATGTTTTAAGCGGTGCCGCTATGAATGTAGCGCATTCTAATCAAGATCTAGAAGCATATTTGAAATCTGCTAGTCTAGTGAGTAAGGAACACCCTGTTGTCATTTCCAAATTTATAATGGATGCCAAAGAAATCGATGTAGATGTTGTCGCTGCCGACGGCGTTATTGTTTGTATGGCAGTATCTGAACACGTCGAAAATGCTGGTGTTCATTCCGGGGACGCTACTTTGGTTACGCCTCCACAAGATATAAATAATGAAACATTAGATAAAATTAAAGATATTGCTAGTACGATTGCAGAGACTCTTGATGTTACTGGCCCATTTAATATGCAATTAATTGCAAAGGATAATGATTTAAAAGTCATTGAATGCAATGTAAGAGTCTCGAGATCATTCCCATTTATTTCCAAAACTTTGGATCACGATTTCGTTGCAATAGCCACAAAAGTTATTCTGGGTATGCCAGTGGAGCCAGTAAACGTTATGCTTGGTTGCGGAAAAGTTGGCGTAAAAGTGCCGCAATTTTCATTTTCAAGGCTAGCAGGAGCTGACGTAACTTTAGGAGTAGAGATGGCTTCAACGGGAGAGGTTGCATGTTTTGGTGAAAATCGTTACGAAGCTTATTTAAAATCTCTAATGAGCACTGGATTCAGAATACCAAAAAAAGCTATATTATTATCCGTCGGAACTTTTAAGGTAGTTGTTATTCATTTATTTTAATTTGTTTTAAAATCATTTTTTATTTTTTTATGTTATTGTGCAAATCTTGCTTGTTTACAGCATAAAATGGAGTTATTACCATATGTACGAATGCTACGTAAATTAGGATACAAACTATATGCCAGCATGGGTACCGGCGATTTTTATACTGAACACGGAGTTGATGTAAGTTGAACATTTTTCAAGTGTGAGATTATGATAGATGTTTTATCTTTGTTTTAAATGACTATTATATTACTTCCAGGTTGAAAGTGTCCAATGGACTTTTGACCACATTGGAGATCCTGAAGATGCCCGATCAGATGGAGAGTTAATGCATTTGGCAGATTTCATGGCCAGACGAGAGTTGGATTTAGTAATAAATTTACCAATGCGTGGAGGAGCGCGGCGTGTATCATCTTTTTCTACTCACGGATATCGCACCCGACGACTAGCTGTGGACTATGCAGTGCCGTTAGTTACTGACGTTAAATGCGCTAAGCTTTTGGTTCAGGTAAAATTTCAACTTTTTAAAGTTTTTTGTTGTAGTAAGTCACCAGACAGGCCACCTTGTGGTAGGTGACTATACCGTTACTTATTGACGCGTGCCAGCCACAGGGTGCTCTGCCGACCTTAGTAGAACTAGGAATGAAAGATAGGATAAGGAAATGAGCTCTAGCATATTCATTCACCGAAAAACAATAATAGCACACACGCTGTTATTTCATGGTGATTTCCCAATATTTGACTGCGAAACTGCGAAATGCAGTGTGCCTTGCCATTACAGAATAAAATAATTAACGCGATATCATATCTTTTATATTAGTTTCAAACTGAAACATTCAATCCTGTACCTTTCTATTTTACAGGCAATGCTTAAATGCGGCGGTTCGCCTCCAATGAAAACTCACACAGATTGCATGACTTCTCGCAACATAATAAAGTTACCGGGTTTTATTGATGTCCATGTGCATGCTCGTGAACCTGGTGCAACTTATAAAGAGGATTTTTCTTCTTGTACCGCCGCCGCTTTAGCCGGTGGTATCACAATGATATGTGCTATGCCGAATACAAATCCTCCTGTCACCGACCGCGTAGCAATGGAGTATGTATCCTCGTTGGCCCGTGTAAGTGCTCGATGTGACTATGCTCTGTACGTCGGAGCCTCTTCGAACAACGTTGATACTGCAGCAGACATGGCTCCTCAAGCAGCAGCTTTAAAAATGTATCTGAATGACACTTTTTCGACGCTTAAACTAGACGATATGACCATTTGGCAGCAGCATCTCCAAAACTGGCCAAAGAAGATGCCGGTATGTGCACACGCTGAACGTGAAAAAACAGGCGCCGTCATTCTTATGGCCTCTCTACTGGATAGACCAATACACATTTGTCATGTCGCTCGGAAAGAAGAGATTTTAATTATAAAGGCCGCAAAAGAACGTGGTCTTAAAGTGACATGCGAAGTGTGTCCACACCACCTTTTCCTCAGCACAGCAGACATTAAGTCAGTTGGCGAAGGAAGGTCTGAAGTGAGACCAGTTCTATGCAGTCCCGAAGATCAAGCTGAACTATGGAAAAACATGGATATAATAGACGTGTTTGCTACTGATCATGCTCCTCACAGTGTAGAAGAAAAGGACTCTCAAACACCACCACCTGGCTTCCCTGGATTAGAAACAATATTACCTTTACTTCTAAATGCTGTCCATGAAGGTCGTCTCACAATGGACGATATTATAAATAAGTTTCATAAAAATCCTCGAAGGATTTTCAATTTACCAGAACAACCTAACACCTATGTCGAAATTGATATGGATTATGAATGGACAATTCCGAACAGTATGGAATTTTCAAAATCAAAGTGGACTCCTTTCGCTGGCATGAAAGTTTGTGGTGCTGTACATCGTGTGACATTACGGGGTGAGATTGCCTATGTGGAAGGTAAAATTCTTGTGCCTCCAGGATTCGGCCAAAATATTCGAGATTGGCCCAGTCCCATGAAACCGGCTCCTTCGACTAATGCGATTATGACGGGCGAGAAGGAAACAAGTAGACCCAGTTCTGCACTTGATATGCACACTTCTGGTGAATTCAATAAAATTATTGATCTTGGTTCAGATCAATTAAATGTTCACTTTTACGATACCTCTGGATTAAGAAGCGTCTCTCCTTTACCTCTACAAAATGTCACAAGACAAAGGTGTGACAGTACATCATACAACCCTACACAAATATCTGCGAGTCAACGTCAACGGAGTGATTTATATGGTAAAAATATTCTGACTGTGGACTCTTTTGGGAAAGAAACAATCAATGACATATTCAACCTTGCTCAATTCATGAAAACAAGTGTAAATAAGGGTCGGGTTTTAGACGACATATTGAGGGGGAAAGTAATGTCTTCAGTATTCTATGAAGTCAGCACACGCACTAGTTGTAGTTTTTCCGCAGCTATGCAACGGTTGGGTGGATCAGTAATTCATACTGACGCCACAAGTTCGTCAGCCAAAAAAGGGGAAAGCTTAGAAGACAGTATAGCTGTACTGGCCAGTTATGCAGATGTGGTCGTATTACGTCATCCGGAGCCTGGTGCTGTGATGGTATGTTCAACATTTGTTTACATCGTATTTCTTTTGTATATGTGTCGCAGTACAAATCGAATAACCGGTACCTATTCTTAATTACAGCGAGCTTCCAGGCACTGCCGAAAACCTATCATAAATGCGGGAGACGGCATAGGAGAACACCCGACGCAGGCATTACTGGATGTTTTCACTATACGTGAAGAAATCGGAACAGTAAACGGTCTCACAATAACCATGGTTGGGGACCTTAAAAATGGACGTACAGTTCATTCGCTTGCTCGACTCCTTACACTGTACCAAGTTCAGTTACAATATGTAAGTCCACCGGGGCTGGGTATGCCGAAGCACATAATGGACTTCGTCGCATCGAAGGGTATCTCGCAGAAAATTTTCCACCGTCTCGAAGATGTGCTGTCGGACACTCACGTTATATATATGACGCGTATTCAAAGGGAGAGATTTGAAAGCGAAGAGGAATATAAAAAGGTAAGTGTCGTTTTGTAATCCATTTATGTATCATTTAGTATTTTCTGTGTGTAATTTTGTCCTGGATGACTCTAAAGCCGATCGTCCACCGCCAACTAAACTAAGTTGTTTAGAATAGCTCGCATAGTTGAGCCAGTTTTTCATAAATATGCGTCCACCGCTAACTATGTCAGCTAAGCTACGTAAAATAGCCCAACTAAGTCTAACTAACTTAGTAGTGCGGTTCTTACCTTACCCTCTGGCGCCTGTCGCTAGTGTTGTTTGTTTGAACATGTTTTTACCCTTATTTTTCGGTGGACGGACAACATATTTGCTTAGTTAGCTTAGTTTAGTTCACTGAGCTTAGTTTCCAAGGTTTTTTAGACAAGGAACACTATTTAGTTTGATCTTGTACCGCGCGGTCATTGAACCTAGTTTTATAGGCTGACACAAATATTAATTGAGATGGTTTTATAGTCTCGCGGACTCCTAGTGGTGACGCCACAGTTGATGACGCGCGCCCGACGACGAATGATAGTGATGCATCCTCTGCCGCGACTGGACGAAATCTCTCCACAGTTTGACACCGACCCTCGCGCCGCGTACTTCCGTCAAGCCGAGTACGGCATGTATGTGCGCATGGCGTTGCTCGCTATGGTTGCTGGAGTCAACCCGTTAACATAGTCACTTGTAAATAAAAATATTATGTATTCGTCAAGAGTATAATATGTATGTATATAATATATTTATAGTAAAGTACATACCAGTTTTTAAGAGTATGTACAGTTGGGATAAGAAAAGATTCGTCACCTTAAAGTCGACAGTTGCTTGCATCAGGGCAGTTATCAGTCATGCCAAAATTTCATTTCGAACGTCTTTCAGTTGTCTGCATAGTGCTTTCGTTTTAAAGGGTACTAAGAGTCTACGACTTGATAAAGGTATGAATTAGAAAACTGGCGAAGGTTTTCGTACCCCGACTGTACCTACTAGAGTTGATACCCCATAGTGCAGGTGCCTACACTACAAGATGGTGTCGATATATTTCTGATCATGGATTAAAATATTGCTCTCTAGGGTCGCCTCTAGTTTTGCCCCATATTTTGACCCTAGTTTTATTGTCATTATACCTACTTAAGTATATTTTAATTTTTTTATAGGTTTTCAAAAATGTCTGTGTTTTTCTAAATTACTATGTGTGACATGTGTCATGTCATATTATCATTTATCAACTAAAGTTTGTAAACATTTAATATTTATTGCTAAAAGTGAAAAATAAAAATTTATAGTGTCATATTAGTGCCAACATACCTATTCTGTGATTAAAAATCGTTTACTCTGCTATTTTAGTCTGTATAAAGTTTTTATAAATGTGAATCAATAAATTTTATTCTTTTTTTATATTAGTCTCATAGTTAATTTCAAAGTAGAGGTAGAATATTTTAATTTAATAAGGATATAAATTTGTTTAGAATGTAATATACCTACTTATTTATATGTACCTAATTTTTAAATTATGTCAATTATTAATTAGTTAACGGTTTTAATTAGTGAGAGAGAATGCAATTAAATAATCACTCTGGCCGCCATCGCAATTACGCAACCAGTTAAATACTCAAGTAGGTACCTAGTACCACCAATTTTATTTAACTTGCGATTTTGTAGATAATAGGTAATGTCAATATTTTTATCTTAATTATTTTGATTAAATGTTATATGGATATGCTAAAAGTTATGTTAATTAAAACCTACCCTGTTGCGAGCTATTTTAAATAATATTAAATCACTGTAGATATTCTGTGCGGCAAATAAAAATAGCATTTGATGGTAAACCAACTTAAAATTCAGTATACTTACCTTACCTACCTACTTAATTTTTATTAACCTATCATGACATTGGAAATAAACCACCACTTGTCTATACTAATATTATAAAAAGAGAAGTTTGTATTTTTGTTTGTAATAATACCAGATAAATCCGACACCCTGGACCTGACGGACCTGATAAAATATTGGAAAGTTTATAACCGGGTGGCTGATTTGTTTTTAATTAATAAATGCTGTAAGCATACCTACTCATAATTCATTAGATAGAATATGTCCAAATTATTCTATGGGAATAGTATAGTAAGTATACTTAGTATTGCTAAAGAAGTTAGAATCGGGATCATTTACTCTACCGCTTGCTTCCCCTCATTCTAGGTAGATATCATGGAGAATAGGAGAATAGAGGTTAGGAAGACTAACTCTATATATGATCAAATGCTCATCTTCAACGGCACAATTTTACAATTCATATTAGGTATGCATAATTATGTAAAACTGTGCCGCTGTTGGCCACTATTATAGCCATAGTCTATGGTCTATGGAGGGTAGAGGTAAGGAGGACCGAATCTATGTATTAAAAAGTGGTTCCAGAATACCAGTAAATTAAGATGGCGCTAATGTAGCATTGACGAGTAAATTAAACAAAAATAGTGGAAGTAATAGAAATGGACAAAGATAGAAGTGTAGCATCACTAGTGCAATTCTGGCCACTTTTTGGTACACTTATTTTTTTTCTGGAGCGGACCATTTTTTCAATTTGATTGTCATATGAGTTGGTATCCTTTACCCTCCATACCATAGCCCATCCATAACCATAATCATAACTAACCCTGAAAAGGCATTCATTCATTACCGTTAAAAATTATATGTCAATGTCAATTACTGATGTCAATTGGTTTCGTTTCATTCATTGGCTTGACTGACTTGTTTACATCTGTCAATTGTCATGTCTGTTATCTGTGATGTATTATTATTTTTTTAACAATTTGATGATTTGAAGGACTTGACCTGACTGCTTTAGACTTGACGGACCTGTTTTGGAAAACTAAAAAAAATTATAGACTTGACTTGACTAACTAGTGTCTGGATCTGCTACTTTTGATTTTAATTTCAATTTTGCCTTTTCTTTTAAAAAAAAAAGCTATTACAAATTGATATTTTTACAAATGACACTGGCAAAATCATAACGCGACAATCGACATTAACTTGACACTGGCAGACAATGGCCATTTTAAAATGAGCCGCATTGCCATTTAAACCTAAGAAGAAGAAGAAGAAGAAGAAGATTTGAAGATATGTTTGTTTTTGTTTTGTTTTGCCCATTATTATATTTTCCATTAAAATAACAATTCAAATTCTTAACAATGGCCGAAGGCAGTCAATCTCTTCGCATCGACTGGTTCGACGGAACCCTCGTAGAAGAAACGAGGCAAACTTTCTCTTCAACTGGCTTCGAGGAAGAAGAGAAACCCGAACCTGAACATAAGACTAGAAAGACAGAGATGAAGCCTATAGGTTTTAAGAAACTGTTAGAACTCTCTTTGTTAAACCCTCCAGCATTGACATTGGAAATAGCACATAAAACGAGTTTCTGGCTACTTCTCGAATCTCAGTTAAAGGACGACTTTATAGTGTTAATCGTTAGGATACTTTCAAAGGTCTTTACACAGGTAACACCTGGTGATAAATCTATAGTAATGAAGTCTTTTAAAAGTAAATTTTTTAAATCTATATTCATTAAAACTTTGAAAGAGTATATAAGCAATTTGCCAAATGTTAGATTTGCGGAAAAAAGAATGAATTCTCATTTATGGGATGACGCAGAGTCGTTTTTCCAGAATGTTATTCTTTTATGTGAAGGAATTATTGATATTGGCAATAGTAAATTGGATATACTCAATGAAATACAAGAATTAGTAGAAATTACAAGGGTCAGTATTGCCGGAGTTAAAAAGGAGCACTCTGAGAGGTTTGAGGATGGTTTGTACGATAAAATTGATGAATTACAATGGAAAGTGGCAATAATAATTGATGAGGTAGGTATTAATTATTTTTAAGTAATCCTTTTTAATACTAAAAAGATAAATTTAAAATTCACTGTTTATTAATATCTTATTAAGTAATTGATAATCACGAAACAAACATTCCACTTGAATGCCCCCAAAGTCTCTTCAATAAATATCTATAAAGAGTTCAATATATACAAGTAAATGTGTGCATTTGTGCGAGTATAACAAAGCCCTTTAGATACACATTTTAATTATCTATAAACCTTATAAACATATCCCATACCTTATCAACAGCCTATCTTCAGATCTAAGTAACAATATAGCGATTAAAAATATTAAATTTAAGTTAAAGCAATATTTTTTAAATTGTAATTAATAGTATATAGTTAGATTTTAGTAATAATTACAAATGATAACACAAGATTAAACCTAAGTGGTTTTTAGTGTTATCCTTTTACATGTATTAAATATTATTAGCCTTAAAATTGTTAAAATTATAAATAAAAAATAAATAAAATATGAACTTTTATATTATTTATTTCAGAGTACAGTCAAGAATTCCTCAGTAAACAGCAAGGATTTAAATAGAGAAAACAAATTAAAACATATTCCTTTATTTCCCTCAAGGAACGATTTACTTGGGAAGATTCAATGTGATATCCAGCCGAATATTGTTAACGGGGCATATTGTAGTGTTGAACACTATCTCGAATTGCAATTTAAATTATTACGTGAAGACTGTTTTGCACCTGTAAGAGAAGGCATAAGTAAGTATTAATCAAACTTCGAAAAGCCTCTTAAATATTAACTGAAAAAAACCTCTTAATTCCCATAAAATAATTGCTGAATACTAAATTTACAAGAACTTTGACAGAATGGTTTATGAGACTGCTGCGTTAGTGTTTTTTTTTTTAAATATTAATTAAGTAATTAATTACTTTAAAAGATATTCATTTCAGCCACAGGATTTCAAGTTCAGTATTTCAAAAACAAAAAAAAATCAAAGTAAAATTTGTTGATAAAGAAATACATAATATAATTTAGTTAGCTATCAAAATTATTAAAGAGATATTATATTAATATTAATATAATTTTTTATATGATAATATACTTAATATAAGATATGTTATAAAATATATCTTTATATGATACCCTTAGTTTTAAAATCATTCTAAAGCTAATATACATATAGAATATTTATTTTATTATATTGAAGGGTCCTTTAGAAGTCTTTAATTCATAATAGTTTTCTTTTGTAGGTAAATATGTGGCGAACACTTCTAGAAAAAGACATGAAAATATCAGGTACCTAAATTTATCAATAACCCTTTTTGATGAGTAAAATATATACATAATGAATTCACAAATTGTTTAAATAAGTATTTTTGTCGAAAATAAGACCAATGATGTTTTTTACATAAAATGTTTGTTGTTTTACACAGAGTTATGAGTATTAAAAAAAAAAAAAAAACAAATGTGTAGTTCCCATTTATTTAAAAAATATAATTATCAACTTCATAAATACTACCAACGATTTTCAAAACTTAACAAGGATTAAGTTAGACCTCAACTTATTATACACTACAACATTTGCAAAATTGCATTACATTTTATCTATACTAATATCATGAAGAGAGAAGATTTGTATGTTTGTAATGAATAAACTAAAAAATTACTGAACCGATATTGAAAATTCTTTCATCTATAGAAAACTGCATTATCAGCGAGAAACATAGACTATATTTTATAAAGTTACGTGGGCGAAGTCGCGTGCAACAACTAGTTTTATAATAGAAAGCTATTATATTGAATGGATAATGCCATGCCAATTAGTGATAGAAGGGTTTTTGTTTGACATTGTAACCTATGTTAACCTATGATAGCTATATTAAATTTATTTATTAAAATTATATTGTGTATCAAATTTCACACTTCTTTGTCAGTGCAATTTTTTTTTAAAAAAAGGGTCAAAAGTTTAATATATCTATAATAATTTTGTTTTCAGAGTACATCCAAAAGTGCGTGTTATCCGCACGCATATAAGCAATAATAAAGTTGGTCATCTCGTTGACATAGCTTGGAAGGAGCGCGTTGAAAATAGAATATTTGACTTTAATAAGTACACAAATAATAAGCAACTCATGTTCGGCTCACTTCTATTGTTCACGAGTGATAATTTTGAAACCGTACTCTGCGCCACTGTTTTGGACAGCAGCTCAACTCTTCTGAGTGATGGATATGTAAGTATAAACGGTGTTACAAGAACCAATAAATCCGTACTAATATTATAAATGCGAAAGTATGTTTGTGATGTATGGATGTTTGTAACTCTTTCACGCAAAAACTACTGAATCGATCACCATGAAATTTTGCATACACGTTGTCTGGGACACCAGAAAGGAGATAGGGTACCTTTCATCGTTCAACGCGGACGAAGTCGCCGGCACCATGTAGTTCCACACTAAGCAATTAATGCTTGTAATATCTATACCAGACAGTTGATATACTACATAGATTGCTTTTTTTTTGTAAATACATACATATTATAAATACAAAACATCCATGGCTCAGGTAAAATGTTAACACATAAACATTTGCCCCTAGCGGGATTCGAACCCGCGACCGTTTGGGTTAACAGCTAGAGTTACTAGCCAGTCCACTAGACCAAACGTGTCGTCAACCAACAGATAACCAATACCAATAGAAAATGGTTAACCAATAGATAGATAGAGTCGTCTTCTTCATTGTTGAAGGTCGTGTCCGCTCTGAAATGACTTGGTGGCATCCGCCACCAGCTGTTTCCATTTCAACCCGTCCTCAGCATTTCTAAAAGCCTTTGCAACTGTAAGTCCTTTAAGAGCCACACAACTTGGTCTGTCCATCGGCTAGGAGACCGGCCACGAGACCTCTTGTCATCCACTCTTTCAACCACCACCAGCTTCTCCAAGTTTTCTGGAAAGTAATGGAGAAAGAACTCTTTGATAGCAGGTGGCGGATACTCTTGTCCGAATCGCATCCTGTTTAATAATAATAATAATAATAATAATATTTTGAATTTGGCACCACAAATTCTTATAAATAAACTAGATGACCCGGCAAACGTTGTTTTGCCATATAAAAAATTTTTTGAAGTGATCCACCCTTATCACTTAGGGGTATAAAAATAGTTTAGGACCTATTCTCAGACCTACCGAATATACACAAAAAATTTCATAAAAATCGGTCAAGCCGTTTCGGACGAGTTTGGTTACTAACACTGTGACATGAAAATTTTAAATATATAGATACGATGACGGGTCTTCCTCTGGGGTACATGTATCATCAGGTCTAGGCATACTAAATCAGACCCTATGCTATTATAGTACACGATTGTATATTTCAATAAAAAATCATTTACGATTCATATGTGAACGATCAAACAAACGCAAATGGAGCAACCTTCATCATTTAAAATCCTTCATCCTTATCCCTTCCCAATCCACTATCCATAATCCTACTGTAGTCGGCAGCTCACTTGCAGCACCAAGTAATATCCACCTATCATCAAGTAGACCGTCAGCCTGCCTGTCGATCTTAATATAAAAAAAAAGCTAGCCGCCGAACATAAATTATTTTAAAATAAACATGAAAAGCCTTATTTTATCTATATTAATAAATAATACCTTCAAGATTACCCCAAATTTCAATTTTAAAACATTTTATTAATTCCATTTCCAGATTGCAGTGATATTTCAAAGTCCTGTATCGAATAGGATATTTGCAGAGCAATATTTAATGATAGAAAGTGAAGTATTTTTCGAGCCTTATCATAGAGTTTTAAAGGTTCTACAAAATGCAAACATAACAGATTTGCCCATGAAAAAATACATTGTGGATGTTCAGGTCAGTATTGATGTTGTTACTTGTATGGCTTAATAATTTATAGACTCTCAATGAAAAAAAAAAAAATATACATAGTCTAGAAATAGACTTGATAGAGTATATAAAAGTACAATAGGAAAGATTAAGGTGTTGATGATATTGAAACTTTTAGCTTTTATACTTCGATTAGCTGAAATCTATCCAGGAAAGCACTTTTTTAATATTATAATAGAGCTAATATGATAATCGTTCTTTAAAAAATTTTTTTTCAATCCAGAAATAAGTTTTATTTCAGTAGATGATTGAAAGTATCCAATTCCTCTATGTGAATAAATTAAAACTAAATATCTCTTTCGTTCAGTAAACAATTGTTTATATAAGTATCAGTTTATATATGTCAAATGCAATCAAATGTAAGAAAAAAATATTTAGTGTCCCTTATAGTTAATAATTAAAATGTATTGAACAATTTGAGTCTCAAATTATAACAATCTTGTATTTAGCCAGGGATTTGTTATCAACACAACAAGATTAGTTAAAATTAACTTAGCATTCATTAGTGAGATTCTTAAATCAGTCACAGTAAAATCCATTTACATTTAATTAAAGCTCCCTTTTAGTATAAAAATACATTACTTTTTAGCCTGAAACACGACCCCCGAGCTATCTTACTAGCGACACAATGTACAATTTAAAAACAGAAAAGGCAGAAATAACATTTCCTGCTTTAAATTTGGATAAATGGCCGCGAGACCTTTTCGATTTTGACGAATCTCAAATGGAGGCGTACAAATTCGCCCTGACTAGAGAGTTTGCGGTCATCCAAGGACCACCCGGCACTGGAAAAACTTATATAGGTGTCAAAATAGCTTCAACGCTACTTAGGAATTTGGCCTTGGAAGGAAATCCCATGTTGATAATCTGCTATACCAATCATGCCCTAGATCAATTTCTCGAAGGAATACTTAACGTCACCACGAACATAGTCAGACTTGGCAGCCAGAGTAAAAGCAAAACGTTAGAACCGTACACTTTAAACAATGTTAAGGGTAAAATCAAGTCAAAATACTCGCATTTATATGCGACAAAGAGGTCTGAATTAAAGAAGATTCTCAGAGATATGAGTGAACTACAAAGTGAGATAGAGAAATGCGAAAACGAAATAGTTTCTTACAAAAATATAAAACCGTATCTCAAAATAGGAGACAAACATTACGAGTTGAGAGATTCTAAAGAAGATCCAGTGTTGAAATGGCTGTTTGAACATCTTGAGGTTTCCGCAGAAGAATTAGAAGCGGAAATAGAAGCTAATGGTGACAAAGAAGATTGGGAAAAGCATTTAGACGATTTAAATGTGACTGCTAGAAATCTAGTGACGTGTTTTTCATCAGAGTGGGCAGAAAAGGAAATAGATTCGTTAATAAGAAGCAAGAATTACGTTGTTGATGTAACGGATGACGAATTTGTCAGAACAGATATGATTGAACAGTTTGATTCTCAAATTAGTAAAATTAGAGATAGGTTAAGGGAATTTAAGGTATGTATTCAGTTTTTAAATTCCAATTAACATACAAGTTCCTTAAAAAAAACATAAAAAAAATTGGTGTTAAAGTAGTATGTATAACCTGAGATATTTATTTGCACATAAGCCATTTACTTGACTTGTTTATTATATGATATATTAACAATATTATATACAAAAAGTTACAATATACATACTAGTTTTTTTACTAACAAAATATGATCCTTGTTGAACATTTTTTTTATTACTAAGTTTCATCAAAATTTGTTCAATAGTTTTTAAGTGAAACGTCCAATATATATTTATCCTCGAAAACTTTGTGATTGACTCGTATAATATTAAAATGATTATTTATCATCGTTTACTATATTCGCCCAATAAATTGAACTTATTTAATAATTTTCAGAAGTATTTAAAAGAACATAAAAATGGTCAAGTCACGAATTGTGATTATCAAGTGAAGAGCTTGTATGATTTGACAACAGAACAAAGATGGAACATTTATTTCAAAGCGGTTGAAACTATAGAAAATGAGATTCAACGTCAAATGGATATTTTATTGGTAAGTTATTGGGAATTTAAAATCTCAAATGTTCTTTGTTCTTTGAACTAAAATTTCTTGATTTCATTTAGACTTATATTATCTTATTATTATGTAAAAGACACCTCGCCTCAAATCAGTACAAATTTGAAATTTGTACTGTATGTAGCCTTCATACAAAATACAAGTTCGAGCCGGTTATTTTTATTTGGCTAACATAAGTTTCTTTGAACTAAATTTCTTGATTTCATTCATATTTTTAAAAGACGCCTCACCTCTTATTTAAAATTACTGTAGCCTTGTTAATAGCTTTTCATGCACTTACAAATACTTTATCGAAAGTTGGTCCTTCGAGCCGGATATTTAAAAAAAAAATCGTGATCATGTAATGAGTGGTTAAAGTGCTTGCCTCAAAGCTCCGTGTCAGGGGCCTCAAGTTCGATACCCGACAGGGTCGACATTGAAAATGAACTTTTCAAAGTTGGCTCTGGTCTGAATTTAGAAAGTGGAATGCCACACTGAGTTGGCGGTAACCCCTGTGAAATAAGAGCACATGCATTGCTCTGTTGTATTTGGGTTTGTTAAGACCCTCTACTTCGGGTACATTAATTAAACCACTTTATGTTTAGTCCAAATACTTTTATTGTCCGACCGATATATCAGAACTACAATTCCAACTTTAAAGTGTCTGATACTTTTATTCGCGAACGCGTTCGTTCAACTATCTGATACCCTTTCAATC